>CM024626.1:16137197-16833659 GCA_014182585.1 Eucalyptus coolabah
TGCATCTTCGGCTCTGTAGACAGAAACTCAGGCCTTAACCCTCACTCTACGAGATCTGTTGCAGAAAGGACATATAGATCAAGACCTTACCTTGGAATCGGACTGCCAGATCCTTATGGATGCGGTCAACAACTCTCGCTCTCCACCATGGGAGATTCGCTAACTGCTTGCTGAGGCTGTGGCGCTTCTCCAAGGGTTCCTAAACCTGCGTGTTGTCCATTGCAGCAGGGATGCGAATGAGGCCGCCAACTGGGCTGCCAAGGCCCATGAGTCAAGAAGTCTCCCTCCAAATTGGCCCTCTTCTCTTCCCCCTCCGCTTTTGGATATAATCTGTACAGACTTAATTGCAAACGGTGTAACTCATACTTAAATCTATATACTTGCCTTTTCGACCAAAAAAAACAAAACTGTCCTTCACGAATAAGATGACGAGAATAGAAAGGCCAAGATTGTAAGGGCCACTGTTGCTTCCATGCATGTCCCTGGATGCGCCAATTTTCTTTATGTCAGTTGAGTGATTCTAACGTTGTTCACCCTTTTGAATCTAAGCGGAAGAATATGGTTCCACTTTTTTATATGGGAAAAAGCCATGAAAAAAACTTCAAACTTTGCTTAGAGTGAGACATTTACCATAAATTATTTTTTTGTTACATAAAAAATCCCAAACATTACCTATTGTGATACATTTATTCCAAACTTTTTTTTTTGTGATACCAAAAAACCCCAATCTTTTACTTGTGTGATTCATTTACCTCAAACTTTGAACTTTTTTTGTGGAATTAAATTTTTGGGGTAAATGTTCATATAAATATAAATTTAGGGGTTTTTTTGGTGTCATTGAGAAAGTTTGAGATTTTATGTCACAAAAATAACTTTGGGGTAAAAAATGTATCACACTGTGCAAATTTGTGGTAAATCTGTCACATGGGTACAAGTTTTAAGTTTTTTTGAGTCACAAAAAAAAAGTTTAGGATAAATGTGTCACAATGAGAAAAGTTTCGGATTTTTGGTGGCTTTTACCCTTTTTATACAGACAAATTTTTGGCCAATTTACAAAATTGTGCCTAGAAAATGTGTTGCAATTTCCTTGAAGAATTTCATCCATATTGTAACTTAAATAACCGTCTCTAAGTGATTCATCAATTGCTATTTCATTTTTGGACTAGCAATACAGTGATACAATGTGTGATTTGATTAGTTTACGAAATGAACTTCATTCAAGGGAGGGAAGATTTGATCTAAATTTAGAATCCATGAGAAACTATTGTGATTATATGACTGCTATTGGAGCATATCCAAAATTACATTTTGCCCATTCTCGAAATATATGGCTAGTTCTCATTAGACACTAGACATGCATATAATTTGAACTTCGTAATTGTAAATGCTATCATCGATGTTGATGGGTCTGTGCATCAGGATTCAATTTCATCCTCGTTGTCCTTGATGATTATTGGCCTTCCCTATCTGAAATATTTATGGAGCAATGAATTTCATTTGAGACCGAGCAATCTTCGATCTGTCAAGATATCGAGGTGCAAATCTCTCTTAAAGGTTGTCAACTCTATGTTGCTGGTAAAACTACACAAGTTACAAACTTTAACTATAGAAGATTGCGATTCGGTAAAAGAAATTTTTGATCTTGATGGACCAAGCACCAGTAGAAATGTTGAGACTCTCTCTGAACTAACCACCTTCTCTTTAGCACGATTGCTGAGCTTGAGGCGCATATGGAATACGGATCCTTGTGGAATAGTACGATTCCATGATTTAAAGAAGTTAGAGGTGTCTAAAAGTGACAACCTTTGTTTTATGTTTTTCTCATCCATGGGCAAATCTCTTGCAAAACTGAGAGTACTAAGTGTAAGGGATTGCGAGAAGATGGAGGCCATCATTATGGAGGAAGAAGGGTTGAGAGTGGAAACATCAAAAACTCTGGAATTCCCAATGTTAATCAATTTACAGTTGGGATATTTGGAAAGTTTGAAATGCTTCTCCTACAAAGAGTGTAAGATTGATTTTTTGTTTTCATCATTGAAGATCTTTTTATAGATAGATTCATCTTTGTAATACAAATGGTGATGTTCTTTCCATCTAATGAAAAACCGATGACAAGTTCACTAGAAGCTCGCAATCAAGACTGCGTCATCTCATCCTTAAGTCTACTCTTCAATCGAGAGGTACGTGATTAACGTCTTGAAAAAAATATTAAATGTACTGGAAGCATAGCATAGCCAAAATAAAAACTAAGTAAATTACTTATAAAGTGTACTTTGGTTAAAAAATTTAAAAGAAAATGAGTAGCATAAAAGCGTAAGAGTTGAGATTTGCCGATATGTGTGAGTTGCAATTTCTTACTTTTGATTTATCTGAAATTAGTTTCCATAAATATGGTCAAACATCTCTTGTGGTACCTACATAGAGCATAAACAGGTAATATAACTACCGAATAGCATCTCTAGAAGCTTTCCAATTTTCATGTGAAACTTAAAACTCTCAGCAACCTCACATCCACGGCTTAGACAATTGAGTGGAAAGTGAGCAGGAGAGTTCAAGAGGCTGGAGATGAAGGGCCTTTGAGACACTCATTTGACTTCATTTGCACTTACAAGATCTATCTCTCTCTCTTTCATGCCTCTTGCTCTCAGATAAGTCATACCTCAAAGCCCCAATTCTTTCTGAATTGCACCAGCAAAAGGAGTGTAAGGCCTCTCCATCGCCAAACCGGGCAACATCTCTATGATTCGGGGTTTAAAAAATCACCTCTTTTAGTTTTTACATTAATTGCTTGACCATTTTATGAAACTCTTGTTAAATGAATAAAAATATTTCGCAGGTCTGCCACTTGAGTCCAAGTTCTTTGACTTCTCGAATGGACGGTGGAAGTTAAACTTGTCCAAAAATGAAATCCGAAACTACTTTTTACCAAATGAAAAAGGAAAATTCCCCAATATGGACAAAAATCATTTTGGGGTTGTCAAAGATATGGAGTCCTCGAATTACTATTTTGCCCGCTGTCAGAGATATATGGTTAATTTTCAATAGACATTGGCTATGCATATTATTTAAAAATTAATGGGCCAAAATTTGAGGTCGATAGTATTGTTGGGTTTGCTTTGTTACATAGAGAGATAAGAACTGGTCCACTCACCAACCCATTTCTGAAGGATCAGATGGATCTTTTTACTCCTTTCTTATTTTATTCTTTTTTATTTTCCTTATGTGCCACTTAATAATATCCCTATCCCCTTGACACTCATCTATATTTATATCTTGGAACTTCATGAATTAATAATTTAACTACATCACCAATTTTGTGAGTGAGTTCCGCAGGTAACGTTTCCTAGCCTAGAGATATTAGAAATCTTTGCAATGGGTAACATTGAGATGATATGGGACAATTAAGTATATTTTCCCCATCTGAAGATTCTCAATGTCTCATTTTGTGATGGTTTATCAAATGTTGTCACACCAACAATAGCTTGAAATTTGGTGGAACTCACAAAATTAACGATAACTTGTTGTAAGGGCCATGTGCGGACAAAAATTCTAGATATATATGTACGTAATATCAATCATCAATACTTTGTTCAAATTTAATCGGGACTTATGTTTCATACCAAAACAAAGACGAACAGAATAATTACCTCCCCACAACAGTCCATGATCACATCCATGGATTTTTAATGCAAATGATTCAGACATAAATGGGTATGTACGGATTCAAAATCATCTAGTTATAAGTAAATTTCTGGTAACCAGTAGAACTCCCATGCTTTGTACGGATTTATGTAGACAATCTTTTAATATTTAGTATGAAGATTAAAAATTTTCTAATCCTCAATAACTATAACTTGTACATCTCCATATCTTTTTAGAAGTATCAGTTTTGTGTCAGCTCATAAAATCACATCATCCGCAGTACTTTATATTTTCTCGCGTAGAAGGAAACTTGCCTCGTTCTGTTGAAATGTAACCTGCAAATGCACTTCCAAATATCTTTTTTTCAAGCTACGAGAGATTGTAGTGAAGTGTCAACACCCATTTTTGGCTAGAAGTAAACTCAAAACGAAGGGCAGACAATTGGAGAGAGAGGGGCCTTTGTGTGCGCTGAAGTATAATGGTCCATTTATTTGTGATCGGCAAACCTGAAAGTTCAAAATTTAGAGGAGAGGGCGTTTTCTATTGATTATGAATTATAACAAAACACCATTTTAAGATTTAATTATTATTTTATTGATTTGATAGAATTTAGGAAAGTTTGCCGTCGAAGTAGAATAATAAGGAATGTACATGCGCACACCATCGTCTCATTTTTTTTTTTTTTTGAGGATAAAAATTAATTTTTAATTTATTTTGATGGAATTCAGTGAACACAAGCTAACAATTTTACCAAATTTTGATTTACATAACTTCCTAAAAAGGCAATTAACACATACAACTGATCAGGCCACTCTTTTCCCCCCTTATTTTTGGCCTTTTTTGTTGCGGATTCTTTACAGGTTTCAATTATTGCTTTCCTTTCCGATGGAAGAAATGCTTGTGTTCTTCCTTATTTTAATGTTTCTGCCCAATATCTTTATTGCTATTTGTGAGTTGAATGATTCATCATAACAAGTGTTCACACAATAATTTAATCCATAATCATAAGAGTTATCACTAATTATATGTTTACTTCTAATGTCATTTATTTGCCATACATGAGCTGTCCTGTAATAATGGTATCCCCAAATTATTAGAATAATTCAACCTAATACTCAGTTTAGAATACTGATAGATTTATGAAAGTATGATAATAGTCATCTGATTTTTTTGGACGTGAGAAGTTGTAATAGAATTAATTTAATTTATTATGTCAAGAAAGATGATTAATGCCCTCCTTGTTAACCCTTTTTGTAGGTCAATATCTCTGCTAACCAGATTTTTGTTTTTCAAGGAAAAAATCTACAATGCAAAGTTATTTTCTGAAGGAAAGACTGGAGAACGATTCTTTATCTTTTATGAGTTTTGGATTTTTTTTTTTTTGGTGATTCTATCAAATACTCAAGGAAATTAGAAACGACATTAGTGTGGAGTTTTTATTACTTTTGATTTCATTGTTGTTTCTCCTTTGATGCAACTTAATAATTTGTTAGCAGAGGAACACGAAACTCTGTTCCTTCATTGTGGAGGGCTGTGCTTGCATGACGGTTTCGTTACCACCAAAGAAAATTAGCATGCACCACGATTTTTACAATTTATTTATTTGGAGCGACTATATGGAAAGATCAATGGAAGCATGCTATAATTGATATCATCATCTCAAGTTCTTAGTGATTATTTAGTGTATAATATTGACTCTTTTTAACCTTTGAGGTGTGATTTTATCTCATACTTTTGATAATTATGTAAGCAAATTCTGCAAGTTGTGTTTCCTAGCTTGGAGACATTAAATATCACTGGCATGAATAACATTGAGATGATATGGGACAATCAAGTATATTTTCAACAACTAAAGACTCTAGATGTGTCACATTGTCATCGGTTAACAAATGTGTTCACACCGACAATAGCAAGACAATTGATGGCACTCTATTGAGGATAAGTAATTGTAAAATGTTGAAAGAAGTCTTTAGTAATGACAGTGGTAAGGAAGGGCATGCAGTGGTTTTCAACCAATTGAAGTCTATGGAGCTTGACAGGTTGATAGGGTTGAGATGTTTCAGCTCAAGTGGATACACTTTGATGTTCCCTCTCTTGGAAGATGTCATTGTGACTAGATGTCTCAACATGAAGTTCTTCTCTAAGGGACCAATAGAGGCGCCAAAGCTAGAGAAAGTACAAGTATCAATAGAAGCATGTTCTTGGAAGGGAAACCTCAACATGACCATCCAAAAAATGTATGAAGAAATGGTATGCATCAATTATTAAATTTTGTGCAATTGGATGATTTCTAACTATTAAAAGAGTAATTGTTTTTTGTTAACTAGAAGTTTACGTTTAATTATGCATTTGTAATAGGTTATAATTGATGGAGGAGGGGGTTATAAGGCTATCCGAGTCTCCTGAGCTGATTGGAAAAGGGCCTATAATTGCTGGAGGAGGGGTTATAAGGCTATCCGAGTCTCCTGAGCTAATTGGAAAAGGGCCTATAATTGCTGGAGGAGGGGTTATAAGGCTATCCAAGTCTCCTGAGCTGATTGGAAAATGGCACGACAAACTTCTTCCCCTTGAACCATTTTTGGAATTAGAGTCATTGGTGGTGGATAAATGTCCATCATTCATTAATGCTATTCCATCGACATTGATGCTTGCTTTACATAATATGAGAATCTTGCAAGTGTGTGATTGCGAGTTGCTAGAAGAAATGTTTGATCTTAAAGGGCTAGGGGGTGTGAAGAGCACTCAAGTGCTACCTCGTTATGGTATCTAGGTTTGGTTGATCTACCAAAGTTGAGGCAACTATGGAACAAAAATCTTCATGGGAGGCTACGCTTCAATTCTCTAAGTCATATGACCCTTTATAAATGCAGCAACTTGAGACATGCATTTGCTCCATCAATGATTCAGTGCTTTGCCACTCTTGAATATATGGAAATAAATGAGTGTTGTCACATAGAAGGAGTGATCATATAGGAAGAAGCATGGTAGTAGAATGGAGAAGATTACATTCCCGAATCTTTGGGAAATGGAGCTGGACTACTTGCCCAAATTGACTAGTTTCCTTTTAGGGAAGAATCACACTCTGGAATGCCCTTACTTAAAATGGCTAATGATTACCCATTGCCCCAGCATGAGAAGTTTTAGTGGGCAATCATTGGTGGAGATTGACCATGGTACTCCTTCACTTTTCACATCACTGGTGAGTCTTTTATTAAGATTAACCGTTTTGTCAAATTGAAGCTGCACATATTTAAAATCAACGAATCATGAAGCAAACAGTAAAGTAAATGACATCGTCAGATTTGGTAAAGTAAATTAAAATTAGTTTTTCTTGATAAAGATACTTATTAAGGAGAAAAAACTACAAATTAATTACTTTTCACTGAGCTTGATACCAAAAATGTAACAATTGCTATGTGCACTAGCTATTTCATCTTTGTGTCCAAAAGACGTATTGCAATTTCCTTGAAGAATTTCATCCATATTGTAACTCAAATAACTGTCTAACTGTATCACAATTGCCACTTATACTAGCTATGTCATTTTTGGACTAGCAAAAAAGGCACACATATATGTGTGTACAAAAATGAAGAAAAATAAAATTAAATACAGAATACAAACTATTAAGTGTGAGTTGATTATTTTAGGAAACGCCATTATTACTAGCTATGAAAACTGACGTGAATATAAGATTGTTATGTGAGCATATCCAAAATTACCATTTCGCCCATTGTCAAATATATGTTTAGTTTTCATTAGACGCTGGCCATGCATAATATTTGAGCTTTTTGGGCCAAAATTTGACGTTGATAGTTTTTGGCTTTGCTTTGTTAGATAGAGAGATAATTAATCATTCACTTGCTAACCCCATTTCTGACCTTAATATTTCTACTGACCAGATTTTTTTTTTTTTTAAGGAAAATTCTTCTGATGGAATAAAACTAGCTCACTAATCAAATTAAGCTTAGCAATGCAAAGTTAATTTCCCAAGGAAAGACTAGAGAAAAGTTCCTTATCTTTTTCCAGTGTGGAGATTTTTACTACTCCTTTTGATTTTCTTTTTTTATTTTCCTTTTGTACAATTTAATAAGTAATTCTGTTTTTTTTTTTTTTTTTTTGGATCTGTAATAAGTAATTCTATAGTAAAGGATCGTGCAAGTCTCTTCTGTCATTGTAAATTAGCATGCACCACGGTTTAGTCACCACGAATGTTGATCAGCAGGCAGCACGATTTTACAACTTGTTATTTGTCTTGAGCAATCACATGGAAAAACGAATATTATTTGATTATGTAAGGCATAAAATTGACGTTTCTTTTAACCTTCGAGGTGTGATTTAATCAAATAGTGAATGCCTCATATCTTCAATAATCTAGACAAGTGAAGCGAAAGGTCATTTGATTCATTGGAAATGTTTACCTAATAAATTCAATATAAACTAATTTTATAAGTTTTTGAACATAAGCCAAACCAACTAGGGGCGAGCACAGGTTGGTCACTCGTCAACATCTTAACTTTTGCCTTTAAGTATCAAACAACCATGAGTATGTTATAATAATCAATAAAATATAAACAAATCTCACAAGTCAATGTGGGATCTCACCCTTCGCTTTATTTTGTTTCTTTCACTTTGTCTCATCCTGACAAGTGTTCCACATCGATTCTAGTTAGACAACAAAAGGTGGACAGCTGTGTTTCGTCCTGGTTCTCAAGAACTAGTGTCTGGTTCTCGGCTTCAAACTTTTGGAACCGAGAGCCGAAGGGACAACTCCCAATTCCAGGCCAAGGATTGGCCCACCTAGGAATTGATTACCCTTAAAATCAACATGCCCCGTTTACTTGTTTGCTGATGCAGAAGTTATTATCGTGCCATTTTCTTTCTCTTGGATTACCTATCTCGCAGAAGTTATCATGGCACTCTTCTACATTTACTTCTTGGAAGTTCATGAATTTGTAGTTTAACATAACTACCAATTTTATGAACGAACACCGCAAATTGCGTTTCCTAGCTTGGAGACATTACATATCACTGGCTTGAATAACATCGAGATGATATGGGATACTCAAGTTGTTACAAATTCTTTCCCCAATCTAAAAGTGCTTTGTATTCAAGAATGCGGTAAGCTAAAGTGTATATGGAATAAGGAACTCCATCGTGAAGTTATATTCCAATGTCTACGTTATGTTAGTATTTTTAGATGCCAGAGCCTCATCTCTCTATGTCCAGCCTCAGTAGCCAGAAATTTAATCCACCTTGACAAGTTGCATATCGATGGATGTGGCACTATGGAACTCATTGAGAAGGAAGAAGGACTGGTTCCCACATTTAGCCAGAGATTTAAACAGCCTCTCTTCTTGATGGAAAAGGTATGACCCAGGATTATTTCTTTTGCTTTGAATGCTAATATTTGAAGTGATGACTGAGGTCAAGACCAAACAACTCATACAAGTAGCTCTATATAAGAAGATATAAACTATACAACTCATCTTGACACCACATGAATATCACAACGTTGAACATCATATGTTAGTGACAAAACGTTCTTGCCAATGTCTAACATGATGCATACTCATCGATCCCCCTCAATAAAAGGTTTTGGTTAATTCCGATGGTTTAGCTCTCTTAAGTACCACAAAGATTAAAAGCATGTGGCTTGTAGGGTGATCTTACCATGGCACTAGTGTATTTCTATTTTGACCTTAATAAAGATCACTAATGTTATGCCAAAAAGGAAAAGATGAGGCATTTTCGTTGACATTTGATACGTGATACAAAGTGCGATTTGATCATTTTAGGAAATGGACTAAATTGAAAAAGAGGGAAAGATTTAAATTTAACTTTAGAATCTTTGAGAGGCTAATGTGATTAGATCATTGCTCTAATAGCATATCCGAAAAACATTTTTCCCATTGTCAAATACATATATGGCTAGTTCTCAATGGCCATGCATATAATTTGAACTTTTGGGCCAAAATTTGATGTTAAAAGTATTGCTTTTGCTTTATTATGTAGAGAGATAAATAATGCTTCATTTGCTTAACTCATTTCTTGTCTCAGTATCTCTACTTACGAAAGCTTTTTTTTTTTTTTTAATTTTTTTAAAGTAAAAAATCTGCAATGCGAAGTCATTTTCTGAAGGAAAGACTGGAGAACGATTCCTTATTTTAATAGTTTTAATAAAATTTTTGAAATTCTATCAAATACTCAAGGAAATTAGAAACGACATTAGTATGGATATATTTTATACTCCTTTTGATTTCGTTCTCATTTCTCCTCTGGTGCAACTTATAATTTGTAAGCAAAGGAACGGACGACTCTGTTCCTTCATTGTAGAGAGGCATTACTTGCGCAACAGTTTAGTCACCACCGATGAAAATTAGCATGCACCACGATTTTATAACTTATTTATCTTGAATGACCACATGGAGAAATGAATTGCATCATGCCATAATTAATATTGTCATCTCTAGTGCTAAGTGATTACTTAGGGTATAAAATGGACTTTTTTTGTAAAATACGAGGTGTAATTTTATCCAAAAATGAATTCCTCAAATATTTGAAAAATCTAATTAAGTGAAATGAAAGGCCATCTGACTCATTGAAAATGTTTACGTTGTTCTTTTAATATAAAATAATTTAATAAGTTTTTGAACATGACCCAAACCAACATGCTGTATTTTACTTGCTTGAAGACCCTGGGATTATCATGGCCCCGTCTTTCTTTTTTTGATAACCTTCCTCACTCAGCAGAGACCCACAACAATAGCTAGAGTAAGACGAGCTCCATACTACACCCCCCTCCCCCTCGCCCTCATCCTCCCCCTATATTTATGCATTCGTAATTTAACTGTACAAAATCAACAATTCCAAGAAAATATTGCAGGAATTTCCTAGCTTGGAGACATTACATATCACTCACATGGACAACACTGAGATGATATGGGACAATTTTCAACATCTCAAGACTCTAGTTGTGTCCCATTGTAATGGCTTATCATATATGTTCACGCCAACAATAACTGAAATTTTGGTGGAATTGGCGGAATTAAGGAGAAGCAATTGTGAAATGTTAACAGAAGTCATTATCGATGAGGGAGGTAAGAAGGAGCATGAAGGGGCTTCCAGTGAATGGAAGAATATGGAGCTTGATTGGTTGAAAAAGGTTGGAATGTTTCACACAGAAAGAAGGGCAGGGAAGCGCTATGGAGACAATTAGATTCCCAAATCTTCTTCGGATAGAGCTAGAATGTTTGCCCAAGTTAAAAAGTTTTCTCTCGGGAACAATCATACGCTGGAATGGCCCAAATTAGAAGAGATAACCATCGCCAACTGCCCCAAGATGACAAGGATTCAAATGCTTTTTCCAGGACCTCCATCTTTTATCTCCCGTCTTTGTACAAATTGATAAAATATCTGATAATTGTCCATTACCTCAAGTTGAGAAGTCTGACTTGGCAATTTTTATGGAGATGGACCCAAACACCTCTTCACTTTTCACTTCTCAGGTCAGTCTTTTTCAAATTAATCATCTTGTCACAAAATTACAAATATCATGAATCCAACGCCAAAGTATATGAAACTGTAAGTTTCGGCCAAATAACACTGAGTAGAGTAAACTAAAAGTAGTTTCTCTTGATAAAGATACATATCAAGTAGCAAAAAATACAAAATAATAATCTTTCACTTAGCACACTGAGTTCTAAACAAAAAGTATACCACACAATAGTCCACTTAAGGCATGTTTGATAACCATTCTGTCTTGAGGAACAATTTTTTATGAGAAATGATTTTTTGATTCTATTCTCAGGAACAATTTCTGAGCAAAGAACGTGTTTAATAACATCCCTAAATTTCTATTCCTGGAATAGAAATACGTTTGAGTAAGATTCTTAGATTTTTTCTTTTAATTTTTTAATTCTTTTTGTTATATTTTCTTTTTTTTTTTCGTTTTTTTCTCTTTGGCCCAGTCGTTGGCCACGATGGTGGCCATCAATCGGCCGGCGAGGTCAAACGAGCTTGCTGAAGCTTCACCATGCCGGGCGAGGCCTAGTGCTCGCCAAAGGCTACCTGACCACCGACAAGGCTCGGTGTCGACCTCGCCTGGCAACGCGAGGTTGACCTCACATTGGCCTGGCTAGGCCCAGCCTCACGCTAGATGGGGAGGCTGAGTTTCATCGTGGCTCGGCGTCTCCAGGGCTGGTGACACTCCGACGAGGTCACCAACCTCGTCTGGCCAATTGTTAACGGCAGCCATGGGCAAGGTTGGTGACTAGCCAAAGGAAGAAGAAGAAGAAGAAGAAGAAAGAAAGGGAAGAAGAAAAGAAGAAAAAGAAAGAGAAAAAATAGATTCTAGAAATTGTTCACGAGAACAAGAAGTGACTTTTTTCTACTTTTTGTTTCTGTTCTAAAGAGATTTTTGTTTCCGGGAACAAAAATTTTACCAAACAAGTTTCTATTCTTTTTTGTTCCCTAGAACAAAAGAACAAAAATAGTCGTTCCGGGGGAACAAAAACAAACTTTAACAAACAGGCCCTTAGCTTTCACCGCACACTCTTATCCCAAGACTTAATCTTCGTATCTCCAATTTGCACAATCCTACAACCCTTGTTGGTGAATTAGCCTCAATGCCGAGTTAGCATATCACCGACTAAACAAGTAATCCACTACCTATTTTAAGGATTTGAATTTCTAATATCTAGTTACGTTCCCTTGCTTTGTAGAGATTAACCTTTTAAGCTACATTTGGTCGTCAGTTTTTAATTAGGATAGTCTTGGATAGGATAAGATATGAAATCCTGTGATTTTTTTATATCAAGTCTATTGTTTGGTGAATCGTAGTATCAAAAATCGGATATATTTATATCATATCATGTACATTTTTTTTTTAATATAAATGGCATATCATTATAAATGAACCTAAATGTTGATAAACGGAGATGGTGAAAATCTCTCGTAACATTATTTATTTTTCTCTTTTTTATATTATTTTCTTTATTATTTCTTTTTCCCTTTTCATCATCTTTAATAAAATTTTATCAAATAGTAAACCATACTAACATACCTAAAATACAAAAATACCTAAAATATATAATAAATATAAATATTTAATTTATAGATTGAATGTTTATTATAAGATAGAATTAAAGTTGAATATATAAATTAAAATAAGATTAATTTAAAATAAATTTTCTCTTTCTTTTTCATTTTTAATTTCTTAAATTAGAATTCAAATATTATTTATATTGAAATATAATTTCAATGTTGTTAATTTAATAAGTTTGTTATTCGAGAAAAATAACTTTCCCACTATGCACATTAGAAATCCTATCCACATTTATTCCACCTCCCCCATGGGATTATTTTATCTTGTCTATATCCCATTTATATCCGACTATATCATATTCTATACAAGCACCAAACATAGGATATGATTTATCATATCCTATCATGAATTTTTATCCCGCGCCGCCAAACGAGTCTTAGTATTCAGCACGAGGATTAAAATTTTTCTAATCCTCGGTAAGTGTAATTGTCATTTGTACATCCCCATATCTTTTTAGAAGTGTTTCCTTTTTGTCAGCTCGTAAAAAATACGTGTTGTTCTCTTGTTTTTCGGTCGAATTCTCTAGAATTGATTAGCAAGGTTTTCAAAAAATGTTATAATAATAACCATACAAAAACATTTGCTTTTTAGAACGTGAACTGTACAATACTAAACGTAGAATAGCATACAATGGCAAAACCATGTCTTTATTGCCACTTCATAATTTTATTAGTAGAAGGAAACGTGCCCTGATTCTATTGAACATGGAGGATCTTCCTGGGATATCACAAGGAAAACCTCCAAAGACTGTAAAAAACGGTTGTAAAAAGGTTAAGGGAAAAAAATAAACAGAATAGAATACCGAGGGTAAGAAATTCTGATATATTTAAATATGACCTGTAAATGCACTTCAAAATATGTTTTTTCTAGCTATAAGATATTGTAATTAAGTGTCAACAACAAGTTTTGGCAAAAAAAGAAAAAAAGGTGCCAGCACCAACTAAAACTTCATAATTGTAAACCTAGCTCTCAAATATCTTATTCACTTGGCACAACTCAGGAGAGGTTGCCCCCAAAGTAGAATAGAAAGGAATATACGTTACGCACCATCGTCTAATCTTTTTAAGAATAAGAATCAATCATCAAATATTTTTTGAATTAATTTAGTGGACACCTGTTCACAATGACAAACTGAACAAGCGGACTCAGAGAGACGATCATCGGACCTTTCAGACCAAAAGCTTAATCTGTTGTTGGACCATTATGATATTGATTTCAGGAAGTCAGTCGTTTACTTATAGGACTGAATTATGGAAGGACTCTTGAATCCGTTCCTCTGGCAGGGTCTGCAAAAGCTCTATCATTTGAATGTAATGTTGACACACAGGTAAACCCATGTTTGCCTTCTCTGTGCTGCTTATTGGACGTGGAAAACTAGATGCTGCTCGTAAGAGTCGTGGTCACTCTAGGCTGCACTGTTTCATGTGCTCCGTTACCATCTTGTAGGAGTTTGGTAAGGACTTACTAAAATCTGTGTAAAAACCATATTCTAGATAGTACGAATCTTGTCTTCTTAGAACATTATTGCCTGGAGCATATGCAGAATCTGAGTGTGTGCATTGGGGTTGTATATGTACAGGGAGGGAGGAGAGAGAGCTGAATAATCAAGTACTTGCTTATTAGGGGTGAGACATCACCAGAACACCCTGAACTCCAATGAAATACTTTTAGCTTGCATGGTAAAAGTTGGAAAGAAATAAGTCATGTCGTCTGAAAAATGAAAGTATCTAGGGCGATTGGTTTCAAGTGCTTTGTCCCTTTGGCAACCATGGAAGACAAAGTTGCTTAACTCCACCGACAAACAATCTTATGATTGCCCCAGTTGAAAGTCATTACGATAGCCTATGAAGCAGGTTCCTTCAGCATTGCTGGGTCTGCAAATGGGAGTTCAGGCCATACAATGTTTGGCAGTTTTCTGAGGAACATGAGAAAAGAACTTTCAATGTGTGCTTCTTGTTCTTTTTGCCTAGTGGCGTAAGGAGTTCCTATTTATAACTCATCGGTCTTTCATGTTACTGATAGATAAAAGAGTAGGAACCAAACAAAATCATGCCAACGGGTCATATTTATGGTCCTAACGGAGGAAATATGTCTTAAGGCAAAGAATGGCAAACGTCTGTTCCGGATGTCCTTTGGCAATATTGAGCACTAGTCACTGGGGAGGTCTTGAAGAGCATAGTCCAGGAAACGAGCTCTTCTGAAATCTGTTTAAGCATGGACACTTGGTTCTGAGTTCTTCCATGAGATGGAAGTTGTGAGAAAATCTGATTAACGTGGTGGTGGAATTCTGTGGACTTGGTAAAACAATGGAATAGCAAAATGTGTAAAGTTTGAGGTAGTCAAATTATTCTGGTTGATTAAACTTACTATCATGGAAGCTAGGAAGTACTCTTACATATCCTTTGTAGTGGCGATATGGTAGTTGCTAACTTTCACTGAAAACAATTACCTCACTTCCTGTATTTCTTGGCAGGATCCTTTAGTTTTATTCATTCTAACAAGTTTCGTGGAACATTTTTGATCAATTTATTCTAATTGTCATTCAGGAATTTTGCTTTATGGCAGACGGGAGTTATTAAGAGAACTGTGAGTTGTCAGAGTTGGACTTATTCAAAACTCAAGTTCTTCCCGGAACTGCTCCCTTTCTAGATCTGAAGAGGGCTCTATATCAGGAAGTAAAACCAATGATAGATTCTGCAAGTGCTTCAGAAGTGAACATCTTATTCTTGCAGGTTTTCCACCCCATGCAGCTTGAGGTATGCATTTTGGTTTCTCCTTTTGGACTTAAAGACTGAAGTTCAACTACTGAAAAAAATTTTAATCTAGGAAGCATGGATAATGCCATTTGCCTTTTGTACAGGAGAGAAGAGGTGGTGTGAATTTGCAGAGCCTACTGGTGGGGAATCAACAAGGTTTCTTCAGTATCTAGTGAAAAAATGAAACGTGTTGATTGTCGGTCCTATCCTTGAGAGGGATATAAACCACGGGAGACTATCTGGAATACTGCTGAAGTTATAGGCAATAATTGGAATATTATAGACAAGCATAGAAAGTTGAGTGTAAATGTTGCTGGCCTCTGTCTTTGATGTATCCCGTTTGAATTGTCATGTTGAAAAGCTTCATAATGGCATTTGGCAGAACCACATCCCCAGGGTTGGAGATTTCAATGAAAATTCCTACTCTATGAAGGAAATACTGGGCATCCTCTGTTTGAGACTGCTTAGGAAAGATCGCTGTCAGTATTTGTTATGGGAGGCACCATCCGTGGAGTTAGCATTTGGCTCGAAGGGTGCTGAGATTGTGTTCAACCCTTATGCGACCGTTGGTGAACTTAGCAAACTCATGTGGCTAATTGAGGTACATACAAATCCCTACTTATGCTTGATTTATGAACTTGTGCTATGAACTTATATTGGTCACTGTGCTTCTCGCTGGATTATCGCCCCAGTTAACTTGATTGTGTTCATGCAAATTCAATTTACAGGTCCACAATGCTGCCATTGCCAACGGTTATTTTGTTGGATCAATTAATCGGGTAGGAACAGGATCATTTCCCAATCCGTTTGCATCAGGTGATGGGAAGCCACAGCACACGGATTTGGGGCACTTCTATGGATCCAGTCACTCTTCGGCTCCAGATGCTTCGTGCACGCCATCACTTTCCCCTTCACAGAGATGGATTGCTGGTCTCAGACATGGATCTCAACTTCTGTAGGCAGCTGCAAGACAAGGGGGGTTCAGAATGACAGCTCGGTACGAGCTCTGGAGTCAGCCGAGATTACTCCCTCATCAATTGGCCAAAAATCTTCCCCTCATTTCGTTTAGACCGAGTACATACCTGCGGCTTCTCTTTTATTTTCTTTCCTTTTCGTTTTCTTCCTATGTCAGCCGACCTCTTGCATTTCTTTCTCGCTTTTGTTCGTTTTCCTCGTAAAATTAATCCTCATGTGGCAGATGTTCATGCCATTTTTGGCCAACGCAAGAGGGAGAGGGGGAAGGCGCCGAAACTGGTTTTTGCCAAGGATCCGGCTTAGAGTTTGTTCGGCACAAAGAATCGCGAGTCAGGTCGCATATTGGGCCATTTCGGATAAAATTCATAACGTGGACTATATTTTATTCAATGCGAGTATGCTATTCCTAAATAAAAATGTCTTTAATATCTAAATGCAGAGAAATGCAGTAAGAAATGTGAATATACTAGCATGCAAAGCTGATATTCTGATTATGGGTCCAATTCTATCTTGTTTAATGAATGAGTCTTCAAGCAAAAGTTTAGGGGGTGCATGACAACCAGTAATTTCTGTTCAGAAACAGTTTTTTTATTTCAGATTTGTTTTTAGAATATAAATTCGTTTGGTAAAACTATTCAATTTTTACTTCTAAAATAGATTTTTGTTCCAAAAATAGGTTTGGAATAAATTTCAAAAGTAAAATTTTCTACTTCTCTACTTTTCTATTTTTGGAATAGAAGTAAAAATAAAAATTCTTCTTATCGTGTCCTCCATCCATCACTACCAACCACCGTCCGCTGGTAGTCGGCCACCGCACATCGCTAGTCGCCGATTGCCAGCATCACCGCTGACGCTAGCCACCGGACGCCGATCGCCGGTCACCGGTTCCGCCGCCGGCCCCAGTCGCCACCACCGCCTATCCCCAGCCGCCATTTGTCGCCACCGATCACCGATCCATCGCCATCCACCGCCGTCTAGAAGGAAGAAATTTTTTGTTGTTATCAAACGAATTTCTATTTTTGAAGTAGAAATTTTATATCGTTATTAAATGGTTATTTTTATTTGGAAACTCATTTAGAAATAGAAATAGAAAAAGAAAAATATATTTCTCTTCCAGAAATCAATTTCTGGCCAGAATGGTTGTCATTCGTGTCCTTAGGCGTTAATATTGTGCTTTGACAAGTGGACGTGGCTGTTGAAAGCCACATTACAAAGTGTATATGCTTTATAGGATAAACTAATATCCTAATGATTGGAATAACGGGAGCAGCATTTTTTTTTTTTTTTTTGGGATCGACGATAGGTTTATTACCTGTTACCTTAGATTGGCCCAGGCTCAAGCCCGCGTCAAGCCCACAAGTGATCAAGTCTATCCCACGATAATTGTTTCATTGAGGGATTGCTGCGATCAATCAAATTCAATGAGCTAAAGAAAGAGAACTCACCGTACCCCTCCAAATGATAGCAGTGATAAATGTCAAACTTGATAAGAACATTGGGAAGATAAGAGACGAGGGATGGAATTAGATGCGGCCATGAGAATGGGAAACAAACAATTCGATTTTGGAGGAAGGAGCATAGAGAGAGGTTTTGCATGTTCATGTGCCATTACCATCCAAAAGTTTAGAGGAATACACCTGAGAAGTACCTAACTTCATGCTTGGTAAAAAGATTGTTATCATTTATTGAACAAGTGACGCATTAAATGAAAAAATGAATTTGTACAACCAAAGGACTTTTCTGGAAATATGACTTGAAATTTATTAATCTAATTTTATATGACATGCACATGATATTTTTACACTTTTATTAAAATTCCAAATTAATAAATAATGGAAAATAAACTATCTAAAATAAGATACTAACCAAGTAAACCTAGGAAATAGTTTAGATTAAATTATATTTTATTCAAAAAATTATCTTAATTAGATAGACACTATCCAATAAGCAATTTAATCTATAAAAATGAACAAAACTATATGCAATGCATCTTTTTCTTATATATGTTTTTGGATAAGGAAAACAAATCAGCATAAAATCAAAAGAGATAATTCAAAATAGCAATCGATATCCACCCAGCTCAAATAACTTCATCTTAAGCCTCAATGATCAAGTTATTCAATTCACAATCTTATCTCAAATCTTAGATATCGAATTATTGAGTTTTTTTATTTATTTTGTCAAACGAATTATAGATTATGTGCACATTGCAAATTAGAAAATAATCCTAATTGGATATTTGGATGTGCCTATCAATTTCAAATATTCAAAGTTAGATAACAATCATTTAAAATAGGCAATGAATCTTGAATATCAAATCGGAAAAGGATTATTATCTATTTCGAAGATTTGTTTCCAAATTTGAACCGGGATCTCAAATTAAGGACTGTGGATTTGCAGTTGTAGGCACGATGCTGGGTCACGCTGTTGAGTGGCATCTTGATTGCGGTGGGACTTCGGCCAGGGTGGTTATTGCGGTGCGGCAAGCTCGATGGAGTCACAGCCAGGGATAGTGGATGATTAGACACAACAAATTTTTTTCGATCATTACTCATCAAATTTATTTCAATGTGCCACGGTAGAGCCTCTTGTCCTGGTTTCTAATGATTTAGTAATCTAGTGCTAACGTAGTGGTGATGTGGCGCTGCGTTCATTAAAAAAAAAAAAAGTGAAAAATTACATAAAAAAATTAAAAGCAGAAAAAATGGTTCAAAAAAAGGAAAAATTAAATATAAAAATCCAATAAACCAAAAATGAGAGACAGGCACCGTGGATTTGGGTGGGTGAATTTCTGAAGATCGCAGCCGTCCCCAAACCTTCAAGCCACGTGGCCGGCTACACTCCCTCTCTTCCCTAGTTGATTTTTTTTTTTTTTTGGGGGGGGTTATTTATAGAAACTTTTTCATTTTTTGGCCCTTATTTTGTTCTAATTTTTTAATTTTATACTATGACCGTGATATCATGTGAGCACTACATCAACTCTTACATATTTTTAAAAATTATTAAAAATGCCACATTGGATTGTTGATGTATAGTACAATCAAATTTGATTGACAGGTCACTAGAATGACCGAATTGCACCAAATCAAACACGTTTGCTGGTAAACAGTAGCATTTCAAGTCTTATTAACTAATGTGTTCTCTCTCTGTTGAATTTTTGTCTATATCTCACTTCAAGCTGGTGATCTCTAAAGTGGCCATAGGTAAGATTCTAAAATGGTGAAGGGGTGAGGAATGAATTGAATTGCACACCAAATAGGGGAGAGCATGTTGAGGATGTGTGTGCATGTGTAAAAATTGTAATTAACTCACGAATACACCTTTTGGTATATCATTATGCTTAGCTTAGGAACTCCGAAGTTAAGTGTACTCAGATGGGAGCACTATCAAGATAGCTAACTCCTGAGAGAGTGTCTTCTTGTAGGCCAAACTACCAAACCATGAGACTTAGTATGAGATGGCCAAAGCAAATAACACTTTGAATGAGTTAAACCCAGAATATCACAAATTGAAAATTAAGTGTTACATGTGTTAACTTCAAGCGAAAATTTAGATGTAATGATGTGGTAGAAATTATACCTAAATTGCGATCAAAGCACTCAGACGCCACACAACCAAGATTGCATTGCTTGAGCACTGTCGGGACAAATGATTGGCGTCATGACAACCTCGCACACGTAGGCCGTCAAAAATCCACGGCAAAATGGTAATTGCACAATCAGGAGCACATATTTTATTACGTTCCCCCGATGCCTTAATGAGGAATGCACTACATATTAGCCCCGCAGTTAAGATTACCGCCACCCCTCTCTTCAATGCTTTGATCTTCATGTGATTGCTCACTTCTCTCTGTATAGTCTTATTAATCTTGTGTTTCAGTGAGTGTTTTCAAAGTAGGGTAGAATCATATGTAGTTTACGTGCTTGCAGAGTCAAATATTTATAGTTGTTTTTAATGTCATTAAATGATTTTTTTTTTTTTGTCGAAAATTAAATAGTGAGTTTTTTTTTTTTTTGTCAGTCCTATTTTATTTTTACTCTAACTCTCTCTCTCAAACTTTTGCCCTACCTCATTGTAGGGCATGAGAATCGAAATTCACTTCTAAAACTAATTCATCATCACCACAACCCCTTGAGAATGTGAGGATTCAAACTCCTCATCTCCCATTTCATGTTGAAATGGTGGCCACTAGGCAAACAGAATATTGTGACTATTCAAAGAGGTAGCGAAAGTGCATCCTTCGTTTAATAGGAAGGAGAACATCAGCTTTATGAGGAAAGACTTTTTCTCTGATTTTAGACTGAATTTAAATGGGTGACCAAAAAATATTTGATGTCCTATCTTATTTGAACTTGTCATCCAAACGTGTTTCACAAAGAGAATTTTTGGTGATATATATATATATATATATATATATATATATATATATATATCTTTTTCCTGGCTTAACACATGTTCATACATATCGTTTCATTCGTCTAGTTGGTAATACACTGGGTCATGCTCTCATGTTATGTCCTACCAAAAAATGACAGTCTTATGCACATCGTAAAACATTGATTGCATGAACACATTTGACATGAATCCAAAGAGGCACGACAAAGCCAAATTCGATATCTTGTAAAGTTTACTTTTCTTTTTTTGTATTTATATCTCAAAATCTATTTGCGGATAATAGAGAGTGGACTCATGTTACCACAATTGAAAATTAAAAGATGTTCTTCACTCATGGTCACGCAGAAAATTAAAAAGCCACCTTTTATTAGTTGAGCAATAAAACCACAAAGGCATTACATAAGTTTAATGACTTCAGTGCAAAGAGTAAGTCTCCTGGCAACTCTTGAGAGCATGAATCCGCACAAGCTCCAACCTTGTTCTCATCCACTCCAACTTTATTGCTTTCTACATTAGGTCAAATATAAAATGGGAGATTGTAAAAGTTACATCAAAATTGAAATTGAATTTGTTTTCAACAAGGGCATATATATCGAAGTATAAGGAAATGAAATGATTTAGTATGCAACACTTCTTTCATAATTAAAATATATCAATGAAACACTTATAAACAAAACAAGATTATACAATGAATTTCTTGATTTTAAGGATCTAATAAGAAGTTATGTTATATTTTTTTTATCTTGATGTGAAGATTATTACCTGGATGGTGGCCAAGACCAGTAGACAATACACAACCAACGTTGCAATGCTCTAATGACATGACCGTTGAGGACTCTCCAAGATACTGCCCACGGCAAGAGCGATAGCATCCAAATGGGTTAGTACGAAAGAAACATTTTAATATACACTTCCACTTGCGCGACAGAAGTATGCGCGCATCAGCATCAGCATCAGCATCAGCATTAGCACCGATGGATGACTAGAGTATTAGAGCCACCACGAGCATCATCGACCCCATTTCTAGGATGCAATTACCACCATGGCTATTCCCACCTAAACTACTTTTAGCACCCCCCCGCCTCTCTCTCAATGAGTGTTGATAGCTTTGGGACCTAGTACATGATGTGTTGAGATGAACGAATGCATCACCTTTATACTGGGAAAAGTGCTAAAAAGTCATAAACCTTTTAGTTTTGTGCTGATTTAGTCCTAAACCTTTTTTTGTGCCGATTTAGTCCTAAACATTTTACGTTGTATCAATTCAGTCATTTCCGACCAATTTTGGCTGAATTTTGCTAAGCGAACGTCGGCCGGCGCGTGGCCTAATTGGCACTGACATGTACCACTTTTAATAATATTTTAATATTTTTGAATTTTTGAATTTTAAATTTTTTTCTCTTTTTTTATTCTTTTATTTATTATTTATTCTTTTTCTTTTTTCTTCCCATCTTCTTCCTCCGCCCCGGTCGCCGAGCTTGGAAACTGGCTAGAGGCGACGGCCAGCAAGGTCAAGGTCAACCTTGCCGACCACCTCGCCAATGGCCGCGAGGCCGCCCTCGAGGCTTGGGTGGCAAGGCTCGCCCTCGTCGGATCTAGCGAGGCTCGGTTGAGCCTCGCCCATGGCAGGCGGGGTGAGCCCCGCCGGCTCGACGCAAGGAGGCAGCCTCATGCTGCGTCGAGCCGAGCTAGCCTCACGCGAAGGCTGGCGGGGCTCGCCCTTGCTAGCCATGGGCAAGGCTCGACCCTCACCGGATCTAGCGAGGGCGGCCTCGCGGCCACTGGCGAGGTGGCCGACAAGGTCGACCTCGACCTCGCCAGCCGTCTCCTCTAGCCGATCGGCGAGCTCTAGCGACCGGCCGAAGGAAGAATATGAGAAGAAAAAGAAAAGAATAAAATAAAAGAATAAAAATTAAAATTAAAATTAAAAGAGAAAAAAAAAAAATTAATATTTTTAAAAAAATTCAAAAATACTCAAAAATATTAAAATATTATTAAAAGTTGTACATGTTAGCGCTGATCAGGCCACATCAGTCGGCCGGCATCCAGTCAGCAAAATCCTGCCAAAATTGGCCGAAAAAGACTGAATTGGCACAACGTAAAAAGGTTTAGAACTAAATCGGCACAAAGCCAAAATGTTTAGGACTTTTTTTGGCACTTTTCCCCTTTATACTCAAAGATTTATTAAAGTTGTTGAATGAGTTGGTGACTAGAAAGGTATGCAGAGGAGAAAGATTATCCTTTTCATTTAATGATATATATCATCTAGTTAAATGATATGGACTTCTTACCAATTTTTAGGTCCAATAAAAAGGTCAATAATTGCATGTTATGTTATATATGGATTTCTAACCGATTTTAGGTCTAGTAAAAAGGTGGCAATAATTTTCATCTATTGTTTTTAGAATTTCTTCTAATATTCGAGTAGTTGTCAAATTTATCTCATCAATAAGTTTCTTTTGAAACAATGGTTGAGCATAGTTCCGTGGTAGAATCTTGAAGCTGAGAACTGAACCGGTGAGAATCTGTTTCGACAAGTAGATTCCAGGTTCTAGGTTTATAGAACTTGGAACTTGGAACTTAGAACTTGAAATAAGTTTATGTAATTTTTCTTGGTCTACATCTTCGCGTGATCCTACAATATTCTATGGTGTTCGACAACGAGTGTATAATTTGGAACCACTAGTCCAAACTTCCATTTTATGATTAAGACTTTTACTTTGTTAATATTTCATATTTTTCATGTGTCTAAATAAAAATAATGGTCAGTAAATTTTAGAAATGAGTGGTGGTTATTAAAGGTGGTAATTCCCTACGATCATTCAATTAATAATAAATGTGGAACATAGGTAGACCATAAATAATAGGTTGTGGGTTTTAGGGTATGCATAACAAGTTTTAAGTTTCAAAAAATGAAGAACGTTTTCCAACGGATAAGTTCCAAGTAAAACCTATATGAAACCTAGAACTGCCCACTCTTATTTTAAGCTACCTAATTTTCTTTAGAACCAAATTTCCCACAAATAATTTTTTTATTTGGGTTGATGCAAAAACCAGTTAATTAGCAAGGAGTGTATGCAATAGTTTTCACCATAGCAATGTTGAACAAGAACTAATGTCGACCCATAACGAGGATGATAGTTGTTCAGTAGGCGTAGGAGTCAAAGCACAATTGAAACATGTGAAACAAGATGAGGCAAATCTGAAGAAAGACAATTTCAAATTAAAGATAACTGTTGGTTGTATCGTTGATGTTTATAGTAATAAGACACTTTATGAATTTGCAATAGAGTGCTATTTCGAACATGTTTTGTACATGTATGTGCACCCTATTTGTGGGATGAATGGAGTGAAGGTTATTTGCAATCTAAAAAGTACATATATTTGTGGCAATATTCATTATAATGTTTGGCAATGATATTTGTAAAAGTGAAGGTTCCTTATGATGTATGTGGTTTTTCATAATTCAAATCCTCTCTAGAAACATAGGGTACTTAAAAGAGAGGCCGCGAAATCTCATGGCCCTAGTGGCACTTATTTCAAAGGAAAAAGAGAAGTTAATAGGGACAAAAAAATCAGCATCTTATAAAATACATGTTAACTAAACATTTATACTTGTATATTCTACGAAGAACAATTCTCATGAACAAGCACATTCTATTGCAATAAGAAGCTATTACAAGCATAGTACTTCATCGATCCTGCATTGTCAACAAATAAAAGAAATCCACAACACTATTTCACCAAACCTATCGGTGACAACAAAAAGTGAGCCACAACACCACTTCACCAAATCCATCATCAACAAATTAATAGCCATATCACTACCCTGATCCCAACCGCCAAAAATGGCTATCATTCTACATCCACAAAGTCAATGTTCGCTCTAACTGGGCTTCAAAAATATTCTTGATCTTGTCATTTCTTGTAGGTTAGATTTGCTTTCTCTCAATACTTTTCTTCCTTCTTGATGCCCTTACTACTTTACCATATCATCCAAATTTTGCCAAGGCACTTGACTCTTGAGATCTAACTTCCTTGAAAGTCCATTAGCTAATAATTTCAACACAAAAGCTTTACTCTTTTCTCTAACGACTTCTATATTGGCAATGATTTTTCTTTTTATACAAGCATTTTGCCTTTGAAATTCTTCTTTCACATTAGAAGCTTTTTCCTTTCTATTTTTTTTTTTTTATAGACATTGTCTTACTTTTACCAAACACATTGCTTTTTCATACCCCAAATTTCATTTGATTTTCTCTTTTGAACTTTTTGAGCCCTTAGGACTTTTGAAATGCCTTATGCATTGTCACATAAGCACCATTTTCCATGGCAAATCATGTGCCTTGCCCAATGGGAAGAGATAATCACCGCTCAGGTTTTAGAAGTGAACGCTCGGGCTCAACTTGGCTAAGCAAATGGTGTGAGTGTTTAGGTAAAGAAAAAGATGCTTTTCTTTATCTCGCGATACACTTGATGTGACATTCTGAATTTCGACCCCGTCCCAATTTTATGAAATGGACATTTCGTCGATGTGCTTTTAGTCCTTTTTCTCGGAACTGATTACTCTTGAGTTAACTAATCTATCAGGTGAAGTCGTTAAGGGATTCAAACGCGATAGATTTGAGAATTCGACTCGGAATTGACTTCTTGACCGTGCTAATCTACAAGGGTTATTACAACACAATCAAAATCGATCAGAGACCGAAGATAAGTCAATTTGACAGAGGCATGTGATTAGTGTGTGGGTGAATCCACCTGATTGCAAAATTTCTATCGAATGGCACTTGACCGATTTTTCTATCATTTATGCACCCTATGTCCGTATTTGAAATCTTGGAATTTTCACGACAATCGAGAGTCACCAATGTGTCGAAGATGTACACTGTGGCTTGAAAATAATTGACCACGGGTCAACTGTGCTAAAAATTCCTAAAAGTTACCCGGTAGATTGGATCGCGCTAAAATTGCGTTCGATTGATTTTAACCACGAAATTGAATTCGATTTCGGGAATTTGATGTTCGAGCATGTCACGATTCATTTATAGGACGTCGTCTCGTTTTTTTTCGGAAAATTTTTGTTAAGTTTGGAATTTTTATGGAAAATCAATTCGGACAATTCAGAAAAGAAAGGAAATTCGGAGGGGCCAAATTGAGTGGATGTTTGGCCTCCTTAGTGAGCTATTTGGCAAAGGGAAATGGTGGAAATTGTGTAGGCTTCCTCCTCAGCAAATTTGGACATCAAATTGGGGAAATTGGTGAAGAAATTGAAGTCCAAATTGAGGAAATTCGTAGGCTTGAATGGAGGCTGCAACATTTGGCTTCAACTTGAGCTATTTGTGGAAATTATATGCAAGAAAGTATTTGGGGGACACAAGGGGATATGCATAAAGACTTTTGGACCAAGTATTGATGATATAGATATTTATAATTGACTTTTGCTTCCCCCTCTCTCCCTTATCCTTTCCTTTTCTTCTTGCTACGCACGCTAGGCCCGCGGATTCCACTCCTTCTTCTTCGTGCGAGTTTACTGCTCCACCGCAGTCTTCTGCCTTTCTTTCTTTTTTTTTTTTTTTTTTCTTCTTTCGAGCTCCACTTCTCCACATGGATTTTGGCTGCTCCACCATCACTTCCCGCCCCCTCCCCTCCCTCCCTACCGATTCTCCTTCACGCAGCCGACGCCAGCGTTTCCCCCATCCGATAGCTTCTTCATGATCCAACTGCAGCTGAAGCATACCCCATCTTCATCACCCCATCCCCATCATCATCATCACCATCACCCCACTAGCCCGTAACTCCACTTTCCTTCTCCATTCTGCCGCGCCAACTCGCCCCAACAACCGCGCCATCCTCCCACCTCCTCCATGCGTTAGCAAATCCAGCATCCCCACACCCGTGTCAGCTCCTTCGTGACTCCCTCACCCACCATCAGAACAGCGCCCAACACCCCACCTCCTCATTGCCCGAAGCTACTCACTCGCCCGTTTCCCCCAACGGCCAGCCTATTCGAAGCCCACCAGCAGCCCACGAAGTCAGCCCAGCCCACAAGTTTCAGCCCTGTCAACTGAGCCTAGTAGTTCATTGTGGGCTTGCAAGGCCTTTCCGGCCTGGTCTGAGCCTCCGTTGACGTCACCGTAAGCCCAAGCTTCGGCCGTCGTCGCACCGCCGTCACCATGAACCGATTTTCACGCTAAACTGGTGAGTTAAAGCACTAAACTCTCATTAGGGTGCTAATGATGTTTAAGGGGTGTTTAAATTAAATTAAGATTAGATTATGGTAGTTATTAGTTTGTTTAATTAATTTATGTTAGTTAGATTAGTGATTTAAGTAGTTAGAAATTGTAATTAGTTAATTTAGTATGTGGCCTTGTAGTTAGAATGGTTAGTATAATTTAATTAGTCCAATAGGTGATTAGATTAGCAATATTTAGCCTAAGTTTGTATTTATTGAATTAATATGTATTTATTTAATTAATATTAGAAATTATTTTATTATTTAATATTTTCCAGAAATTAGACTGGAATAGCCATTGACCAAAATTTCGTATAAATTGCAATGGTATGTTCAGTTTATCTAATTTGGTGTTAATTTGTGCAAATTGAGTGTTGATTGGAATTTTGGTTATTATTTCAAAATTTGTGAATTTCGATATTTATTCAAAAATCCCGAGTGTTGGGTTTTAACACTGAAAGTGGTTTTAAGTACTATATAAAATAGTGGGATTTTAAAAGGAATGATATCGATTTTTTTTTTTTTTTTGTTCGATTTGAGCTTGTACCCACATATGAATATTTTCATCGAGTGTTTTTAATACAAAGAAAATAGGCCAAGTGCATTATCTTAATTGAGACATTTGAATGCAATGCACGGTGTCCTTGGCCGTAATTGAGTGATCATGTGTTGGTTAAGAGAATCCATCATGGGCTGTTAAGCTAGATGTTACCCCTATAAGGGACGCCCCTGGACAATGGAAGCCGGTTGCAGTAGATTTTGGACCTTTGCTCATTCAGGAAAGCCATCTAGGAAAGATGTAGTCATGCTCAATGGAGTGAGACGACACTTAGCTATGCCAAAAGACTGCCAAACAGCGAGTAGGCTATGCTATAAGCCGAGATCAAAACTATGAATGCATGATTAATTGAGTTGAACGCGCTGGATTATGAAACAAAATTGTGTGGCATGGTATGGAATGTGTCATAATGATTTGACTTTATAATCAGAACCCTGTGCTTGGTTGAAATTGAGTGTGGCGTTTCAGTTGATGAGCTTAATTGCTGTTCATGTTTTTATGGCTGTTTATAATATGAATTGTACTGACCTGTAGGGAGGATTTGAGACGAGGTAAGTCTTTATGGTTGTGTGGTTGTGTGATTAAGACACCCCTAGGTGTATTACCCTCTTAATCGGGGTTTAGAGCGTGAATTCGCTGAGATTTGTATCTCACCTCATCATGGGCTCAATTCTTTTCAGGATTGTAGAATGGAGGATCTAGAGCCGACCTGAGGGGATTCGAGGTTTAGGTCAATTAGGACAACTTCTTTTTTAAAGACGGTCTTTTGAAAACTTTTGGTTGTTGACTTTTGTATATGACTCGGTGTGTATATATGTAGCATGTTTTGTTTGTAAATCTATTTCTTGCTTTTCTATCCCAAGCTATTTATTATTAGGGGATATTTATTCACTTCCGCATGTGCAATAAAATGAATAGATCGGCAACGTGTCTTGGAACGTCGCAATTTAATCAACCATTGAGGGATGGGCACGCACTTGATGTTCGAGGCGTGACATCCCCGCCTACAATGGTATCAGAGCCAGGTCGATAATTGGAGTGATAAGGTGCGATGGGTACTTGGGACAATAAGTAGGAATGATCTCTATTTTATGCCGATGCATGTGAATAATAGCTGTTTGGTAGCTTGTTTGTGGGGTCACTCAAATTCTAATCTGGTATTGGAATTGGAAAACAGGTTTCTATAAAAATCCCATAATATGAGTGATTAAGAGTAGAGTACTCCTAGGAAGAGGTCGGTAGGACTCGTAACTCGGGATAGGATGCTAACAAGGGTTAGTACCCAAGGTAAAACGCATGCTCAGGCCAGCGCAAGTTTAAGAGTACCGCTACAAGCTAGTACTAAAAGTGTAGCAGCACCAAGTGATCCTCGGTTCGATGGAATCGTTCAAGTGCTAGAGACTTTGGGAAGCATTTTGGGTCAGCAAGCACATGATCAAGCTGCCATTGTTGCCGCTGCCAATGCCATAGCCACCGTTACTACCGCACCTACTGAGGTCCAACATGGAGATGTGTTATGGGAGCAAGTTACTACATCTGGGTCAAGATTCAGTTCCAACAGAGATGGCAACCGATTTAGGAAGAAACCGATGACAGAAGGAAAGCACATCAGTCGTCTCACTCGAAGGAGTATAATTGGAAAGCTAGCACCCAACCAGATGAGCGTGTGTCATGTCTGTAGGAAAAGACATGGATCCGCCCCGTGTTTCAAAAAGACAAGGGCTTGTTATGTGTGTCGCCAATATGGCCACCTGATCAAGTATTGCTCGCTCGGGCAGATGGAACCACAACAGCTGCCGCCGCCATCACCGATGAGACAGAGCAGAGGGAATGATCCGTAGAAAACCCAATGGGGTAATTGGGACAAGCCTCCGATGCAAGAAAGGGTGTGCGCTGTCACTCGACAGGAGGCAGAGGACTCACCGGATGTGTGATGAGTTTGTAGAAGAAAGCATGGATCAATCCAGTGTCACGGTATCACGGAGCGTGCTATGAATGTAGCTAGGGGTGTGCATGGTTCAGGCGGGCGGTTCCCAACCTAGAACTAGGAACTGCCTGTTAAGGACCGGTTCCAAAAAATTGGAACCGAGATCTACCCGTTTGTTACATGGATCCATTCGAGAACCAGACCGGCGGTCCAGTTTGGTTCCCAAGTGGATCCATGAAACTGGTCTCATTGACCACGAGATGAAAATCTTAAGCTAAGGAAAACCAACATCAAAAGAGAGAACATAATTGATCTCAATTCTCAATTGCACAAAATGAAAGAGAAAACACGTTCGTTTCAGTCTGATCAAGTCGTGAGGCAGAAAGCTTAAGACTTTATTAGTCGCTTGACTTATGAAGTAGTATATACTTTCGCTGGGAACCAAAATACACAAAACCTAAGTTTCATAATCAACTTCAGTCTCTCAGTTACACTACAACCGATAAGCTTTTGAGACCAACGGGTTACAGCATATTAGCCCCAGCACCAAAACCCTCGCAATCCAAAATTCATCGCTACATGCAAAAATCAAATAGAATAAATCAAGAATTTCCGCTCCGGACCAAGTGGTTTCCGCAACTTTGCAAAACTCGCGCGTCTAATTCGTTGTTTTCGCTCCGATTGGTTCGACAAAAGCAAGTATCCAAGTACAAACTCAGCTTAATTTCAACCTCAAAGAAGGAAAAGGCAGAAAGAAAGGACAAAATCCAGAGCCAAAAATCCCTCGAGCACTGAAGAGAAATACCACAACGGAGCAAGGAATCGCTTCGCAAAACTACTCCTTCATTTTTTTTTAATATTAAAAATTAATTGGTTCGGTCTGGATGGGCGGGTGGATGGATCCGCCCATAGAACCGCAAACCAGACCGGTACCCACCAGTTCCCATAAATTGGAACTGGAAACCGAACCGATTCCCTCAAGAACCACTGGTTCTGGGCAGTTCCGGTTCAGTTCCGGCGGTCCGGATAGATCCCAGTTCTTTTGCACACCCCTAAATGTGGCCAGCTCAGCCATCAGGTGAGGAACTATCCACGCAAGTTCAAGAGAGCATAAGCACCACTACCGCATATAGGATGCTACTAGTATGGCAAAAGGGACAGGAATGAACCGAAGCATGCACCGATCAGAGGAAGAATGTTTTGGGGTGATTTTATCAAAGTAGCAAGCGGAGTTGTGGTTAAGTTTGCAAAATTTCAGCTTGTGGTAATAAAGCTATAGAAAGAAGAATCACTGGCTAGAGATGTACTTGACTAGTTTGCTTTTGTATAACTTTGACATCTTATATAAAAGGTTTGGCTCGATGAGCTTTTTGTTGTAATGTAATACAGTTTGACCCGTCAATGTAAATCCTAGTTAGTGATCTTTTGTGTACAAACGCTTGATTATCACATTTTGTTCAAATATATTAGGATGTTCTTCACAAATATTCGTCTTATCCAAAATTGTTCTGATTGATGTGATTTAGACCGTTTAAATTGAGTGTATTAATTGCTTGCAGTAAGACCTTCTTCAAGCCCAATCAGATCGGAAGAACTCCGAAGGATCATCTTTAGATCTCGTAGGAAGAACTGCTCGGAATCTCTTTTCAAAATGGCGAGTTTCGAAAACTGGAAAGTTTGTCTTCGCAATTAATCGCAGGTTGTAGCAAGTCTCACCTTTCGCAAGTGATCGCAGCATATAGCCTTGAAGTGCGAATTGTCGAAAAAGTCTTCTTCTTGCAACCGGTGCATCATCGCAGCCCAGATCGTTCCCGTTCGCCCGCTGCATTATCACACCCGGGAGCATTTTCTTTGCACGGAGCACTATCGCAGCCCGTAGCATCCCTTTCGACCAGTGCATTGTCACAGCCCAATCATTATCTTCGTACAGAGCATTATCGCAGCCTCAGCATGCAACAAGTCCTAGATTAGGAAGACATTGATGCTCATTTTTATGTATACGGATATGCTGTTACATGATAATTGCAATATCTCCAATTTTTTTAGCTTAAGAAAACTGTCTTGCTTAGTTGTTATCACTGAAGTGGTTTCCAGCAAGGTAAGGACTTCCAGATTTTGGAGCTGAGAGAGCAAAGAGGGTATCGGGCCTTCAAATTTATTGGTGTCAAGGTGAACCAGGGTTAGTTGAGTCATGTTCATGGGATAAGATGGTGAAAGACCTGATTGTTAAATCATGTGTAGGCCTAATTCAGTGAGATGCGTGAAGCTCGTGAGCAAAGGCGGTATGGCACCGGTTATCTCATTGTCAAAGAGTCTTAATTTTGACTAGCTGAGACAGGTTTCCAATTGAAGGTGGAATCTCGCCTATTAGCATGATTCTTTCGAGGTTCAAATTGGCGATCGTTGTCAGCTTCCAAACCCAAAACAGAGAAAAATGGGCTAAACAATCGATGGTTTCATTATCCGATCTAGGGATTCAAGCTTGGTAAGATTATTGAATGAATATGGGATCATTCTAAACCTAAAAGACCAAAATAACTCAAAGACCAAAGGTTTGGGAAAAGCATCCAAAAAATCCTAAATCTATTATATTGGTATCAATTTAGTCATAAACTTTTTAAGTGGACCAATTTTGTCATAAACATTTTCATAATGATACCAAATTCAGTCCATTAAGCCAATTTAGGCTGGAAATTACTGACGTGGACGCTAGCCGTTCTACCAAAGCTAATGTGGACATTCTTAATTTTTTTTTTTTTTTAAAAAAAATAGGACTATTGTGGACAGCATAGGACGGCTGCAAGGGTCGTGCCCTTGCTAGAGGCTACAAGGGCCGCCCTCGCCTAGATAGAGTGAGGATGAGTCCATGCCATATTCAACGAGGACTACTCTCGTCTAGGCCGTAAGGGTCGTGCCCTCCCCAAAGGCCACAAGGGCTGCCCTCGCCTAAAAGGCGTGAAGGTCGGGCCCTTGCTAAATTTGGTGAGGGCCGCCCTCACCTAAGGCCATGAGGGCTGCGATGCCCTCGCCGACCCTCACTTGTGGCCAGTCGCCGACCATGTTGATTTGGTACTGGCCACAATCCAAAAGGAAAAGGAAAGGAAAAGAATTTTAAAAAGAGAAAAAATAAACAATTTATTTAAAAATATCCACATCAACATCGGTTATGTCACATCAAATGGCCAATGTCCATGTCAATAATTTATAGACTAAATTAATCATATGAACTGAATTAGTACAGATGCAAAAAAGTTTAGGAATAAATTAATCCAATCGAAAGATTTAAGACTGAATTTGTACTAATTCATTAGGTTTATGATTTTTTTGGTACTTTTTCGTTAAACGTTTTCAATTGACGGTGGTAACTCCCTGGAAAACGTGCAGCAGGTAGTTGCGATGTAGCAGGACTACTTGAGATAAAGTCCGGTAAGTGTCCCACGGGAATGTCGTCACCCATATTGAGATGTGGCAGTCACGGTTAATAGAACCATAGATAAGAGTACTTCCTTGGTCAAGAACAGTTGCATGGCCAGTGTTCTCATCACACTCTACGCCATCCCATAAACAGCAATCCCGATTTGGTTTCTAGGTTAGTCTTTGGATAAGCGAGAGGATCACTCGTAATGTTGGTGAGTGTTAAGCTTTCCTCAAATTGCAGCAAAGCATACGTCTCTTCCATACGACACTGTGGTTTATAGAATCAGATAAATTGTGCATAGCCACAAGATGAAACTCCATACAACAAAAGTTATGTTGATCGACACATCGACTCTTTCTGTTTATGTCTGTTAAGCAAGTAAAGTTATGTTGATCGACAACACTGTACACTCAGCTCGTTGCGAGCGTGAAAATTTTCGGACAATGCCTTTGTCAACTGTTCAAATGTTGTTCCACATTAAAATTTTGTGTTGTACCCGTAGGGAACTGGATTTAATAAAAAATAAAAAAAATAAAAAAAAAACCATAGCAAACTCTATTCTATTGTTGATGGGTATCTCGCAATAAAGAACATGCTATCTTTATTTGATTTATCAAATCATTACCATTTGCTGGTGTCAAACATGACCTAAGTATTTGCACATATATATAAGTGTTGGCATTTAGACCTGTCAGTCAATTGCTTTCAAACATTTTAGCACAGTCTCTGCAAGTTAGTTGGAAGGCTTGGTCCTTGATGGTCCTTGATGTTATGCGCTTTTCTAAACCTGAAACATTTTCCAAGGTATGGTCCAGGGCAAAAAAAAAGGGCGAATAGAAAATCTACTACTCAAGATCGAATAGAACTTGTATGGTAAGAGATGATCAATATATACCTCTAGCATAGACAAACCTACCATCATAACCTGTTGGCGAGTCCACGCAATGGCATGTCAAGGGTCAGTGCTGATGATTTATTTGTTCATACTAGTCCCATTAACTAATGTGTGTTTTCTCTCTGTTGAATTTTTGTCTATATCTCAAGCTGGTGATCTCTAAAGTGGCCATAGGTAAGATTCTAGAATGGTGAAGGGGTAAGGAATGAAGTGAATTGCACACCAAATAGGGGGAGAGCATGTTTAGGATGTGTGTGCATGTGTAAAAATTGTAATTAACTCACAAATACACCTTTTGGTATATCACTATGCTTAGCTTAGGAACTCGAAGTTAAGTGTACTCAGATGGGAGCACTACCAAGATAGCTAACTCCTGAAAAAGTGTCTTCTTGTAGGCCAAACTACCAAACCATGAAACTTAGTATGAGATGGCCAAAGCAAATAACACTTTGAATGAGTTAAACCCAGAATATCACAAATTGAAAATTAAGTGTTACTTGTGTTAACTTCAAGCGAAAATTTAGATGTAATGATGTGTTAGAAATTATACCTAAATTGCGATCAAAGCACTCAGACGCCACGCAACCAAGATTGCATTGCTTGAGCACTGTCAGGACAAATGATTGGCGTCATGACAATCTCGCACACGTAGTCCGTCAAAAATCCACGGCAAAATGGTAATTGCGCAATCAGGAGCACATATTTTATTACGTTCCCCCGATGCCTTAATGAGGAATGCACATAATTAGCCCCGCAGTTAACATTACCGCCACCCCTCTCTTCAATGCTTTGATCTTCATGTGATTGCTCACTTCTCTCTGTATAGTCTTATTAATCTTGTGTTTCAGTGAGTGTTTTCAAAGTAAGGTAGAATCATATGTAGTTTACGTGCTTGCAGAGTCAAATATTTATAGTTGTTTTTAATGTCATTAAATGGTTTTTTTTTTTTTTGGTCGAAAATTAAATGGTGAGTTAGCTACAAAGAAAACAACAGAATGTTGTGACTAGTCAAAGAGGTGGGAAAGTGCATCCTTTGTTTAATAGGATGGAGAACATCAGCTTTATGAGGAAAGACTTTTTCTCTGATTTTAGACTGAATTTAAATGGGTGACCGCAAAATATTTGATGTCCTATCTTATTTGAACTTGTCATCCAAACGTATTTCACAAAGAGAATTTTCGGTGATTAATACATGTATAATTCTTTTTTCCTGGCTTAACACATGTTCATACATATCATTTCATTCGTCTAGTTGGCAATACCACTAAGTCATGCTCTCATGTTACGTCCTGCCAAAAATTGACAGTCTTATGCACATCGTAAAACATCGATTGCATGAAGATATTTGACACTAATCCGAAGAGGCATGACAAAGCCAAATTCAATATCTTGTAAAGTTTACCTTTCTTTTTTGTATTTATATCTCAAAATCTATTTCCAGATAATAGAGAGTGGACTCATGTTACCACAATTGAAAATTAAAAAGACGTTCTTCACTCATGGTCACGCAGAAAATTAAAAAGACACCTTTTATTAGTTGAGCAATAAAACCACAAAGGCATTACATAAGTTTAATGACTTTAGTGCAAAGAATAAGTCTTCTGGCAACTCAGAGAGCATGAATCCGCACAAGCTCCAACCTTGTTCTCATCCACTCCAACTTTATTGCTTTCTACATGAGGTCAAATATAAAACAGGAGATTATAAAAGTTATATCAAAATTGAAATTGAATTTGTTTTCAACAAGGGCATATATATCGAAGTATAAGGAAATGAAATGATTTAGTATGCAACACTTCTTTCATAATTAAAATATATCAATGAAACACTGATAAACAAAACAAGATTATACAATGAATTTCTTGATTTTAAGGATCTAATAAGAAGTTATGTTATATTTTCTTTATCTCAGTGTGAAGATTATTACCTAGATGGTGGCCAAGACAAGTAGACAATACACAACCAACGTTGCAATGCTCTAATGGCATGACCGTTGAGGACTCTCCTAGATACCGCCCACGGCAAGAGCGATAGCATCCAAATGGGTTACTAAGCCAGAAACATTTCAATATACACTTCCACTTCTTTGATATAAGTATGCGTGCATCAGCGTTAGCATTGACACCGATGGATGACCAGAGTATTAGAGCCACCACGAGTATCATCAGCCCCATTATTACCACCATGGCTATTCCCACCTAAACTACTTTTAGCCCCTCTCTCTCTCTCTCTCTCTCTCTCTCTCTCTCTCTCTCTCTCTCTCTCTCTCTCTCTCTCTCTCTCTCTCTCAATGAATCTTGATAGCTTTGGGACCTAGTACAGTGATGTGTTGAGATGAACGAATGCATGTTGAATGAGTTGGTGACTAGAAAGGTATGCAAAGGAGAAAGATTATCCTTTTCATTTAATGATATATATCATATAGTTGAATGATATGGATTTCTTACCAATTTTTAGGTCTAGTAAAAGGTGAATAATTGCATTTTATGATATATAGCATCTAGTTAAAATGTATGGATTTCTAACCAATTTTAGGTCTAGTAAAGATGGCAATAATTGCCATCTATTGTTTGTGACAATCTCTTCTTATATTGGGGTAGTTGTCAAATTTATCTCATCAATAAGTTTCTTTTTAAATAAAGATTGAGCATGGTTCTAGGGTAGAACCTTGAACCTGAGAATTGAACCAACGGTAGGGGTGAGCATCGGTCTAGGGTCAACCTAGACCAACCTGGACCGGCCCAACCCTACCGGTCTTGGTCAGTTCCCAAGGAGACCAGGTCTATCCTTGGTCCAGGGATTCCTAGACCAACACTTTGTACGGAGTTGGTTATCGATCCTAAGAGTTTAGGGTCGGTTCAACTCGGATCAACCTTGATTATATATATTATATATCTAATATATTATTTATAATATTTTATATATAGAAAATCCTAAAAATAAATGGCATCAACAATATTAAATAGCTCCTTAGTGATGAGCTCAAGTAATTTTACACTATTTTTTAATAACTTAGATCTTTTAATATCTTTTATGGCGTCAATAGCCATAATTTACAAATGAGGAAAATGTTTTTGTGATGAGTCCTCACGGTGTTCAAACAGATATAAATAGCTCCTCACGGCATCCTCCTCTAGTACTTGTTCTCTTTTATCTTATTTGTCTTCTTAGTCTTTAATTTGTCAAAATTGAAAGAAACAACTTCTCCGCTTGCCACTCAACACTCACCTCACTCGCTTTGAGTCACTCATGCCGCTCGCTAGGGCTTGTTGCTCCCTGCTCGATGTTCGACACTCACCCCACTTGACACTCATCACTCGCCTCTCTTAGCTGACCTCGCTCGTCACTGAACTCATAGGGTCGGTCTGATCCTCGCTCGCCTTTTGAGGGAGTACAAAAAATGAAACAAAAAATTATCGGTTGGTCACGAGTTGACCCTAAAACCAGGCCAAACTCATTCGGTTGCCTTTTCAAAGAGTACAAAAAATGAAATAAATAAATTATTGGTTGGTCCCGAGTTGACCCTAGAACCAGACTGAACCCACTAGGTCAATCGGTCCTCGGTCCTAAGCTTAATAAAGTTGGTTCTCGGTCCTAAAAATTGTTAGGGGTAGGCCAGCCCAACCCGGACCACGCTCACCCCTAACCAAAGTGGAAATCTATTTCAACAAGTAGATTCTAGGTTCTATGCTTATAGAACTTAGAACTTGGAACTTAGAACTTAGAACCTGAAACAAGTTTTTGTAATATTTCTTGGTCTAATCTTCAAGTGATCCTGTGGTATTCTATGGCATTCGACAACAAGTGTATAATTTGGAACCACTAGTCCAAGCTTCCATTTTAAGATTAAGTGTAACAACCCTAATTCTATCTCCAGTGTCCTGAATGGCACAGGTTATTTATGCGACGACCCGGTATCCAACCATCAAGCTAGGCATCACATATTTTCTGGGGCTTCATAGCTCAACCAAGGCATCCCGTTTAATGAACGAGGCATCGCCACCAACACTATGTGACGATGAACATTTTTCCTCTTTAAGTGCACACACACAAGTGAATCACACAAGTTGATTCTTATCTTTTCTTTTAGCTAACATATGCATGACCCGAAGGCGTGCTCATTCAATCGTGTGTGCCATGAGTTCTTGCACTAATCTAATAAACATGCCGAGAACGATCCTTGGTCCGTAACTTGAATCAACCACTTAGCGCCAATCCCTGCACTAAACAAGGCTCGAAAATGGCACACCTCAATGCCAATCCAAGACCTTGAGGCTTGGGTACACCTCATTTTAGTGACAATCCCAAGCTTGACGGATCTCCGCTCCAACCCAATGTGAATAAACATGTATCGAGAATGACTCTCAGCTTGCAATTTCATTCAACTCCAAGCACAAAGTCCCCACATCCATTGAGCTATAGAAATCGACATGCTTGATGTCTTACCAAGACCTTGTAAATTTAGGCGATCCCGATACCGATCAAGGCATAAGATCAACGTGCCTCAATGTCGATTTAGGATCTTGAGGCCTTAAGTGATTCCTGCACCAAGCGAGGCTTAGACCCGACATCCTATTTATGCCGAAACCAAGGCTTTATGATTTGGGCAACTTGTCTTGTGATGAAATCAATCCGAATGAGCCTCAATTCCATTCTGAACATATATGACTCAAGCACACGGCCATGTTCCATAACAAATAAGATCAAACAAAAGACATTGCAAACTACCCATGGCTTGATGGGTGAGCACCTACTTGGCCTTAACAACAGGATCTACTTTCTTAGAAGAAAGGGAGGAATCTTACTTACCTTGGCAAACTTGAGAACCAACCTAGATAGCTTGGTGGGTTGAGGATGTGAGGTTGAGAGAAATGAGAAGAGGGAGGAGGGTAGGCGTGAATGACAAGGGGTTCTAATGATGGAAATGAATGGGGGTTCCTCCTATTTAGAGGCACCAATCTCATCATTACTCATCCAAATTGCCCAATCATATTTCTCAAAGTGGCACGGCTATGACATTGAGGTGGCAAAACTAAGTTGCAAGGTGTCATGCATATTTTAAAAGGTGGCACACCTAATGACCTAATGTAATGATTGGAGGCTTACTTGTTTCATTCCTATTTGACCATTTATATGATGCCATCATGATTTGGCCTATTTGTTCTCTAAGGAATATCTTTTGGTAATGATGATCATATATTTCAAAGATACCTAAGCCAATGACTCACCATTCTCATTAAATGCTTAGATTTAGTTAATCATGGGGTTTGGATATTTAACACATACCTAAATTCGAGAACTTGTTTTCTAAGTTTGGTCTTCTAGAATATTCCACCAAGTTTTATTCTTATTGGTCCACTTAAGCCATTGAGTCATTTGCCTCTTCCCCAAGGAAAATCTTGAGCCATCATTACCAAATCTTCAAGGGACACCTAAGTGAGATGACTCATCATTGCATTTAATAAGGCGTTCTAGAATCTTCTATATGTCTTCTCTTGTTTGATCCATTTGTCCAAGAGTCCCTTACTTAATTCTCGAGGTGAATCTTTGGTAATCATTACCAAATCTAGAAATATCTATCCAAAATGGTGAGTCATCCTTTTTCAAGAAGAACCTAGGATATTCTAGAACGTTCTATTTTGTCCATTTCCAAAGAATATTGCAATCATGGGAAATAGGCCATCAAAAGTGCAATGGGAAGCGGGCAAGAGCTTTTTGTGTACACCCCTTAATGACCATTTTAACACACCTGAGGTTTGGCCTTCACGCCCCATGCTCACTCGAACCATTTCTTTGGACGGTTGGTGAGCTTAAATGGTGGTCCTTGGTCCTTCGGTCGATCAAGGCCAATCATAAGGCTGCCCATGGCCTAGCACTAAGCCAAGGCACTCATGAACCTTAGAATTAGTGACGGAATAGCCGCATCTATCACTAAGCTCATTCCGATCAACACCTAATCCATCCGTATGGTTCATGGCCAATGCACTATCGTTGCATGATCGAACATCACCAATTCAAGAATTTTTTTCGATCATTAAGAATTGAATAGGGAATGATGCATTTTTGGTTGGAAGACAATCACATTTGATTGAGTCGAATCGTTCATGTATCGGTGCATAGCCGGGCGAAATCACTTACGGCGAGGGGCTATGACCGATCGTGACCATCCGGCAATCCAAAATCATCCCATGACCAATTCTCGTTATCCAAAAGTCATTTTATGAGCTGGCGATCCAATTCCACTGATATGGTCGGTAGGTCATTCGCAACCAACACCTAGGCCGGTTCATGATCGATCAATCGATCGGATTATGACCAATCCTTGATTCTTTACTATTCAAACCGATCGATCCCATGACTAATGATCCATGGTCAATCCATTCAGGACCTTATGGCCGATCCTTATGAGGTCGAAATCGAGGATGTTACATTAAGACTTACTTTGTTAATATTTGGGTTAATACCCTGAAAAACCCCAAACTGGTACACTTGTGACAAATTTACCCCCAACCTATTTTTGACCATGAAAAGCCCCAAACTGGTATACCTGTGACAAATTTACCCTGACTAACTATAAAAAACCCTAAACTGGTACATTTATGACAAATTTACCCCAAACTAATTTATTCGACTGCAAAAAACCCCAAAATGGTAAATTTGTGACAAATATACCCTATACTAAATTGGATTAATACCATAAAAAATCACAAAAATTGTAAACGATGACAAACGAGCATAAAATCCTAAATTCGTATAATCCGGTCAATTGTCAAGTGTCATTTAACTTAATAATTTGAGAATAAAATTTAATGAAAACTAACATAGGGTAAATTTGTCACGAGTGTACTAGTTTGGGGTAAATTTGTCAAAGGTATACCAGTTTAGGGTTTTGGTGGTCAAAAATAGTTTGGGGTAAATTTGTCACAAATGTACCGGTTTGGGGTTTTTAGGGTATTAACCCTTAATATTTCATATTTTCATGTATCTAAATAAAAGTAATGGTTAGTATATTTTAGAAATGAGTAGTGGTTATTAAAGGTGATAATTCACTACAATCATTCAATTAATAAAAAAATGTGGAACATAGGTAGACTTTGGAACCTATAATATAGTAGGGTTCTAGGGTATGCTAAGCAAGTTTTAAGTTCTAGAAGATGAAGAATGTGTTCCAATGGGTAGGTTTCAAGTGGAACCTATATGAAACCTAGAACTGCCCACTCTTATTTTAAACTACCTAATTTTCTTAAGAACCAAATTTCCCACAAATAATTTTTTTGGGTTGATGCAGAAACCAGTTAATCGGCAAGAATTGTATGCAATAGTTTTCACAATAGCAATGTCGGACAAGAACTAAAGTCAACTCATAATGAGAATGATAGTTGTTTGGTAGGCACAGGAGTCAAAGCACAATTGAAACATGTGAAACAAGATTATGCAAACCTAAAGAAAGAAAATTCCAAACTAAAGATAATGTTGGTTGTATTGTTGATGTCTATAGTAACACACTCTATGAATTTGCAATAGCGTGCTATTTCAAACATGTTTTGTATACGTAGACATGTTTTGTACATGTATGTGCACCCTATTTATGGGATGAATGAAGAAAAGGTTATTTGCAATCTAAAAAGTACATATGTTTGTGGCAATATTCATTATGATGTTTGGCAATGATGTTTGTAAAAGTGAAGGTTCCTTATGATGTTTGTGGTTTTTCATAATTCAAATCCTCTCTAGAAACATATGGTACTTAAAAGAGAGGCCGCAAAATCTCATGGCCCTAGTGGCACTTATTTCAAAGGAAAAAAGAGAAGCTAATAGGGACAAAAAAGTCAGCATCTTATAAGATACATGTTAACTAAATATTTATACTTGTATAGTCTACAAAGCACGGTTCTCATGAACAATCACATTTTATTGTAATAAGAAGCTATTACAAGCATAGTACTTCATCGATCCCGCATCATTAACAAATAAAAGAAATCCACAACACTATTTCAGTAAACCCATAAGAATTTCAGGTTATTCCGAATGAACGTCCAAAGTGCATTTCTGAATGGATTTATCTAAGAAGAAGTCTATGTGGAACAACTTCCCGGTTTTGAAGACTCAAGCAAACCAAACTTAGTATTCAGACTGAAAAGGGCTCTATATGGATTAAAGCAAGGACCTCGAGCTTGGTATGACAGGTTAAGTAAGTTTTTAATTCAAAATAGTTTTGTCAAAGGAAAAGTGGAGGCAATTCGGGCCTAATTGGAATTTTTAGGAATTAAATATTAATTTTCGAAATTAATTATTTAATTATTTATTTTTTGAAAATTCAACTAAGATGGCCACCGACCGAGATTTTATACTGATGATCGTGGTGCAATCCGTTTATTTAATTGAGCTTTATGTTGTGCTAAATTGAAATTATTGTATTTATTTAATTAATTTTTGAATTAATTATTTAATTATTTATTTTCTGGAAATTCAACCGGATGGCCGGTGGCCAAAATTTCGTGCTGATTGTCGTGGAGCAGTCCATTTATTTATTCGAGCTTTAATTCTGTCGAATTGCTTTTGATGGTGCATTTTGAAGTTATGCTCTTAAATAATGCAATTTTGGCTATGTGATTGAGGATTGGTCGAGTATCGGTTGTCAATATCGAAAGTGAGTTGGTAAATCACCTGGAGAATGCACATTGCCCGGTGAATTGGAATGTCACTAGGGAAGGACACATGGCTCGGTGATTGGATATGTCACCTTGGTGAAAAGATAGCCTTAGAGAATGCACGTGGCTCGGAGACTCGGTATGTCTTCTTGGAGAATGCACATGCTCGGTGATAGAGTATGGCATCGTAAAAGGGTCGGGTGGGACCGTAAATCCATCGAGATCTTGAAAGGGTCGAGTGGGACCATAAAGCCATTGAATCTTGAAATGGTCGAGCGGACCGTAAAGCCATTGAATCTTGAAAGGGTCGAGCGGGACCATAAAGCCATTGAATCTTGAAATGGTCGAGTGGGACCGTAAAGCTATTGAATCTTGAAAAGGTCAAGTGGAACCGTAAAGCCATTGAATTTCGAAAGGGTCGAGTGGGACCGTAAAGCCATTGAATCTTGAAAGAGTCGAGTGGGATCATAAAGCCATCAAATATCGAAAATTGCTTGGTGGGGCCGTGATTACAACCTATAAATAAGTTGTGTCCTAAGGACCGTGATTTATATTTGGGAATTGAGTTGAAATATTTGAAATGACCGGAAATGGTCTAAGTGATACGTAATCGACTAGGTCGATTGATCATTGCTTTGATCTAATGTTGTGAATTGATTGATTGAAAGGGAATGACCGTGAGTGGTCTTGTTGGCGTGTAATCGACTAAGTCGATTTGATCAATGCTTCGATCTGTGATGTGATTGCTTAGCGCCCATTTGAACTGTGCTAATATGCAGGGGGAATCTGAGGCCAAGGTAAGTCCTCTGACTCATGTTGTGCATAGGCAGCCCTAAATTGTATTAGTTTACTAATCGGGTCTTAGGGGGTAGAACTTGCTAAGACGTTGTCTTAGTGGTTATTGAATAACCATTTCAGGACCTGGATGAGGAGCTTAAGGAGGAGGAATCTGACGAGGAGAACCCTGATGAGGAACCCGAAGAGGAGTACGTGGAGGAGGACCCCGAGAATGACCCCGAGTACGACCCAAATGAGGACTGAGATCCCGTCATGTTTTGTCAGACCCTGTCTACATGTGAATAGATGTTAGATCAGAGTTATGTACATATAGTATTGTAGAATACTATGAGATGCGTGTAAAAAGGTGTGGTTGTGAATTTTCGCTATGAAAAATATGGCATGTTTTTCTATCCCATTGTTTTATTGTCTAGAGATTTATAACTGCTTCCGCATGTGCATATATAAATAGAATGGGTCGACAATACATATTACTGGGATATCGCATTTTAAAATCGACCAAAGGTAAGGGATGTGCGCGTGCCCGAGGATCGGGGCGTGACATCCCCTTTTTGTGGTATCAAAGCAATGGTTAAATATTGGAGTGATAAGGTGCGATGACCTATGGGATAGTAGTAGGAAAGAACTTTAAATTCATGATTGGTGCATGTCTTTGATAGTTGATTGGTAGAATTGTTTGTCATCTTGAATCGCTTGCTTTTAATCATTGTGATTCAAAGGCGAGTGTCGACTACGCTAGCTCGAGCGTAAGAGTGCCACCGCAAGTTGGTACTAGTGTAGCAACGTTGATTGATCCTAAGTTCGATAAGATCGATCTAATGCAAGTGTTCCTTGGGATCTAGATGAGCCAAAGTAAGGTTAGGATCAAGTTGTTGTTGTTGCTACCTTTGTTGAGTCCAACCTAGAAGGATGATCGGGAATAGATTTCGATATCTGAATCAAGATTCAGCACAAGCAGACTTAGAATTCGGTCAGGGTAAGACTGTTGTTGAGGGAAGGATATTTTATTCCCCCCAATAGGAATGGTGGAATAGTCAAGTCAGCATTCAGACAAATGGAACATGTTGTTCCGTGGAATACGGTATGGATCAGTCTCGTGTATTTTGAGGACAAGAATTGGTGGTAAGCATCGCCAGCATGGACAGTGATTTGCGGGTTGTCCACATAAGTAGATGGAATCTCGACAACGGTTACTTGCCATCACCGTCGATAGGACAGGTCAGAAGAAGTGCCCCATAGAACGCACTATGGAATTTCTGGGATAGATCTTCGATACCAGAAATAGTGCATGTTGGCACTTGTCAGGAGGTAGAAGACTCACCAGATAGATGTCTAAATTGTGGAGGGAATGCATGGATTAATCATGTGTCTAAGAATGGCTAAAAATGTGCTATGATGGTAGTCAACACGACTGTCAGGTGAAAAACTATCAGTGTAAGTCCAAGTGAGCATTGATACCGATACCGTAGATAAGACGCCATTAGGATGGCAAAAGGAACATGAATGGAATTGACTATGCTTTATTCAATGAAAGAATGTTTTGAATGATGCCAGAGAGTGTTGAGAATATAATTGTGGAATTTCAATTGTTTGTTAAGACTGTAGGAAAAGGATCACCAACTAGAGTTGTACTTGATTGGCTGTTGGTGTACAACTTATTCATCAAGTGTGGAAAGAATTGGTTCTAGGGCATTTTGTCGTTGCTTAAGTGCTAGCCTGTCTTAAGTGGGTTGTCGGGGTGGTGGGGTCCTCCCGCTTACGCGGTACAACCAGGGGTTTACTCTCCTCGCGAAGTGGCGTGCGGAGGTTCCCTAGCTTACCAAAAAAAAAAAATTGTTATAGTGGAGTAACCCAGTTTATTCTAGGAGCAGGTAGAAGTGCCGAGTTTTATTGAGGGTCGAGAAGGGTCCTCGACTTCTTTAATCTCGTCATTGGAGGCAATCCATTTGTTAGACGGAGGTTGCCTAGGTTACTTGACGATTGTCAAAAATAAGACAGATTGAAGAATTGAAAATTGAGGACTCCTCAGTAGTCCAAGAATTCCTGGAAGTGTTGCCAGAAGGATGGTCAGACCGTTGCCAGAGAAAGAGATAGAATTACGATTGAGCTAGCACCTGGAACAAAACCATTCTTTAAAGCTTCTTACCAGTTGTTGTTGTCTGAATTGATAGAACCAATGGTGCAAATGTGAGGATTGATGAATGAGGAATTCATGCATATCAATGCATTACCTAGGGGAAATATCAGCCTCATAGTGAGAAAGAAAGAAAGATGGTTCGTTGCAATTATGCATCAACTATAGTCGATTCAATCAAGTGACAATCAAGGATGAGTGTTCATTATCAAAGATCGACGAATTGGGTGACTTGTTATAAAGAGTGTTGATGTCTTCAAGAATCGACTTGAGGACGGAGTTATTGTCGATTGAGAACCGGGAAGGAGGTTATCTGAAGACAACATTTTGCACTTGATTTAGCCTTTGTGAGAATAATGTAAAGCCATTTGATTTGACGAACGCTCCAGCCGCTGTCATAGATTTGACAAACCGAGTGTTCAAAGAATATCTAGATCAATGATGATCGTGTGGTGTAGTGACATTCTAGGGTATTCATTAAGTGCTAAGGATCACGAGAGTCCCTAAGAATGGTCATGTGATTTAGGTAAAGGAATCTTCATGGACCCAACCAAGATCGAATCAGTTGTTAATGGACTGAAACCGACAACAATGTCAGAGATCAGAAACCGTGGGGATTGGACAGGTTACTATAGAAGGTTCATGAAGGAATGTTCAACATTAGTATCATCGCGGACTTGACTCTTAAGAAAGAAGAGAAATTCATAGGCATAAACAAGTGCAAAGATAATTGACAGAGCTTAAGTAAGAACGGCTACCGCATTTGTGCTAAATTTTTCATTTGGCTCTAGAAAGCACAAAATCTTTAGTGATGTGTCTTGTAGAGGACTGGGTATGTATTGGTACAACATGAGAAGATTGTTGAATACACATCCCGCCAGTTGAGACCTAGTAAGTTGAATATGAAATGGTGTCGTGAATCAGAATTTTGGCGGGATTATAATGGTGTTATCTAGTATCACCTTTGAGGAACGAAAGAACCCTTTGATGCTTTGAGTCGAGAGTCTACAATTGTGCCCAGACTGACTAAAGTATAGACTTTACTTGAAAAGGGTTCGAAATTTGGTTTTCAAATTTGAAATAGGCTACCTTTTGAATTTTATAACCGCCCTCAAAATTGAACCGTATAGTCAAGTTAGAATCGGCGCCTAATTGACAAACAAAGATGTTCGAAGATCTTATAAGAGGATACTGGTAAGAAAGAATCTGACCCTAAGATTTCTGAGGATGGAACGTTCGGATTCCATAAGGGATTGAGTGCACTTGACAGTGTAGCACTCAGGGAAAAGATCTTGTCAGAAATTCACTATAGTATTGCAGTTTTGACTAGACAATGCAAGTAGATCAAAATCGGCGTCAACTAGATTGGTAGACTGATATGAAGATAGATATCGCCGAGCAAATTGCAAGTGCCAGAGATGTCAGTAAGTGGAAGTTCGGTAACACGAACCAAGAGGACTTTTACCATCACTCGAGAGTCCTAAGTGGGAATGAAAATATATCACAATGGAACATTGTGACAGGCTTACTAAGGAGATGGGGAAGTATTGATTCCCTATGAGGATAGTGGTTGACCGATAGATGAAGTCGGTTCACTTCGATAGTACGAATAAATCTTGTTTTGAATGGGTATGCCAAAGCGTGTGAGTATCAAATAATTCACCGGCATGGAGTGCCGAGATGAATTATATTCGAATCTAGATAAGAGATTATGAGTTTGGCAGAGTTTTCGGATGGTTCTTCCTTAAGCGGTGCATAGTAGAATGTACAGAAATTTAGTGGTGAAAAGAAAGTGAAGTGAAGCAAGATCACAGGTCAGAGTCGGCTCAGCGATCTGTATTTGCAATTGTCAGATCAGAGTCAGATGTGAACGACAGAGTGTCATATGTGCGAAGCTCAGTTCAGTTGTTGGTTTAGAAAGAGCAGATTTTGTGTACAAAGATGGTCTCCTTAGTCAAAGTGGTCTAACAACACCACGAGACCAAATGATTAGCGTGGGAAAAAATGAGACTCGATAAGACGACAATACCCCTACCTTTCATTTAAGGATTCATAAAGGTTTAAATTTCGAGGACGAAATTTTTTATAAGAGGGGAAGAGTTGTAACATCTAGATTTTCGGATCTTGATTTCGATTAGATAAATTGAGTCGTTTTTTATCAGAATTTACAGAGGACCATTTTTATTGTGAAATTGGGATGCGAGTTGGATTATATGACGGGAAAAGTCATGATTTGGACAAGGATACCTTGATGAATTTATTTGGACTTCAATTGAAATTGTTGGTTTGAGAATTGAACAAATTTGAGTAAGATTGAAGAGGGAAAGATAGCAAATTCTTATGCCACTTATGCCCAACATTTTGGCCTATCTTAAAGCTTCTAGAAGGGGCATTTTTGGCAAGGAAAAGTGAGTAAAAGACAGCTGGATTGGTGGGGCCAGAGAGAGAGAGAGAGAGAGAGGAAGAGAAACCGATTTCGCCTCTCTCCTCCGTCGAGCACCTCCATCTTCTTCCCCTTTCTTTCGGTTTCTTCTTTAGCAGCAACCGAAGACCTCGGCAGATTGGAAGAACAGCTGAGGAAGCCGTCGTCGCACGCCTCACGCCGTCGTTCGCCACTGCACGTCGCCGCCGTCCTGCTGCCCGCGTGCAGCTCCGCCCTCTCTCTCTCCGTCGAACTTCTCCTCCATCCCCTTTTTCTGCTGTGCAACGCCTGCAAGCTAAAGACCGGCGAAGCTAGCTCGCCGTTGAGGCCTCGCCACCGCACGCCGCAGCAAAGTCACCACCGCTACACGCCGACGCCTCGCCGCTGCTCCGCACGTCACCACCTCCACCTTTCTTTCATTTGCCGAAATTCCTTCTGCCATCTCCACTAAATCTTGTCTTCTTTAGTCAACACTCATATCACCGAAGTTTCATTTGTTGACCGCCCTTGCTTGTTTTCTTTTAATTGAAACCAACGTTGCCTCGTCTCTTCATCTCCACGAAGACAACCCCAACTTCCGACACAACCCACCGGGAAGCAAGCCCGCCGAATCAGCCTGCTTTCATTTCCTTTGTAGACTTCCGGTTTTGTTGACTCGAAGAAGCCCGAGAATTCCACCAGCTGCCACTCGTCCAGCAGCTTCGTCCGTGTCTCACCAGCAGCTCCTGCTGCTTCCTTGTTCGGTCAACTTCAACAACCCACGAAGCCACCGACCGGCAGCGACTCTCCACGGTTCTTCATTGCCCACCGCCACGTTGAAGCCCATCTCCCCTACCGAAGCGTTTCTGCGTGTGTCTTTACGGCTCGGTCCATAAGTCCAGCGTCAATTCCCTTGTTCGTGGCCCAGCTAGCAAGAAGCCAGCCCACCTGCTTCTCTTGTTCGGCCCGTGAAAGGCTGCAACAATTCGGCCAAGCAACTCCAGCGAAGCCCAACAGCCCGCGCCACTTGAAGCCTAGCAAATTCAATAGTTCAGCCCATCTTGGGCCCGCGAAGTAGGCCCAAGCCCACGAAGCAAGTCAGCCCAAGTTCGGCCCAAGCCCGGCTTTTTCGTGGGCCTGTAAGGCTTGTAGGCCCGGCCCGAGTGTCCGTCGACGTCGCCGAAAATTCGGATTTTGGCTGCTGTCGCGCTGTCACGTCGCCATCGCGGTGTTCCGGTCTTCGCTTTGCCAAGTGAGTAATCTCACTAATCCTTGCTTAGTAGACTAATGATGCTTAAGGGTTGATTAGATTTAATTAAGTGCAGTTAGGTGGTTAGATTAGTAATTATTAGATAACTGTGATGCATATTAGACATTTTAATTGTGCAATTAGCAAGTAGATATAGTCTAATATTTATTGAATACATCTCGGGATTTTTCCCAAGCCTTATCGGGCTTCAATTAGGCATTCGGGCCTAAATTGGATTTTTAGTATTTATTTATTAATTTTCGAAATTAATTATCTAATTATTTATTTTTCGAAAATTAGGCAAGGATAGCCGACGACCAAAATTTCGTGCTGATTGTCATGGTGCAATCCGTTTATTTATTTGAGCTCCATGTTGTGCTGAATTGATTTAATTGTGCAATTTGAAGAACTATTCCTAAATTGATTGAAATTGAGTGAAATTGAATGATTGATCGGTAGATAGCCGAGTATGGTTTTTTTGCATTTATAATGCTTTGATGAGTTGTAAATCGGAAGGAATCGGGAGATTGAACTAAGAATACTCTTGGCTGAGACCGATCAGGTATGAGGTATAGACATATGTGGTTCGGTGATAAGGAAATCACTGGGTGAAACGGCGCCTTAAAAAACACGAGTGTTGTCAATTACCTGCACTAGTATAGACATACGTGGTTCGGTGATAAGAAAATCACTGGTGAAAAAAGCGCCTTAAAAAACGCATGAGTGTTGTCTACTACATGCATTATTATGGACATACGTGGTTCGGTGAGTAAGAATATCACTAGTAAAAACAGCGCCTTAAAGAACGCACGAGTGCTGTCCAATATATACGTCACCTTGGCGAAAACGATGCTCGAGAGCATTACTATAGCTCTATGACTGAAAGTGCAAATTGGAGGTTTTATATTAAGAAGTGATTTGACCTTGAATGGTCCGATTGACATGTAATCGACTAGGTCGATTAATTAAGATATCGATTTGTGATGTGATTGCTAGGGTGCCTATTGAATTGTGCTAATATGCAAGTGGAATATGAGGCCAAGGTAAGTCCTCTGACCCGTGCGTGTATAGGCAGTCTGGTTAGCGTATTGGTTTCCTAATCGAGTCTTAGTGGAGTAGAACTTGCTGAGACGTAATCTCATCCCAGTTGTGGGACAACGTTTCAGGCCCATAGATGAGCCTGAGGAGGAGGAACCAGAAGAGGACAATGAGCTAGCAAAAGATGAAGAGCTTGAGGGAAATGAGCTTAAGGAAGAAGAGTCAGAAGAGGATCGAGATGATCCCGAGTACGACCCGGATGAGGGTTAAGAGCCCATCATCTTTTGTGAACCTTGTGTTATGTATATAGAGTGTGACTAGAATGTTATGAATAGTCTTGTGAATAGACTTTGAGTTATGCCATGTATAAAGGTTTGGTTGTGGATTTCAATATGAAAAATATGGCCTTACTTTTCTATCCCATTGTGTTATTGTCTGGGGATTTATAACTGCTTCCGCATGTGCTTAACAAACGAAAGGGTCGGCGATACTTAGTTCTGTGATATCGCATTATAAAATCAACCAAGTAGAAGGATGTGTGCGTGCCCGAGGATCGGGGCGTGACACGATTCTCTTGCAGTTTCAATCTAACCAAAAAAGAAAAAAAAAAAATCACTCAACAATCAGACAAGACCCAAAAGTCTCGGAAAAAAATGTAAGACACTCTCCGAATCAAACTCGGCCCACAAGATTGGCTGAAACTTCTTTTGATCACGTCATTAGCGAATTGCAATTTGCTTTAGCATAATCTGAGTTCATGTGTTCTTAGTAGTTTCTTGAGGCCCTTAAGGAGGCAAGCTTGGCAAAAAACACAACTTGCATATAGAAAAGGTAAAAAAAAAAAAAAAGTGTAAATTCTCATTACATAATTCAATCAATCGCTATTTATATTTGCAAGATTTTAGGAGTTAGTGTGGATGACTAGATCTAGATCCAGCGAAAAGTCTATGTTTCTCTAGCGAGATGCAAAACCAAATGAATCTCGTCCTCAAGCTTCAATATGTTTCCTCTATGGTGAGATGATCCTGAAAACATGCTCTTGGCCGGTGCAGTCATCCACCATAAATACCCATCTGCTCTTCTTCCTCCACCCTCTGTTATTGCCGATCTTGCCTCGAGCTTTAGCACCTTTCGCAATCCTAGTGACCAGACCCTCTCCCATTGGCAAAAAGTGAGCTCAGTCCGCTCCACAACATGCCCTTGTGAAGGGCATTATACCCCACAACGATCCATCCACCACCTTCCTATGCCACCTCGAACGCCCTGCGCGGGTCATTACTGGCAAAGGTTCAAAGAGCTACAGTGATGGAGCAACATAGCATAGAGACCCACTCAGACCTACTTTCACACGGTCCTTGAAAGTTGCAGGAAAGTTGAAACACCAATTGTCACCTTTCTCCCTCTCTCTTTTTGTATATATATACACATAAACGCATTCGGTACGTGCAATCTGATTACACCATGGATCACCTACACATCCGACCTACAAAAACCTTGGACGAGGACACAGGAACTCATCAAACCCCCTCAACGAGTGACCCGTGCTCTCTTGCATTCACTTGAACTCTGACTTTCGCGATGCCTAAAGAAGACCCGACCCACCTAATCATGCCCTCTAAACCCTACCTCCAGAGCGACGACATGGAGCTTGCCTACTCGCCAAGCTACCACCTCGCCGCAACCAGGCACAAGCGGCAACAAGTGCTTCATCTATGCCCTCGCCCCGATCGTCATCCTCCGCACCACCTTCCTTGGGTTCGCCCTCACCGTCTACGGCAAGAGCTCCGAGCTCAAGCTTCGCTGCGTTGACGTCAAGTCCCTCGACTACTCCACCACGGCCTCCTTCTCAGCTTCCTTGACCGCGTCACTAGTTGGGGAGGCCGTCCTTCAGAACACCAACTTAGGGGGGTTTGAGTTCTCAATCGGCACCGTAGGGAGCATGATCCACGAAGGGGCGACTCTGGGCGGGGGAAAGATCGAATGAGGGAGAGCGGGGGTAAGGGAGAGGGCAAGAGTGATAGTGAAGATGGAGGTGAGGTCAAGCGAGCTGGCGGCGGACGTCGCCAAGAGCAAGAACCTAGCCAGTGACATTGGCTCGAAGAGCAAGAGCACAAGAGCCGAAGCAAAGAGCGAAGAAGTGACACCCAACAAGAGAGCGAGCGAGCGGACTGGAGAGAGCAAAGATGAGGGAACTTGAAAATTTGAATTTACGGATGGGAGAGAGAAGGCATCGGTCTTCCTCTTTGAGAGGTAGGCTAGGGTTCGGAAGAGAGAGATAGAGGAGTGCACTCTTTCTCCCAAATTTTGAAAAATTTGGTTGAGATTATGTGTCCCACAGTCAAACACATGTCGTCTTTTCCAACGCCTTCCTATTTGCCACGCCGAAACGTTAGACGCGTCAAATATTTTCTCTTGGGTCTACCCAGTTCAAAACCGTTTTCTTGAATATAATAATATTAAATATTAAAAATTGCAAAAAATTAAAAAATTCCGAAAATTCAAAAACTTAGAAAACATTGAAAAAATTCGACCTTTTTCTTAATCTTTTCTCTTTTATAAAAAATTAAAAATTAAAAAATTGCAAAAATCCAATTTTTTATGAGAAAATTCAAAACTTCATTTAAAAAAAAGAGAAAAATCCAATAAAATTCTAAAAAGAAAATTTAAATTTCCTTGAAAATGTTAAAATTAATCTTTGTAGTAATTTTCTCTAAAAATAGGAAGCTTTTCGATTTGGAATTATGCCCAAGTTTGACTAGGTCTTTAGGGCTTTACCTTAGGGGTTCAATTGTCTTTAGTGACAAATGCCCTTGATTGTGCGATATTGGTATATTGATTTTGCCTTCCCTTTAGTCTAGTTACGATTAATATTTACCTCTTCTTTAGTATTAAATTTTTGCTATCCCATAATGTGCATTTAATGCTTCCCTTGATTGTCGATTATTATGTTGATGACTATGCACCTGCAAGATCACCTCACATGTTAGTGGATAAATATAAAATCAATCCAAACTGCCTGACAAAAATATTTTCTTTCAAAATGAACAAGATTAGGTACTGAAATGGCATTAATTGGTCAATTAGTGTAATCAAGTCCCCGACCCTAGATTCTCTGATTGCGTAGGAAGTGAGGTACACTCACATGCCTCACTTGATTTCTAGCCAACCTCAATAGGCTAGTGGTGACTCTTTATTACGGAATTCTTAAGAATACCCCAATGTCACGCGAGGTATGGGCTTGTGAGAGCCCATGCCTAATCATGGACCATAGGCCCGTCCTTTAGACAATACCCATAAACATGTTGCCTCCCCCAGAGGGTAGGTCGCGACAGCTTGGCGACTCCACTGGGGATTTGGTTCTAAACCTTAATGGACTTAGGCCTAAATTTATATTTTTCAAAAATAAGTTTTGTTTGGTTGCGTAGATATCAGGTACATTCCTAACATGGGTGTTAAATGTTTTTGCAATTGGCAGTTATAAGGAGATGAGTGATTGTTAACCCCTTGTCTTGCAAGTGTGGAGTTGTGAACGAATGTTTATGTTTTGAATTTATGAAGTGTTGATTACCTATAAATTGTCGTGCCTGCGTTTCCTGCATTGCACTACACCATGGCACACACTCCCCGCTTTGCCGACCCGGGCCGCATAGGATCACTTAGGATGGTGTTGAGGTGGATAACACTCCGACTACAACCATGTAGTACGAGTCGCCCATCTCAACCCCGAAATTTCTTTCTTGATGTCAAAGGTCCCCACCCTAGTCTGCAACCATGCGACACGGGTCGGTTATTTGATGAAACTAGAGTCATGGGTAACATGTCCTAGCCGTGATCTTGCTGGTTCGGTCCGGTGATCCTATGGCTCCATTTTGAGCCGTATAGATTAGAAATCGAACCACATCCTATGTGTATGTCTATACAATTAAGAGAGAGAGAGAGAGAGAGAGAGAGAGGAAAGTTGTCCCCCATTGTAAGTATCATTCTTCTTTTTATTCGCTTTTTTTTTTCAATTGAATTTCATTTAAGAATTTGCGGAGACCAATCGAATGTCCTAAATTATGTAGGCTTATAATTGAAAAAAATTAGCAATCACTCTTGATAAGTGAACATTAAATGCAAGTTTTAAACAATTTGATTTGGCTTTGTTGAACACATAGTTTTGTTTAAATTTCTAGTTATGGGCTCAAAATCACATTTTGAAACAAAAAAAAATAAAGCTTTCAAGTTGCGATTATATATTGGGGCACGAGAATTGAAATTGCATTTCAATCAAATTCTCTCATTCTCACATTTTGAGATTGAAATGCAAATCACATTTGGTGTACAAATTCCTCAAAATAGAAGTCACTTCTTTCAAAAATCAATGTCACTTTTGCATATGAAACTTTTGGAGTAGAGTGGACATTCGATTGATAGTCATCGATCGATCTTTTAATGATGCCCCTTCTCTTATGACTAATATTGGTGAAAATACTACCGTCGCCTCGATTTTGTTGTAAGAAGTGACCACATTGAGAGATCATTTTCTCATTCACATACTCCACATACTGATATTGTCGTCTTTTTGCAAGTTATGTGTGATGCTCCTTGACATTCTCGTGTTGGACCACGTAGAGAAGTGAATTTTAGAGTTAGGATAAGAGTTGATTTTTACCATTATCTATACAAGAGTTTCTTGTATTCTATGATTGTTCTTATTCTTGTTATGAATTATGTTTTCCATTTTGGGTTTTGATTGTGAATCCAATTGATGCTTTTGTAAATTATGCGACTCACATTTTTTAATGATGGAATTCGATTTCGTGAAAATCATCCCTCAAAAAAACAACAAAAAAAAAAAAGAAAGAAAACTCAGAAGTGTTTCAAACGAATATCTACGTCTACCTTCAAAATGTTTTGAAAATGAATTTCGGGAAAGCTTTGCTTAAGGCTTTCTCTTCACATGGTCGCTTTCTCAGCTAAAATGGGGAGTTTATTTGAGATCGGCATCGGCCCTTCTAAAAGATAAAAATGTAGGCTCATGAACTTGAGGAGCAAGCATGCATCGAGGCTTCATCAACGCCAATTTTCCATAGAGGCGGAACGAAGTTGAATTCCGTTCTGGGAAGTTTTGTTATTTGCAAATGCCTTAGGCGCCAAAGCAGTCCATTGATCTTGTTCACTTTGCATGATGAAACAAATGAAGGGAGTTGCCAAGCATCCAAAAGGTGAATTCGAAGGAAGAATAAACTATATCGATTCTAATTATTAATTTCTGATACCGTTTCTGACATGATTTTCTTTTCCATTGTCAAGGATACATCGTGGGCACCAAGTTATATACCGTTCCAACAAAAGCGAAGGAGTATTCTTATAAGGGCAATATCTCTCTCCAATAAGACAAGACTTGACCATCCATTTGGCATAAAAGGATGTATATAGTTCCTAAATGATTTCCAATCAAGTGTGGAAATAACATGTCCAATCTTTTCTTTACAGGCAATGAATGGAGCAAAGCATCTAAAGAACAATGTCCCCAAGTGTGGAAACAGGGAGCACCCACTCTCCTTTCAAAGCAAGATCTTGAAAAACACATCTCATGATCCATATATAAAATTTTCAAGCTCCTTGTCAGCTAAACGTCTCTTCAAAAAGAGCATTTGAAAAAACAGGAATTGAACTTTGTAAATTGTTGTATACAATAAAGAAGTGCATTTCATGGATAAAATCAGGGCCACATATCCATTTTTCAATCAATCCTAACCACTTCAGGGAAAATTCATACCTGAAGAATGAAAACACGTGAAGAGTAATTTGTGTCGATTCCAATTGCTCATTTTGATAGTGTCTCGACATGATACTTTTTTCCTTTGATAGGAAGACATCGTACACTTAAAGGCAAACGCAAGTGAAGGGTAATATCGAGTTACCAGATATCCACAAGGGTGAATCCAAGAAATGTTAGCATCGAAAGGGTAAAAACGAGTGAAGGGTAATAATGTATAGTTTCTAACATTTCAATCCCTAAAGATTTTTGCACTAACATATTCTTTTACATTCTTTACAAGGCTACCTGGTCACCATGCCACAGGTAAGTACTCTTCTTCTCAAAAAAAAAATGGAGAATTTCCATTATAAAAGAACCTTTTGCGCTTTCCTAGAGACAAGCACAAAAATAAATAATTGAGAAAAAAATTTCTACAAACTTTTTGAACATCACTTTTATCTCAAAATTCTTTTCTCGGTTGGTGGGTTATTCATTTTAAATCAAATTTCCCTATGGAGATTGATCTACTTAGATGATCTCAGTAGAGTGAAAGGTGAAACGTTAACCCTGCCAAACAAGAAGTGTTTAGGATGAAGAAATGTACGCTATTTCCAAACACGTCCTTCAAACACTTTTGAGAGTTGAGTAAAAAACGACATTCTCTTAGGACGAAAGATTCATTCGCATTGAGTGCAAAGATCGAAATGATAAAGGCATTTCCTTCATCAATCTTAGGCATTGCACTAATCTCTTGCTAACCCTTTGGGCCGAATAAAGATGATCTTTCAAAGTACCCCTGTCGAGAATTACCCTACATTGGGGCAACATAGGAGATTACGGTCGTGTTATAGAGCGAAAGATTGAGAAAAATTCTATTACTTTTACTTGCGTCAACCTTCCGGTGATAGCTTCAAAGGAATTCTCATCAAAGCTTGACTCATCCCAAGGTGAAGAAGAGCATTTCATTCTCTACCCAAACACTTATATATGTTGCTTTAAACAATTTGGGCCTGATTGTTCATTTCTAAAATCCCAAGCGGTGATCATCTCCTTTCATTGGGGCAAGGCATAAGGAATTGACCAAATACAATTGACATTATGAGAAAACGTGAAAAGCATCTCGAAAATCATAAGAGCTCCAAAAGTTCAAAAAAATCGCAAAAGTTCAACAAATTAGGGGGCATGAAAAAGTAGTGTGCTTGGTAAGAGCCAAAAGGCTGCATCTTATGTGAGAGAAAAATTATCAAAGTCCAAGTGTCTACATGAAAAAAAAAAAATCATCGCAAGTGCAAAGGAAATTAGAGAAATGAGCAAAACTCCTATGCATAAATAATTAGTCAATGGACTTTTCGAGATGTGATGTATTTCAAAAGCCAAATGATTCCGAAAGATTGAGTGACATGGTCACGACGCCATGATGATCACCAGCTCTTAAAAAACCCCATTGAAAATTTTAAGCCTTTCGACCCTCTCCCAAGCCAACATTACAACCCTCTTTCAAAGTCTCTTCGATTGAGATGGTTTGAGTGAAATGCGAATGCCACAAAGAAGCTACCGCTTGAAGGAGTGGAGGTAATTTTATCTTGTCTTATCTTCCAAGTTCTCGACTTGTAAACCCAATGAAGATAGCAACAAATGTTCCTTTATTGGCCTCAAAGCAATAAGTCCTTTGTGTAAGCCCAAACCGAGCCTATATTGTGGTCCTTTCAAAAGATTTTTTTGATCGATCAGATTATGCTCATCACAAATATTTTTATGAAAGCCTTTGACATGGGTTATGTGAAATACCCTCAGCAATCAGTTACTTCCCACGTGAATAGATAGGATCAAGCAGTCATTTTATCAAGAGTGTGTGAGAAACCCTTTCTGACTAAGAAGCTCTAGCTTGCCATGCTTAATGAGCATTTTTCACGAGTCATAGCCGTTCTAATAGGAACTTGACTCCCGAAGAATTTGATGATTAACAATATATCCCCGAGCAAGATGAATGTTTTGCACCACATGATGTTAATTGACATTGAATGTTTCTCAATGCAATCAGACTTAGCTTAATTAGCTTGTTCAGTTAATGCTGCAATATTGCCAATACGTCTCTTGATGATGTCTCTAATGACATTTGCTCAAGTCGAGTTTGATAGGATTCCTCAGTGAAGCCATGCATTTTTCAAGGGGTTAGCGGGTGCTTCCCTAAAAACCAAAGGTTCATGATCAGCCTTAAACCATGCCATCTCCAAAAGTTCATGGTTAGCCTTAAACCATGCCATTTCCAAAGGTTCATGGTCAACCATAAACCATGTCATTTCCAAGATTGGTCGGTTTATCCTTAAACCACACGGTCCGTGGGTTATGCTTAAACCACACAGTTCATTGGTTTATCCTTAAACCACGGGGTTCGTGGGTTATGCTTAAACCACACTGTTCGTGGGTTATGCTTAAACCACAAGGTTGATGGGTCTATCCTTAAAACCACGGGATTGGTGACTTTTCCTAAACCACACGACTTGTAGGTTCATCCGTAATCCACACTTGTCCATATACAGTCGAAACCCGTTTTTACACGGTGAGACTATCATATCTAGTCGAAACCCATTTTTATACGATGATACATTTTTTCCAATCAAAACCCATTTTTACACGGTGAGACTATCACATCCAGTCAAAACCTGTTTTTACACAATGAGACCTTTCTTCCAGTTGAAACCCGTTCCTACATGGCGAGATATTTTTTCCAATCGAAATCCGTTTCTACACGGTGAGACTATCACATCCAAAAAACCCGTTTTTACATGGTGAGACTTTTTTCCCAAATAAACCCGTTTCTACACAGAATGAGACTATCATATCTAGTTGAAACCCGTTTTTACATGGTGAGACATTCTTTCTTAGTTGAAACCCGTTTCTACACGACGAGACTATCATATACAGACATTTTTTCGAAACCCGTTTTACAAGGTGAGACCTTTTTTTTTTTTTGAGACAGTCGAAACTCGTCCTTACATGATGAGACCTCCCCGCCAATCGAAACTAGCTATCATACAATAAAATTGTCCCATTTCGGTCGAGGGACATCTTTTATAAAGTAAGGTCATCCCTCATATCCTTTTCCCATTCATAGCCCCGATTGTCATCATCTAAGGGCAAAATTTAGGCGTCTCTTGTCTTTGAAGGGAACCTCTTCGAGCTCCCATTCAAAGAGGGGCAGCTATTGAAACCTAAATTTTGTCATTTTACTTAAAACTTAATCGCATACAAAATTAGGAATTAGTCGCTAAAAAAATTAATAAAAAATTATTATTAAAAAATTTTAGAAATATATTTAAAAATATTATTAAAAAATTAGGGGTTAGGTCGGGCCGGATCTGACCTTGACCTCGGCCCGTCCCCGTCCTTTCCTTTCCCCACGCGCGGCCCATCTTCTTTCTCCTCACGCCCCAACAACCCGGCCCAACAACCCGGCCCATCCTCCTTTCCCGTTTAGCCTGGCCCAGCCCAGCCTTCTTTCTCCTCCAGCCCACCCACTGTCTTCCTCCTTTGTGCGATGACTTGCAGAGAACAAAACAAAAATGAGGAGCAACGACAGAGGAGCAAGGGGATTGGTGTGGCAAGCGAGCGATGTGATCCATGGGTCGACGGGCAGTCCAATCGGCAAGCTAGCAACTGCAGAGGCCATGCGCACCGATCGGTTGCTCTAAAAGGGTGGACCCACAGAAGAAAAAATTACACACGTAATGTGAGAGCTACGGAGGGAGAGATTGGAAGAGCTCGAGAGAGTTTTAAGCGAGTGAGAGGGAGAGAACCAGATAGTGAGGGAGCTCGAGAGGGTGGTCAACCATCGCCAGAGTCCATTCATCATGCGCCGCCCTTGCAGTGCGTCCCCAAACTAGGTAGGTCTTGTACATAGCTTTTTGATTTGCGTCGAGTTGCGTCGCCTTCCCGAGGATCTCGCTTCCAGAACATCGTGGGATGGCCAGTCATCGCTCGATCCATTTTGAGTTCACCCTCCCATCACCGCTGCCGAAGCTAAGTAGGGATCTCTCATTTTAAACGCCCGTTCTTGCGAAACCCTGCTGCTCCGCCCTTCTTTGGTAGGATAGGACATTGAGTTTTGTTCCTCCTGTTAGTTACACGCGTGCTGGGCTTCTGGGGGCTAATGTGGTTAATTTCGAATGCCCATTTGATGATTTTTCTTAAGTTTGATGTTGAGTCCGAGTACAAAAGGGTTGATATCGTTCCTCCATTCCATGCCCACCACATGTTCGACGATATGTCTAAGCTGGCCTAGGCGCGTGCATTATCGACCATGTGTTCTTGAACGCAGATAACTACGTTTTGCATGTTATGAACCTTTTGTTGTTTACGAGTTGTCATTTGCATCACTGGGCCATGTTTGGGCACGCCCGCTGTGTTTTATTTGTCTCCCGTTGGTTCCTAGGTGTGGTGGTTGTAAGTGGTGCGCGGCTCGGAGGGCCGGTAGTGATGTCACGAAGTGATGGTGGTGGCAAGCGACGAGCTCAGCCGCTGCTTTGTTTATAGTGCTCGGCGTGAGAGAATACGTAGGGCGTTCAGCGATGGAGGCATCGGGAAGGAGGGGCCAATTTCGGGCGTGCGAAGAAACCATCGAAGAAGAAGAAGATGGGCAGAAAGAAGAAAAAAAAATGTAAAAGTGGAAAAAGACAAAAGAGAAAAGAAGACGCTCGAAGAGGAAAATTTGTGGGGAAGAAGGCCAAAAGAAATGAAGTAAAAAAAGAAAAAGAATAAAGAATTAAAAAAAGAAATAGGCAAAACGAAAAAGTAGAAAACTATAAAATGACAAAAGTTGGCTTCGGGAAGGACCATTGAGCGAAGGTGCACGGAAAAGGACGAAGTGAGGAAAAGACAAAAGTAAGAAAAAAATCATTAAAAATATTAAAAATATTAAAAAATGAATGAAAATTTTCTTTTTCTTTTAATGTGACTAGGAGTGAGCGGTTCCTGGTTCCGGTTTGGTTCCGTCGTCAACCAGAACCTAACCTTGGGTACAAGGTCCTCATTTTTGGAACCTAGAACCTACCCGTTAGGAACCAAGAACCTGGAACCTACCCTATCACAAAGTTCCGTGGTCGGTTCCAAGTTCCAACATTTTTTTTTTTTTTTTCAGATTTGAACTATAACATACGCGCATACTCTACGGTAACTTCTCACATCTTAGCAAACATACCAGTACCAAGAATCTGGACATACATAATCAAAACCAATAAGAAGTTTCCAGAGAGGAATGAAGATGCTTGATTAACTATAATTATTGTACCCACATATGTCAATATATGAACACTAAAGCTTAAATCGTCACATTTTTCATATGCCATATGCCTTATTAGTTGAGTCAAATGAAAATGATGAAGCAAAATATACTAAGGAGATGAAAAACCAGAAATGCCAACAAGATCTTAAATTTTAATCTACTCCATAGTGTGAACTTTGCAACATTTCCCTGTGATTCCTTTGGCACAGCAAAACCTTGCAAAGACATGGATGAAAATTAGTCAAAATCCTACGTAAAAACACTGAAAAAAATCAATATCAATAATACTCCATGAAGCATGACATTTTGCCCATCTAAAAGCTCCTGAATTCTTTGACAACATAGTTCAAAAATTCAATGTACATAAGAGGAGCCTGCATTAAGATTACAACAAACAAAATTGCTTATCAATCAACTTCTATATAGTTAAAGCAGCACAAAGCCGAAAAAAAAAAACCTTGCTTGACTTCACCGAGCAAAGTGACATAAATACAGCGAATCAGAAACTACCAACAAGTTTATCACTACTACAAGTCAATCTTTCACCTGATGAGGCAACACTAGCCCAAGCTAAAAGAATATGGGGCGTGAAATGAACCCCCACTAAAACCTTGTCACGCTACAAAATCCCAAAATGCTACTATTGGTGAATCGACCCTTGCAAAGAATCCTCGAATTAGGATGAGTGAAACTTCCCAAGAATCTGCCGAGATCTAGACTTCCAGATCCAAGTGCTAACTAAGAGGCAACACCAACTCTTGAAGACAATGCTCTCTACAAATCAATATATAAGAAGGAAAGGGCTAAGGCAAATAAGTACATAGCTCTCTTGGAAAGGCCCACATCTACCTTAAACTAGACTGACATTTTGGCACCTGAGCAAAATAAGTTGTATAAAACATAATGTGGGTTCACTACAAATGGCACACATATAAAATCGCATCACACTATGAACAGTAAGCATAACACGACATTTCAAGTCAATCAAACTGAACCCAATTCAACAGCAAGAAGAAAGTTACTTGAAAGACACCTAAATTTCTATTGTACTCGAACTCTCAAAACTGGCAACCGGCATCCAATGCATCCGGCAAGGGCGAGCAACGTCCAGTGGCGGCGTCAAGGGTGAGTGGCGTCGACGACGGGCAGAGGTAGAGAACTTGAGAACTTATGAACTTGAGAACTCGGCGACGGGCGTCGAGGGTGAACGGCATCGTCGAGGGCGAGTGGCATCGGCGACTGGCGTCCGGCAGCGTTCAGCGAGGGTGAGTGGCGTCCTGCGAGGGCGAGCGATGTCTGGTGGCATTCGGTGATGGCGAGCGGCCCCAATGAAAGTGTGAAATCAGAGTGAAGCGATCGGCAACCGATTCTCCCACGCAAGACCCGGATTCCAATTGATCGAGAACGCGATCCGGAAACCCGATCCAAGCTGCGAATTAGAATCGAAACCCTAATGAAGGACGCTAAGGAAGAAAACGAGAAAACGGAGAAAAAAACGAAACGAGAAAACGAAGAAGAAAGAGAGAATACTTAACTCTTCGAGGAAGACGAACCGGTCAAGAGATTTAGGGCTTCTTTCTTTTGGACTTTGGAGCCCTAACCGGTTTCGGTTCCAAAACCAGCCCGCTTTCGGTTCCCAAACTGGTTTCGGTTCCTATCGCTGGTTCTTAAAATAGGAACCAAGAACCGGAACCGGTCCTTTTAAAACCAGGAACCTTCTCCGGTTCCCGATTTTACCCGGGAACCGTGCTCACCCCTAAGTGTGACAATGCTGGATCCGAGTTTAGGTCGTGTCGATGGATCGATTGGGCCTACCTAGTCCAAAACTGTTTTCCGAATATAATAATATTAAACATTAAAAATTGCAAAAAAAATAAAAATTTCAAGAAAAATTAAAAATTAAAAAATTCCAAAAAATAATAAAAATTCAAAAAAAATTTCAAGAATTCAAAAACTTAAAAGGCATTAAAAAATTTGACATTTTTCTTAATTTTTGTCACGCGAGGCATGGACTTGGGAGAGTTCACGCCTAATTATGGACCATAGGCTCGTCCTTTAGGCAATACCCCTAAACATGTTCCCTCCCCCAATGGTAAGTCGTGACAATTTAATGGCGTTCCACTTAAAAGATACCATCAATTTCTCACTGGTGTAACTATTCACCTCTAAAGCTTGACAGCTGATTCTAGAAAAATTATTCTCAAACAAAATCATATACTGGAAGTATATAAGATGAAGTACAAATTGAAGTTTCATCGAAAAATGCACTACCACAAATTTGATTCTCAAAGTTTACAACTAATCCATTCAAAACTCTCTGTTTACTAGTTTCTAAATTGTCACGTCCTAATCCTCCGGACCTGTGCCCATCCCTACTTGGTCGATATAATAGCGATGTCCTAGGACACATCGCCGACCCATTCGATTTAAATATGCATGCGGAAGCAGATATAAATCCCCAAACAATAAAATAATAGGATAGGAAAGTAGGACCACAAAATTTTAAAACCACAATAAGTATTTTATAAACAAACGGGTTTATACACAAGACTAGGCTGGTTACAAAAATTTCGGCTCGTCAAAAAGTAACCGTCTTATGACTAACTAGTCATACAGATTTGCCAATTAAACTTCTTCCACCTTCCCAAACTTCAGGACTTTCGGCTCTCCATGACCGTCACCTAGGGACTTAAAAATGTGATCCCACAATGGGGTGAAACTACATCTCAGCAAGTTCTGCTCCCTAAGACCCGATTAGAAAGAGAATATACATTAGGGGCTGCCTAAGCACAAACAGGCATCGAAGAACTTACCTTGGCCTAAATTCCTCCCTGCAAGTCAGTTCAATTTGTAATTACTGATAATCACATCATCCAATCAATCAAATTGACTCATCAATCAATTGACCCAGTCAATTACATGTCATCATGACCATCTCTTGATCAGCCCATTCAATACTATCTATGAATCCAATCAAAATCCAAGACTGCTCACCCTAGGTGATAAATAGATAGTAGCTTGCCCTAAAGGCCAATAAATACTATAATGTTCCTTCTCTAAGATGACATACAATTCATCGAGTTAATATAGTATACTATTCTTTTTCAAGATGACATGTAAAGCCATCAAGCTATTAAAGTATAACATTCTTTCTCCAAGATGACATATAAAGCCACCGAGCCGTTATATCATGCCGTCCTTTCTCCAAGATAACTTATAGAGCCATCGAGCCAATATACAAGCTATTCCTTCTCAAGATGACATATAGAGTCATCGAGCTGTTATATCAACCATCATTTCTTCAAGATGACTTATAGAGCCATCGAGCCGGTATACATGTTATTTCGATCGTACAATCAATTTACCATTTTTATCACACCCGATAAAAATAATCATATGTGGGTATACGGTCGACCTTAGCCAAAACATAATAATTTCCTTTCCACAAATCCCACCATTTAATATGGTTTATCAAAATATTTTTGGCGTTGTAAACCGACGCTTGGTTATTTTCTAATTAAATGCCATATTTTCCAATCACCACACAATTGCACAAATTATCATTCAATTGTACAATCCAACAAGCAATTGTATAATCCAACCACATCACCAAATATGAAATTTCTAGCAAGCAAAGCATCAAGAACAATCACAAACTACTATCGGCCCTAACCAGCAGAAACAGTTCACTCGCGCGTCTCCGAGTTTAAATCCAGAAATCTAATGAAACGAGTTCAAAAAATTCCCAAATTTGAATATGTTGTAAAGGACACATAAAAAAATTCATGAATACACCTTAACCCAAATCCTTCTAGATTCGGCCTAGTAATTCGCTTAATCCAGTACCAAGAATTGGGTCCGTTTCTAGAAAGTCTGTCTTCCAAAATCAGCTTGGTTCGAGACCCAAAACTTGTTCATTTGATCTGAAATTTGACTATGTTAAATTAGAAGATGTGGCAAACAACTTTTGTGAAGAACCTATTTTGAAATTCGAATCTTATGAGTTGATAAAAACCCATAGAATCCCAAAAGGTCACTAGTTCCAGCGAAAACTGAGATTCTGTTTGCAAATGACGGAGTTGATATATCATTTTTTTCAATTCCTAAAAATCTTGAGAAAAATATATGTTGGAGCTGAAGATGTCTAAAACATTTCTCAAGAATGAATTGATCTCAAATTCGCAACTCATTTTGATTCACAAAAATGGCAAATGACGAGGGTCTAGAGATCCAAACTGCAGACAGTCCACTGGATTCTACTAAACGAACTTCAATGGTGATAATCTCACTAATTAGATTAATAATAAAATATTCTAAGGCTAAGCTAACCATTTTAGATTATCACTAAACTATTCTTAAGCTAATCTAAACAACCCTTAAGCATAATTAACCTCCTAAGTAAGGTTTAGTGAGTAAACTCACCAGTTTTGCGAGCTGGTGAGTCCACGGTGATGACAACGCGAAGGCAAGTAACAATCCTCCAAGCGATGACACCAACGAAGGCCAGGAAGGGCTTGGAAAGCTTCCCGAAGTCCCAGGGCCTTGCTGGAACTTGGCTACTGATCTTGGCTGGAAGAAGCTGCTTCGGTGGCTAAAACAACGAAGGAGCGATGGCGAAGGCAGCAATTGGTCCAGGGCGGTGGTTCCGGCGGCCTTGGCGACGACTTATGGTGGCTGGAATGACTAGACGACGGCTCTGGATGTGCGGACGAAGGCAGAGCAGCAACTGGACTCGCAGCTGCACGCGCGCTTGCGACGGATGGGCGGCAGCGATCCCGCTAGCTTGCGCAGCTTCGACGAGCAAGGGAGAGGGGCTGCCAGTTTCTGCTGGTTCTCTTAAGCTTTCTCAACTCCTCAACCATGGAGAAAGCAACTGGATGAGGGATTCAAGGAAGAAGAAGCTTCAACTAAAGAGAGGGGACCCCAAGGGCTTCCAAGGCTCAACACTTGTCCATTTCTCGCTTGCTTTGCCCCCACCAGCCATCAGCCGTCCACAGTAGCTTTCTCTCTCTTCAATCTTCCCTAACAAGCTTGCCAATAGGTCCAAAATGTTCCTCCCCCATGGCATACGAATTTTGTACAATTCCTCTTCATTTAATTCAAGTCCTCAACCAAACAATCCAAATTGAAACTCATAAATTCATCCAATGTAACCACACTTAAATCCACATTTTTCCTTGTCTGTAGAACCATCTTGGATGTCAAAACCGCGACCAAAAACGGGCCTACCAATTTCCCAATCCAAAATAACCATACTTTGATTTTTCGCCAAAAAAATCGGTTTGCAGAAAAATCTTCTGAGGATGAGTCGACATTCCTAAAATGATTTGTGACACGACAGAACTTCCAATTTCTGAATTCGGATTCAATTTCATGGCTAATTTTAATCCGGTGCGATTTTAGCACGTCCTAATCTACCGGGTAGCTTTTAAGAATTTTGGCGCATTTGACCTATGGTTGATTATTTTCAAGTCACCAAGTACATCTTCGACACATTGGCGACTCTCAGTTGTCGTGAAAATCTCGAGGTTTCAAATGTGGGCACATGATACCAAAACGACAAAAAAGTCGGTCTAATGCCGTTCAACAAGAATTGTGCAATTAGATGGAATCACCCACGCTTAATCACATGCCTTTGTCGAGTCGACCTATCTCCGATTTCTAATCAATTTTTAACTGTGCCGTAATGACCCTTGCAGATTAGCTTGGTTGAGAAGTCGTTTCCTAGTCGAATTCTCAAGTCGAATGCGTTAGAATCCCTTAACGGCTTCACCCGATAGACTAGCTATCTCGTGAGTGGCCAACTCAAAGAAATGAACTATAAGCATGTAGATGAAATGCCCGACTCACTCTATTGAAAACAGAATTGAAAAATCAGGATGTCACATGAATTCTTTGAATGGTTTTAGCAATTCACTCGTAATCTATCTCACCTTGACCAATGCATATGTGCATTCCAACTACTATTGATCTATAGTAGTAGGCTATGAATGGCCCCCACATTGTTGGTAACCTTTTAGCAGCAGCCTAGGTAGCACGGACACGTTGTCCATGCTTCCGTGTTGTGTCCGACACGTGTCGGAGCGTGTCGGACACGTTGACACGCCCAGACACGGCCGGACACGCGGTCAACGCGTGTCCGATTTTTCAACACGCGTGTCCGAAAGACAATGGAGGGTGGAGGCGACTCAGGCGAGGGAGGCCGAGGGAGCAGAGAGAGGCCGTGAGCGACGGCGAGAGACGGCCAGACACAGAGCCAAACAGAGAAAGAAGAGAGAGAAAGCCACACAACGGACCACCGCGACGACGTGAGACGGCGAGAGAGAGCAGAAACTCAGGCGAGGGCCACCACTGTTGCGATGGATCGGCAATGAGGAGGAGGAAGGTGGTCGTGCGGCGAGGAGGAGGAGGAGAAGGATTGAAAGGAAGAGGAAGAGGAGAGGAAGGGAAGGGGTTCGTGCGGCCAACCGTGAGAATGAGGAGGAAAATGAGGGTGGCTAGGGTTTTGCCGACTAAAAGTGATAAAAAAAAAAAGGTTACCGATGCCAAACTTTTGAATTTGGGGGAGGGTTTGACCAAAAAAAAAAAGAAAAAAATTGGGGGAGGGAAAATGACAGTGTCTGTCGGGGTGGTGGGGAGGGAAAATAAAGTAAAAAATTTGGGGTGGAGAGAAAGGACGACGGAAAGAAGGGTGGACATTTGGGGATTTGTTTTTAATTGAAAATTTAAATAAATGAGATTAAAAGTAATTTCGAAAATAAAATTTTTGAATTTTAAATAATGATAAATTTTGATCATTATAAAAAATTATGGAATTATTTAAATAAATTGAATCTAATTTTTTATTAGTCATTAATTTCATCAATAACTTTTGTTAAAGTTAAAAACATGTTTCGCATTAATTATGAATATATCTTTCGAATTTCTAATGAATTGATTTATTAATATTATTAGTGTAAATTTATTATAGGCTCTTTTTTAATTAATTATTTATTTATGAATTTAAATCAAATTAATTAAAAATAAAAATATTCATTTAATATATAACGTGTCGCAACGTGTCAGAATTCTCTATTTTTTAGAAATAACGTGTCGACGTGTCGTGTCGTGTCGTGTCATGTGTCTATGTCGCGTGTCGGTGCTACCTAGGCAGCAGCATATTCAATTAATTTATCTCTTTTTCAACAGTACCTGTAAATTTATGCATTTAATGAGTCGTGAAGTCATTTCTCGATCGCACAGTATAAGAATCTTCTCAATATACAAGTCAAAATACATTAGACAACCATAAGCACTCTTTGTCAATCCAGATGTTCTATCCCTATTTCCTAGTGATAATGCTGAGAATCACCTCAAGCTCCGCCTCAGTTCATGCTCAATTGACATTCAGACATAGGTTCTGAAAAAGGTAAATACAAGAAAATGTACACAGAGATAATGGCAGTCATGAGCTCATAGACATGACTCAACAAGAATCCTGGCCAGTCATAAACAATTTCGAAAGTTAGACATCAGGTAATAGATGAACTATAAACACTTGTAAAAACAACATGCACATAAAAAATTGTTAGAAACAACTCTTCAGAACCCAAAACCATTGATCCACATGGTGTCGCAAGCGGAATAATGATGACAAGCTTAAAGCATAAAATAAACATGAGACATGAATGGACCAAGATAGCTTACGCTTCTCTCGTTTTTTGCTATGAGAGACTCTTTTTCCCAACCCACCTAGGAATCCAAAGTTTCGGCTCTTAGTTTATCCACTCCAGAAAGGGGAGATGCCGCTGAGACAACATCTTGGCCAAAAAGCCAATACTTGAGAAGTGAAAGTTGCAGCTGAAATTTGATTCGATTTTGGGGACTAAATGTCCTTAAAAAGTATTCGCACTGGATTGCTGGGAAGAGAATATTTACCTAATTATAACAGCAACAGATGCAATTTTCAAGTTCTCCTGCTGTGCAAACTCGCGAAGCTCAGGTAATCTTGCCATGGAGCCATCATCATCCACAACCTCGCTCAGGTAATCTCCAAAAAGCTCAGGTAATCTTGTCGCGGTTTCCAAACACAGCAACGTCAAGAGAAGCCTCTGTATGCCCGGCTCTTTTGAGGACACCACCCTCCCTGTACTTCAATGGGAAAACATGTCCTGGCCTCTCGAAATCTTCAGGCTTTGGAATCTCTAGATGCGAGAGCCAAAACTGTGGTTGCCCTGTCACATGCTGATACGCCTGAAGTCGTCCCATGCTCTACATCCTATAACAATATTGCTTAACTACCATCCATTACAAGGTAAGAGAAGAGATGATTAAAGAAAATAACTAAGCTGATCGAAGGCTATCAGGAAATCAAGAATTCGAGAAAACAATATTGTTCTACTGAACAATAAAAGTGCGCGTTATCTATCATTACTTTCGAAAATTGATTATCCCTACCTGAAGGAACCGGTACCAGTCAATTACTTTCAGCTATCTTTTGAAAAATAAAATAAAAAAAAAATAAAAATAAAAAAACTCAAGGATTGAAAAATAGATTTAAGGGACTAAAAGCACATACCGCAGTCACGGTGAATGCAGTCTGAAGCTTGTCTTCATTCTCCCTCTAATGGTGCATCAGAGGAAGTTGCACACGCTCCAAACCTTCCCCTTTAATGCTCGCACAAACAATCCCAAAGCGCCATACTTCACAACGAAATGCCATGAGCCTAAGGTGCTGCCATTATAAGATCACCCTCAATTCCGTCCGTCCTCATCGCCGACCGCCACTACAAATCTGGAATCCGAAGCTTCTCACTCTCTGGTACCACCACAGTTAGATCAGGCGAAAGACCAATTCGCGAGCAGAATTGGAGGATTACGAGTTTCGGCAGCCTCGGCAGGAAACAAGGCCGCTCGGGTCTTCACCATGAAGGTCGAACACCGACTGGAGCTTGGATGTGGGGCTTTTCGGCCGTCGACAAAAGCCCTGAAGTTGAAACGATCGGGCACTGGCATTGTCAATTTGCGGGGAATCTTTCAGCAGAAAATGCAAGCGTTTGATCAAGGTCACACTTTGGAGAGTCTTTCTCCGATGGAGAATAGAATCTGAGGAGAGAATAAAAGAGCAATTCTCCACTGATATCAACTTGGACGATCTTCTCCCTTCAGATTTGAAGTGGTGATGGAAAGAAGATGGCTTTGCGATGGCTGAGCTCATGGCAACGGACGTTACAAAATAAGAAGAGTCTTCCTCTTCTCCCTTGACAACGAGAGTCTTCACTTTAGAATTATTTTTTTTTTAGAAGATTAATGATTAAAAGAAAATTTATACTGGGCCCCAAAAAATTAACACAAAAATAAAAAGGAGCTGGCAGGAAATGATTTGGGCCGTACTCGGCCCGACCGAACCGCCATCCCACTATTCCTACTTTGCTTCGCTCATCTATACGCTCGCCTGGATACGCCGTTTCAAGAAGAAATGGGGCGAGAAAATATTAGGTACGTAAGACGCTCCAGCGTGGCAAACAAGAAGGCGGTGGGAGCGCGACACGTGTCTCGTAGGACCCACAATTTCAGGCGCCCATTTTGAAAATTTTCCTGTATCGTAGCTTCGGAGAGAGGGTTTTCAGTCGCGCGGGTTCTTCTTTGCGCCTCTCTCTCTACCCTCGCTCTCTCTCCTCCAACAAACTCCCTCTCTCTCTTTGCCCTCGCTTTTTCCGACCGGCGAACCACCGCGAGCAACCGACGAACCAGGAGGACACCGGCGAGACGACCACGAGCAACCGACAGGCGTGCGACCTCCTCTCTCTCTCTGCCCTCCAGCGTGCGAACTCCCTCTTTCTGACCGACCGGCATGCGACCTCCCTCTCTCTCTACCCTCCCTCTTTCCGACCGGCAAACCACTGCGCCGCCCCTCTGGCTCCGCTTCCGACCCCGACTCGTCCGTCCCCTACTCTTTGTCTCTCCTCGCGTCTCTGTCTGCCCTCCCTTTCTTCGACAGCAAACTACCGCATGACCGGCGAACCACCGTGCCCCCCCTCCGGCTCCAGATCTGGCACCGGCTTGTCCAAGTAATTTCTCACTTTCTCTTTTCTCTCTTTCTTTGTCTAACGAGGTGATGGAAGGGATTTTATAGGAGTTCGGGGATGCCTGATGTGGGTAACTTTAGTTGGTGCGTTCTACTATGTTTTACTTATTTTGTGATGCAGCCCACATTGAAGACCGGTTCTCTCGACCAAGAGGATCAGCCCGCATTAAAGCTGGACGAAACCGAGAAGCCATAACGATATCTTGAGTCCATTTCGGAAGCTTGAAAGACACCTTGGGAGCTCGCGTGACGCTTTTACTAGCTTATAGTTTCCATGCTCTTTTGCTAGTTTCTAGTTCCTAAGCTCTTTATTATTTTTCTAGTTCCTAGTTCCTAGGCTCTTTAGTGCTTTCAAGTTTCTATGCTCTATCTTTATTTCTTTGACGATATAAGCCATCCAATTCCTGGTAGAAGACAGATGACTTTTGATAAATGAAAAACTTTGCTTGAAGCAAGTATCATAAACCTTGTAGAGTTCATACCTTGAAAACCTAGAAGAGTTTTCACTCTGCCCTTGAAGAGTCGGAGCTTTTCGAAACCTGCATCCTTGAAGAGTTGCAGTCATCGATCTAGAAGAATCGGTGTCACTTTCAACTTCCTTGGAGGCCTGGAAGAGCAACCAACGGAGTGTCTATCTGTTTCTGTTCTGTTCGTTATTTCCAACCCAATTTCGACCATCCTACAGTGCTTATTTCAGAAAACCCAAAACAGATAAATTGTAGATCCAGAAGCCTTTGTTCATTTGGCTTTGGAATCGGATTGATCCGATCTGTATCGACAAAGATACAACTGTTCTCCCGAGCTCGCGCAGTGCTGAAATTTCTGCTCGTCCTGTTTCCGTGTGCGAGTCACTCTCTCGATCCTACTGTTTGAGAAAGCCTACCCTAGGCTTGCATCATTTGGTATCAGAGCTCTGGAGGAGAGGACAATGCCTCCAAGACAAGCTAGGCGTCGTGGCGGCAGAACCGTTCCCCTCAATGAATTGCACACACTCGCTGAGAATATGCAACAACAAATTGATGAATTGACGCAAGAAGTTCAGCGCTTGAGGGCTAAAGCAAATAATTCTCCACCCCGTTCCAGGACTGAAGATTCCCATGGTGACTCTTCCTCTTCGGAGAGTGTTCAATCTATTCACAGTCGAAGGCATGTTCGACATCGTTTACAACATATTCGTGAGCCAGATTGGGAAAAGGAAGTCGAGAAAGATGTTCCAGAATTTACAAGTACTAAGTCTCCTGATGAAATTGTTGATTGGCTAACACTTGTGAATGAGGTGTTTGAGCATCGAAATGTTCCAGAGAATCGTCGCGTTGGGATCATTGCTATGCGATTCCGAGGCAAGGCGATTGCTTGGTGGAGACGTGAAAAACAAACTTGTCAAGTCGTTGGCAAAGCACGAATCACTTTGTGGAGGAAGATGGAGGGCAAGATTCAAAAATATTTTCTTCCCAAAGGATATAAGAGAGAGCTCTACCAACGGTACCAAAATCTAAAACAAGGTACGCAAACGGTGGACCAATACACCAATGAATTCAATGAGTTGGTGATTTGTAACAATATCCAGGACCCGGAGGATGTGCTTGTGAACAAATACTTGAACGGTCTTCAATTTTACATTCAAGACGCCTTGGAAGTCCTCGACATTTGGGACTTAGGAGATGCACACCAACGGGCACTCAAAATGGAGCGCTCTCGTTCTCGAAGACAGCAATCTCCTAGTAAGTCTTCTACTCAGCCCCATGTTTTGAAGCAACCTGCTACATCCGAAATACGTTGCTATTCTTATGGGGAGTTGGGTCATCGTGCTAGCAATTGATGAATCAATAAGAATCGACCAGCCGGTAAAGCTTTCTTGGTGGATAATGATTCTGATGAGAATGCTAAGGATCCACATGAAGAGGAGTTGAACAATGATGAAGAAGCTGCGGATAATGAACAAATAGTGCATGCTGACACTGGCGAACTTCTCATGGTGAGGAAAATTTTTCTTACTCCTCGAGATGACACTGGAGATAGGTGGCTGCGTACCAATATTTTTCACTTTGCTTGCACAATCACGGGAAAGGTGTGTCAATTAATTATTGACTCTGGTTGTTGTGAGAATATAATTTCTGAAGTATCGGCAAACAAGCTGCCGTTGGAATTAAAAACGCACCCTACGCCTTATAAAATGTCGTGGTTGAAGAAAGGCGTTGAGGTAACTATTTCAAAACGATGCCTTGTTAATTTGTCCATTGGTTCTGTTTATAGTGACAAGATATGGTGTGATGTTCTACCGATGGATGCTAGTCACATTATTCTTGGTCAACCATGGCAATTCGATAGAAGGACTATGCATGATGGTTATCGAAATACATATTCTTTTGAATTTGGAGGCAAGAAGATTACATTGGCACCTAGTAGGGTGGGAGATTCTTCTGATGATGATGGCAAGAATTCGAGGACGAATTCTTTTAAAGATGGGGAGGATGATGCAGCCCACATTGAAGACCGGCTCTCTCGACCAAGAAGATCAGCCCGCATTAAAGCTGGACGAAACCGAGAAGCCATAACGATATCTTGAGTCCATTCCGGAAGCTTGAAAGACACCTTGGGAGCTCTCGTGACGCTTTTACTAGCTTATAGTTTCCATGCTCTTTTACTAGTTTCTAGTTCCTAAGCTCTTTATTATTTTTCTAATTTCTAGTTCCTAGGCTCTTTAATGCTTTCAAGTTTCTATGCTCTATCTTTATTTCTTTGACAATATAAGCCATCCAATTCCTGGTAGAAGACAGATGACTTTTGATAAATGAAAAACTTTGCTTGAAGCAAGTATCATAAACCTTGTAGAGTTCATACCTTGAAAACCTAGAAGAGTTTTCACTCCGTCCCTGAAGAGTCGGAGCTTTTCGAAACCTGCATCCTTGAAGAGTTGCAGTCATCGATCTAGAAGAATCGGTGTCACTTTCAACTTCCTTGGAGGCCTGGAAGAGCAACCAACGGAGTGTCTATCTGTTTCTGTTCTGTTCGTTATTTCCAACCCAATTTCGACCATCCTACAGTGCTTATTTCAGAAAACCCAAAACAGAGAAATTGTAGATCCAAAAGCCTTTGTTCATTTGGCTTTGGAATTGGGTTGATCCGATCTGTATCGACAAAGATACAACTATTCTCCCGAGCTCGCGCAGTGCTGAAATTTCTGCTCGTCCTGTTTCCGTGTGCGAGTCACTCTCCCGATCCTACTATTTGAGAAAGCCTACCCTAGGCTTGCATCATTTTGCTAAATGAAAGAGGAGATTTAGTGCAATGCATTTGGCTTCTTTATCTCACTGTTTGGTATAGACCTATGCGATCTCCTGATGATGATTTTTTTTTTTTTTGGATCTTAACTTTCTCTTCATTTAACTTGGTCCCAAAGATGTCCCGCCTAGAAAACGAAACATAATTGCAAAGAAGGAAATAGAAAAAGGAAATAAGGAAGAGTTACAGATAGTCATTGAAGAATGCAAAACAGATATCCCCTGAGATCAGAAATGGCCATCCTTCATGAGCTTACTTAAATATTATCTGGTGACAAACTAATGTGAAGTTATAAAAAAATAAAAAATAATAATAGTTGGAATTTTAGGTTGAATAAGCATCAAGAACTGTCACCGGTTAAAAAGTATGAGATTCAGACCCAAGTTGTTGGTTACTTCATACACTCCTTTGATTGGCGTTATGTCTCATGGAAATTGCCTGCTTTCATATTCAAGGAAAATATGTCGAGTTTGACTGCCATTTTATTAGAGAGAGTACTTGAAGGTAAAATAGAGGTGAAGTTGTCGAAATAGAAGCAAGTTCTTTCCCTCTGCAAAGTTGGCAACATTCAGAGAATACTTGGCTTGATAGCAAAACTGAATTAGGTTGGAAGGAGTGTTAACAATAACAACCAACTTGCTGGCTTCTTGAAGAGTTTAATCTCTCCCCATGAGGAAGGATTTTGTGGAGTTGGTCTTTCGGCTTTAATCTTCTTTAAATTTGGCCTTTCACTTATGTGGCTATGTGGTCTCTCCTGTCCGAGTATTTAGTAATGCAACTGATATCAAAGGGGTCGTTTGCTTTTAGTTTTTCGGCGAGCAAACACAATCAAGAAGCTAGCAAGCATTTTTGGAATAAACAGTGTGTATGCAAGCAATTCTGGCACATATAGGCTTTGCAGGAGAGAAGTTACTTGAAAGAGAAATAGAGATGAAAGTGGCTTTGAGTGTCCGCTACGCAGTGGAGTGTGTAATTGAGTACTGTGTGCACAGATGCTTCATGTTTCTTTTATAAAAAAAAATTCAGCTTATGGTTTCATTGCGCACCTTCATTTCAAGTAGAACATGCCCTCTGACAAATGGAAATTCACATGGCACCACAATCATATAGTTTGGTTGACACCACATTACCACATTTGAGCTGTGGAGGATGTAAGATCTTATGTGTGTTGAGGTTGGTACTCGTTACAACTATTAGGCTCAAAGGTTGTCCATAGCAAAAATGCATCCATGCATTATCATCCCTTTTTCAGGGAACAGTTTCATCTAGTTTCTAGCTTGTGTTAACTTGTGCATCTCTGGTGCTGTTGAACAGGTACTCAATGCATAAATTTCTTTTGGTTATTTGTCATCTCATTTGACTTACAATTCGCTTGTGGCCCATTGTTCCCTATGGAGAAAGAATTGGCTGCTGTGAAGATCAATGCAGCTGACGTTGATATAATCGCTAATGAACTTGAGGTCAGTCAGCTTATGCCATGTGCTTGAACGCATTTATTCTCACTGGCCTGAGCTTTCTAATATTGTATGGTAAATTCTGAAAACAGCTGGACCGGAAGGTGGCTGAAAGGACTTTACCTGAGCATAAAGGTGATGCTGTTGCTGCAATTCGTCCCTTGCTTCGATAAAGAATTGGTGGCACAAAAATGGATTTGTGATTTTCTGAGGACATACCGACTTGCCCATAACATTGTCCAAGTAGGATCAAAAAGCTGTATGAGTCGTGCTTCTTTTGGGGATACATGACTTGCTTTCTGAGAGATTGTTTGTACTCTCGCCGATGTTGGTTGCTAATGTTCAGCCCTGCATTTTTTCCCTTCCATGTAGTTCATGCCGGGAATTTTAGAGTACAAAAATCATGTACAATTTCGACGAACAAAAAAATCATAAATCCATGAGCCTATGCTCAATAATGTGAGGTCGATTTCCGATACAAAGCTTGGAAGAGTTGTTGGGTTGATGCCTGGTTGGATGGTGACCCTAAGTCCTAGTTCATTAGACTGAATTTAATTCAAGAAACTAAAGCATCAAAGTTTCTGGAAAACTGAAGACTTTTGATTGCATGTAAAATTTTGTTGAAGTAGCCCCTGGCACAATCGGCTAACGACTGTAGAAAAGGCATGGATATCTTCATTGATGGACTTCCATGGGGCGAACAACTTGGGTTAACGGCAATTTAGAAGCAAAATCTGCCTTGAGCTTTAGTAGTGCGCAACCCCTGTTACCATTGCAAAACTCTCTGTTTCACCACTCAGAGCCGTCAAAGTCAATTTGATTTGTATAGCTTTATGATGAGAATCTAATGTTCCCCTATAAATGTATCACAAACAAATGGATGGCAATGCCTAATGTGCTCAGCCTCCGATCTCCACAACACTTTGCAACATATCTACAAGATCCTTTGTGACTTTCCCGGTAAATGCACAAAAGCGACATACAATCGTCCTAGATCCACCCGCAATTGAATTGCTCAAACGAAGGACAAACATTCTATCCTCTCGAAATGGTCCCAAAAATCTGGTCGCCAAATTTCATGGTCCAGAAGCGGCAAAGCGAGTCGAGATTGGTTGGCAACATCAACTTCCTGGCGAATAGCCAGGTTTGCTTGGACCGTTCACCAATGTAATGAATAGACAAATCCTCTTGATGCACCAGATGGTTCCCGCTTCCCTTGGAGTGTTGTCGCCACCAGCAGAGCGGGAAGCCTGGAATTGAAGTGCGTTCTGTCTCTGCAAATCTTTGAATCTTTCCAGTATTTCTTGGAACGTCGGTCGGCACTTTGGATCACTGGTTAGGAGAAAATGCAGTTCCCACATCAGTATTGAATTGTAACAAATTGACAATTTTTGTCCTCACAAAAAGGAAAAAAAAGCTCCAGAATGACATCAACTTATGCCAGAAGAAAAAAAGGTCATGAAACTGCCTAAGAGATTCGAGGACTTCAAATCACGATGAATGATAGGTGGATTGTAATGATGTAGATAATTCATGCCCTTAGCCTGAAAAGTACCCAATTCAATAATTACATGCTAAAAGCAGCAAGATAACATACAAGAGATAGTAGAATTCAAATAACTGACAAACTCTGGAGGCCAAAAGTTCACGGGCCAAGCAGTCTCAGGAAGTTAGGAATGCTAAGGTTCAAGACACCCGTCTCAAATTTTTATCAGGATGGAAGTAAAATGTACATTTAAAAGATATCAACAAGAACAAAAAGAGGGCAATATAAAAAGGAGCAAAACAAACGCTGACAGGGAAACAGAAGAAAAAAAACATTCAGGTGACCAAAATGTAAAACACTGCACCTACAAGAGGATGAATTTGGTTACATGCTGAACGTACATGTAAAAGATATCAACAAGAACAAAATGAGGGTAGTATAAAAAGGAGCAAAACAAATGCTCACTGAGAAACAGATGAAAAAGAAAAACATTCAGGTGACCAAAATGTAAAATACTGCACTTAGAAAACAACGGATTAAGTTACACGAATAAGAAGCAGATACTTACCACATCCAAAGCCATATGAAAACGGCGTCTCCAATCCAACTTGGCTGTGTTCCTCTGCAGTAAGCGAAACAAACTTCCACTGCATCAACACACGTAACAACTGTTAGTTCCATAGAGACGGGATATCAACAGAAATTACAATCACTGAAAACCAACAAACCAGACATTACAACAAACTTTAACACGATGCACCATATAATCAAAAAGCCTGCTTTTCAAAAGCATTGAGAAAGTACCGTGGAAGAAACTCTGTGACTATGCAGAGGCGCTGAGGTGAAGTTACTGCTCCCATGAAAAGCAAAAATTGGGGTGCCGAAGTCTTTTCATAAGAGACACCTGCAAGGACAAAAAAAAAAATTGTCATATTAATGGTACTTTATGAGAAGTGAGAAAAATTGTGGCAACATCAAAAGAGGTTCTCAGAAAATGCATGGTACTACGCATGCTGAGGGGGAGAGCATGGACATATAACAATCACAAAGTCCTATGAGAAAGTTCCTCATTTTGAGTAAAACGAGAAGGTATAATCCTTTCGTAGACCCATATGCTATTACATCTATCCAAACAACACAATTAATCATAATGCAATGGATCAAGGCATGGAAAATATAAGGAAAAATATTTATAATCCTTTGGCAAAAAAAAAAAAAAAAAAAAAATCAAAACCTGCTATCTCCACATGTACCATGTACTGGAAATGTTGCGTTGCTATATTAGTGGAACAACACTTGAATTAAAATTGCCAATGCCATCACTAATAGAGCTGACACCAATAAACTATATTCGTGCTTTGGGGAAAAAATCTCAGTTGCTACAGAATAAGCACCAAAAATTCTATTCATTAAAAGGCTTCAGAATTTTACAAAATAATAAAATACGGGCTAGTCATACAAGTGCAGAGAGATAGAGATAAATGCATGCAGTTCGAACGTATTGATCAATCTTACTTCATCTCTTTATCACACTGGTTTTCAGAATGTTCTTCCTAAACCATCTGACTATGTAGTTCTTATCGGAAAAGGAAAAAGAAGAAAAAGAACAATCAGAAGATGTAGGGGCAAGTGACACCATAGATGGAGTCATTTGGCACCTCGATGTTGACTCGTCACATCCTGGGATAATATAGATCACTTTTTGGGCTCATTATCAACTAAAAGGCCAACCCATTATCCCTCACTACCTCAGTCCTAATCTAGATTATCAACTGCAATTACAACCTGTCAAGGAAGGCCCTTATCAAAATTAAACAAGCCAGTCGCATCTAGCAATCACTAAACACTATCATAACAATGTTTTCATGATTACAATTAACAAGTCAAGGACAGGCCAACAGGCTTAGAGCAAGACATAGCCCGCATATCATGTCCTACGAGAGATGTCTTATTCAAATTAAAAAGTCTAAACGACCCTCAGCATGTCCTGGCTGAATAATATTAGAAACAAAGAGAATGAGACATAGTGAAACAAAAAAGAAAACATACCTCTTGTCTAAAGGAATTTATCAATTCTTTTGAATATTCTTGCATCGAGAATACCTTCACCGCCACATCGTGCAATTAGATTAAATGCAGAGAAAGTTAAAATCCAAAAAAAAAATCATCATCGGAGATCGCATAAGTCTATACCAAACAATGAGATAAAGTAAGAAGCCAAATGCATTGCACTAAATCTCCTCTTTTATTTAGCAAAATAAGTAAAACATAGCTGAATGCACCAACTAAAGTTACCCACATCAGGCATCGCTGAACTCTTATAAAATCCCTTTCATCACCCCGTCAGACAGAGAAAGAGAGAAAAGAGAAAGCAAGAAATTACCTGGACAAGCCGGTGCCGGATCTGGAGCCGAAGGAGGGGCGCGGTGGTTCGCCGGTCACACGGTAGTTCGCTGTCAAAAAAAGGGAGGGCAGATAGAGATGCGAGGAGAGACAAAGAGTAGGGGACGAACGAGTCGGGGCCAAAAGCGGAGCCAGAGGGGCGACGCGGTGGTTTGCTGGTCGAAAAGAGGGAGGGCAGAGAGAGAGGGAGGTCGCACGCCGGTCGGTCGGAAAGAGGGAGGTCGCACGCCGGAGGGCGAGAGAGAGGGGGAGGTCGCACGCCGGTCGGTCGGAAGAGGGAGGGCAGAGAGAGTGGGAGGTCACACGCCGGTCGGTTGCTCGCGGGAGATCACACGCCGGTCGGTTGCTCGCGGTCGTCTCGCCTGTCCTCCCGGTTCGTTGGTTGCTCGCAAAGTGGTTCGCCGGTCGGAAAAAGCGAAAGTAGAGAGAGAGAGGGAGTTCATCGGGGGAGAGAGAGCGAGGGTAGAGAGAGAGGCGCAAAGAAGAACCCGCGCGACAAAACCCTCTCTCCGAAGCTACGGTACAAGAAAATTTTCAAAATGGGCGCCTGAAATTGTGGGTCCCACGAGATACGTGTCGCACTGCCACCGCCTTCTTGTTTACCACGCTGGAGCGTCTTACGTACCTAATATTTTCTTGACGTGAGGCACAAAAAAAGCAAATGGTACATTGTACGTATTCCTTTACTCTCTTAGATATTAAATATCTTTTGAACATTTTAAAGAAATAGTTCTGCAATAGTTATTACCTTAGGTTATTATACTAGACAAATCAATAATATTCATCTATACACATACTTTAACGATACAAATAAATTTAATCATCATAACTCATTTATGAAGTAAATGTTAACTATACATAAATTTGGATAGATTGCACTTGCAAATCTAACTAATTGATAAAATACTAAAAAAATCCAAGAGAATCGACTAAGATAATTAGACTAAATATCTTGTAAACACATGATATTTAAATACACACATATATATGTGCAAGTTTATCGTCCATGATTTTTGTGTCCATACAAGGAATGCTTCTATATAGAATAGAGATAACTGCACCATAAACTTTGAAAACTTTTAATGAAAGTGCAATCAAATTCTAGATGTCATCCAACAAGTGCAACCAAGTAGTTTAGTTAGCTTTGTCAATCATGACCAACAATATAAACTAATAATGCCGCTTTTAACTGCTTCTAGGAAATATACCGTCAGATGAGCACCATATTACCAAACTATAATGGCGCACCCTCGTCACCACCAACGAGGATTAATCACAGGAGGGTTTTGGTCCGAGGTCCTTGTGCTAACTGGTGTGCCGCCATCCCATGAGAGCTAGAGGAAAAGACCACAAATCAATTTCAGCTGTAATAATGTGAAGTACTTGTCAATATTTTTAACAAATTTTAGGATTTTATCGCATAACCTAAAAGCATTAAGATCTTATCGTATCTGCATAATTTGAACTAGTTTGTCCTTGTGCATGGCTTAATTGCAAAATTTTTACAAATTTAATGTCAGTGATATAACAATATTTGAGAATCCTTTTTCTTTCACCAAACTTAACGTAATAGCTAGTGACACGAGAACGACATGATAGCTGAACTAACAAATGAAAGCATAAATTAATAGATGGAATACAAGACAACTGATGAACTGATTTTATTTGCCCCAGATAGGTAGCGTAATTCTTTTCCAAATGTCATGAGATCACTTCTCGCAAATTGATGTCAACCGTTGGATGACAAAGCATCTCAACTCTAGGATCAAGATAAATTGATGTCCACCGTTTGATTTGGCATGACAATTTTGTCCAGCCAAACCCGACGGTCCCATAGCCAAAAGTAATGGACTGTGCTACGTCATCGCGTCCCTAATCATGGGGTGGATTTCTCCTGCTTTATGCTTCTCAAATGAAGCAACTGTTATAAGCTTATAACCTATACCCTGTGATCGAGTTTTCTCTCTCGCGATGTAGAGTTTTCTCTACCGAACTGGTAGTTTGGCGTTTTCTTCCCACCTGAACCCTAACTCCCATTTCTCTCTTTAGCTTCGGTTTGTCCGCTCCATTCTGGTTCCCACATCCATTTTCTCCTATAGCGATCCTTTGGACATTTCGCAATTACTCTTCTCCTCATAGTGCGAGGACTCTTTATCTTAGAATTCTTGTTCCTCTCACTACAGTTCTGTTTTCATCACTTCTTCGCTGATCCGGGATGGTACTTGCATGTTTGTCATTGGATTTCCCTTTTGATTCTCCTGAATTTTGCATGCAACACCTTCAGTAATCCATCTCAACTGGGTTTCTTCTTGAAGCTGTGGTCCGATGGAACATGCGGAGTCGGTAGAGGAAGCTCGGCTATCTGCCTTATGTAGTAGGTTGGGCAGTCTTTGGTCTCCCCAGCAAATCGACGAGTGGGATGAAGCACCACCTGAAGGAAAAGTCGCAGAATGTAAGTTGATGCTGGTTGGCAAACTTCTTGCCAATACCTCTGTTCATTTTCCAGCTTTTCAACAAATAATGAAAAAGCTTGGCAACTAGATACTGTGGATATCTCTCAGCGAGAAGAAGGCATGTATGTATTCAAATTTACCTCGGAGGAGGCGAAGCAACGTGTTCTTGAGAATGGACCATGGTCTTTTTCTAATAATCTGCTTATGCTCAAACCCTGGGTCCCTAACACACCTTTGCATTGCTATAGTTTTACTACGTCTGTATTTTGGATGCAAATATTAGGATTACCTCTAGAACGAAGTACTGAGCAGTTCATAAGACAGGTTGTTAGGGATGTCGGTCAGCTTTTAGAAGTCAGTATTGATACAAAAGAGGGATCACCTATTAAAACAGTGAGAGCTAAGTTGAACTAAGTCTTACAAAACCTCTAAAGCCGGGTAAACTCATACGAGTGGAAGGAAAACATATCTGGCTCGATTTTCGTTATGAACGTTTGCCCCATTATTGCTATTCCTGTGGTGTTTTGGGCCACTATGCATCCTATTGTAAATCTATCCCTTATGAGGAGGCAAAGTTCGAAGGGTGGGACACGATGTATCATGGACAATGGTTAAGAGTTGAGGTAAGAGAACATAGCCCGCATTGGCAGGCTTTTTATGACTTTGATAGTAAGAATGTAGAAACAGAAGAATGTGTACCTGAAACACCCTAGCCTGGGCTGTTGCTACTCCCTGCTGCACCACTTGAAGTTACAACACAGCTAGCTATTCTGAATAATCCAACAAGTCAGCATCCACACACTTCGATGGCAAACTCTCAGCTCAAATACCCTATGACAGACACCTCCCAAGGAACCACGATACATCAGATGGAAGTGATTCTTTCCCCTACACCGTTGATGAGCACAAAGGTTAATGTCTCTCATATTGAAGCATCTTCATCAAAAAAAAAAACTCAAAAACCCTCGGTTACAACCTAAAATGACTCCATTGAAAAAAGCTAAGTGACGTTCTCTTCTGCCTGACACTTTAGATGAAAGTGCGTTAATGGAGACTCCTGTGCTCCAAGCTGAAAAGGCCTGTGAAGGGGCTGTGGTGGCTTGCCCAAATAAGCCACCAAGTGCAAAATGAAGACATTAAGCTGGAACTGTTAGGGACTGGGCAATCCCATGATAGTTCAAGCTCTTAGGGCCATAGTGGCTCAAGATAAGCCCGACCTAATATTTTTGATGGAGACTCGAAATCAGGAACCGGTTATTCAGCAAGTACAACGAAGGCTGAAGTATAACAAAAGTTTTGTGGTTAATCACCAGGGCTTGGCTGGAGGAATGGCGCTCTTTTGGACTGACCAGATCTCACTTACTGTCACGGCTTATACTCCCTATTTTATTGACACTGTTTGTTCTGAAAATAGTGGTATCACTTCAATGTGCCTTACTACTTTACATGCTTTGGCAAATTTTAATCAAAGGCAACTATTATGGGCAGAATTGAGACAACTCAGCTACTTTAATAGTCAACCTTGGGTGTGTCTTGGAGATTTTAATGAAGTTTTATATAGCTGAGAGAAAATTAGCAAGAGACCTACTGAGCCTTATCGTATGCAATCATTTAGAGATTTACTACATGATTGTGCCTTGATGGACTTGGAAACTAAGGGGTGTGCCTACACTTGGGCCAATAATAGAAGTGGGTAGGACTTGGTTAGGGAGAGATTGGGCAGAGCAGTGTGTAATATTGAATGGCGTCTAGCTTATCCAGAAGCTGAAGTTGTGGCGTTACTTGCGATAGGGTCGGATCATAGTCCGATTCTATTAACTACTCATCTCAACACAGGGAAAGGCAAACGAAATTTTACCTTTGAAGCCTTTTGGATTGAACATGAAGAGTGTAGACAAGTGGTGGAGGATACTTGGTCTCAAAGCATCACTCAGGAACTCCTCAATCTATCAGAAGATCCAGGTAACTAAAACAGCTCTGACTAAGTGGAGTAACTCAACCTTCAAAGAGGATCATCGAAAACTTCATCTTCTACAACAGCAGCTTCAATATTATACAAATCAACCTGTTTGTAATTATGATGAACAAGGGTTAGTTACTTAAAAAAACAGATACAGCAGAGTTGGTCACAGGAGGAACAATATTCGGGGATGCATTCTAGAATCAAATGGATGCGATGGGGAGACAGAAATACTAGCTTCTTTCATGCCACTACAGTACAAAGAAGAAAAAGGAATAGAATTAGCATGTTGAAGGCTGAGAATGAAGAATGAATTAGAGACCCAGCTCAACTGAAAAATATGACTCTTTCCTTTTTCACAAAGCTTTATACTTCCTGCGGTCCGAGAGCCTTCGAACCGATCTTATCGCAATGTCCTAAGGTGGTAACGAAGCTATGTATACGACTCTAATAGCTGTCGTTACTCCGAGAGGAAGTCCAAGACGCAACTTTTCAATTAGGAGCCACTAAAGCCCTCGGACCCGATGGTTTAAATGGTTTGTTCTATCATAATTATTGGGATCTTATTCAGGAAGATGTTTTCCACACAGTCCAAAATTTCTTCATCACAGGGAACATGCCAGCGAAATTAAAATCAACAGCTCTATCTCTTATTCCAAAGGTCCTAAACCCCGAGAGGTTAGATCAATTTCGCCCTATCTGCTTATGCAACTTCATCTATAAAATCATTTCCAAAGTTTTGGCCAATCGCTTAAAGCCTTGGTTGCCAGAATTAATTTGTAAAGAACAAAGTGCCTTTATATCTGGGAGGCAAATACAAGACAATGTCCTGCTCGTTCAGGAGGTTATCCATCAGTTAAAGGTGCGAAAAAGAAAGAAACGATTTCAGGGAATTCTTAAATTGGACATGCAGAAAGCATACGATAGGGTGGAATGGGATTTTTTAAAAGCTTATCTTGCTCAAATGGGCTTTAATGATTGCTAGATTAATTGGCTAATGCAATGCATTACTACAACCTCTCTATGCGTTAAGTTCAACAGCGAATTCCTTCCCTATTTTCAACCATCAAGAGGACTTAGGCAAGGTGATCCCCTCTCTCCTTACTTGTTTATTTTGTTGGCTAACCTATTGTCCACCCTTATCCATCAAGGGGTTGATATGGGTAACCTTAGAGGGATCACACTTAATCATTGGTGTCCCACATTATCCCATTTATTCTTTGCCGACGACTATCTTTTTCATTGATGGAACGACCCGAGAATGTCAAAATCTAGCAAGTATTCTGAATCGGTATTGCCTAGCCACAGGTCAAGCTATAAATCGGAATAAATCAGGTTTGTTTCTTACTAAGTTTTGCCCTCCTACTCTAAAGACTAACCTGGCCAGCAAACTCCAAGTACCTTTGATGGATAAAACTGGCAAATATTTAGGGCTGCCTTCTGATTGGGGGTCCTTAAAACGAGATATGTTTGCCTGGATTTTAGGTAGAGTCGATGCTAAGCTAGAGGGTTGGAAAGAAAGCCTAATTTCTAAAGGTGGGAAAGAAATTCTCTTGAAATCTGTTGTTCAGGCTTTACCTCGGTATGCTATGATAACTTTTAAAGTTCCCTTTCTATATGTAAAGCTGTTGAGAAAAAGATAGCTCGTTTTTGTGGAGAAACAACAATAACAGAGTTGAAATTCACTGGAAAAATTGGGATTTTCTGAAAGAGCGTAACGAAAAGGGAGGGATGGGTTTTAGAGACTTAATATCCTTCAATAAAGCTTTACTAGGGAAGCAAGCCTGGCGACTCTATCATGATCCTGAATCTTTATGGGGTAGTGTCTTTAGAGCTCTATATTTTCAATCTACAACTCTACGGAAAGCGGATACGGGAACTAGACCTTCTTGGGGTTGGAGAAGTATCCTTATGGGAAGAGATTCAATTCTAGATGGACTTCAATGGTTAGTGTCATGGGCTTGTAACTTTAAAATTTTTCATAGTAGGGAATTTCAAAAGTTTCCCAAGAAAATATGGAAAGGACCTCTTAAACACTGTACTTCTCAAGGTCGTGAATGGTTCAACCCACCCTATAGAGCTAGAAAAGCGATATGATGACATGGTTTCACTGTGAAAAGGGTGGCGCGGATTCACATAGCATTAGCCCATTGGTCATGTTCACATCATAGTTGCCTAGTATAAAAAGGACAGTTCTCACATAATAATATTCCGAAGAGTGCTTCAAAGATGTGTTATTCATTGAGCAACAGCAAGACATCATATCTTGGGAACAAATTTCTCTCACCAAAAGTGGAAATCATGAAAGTAGAATATTTGGAGGATTTCATAGCCCATCTAGGAATGAGGATTGAACCACATTTACCTTGTTCTTAGTTAAGTTTGAGCTGCTCACCATGACGGTCCGAAGGCATAGCTCTTCGTATTACTAGGTGAAGAGGATGTGAAAATTATTTAAGCAACTCATCTAAATTTTGATTTCTGTGACAAAATTAACTTATATTCCGCCCTTAGTCATTTAGAGTGAGTTAATTAATTCACCAATTAAATGTTCAAACTAGCATCACTTAAAGTTCTCATTCCATATTATTTGGTGCTCTTTAACAAGGTTTCCGGATGTTGATTGATAACGTAATATTTTGGTGGTGCAAATCATGATGAATTGGTCAGTCACTAACTCTATAGTGTAAGGGATATAAATTTATTTCATCAATCTTTTTCTGATTTTCCATGGTAATACCAATTACCAATCTATGCTAAATCATTTATACTAAGTCAACTAACAAGACATGTATACCATTGTCCAGTAAATCTTTCATCTTTAGATACAGGCATGATCAAACGGTGGAATTCTCCATTCAGTCAATGTTCAAGTTTTCAATTTGTTTGTTTTTTCCCTAATTCGAGATTATATTACATAACCTATATATAGTCTAAAAGCACAAATTTTGACAAGTTAAGATTGATGACTTTCATATTATGCACTCTATCTTATAGTTAAGGCTACTAATTAGAACTCTTGAAGCTACAATTATTGCCAAGTGCCACGAGTCTTGTGTATCCTATAATTATGGTCTTTCATAATCACACATTGCTTGTTCAAATATGTATCTAGGCAGACAATTCCCTTTGGATTCTGCAAGGAACATATTGAGGGAAATAATCACATCATAACTCTTAGGCATTGCGACAGATTGTGCGAGGTGGAGCTGAGGATCCATCAACCCATTCGAGTGGCATTCCAGGCACCTAAACTCGCTTGTATCTGGTAAACGTATGCATGTTTGAGAGGGATGATTCAATGTTCGATGTCTCCCATCATTGGTATTGCTGGTAAGTATACCTGATTTAACTGGAGTGGAACATTGGGAGCTGTCACGTCGGGCCCCGAATTTCCTAATTATTCCTCCTTCCTTTAGTTGTGGTGAACTCGTGGGTGCACTCTCTTCTAGTCTTGTTTTCCTCCCTTTGGAGCTACGATAAGATTTTATCACTTTGTTCTTAGGAAGGATCCAAGTTTGGTGCTTCTCGAGCTTCCAATTTTTGTGGCCAAGTCAAGGTTTTAAAACACAAAGGAAACTCCGTTTCTAATGCAGTAACATTTGATGATAGTGCTTCAGAGATATAAATCCCTTGAGCATGACCGGTAAAGTATCAAACCTTGACTGGAAAGGGGAAATACCGTAGAGCTCGAAATTTCGGAAGGTTCCACACCTTGTTGACAAATAAGGACTCAATTACGTATACTTTGTTTCCTGCCGGTCCGAACTACTGTCACAAGAACTTGGTGGTGTTAGTAGTATTTTTTTTTTTTTTTTCAAGACATGTTTGCGTTCATATCACGCTCTTTTATTTAGTAAAATATCATATTAGTGTTTATTGCGACCTATTTCTCAATATGAAAGGATTAGAGGTATTGTCAAATTCGGGCTAATGGCCCTTAGTTGACTCGGATTCTCCAAAATCCATACCTCATGAGATGTTAGACCATTGGTTTTCATTCAATTAATAATATACAATTTTTTACATAAAGAGTCACCACTTACTTATGTAGGTCGATTATAAAACTAATGACATACAAGAGAATATCTCATTTCATGCGTGATTAAAGATCTCAGAATGGGTACTTGATTACATTAGTCTTAAGACTAATGCTTTTCAATACCTAACTTGATTATGTGCTAATTAATGCCACAGCAACTTATCAAAAAAATTTAGGTTTCATCCTAACCATTATCAAAAAAGAAAAAAAAACTCAAGATAGTAAAATGTGCAATCATGTATAATTGAAGTAACAACACACAAGCAGCCTAATATCTCTAAAAGAAAATGACAATCCAAAAATCTTTATTGTAAAGACAGAAAGGCTTATTCCATTTCGGGTTTCAATTTTTTTAAAGGATTTTCCAAACTTTAAGAGAAAAAAAAAAGAGCTATCGAAGAACTAAAGGAATTCCAATTTTCTGATGTGATTTTTCAAGGTTTTTTGAAATTTTTGTGATTTGTTTTTATTATCTTGTATTATTTTTCTTAATTAATTATTTATTTATTTACGTTATTCGAGCCGGTTTTACCGGTTCGACTCCGCTAACCCAATCCGTCTATCTGGACCCGACCCGCGTTGGATTAAACCTAAAATTTTCAAGCCTTTTTTAAAAAAAATAATAATTTCCTTCATCCCCTTCTTAAGTCGTCTTCTTCCCGAAGCCAGTCTCCTCCCCTGCAACTTGCCGGATCTTCTCTATGGAAAAACTCAAAGCTCACTACACCAACGCACTTCAAAATCTAAAAATTCCAACGTCGGGAGCCAACCTCGCCCACCGTCACCAAACCGTCACTGCCGATCCTCTCCGACCGTCGTCAAACCTTCGCCGCTGACGGCTTACACTACGTTAACCCCCACACATCCTCTACCGAAACAGAATTCCTTTCTAACTTAACAGCCGCACACAACAATCAAGAACTGAACGAAACACAAGTGCTTCGAACAGAGGTAGAGGGATCTAACACGGCCTTAGCTAATCGCGATCGTCGCCAAAGAGAAACAAGGATGGATTTAGACTCCAACCACGTTCAAACGGCACCATGAGCATGATATGCATCCAAAAGGAAAGGAGCGCAGCAGTTAGCGTACTGGACACGAACCATTACGGATCTAAACAATATCAAACATCCGATAATGCAAAGTCAGATTCAAAACGTCTAATGCGCAAATCATCGAACAGGTGGCGTGCGCTTTTGTGTAAAGTTCCGAGAACAAATTTGATGCTGTAATCGGTCCAAACGCGGTGCATCAACCTCTAGATCAGCATAAATCGCGACGAAAACGATCTCAGTTTAGTAAGGTTTTCTCGTGTGTTCATTAGCTAAGTTTAATCCTCTGAACTTTAGCAAAACCGAACAAAATAGAGCGGAGATGAAGCAGTGGTCTCTCCTTCTTCGAAAGAGATTTTTCTCCCTCCACCCCCCCTTCTTGTTGATTCTTTCGCTTCTCTTCAGCCAAGCTCCCTGCAGCTTCTCCCCACTTCAATGGCCGACGCCAACCCAAAACAGAATTTTCTCCTTGCGTCACGGACGCTCTGTTCTCACCAAGGTGTGCGTGCAAAGGAGGAGAAGGACAAAGGGCCGGGCTTTTGAGGAAACAAAATGGGCTGAGAAAGGTAGAAGAAAAACCAAAGGAAAAGGGTTGGGCCGGAACAAAATAGGAAAAATAAGAATAAAATTGGTCCCATTCAGGGACTAAGCCCGAGCGGGCTGGAAATTTTGATAAAGGAAACGGGCCAGGCATAAATGGCCTACCCGAATTTCATTTTATTTTATTATCTGTTTTCCTTGTTTATTTATTTTTTTGTTATCTTTCTTATTATTATAGTTTTGTTGTTTTTACCTTCTTTTTTGTATTTTTATATTTTGGCAAAAAATGGACACCTGAATGATTGATAAAAATTTGGGTGTCAACAGTGTTCATTACATTTCTCCTCTTTAAAGTACATATGAGATTAAACAGTCTAGATGTAAGATCACTCCAAGTCCAACGTGTCTTCCTACTTGTGAAATAGCCGACAAATTCGAATCGGAGCATCCGTTTTTCTCAAGTTCATGATGTAGCCAACTCATGTGAAGAGACGCCGACCTAGGGGGGGGGGGAGGTAAGATCCCGAGCTTAATTCATCACTAGCATATCTCAAATTCCAATATAAATGCTGCCTAATGCTGCCTCGCATTCTAATTTCTTTTGCCAAGTGGATTTGGTGTAGTGTACAAAGAATATGATATGTTATTTTCTTTAGAGCTTTCATGGTTCAATGTCTTAAACCAGAATTTCTTAATAAGGACGAGTTAAGTTGGGAATCAGGTGGACATATTTATCCTCCACTTGGTAAAGAAACCTAACCAAAGAAGAAATGGCAAAGGAACAAATACCACTAATCCAACAATTGATTGAGTTAAAACATCGAAAATGTCATTTTAGGCCTTTTGCGGTGCTGAGTTGAATTTAGAATTCCTAACTATGCCTCCTTTGTGCAATTGTGATAAATCGATGTAGAAGTGTCCTTTTTCTGCTTTTATTTTCTTCCCTTTCGAGCTAGTTACAATTTATCAGCTTTTTTTTTTTTTAAATAGAATCTCTCGATGTCATCGGTGCTTCTCATGTTTCCATGAGAGATAATCTTTTGAGTAATCTTTTTTCTAGTTCGTTTCCTAGATCTCATATTTTGATAGACAAGCAACATTATAATTTCAACTAAGTAGAATGATAGAAAGTTCTTGCCATTGTCTACGAGAATTTTCCTTTCTTTGCGCAGGCTTAATTAGTCTAATTGCAGAGTGAGTCGTTTATACGCTGGTGAATTCATATGTTGGTGATGTGGCCATCTTACCTCTCTATTGATAATAAAATAGTTGACGGTAATTGCAGATGAAGTCCACATAGAACTAGCAAAATACGTGTTTGTTGCACAGCTCCAAGACTATAGTTTCCACATATTTTCTAAATTTTAGTTTAATTCTATTTCGCCTTTGTTCATATTTCAAGTTAATTATTTTTCTTAACCTTGCGAATTTTAATTTGGTCGTATCATGATTATTAGTTTTTTTTTTTTTTACTTACATTACTATATTTAATAAGTTATATAGACATTCATGTCAAGATAGAGAAATATTGATGGCCCCATAATGGCCCCATACTTTAACATCCCTATGAAAAAACTCGGTATGGAATTAAAAAAGAATGCAAGGTATTCTTTTAGAAGTTAAAATAAAGGTTCGCTAACATATAACCTGAAGACTGATGCAGACTATACTTTGAACTTGATTATGCGGTAAAAATATGCTTTAGAATATTAATCTACTCTATCAAATAAAAAAATCAATGACCTCTTCAACCTTACATTTTTACAAAGAAACTTCCGTGAAAGAACTGTGGATGCATTTAAGAAGGTCGCAAGTGAGTAGCAAATCTCTTGCATTCTAAATTTGGCGCTTTGAACAACTTGGACTATAAAACTAGAAATATGAAGTAATGACATCGTTTTGTTGTTGAAAGGGTGGCAATAATTATTGGAGCTAGTGCTTTGAAGATATTATGATGGCATACAATTGTACAAAAATGCAATCGTTAATTTAAACTAAGTATGCACTTTAGTTAAATTATATACATTGTGAAGGCCACTCAATATGTGCATGAATTCAATTGAACATTGACATGGTGCTTGCGTTTTATTAAATGAGAGTAGCCTAGATTGACGTGTAGTTGCAAAATTACAGCACTCCATCAATCAATTTTACTCCCACGCAAGGGCATTATATCAGAGAGTAGCAATATGGACCAATTGCATAGTGGTATGAAAAAAGGCAATAGAAATATGAGGAATGGAAAAATTGTGGTGACAATTGATAGAGGGGAATGGCAATTAAAGAAAGTTTCAATCATGGATCAAGTTAGGCCCGGTCGCATGTATGCTAACAATGAACCAAGGCATGTCTTGATCACATAGTAGGCCCTATCTTGGTCATGAATCAAGCCGTATCTAGTTGTGGCTTGATTCATCCTTTCCCTTTTTCAATTGCATGAATCTCATCCCTTTCCTTTGTCAATTTCCACACATGCCTTGATTATTACGTTGCTTAAGGTGATCCAAGGGTAGCGAGGAATCATGCTCGAGTATGGTATGATTCCATGCCATTACGGTTATAAGGGGAGAGGGGCCAAGCTATCAAAAGGTCTTTCAAACCTGACATTCAAAATCGAATGGGCCAAGGCTTTGCATGCATGATAGGAGGGTCTTATTGAAAAACCAAATTCATCCCTACTATGGGCCTTGAAATACTTGCATAAAATTTTGAATAAGATCATATATCAATTAGGTTAACAAAACTCCTTGGTATCATCTAAAAAAAATCATTAATTCCTAAACTTTGAAGAATGCTGTTAAATAATGAGAAAATGAGAATATTCAGTTTGGATGTTTTTGTTTAGTCATAACATTTTTTTTTTTTTTGGTTAAAAAGTAGTCATAATATTTACAAAAGCCATAATATTTATACTAATTAAGGAGTAATTTGACATTCTAACCTTAAAATTATGCAAAAGCAATAAACAACTTCAAAATTTCCTTATAAAATGAGTTTTTTTTTTTTTTTTTTTTTTTTGGTTTATGGTGTGATACGAGGGGCTTTATGTAATAAAAATAATTTTGAAAATTGGAGAGATAATGCATGAAAAGTCAAGACTTATTTTCAATTAATGGACAACATTAATTAGATATTTAGGATCTAAGTTAACCCAAGCTTAATATGTCAATAGCTAGAACATTATCAAAAAATTTCACACACACAATTACATACGGCCGTTTTACATTTTATTAATTTTTAATTCTTTAATTTAAAATATTTATGGTATTCTGAAATTTAAAGTCAATAGAGATAGAAGTTTTTAATTGATTATTTCATTAGAAGGAGAATATCAACAAATGTATAACTTATGACATGAATGAAGTCTCTATAGAGTAAATAGAAAACTCACTAGAGAATGTTTTGACAATTAACATTTTGAGCACTTAGTCTATACTTTCGTTTTCTATGATATTTTCAATAAAGTTATTTTTATAAGAAAGAAGCCATGCATTATTACCACGGTCCCGTGATTAAAATAATTCAGGCAAATAATGGGGTCCACATGCATTCCCATCTGATTGAGCTCTACCACTAGAAAAAGCAATCCACGTTGATGCAATAATTTGACAAGACATTATTTAATGGAGTGTCCCCACGTTGATAAACCACTGGGGCGACATATGCAACACAAAGAATTTGACAAGAACATTATTTAATGGAGCTAACACTCTCTCTAGAGCTGTCTCTGTCTCTATTTCACCTTCAGCATATGGAGCATCACGCCCAAGATATTTTTGCTACAATGTGGACATAAACCAACGATTGATGATATCCCGAGTTGACTCATTGTCGGGCAATAATGGAGGTCCGTCGGCAATTTTCATTTTTATTGTTGAAATGAAATTTGCTTCTGTTTCGTTGTGTGCCCCTTTTGCGGTGAGTTTGTTTTTGGGTACTTCAATGGTAGTTTTTGTTTCAGAAGGGTCACGTTGCTTGCTGCTGTGGGTTGCTGTGACTATGCTTTTTTTAGCTGCTATTTGGCTGATTCAGTCATGGTTTCTTGATTTTGGACCTTGAGACTCTAGGTACCGTCGGACCCTTTTGTTTAAGTCAAACACTAGAGCTAAAGATTTGGTGATTTGGGGCTTTGGCTTAGCTGCTCGGCCAAGCAAGGAGTGCTGATTATAACTCTTGAAATTGGCAAATACTGTCAAGAATCGTGAATACTTTTTGTGTCTTCTCTCATTTTGTGTGCTTATTTTGTGAATACTTCTTGCTTGTTCAAATAAGCACACGGGCAGATAATTCTATTTGGACCCTTTAAGTATATATTGAGGAAAATTATAATTCTCAAGGTTAAGCATCCATCACATCTTATCAAAAAAAGAAAGGACTAAATTGCATTTACCTTGTCCACTACCGTGCCTGACCTTGTCCCCTCATATAAGGGTCAATAATAAGAGGGTGACTAAAATAGGTCCAGAAGATGCAATAATTCGAATGGACATTTGCTAGCGGGGTGTCCCATCTGTCGCCCGTCGAGTTCACCTTTAATATGCTTTTTGAAAAAGCTAAAAAGACCAAAGGACGCAAGTACTCGTGAACAATCACTGTTTGTCCATTAGCGGTGGAGAAAACGCTGGAGACCAGAAAGTGTTGGTGGTCACTGTTCAAGCAGCGGAATAATAATGCAGAAAATCATCCATTTCTACACTAAAGAAATCTATCGGTGCTTAGTTTAGACCTAAACTAAGGTTAAGTCATCGAGCTTCATTATCTATGTTAGAGATATTTAGAATATTCTTTTTGGAAATAAAATGACTAAAGACAATGTTAACAAAATGAAGAAGTTACTGAAGATGAGATAATTAAAGATGGCAGCATAAAGGAACAAAAGGCTGGAGTTAAATTTGATTCATTTTCTCTTGATGGCTTAGGAAGTAATATCTTTATCAATCTATGCCAATCTCCCCTTTCTCCTTCATGGTTTGTGTCTTTGTTAAAGTTCTAAATGGTTGGATCTTAGCTATTGAATCAATGTTCTAGAAAAAAGTTGTGTTTCTATCACCAAAATCTAAACATCGTTATGTCAAGAACCGAAATCTGGCTTACTACAAAACGAAAACGTAATGCTCAATTATAAGACTCATCACATGTTTCTCATTATCACCCTCCAATTAAAACAACAAAGACATTTTTTTTTTCTGGAGGAGGAACCGCCGGCGATAGCCGCCACGTAAACTCTCAGGTGACGCTAGCCCAGAACCTACCACCAAGGACTCATCACATTTTCTCATTATCACCCTCCAATTAAAACAACATAGACATTTTTTTTTTCGATGCTAGAGAAACCGCTTTGGCTGATAGCCGCCACGTAAATCCTTAGGTGACGCTAGTCCAGAACCTACCACCAGGACACCACGCATAAATCACCTAATGGCCTATCAACTTGCGTTGCAAAGGCTTCGAACTCCTGAACTTTTTCTCAAAGGTCAGGAGCCTACCAAAATAGAGCCACCACGGCCAGTGGTAAATATAGAAATATTTTTTTTTTAACATTATTGTAGCCCATATATTTAAATAAATCTGGAGTAAGAGCTGTTAGTGGAGGCTTAGTGTATAGAGAAAAGACATAACACTGTTCCACCATTAATATACACTGCAGAGGAGTGAAAAAAAGGACATCATGTCACCGCCAATACAATTGGCATCTGACACCAAGAACCATGTTGTACTACTTATGATTGTGTCCATGATCCAGTGCCAAAGTTTGACCCTAAAAAATAATACGAGAGAATAAAATTGTCGGTGAAAATAAAATTAAACTTTTCATCTCGCAAAACGGCAGCTATCAAAGAAAAACGCTATATTTATTTCACTTATCTTTCTCTCTATCATATGTTTCAAAACAAAAACTTTGAACCCACTATGTGAAAATCGATTTCCTATTTTTAAAATCATTAATTGAAGTGGTTAGCACTATAATAGCTTAGAATCACATAGGCTAATCTATGGTTGACTTGAGAACTGACCATCTCTCTCTTTCATGTTTTTTTTTTTTTTTTACCTAAGTTAGACCAAGTTTAATATGTCAATAGGTAGAACATTATTAAAATTTATTCACACACTCATTATGGCCATTTTACATTTTATTGAGTGTTTTCTTAATTTATAGTTTATAATTTTATGGTATTCTAAAATTTAAAATCAATAGAGATAGAAGTTTCCAATTGATTATGACATTAGAAGAAGATTGTCAACCAATGTATAATTTTACCACATGAATGAAGTAATAGGAACCTTAATGTCTAACTTACATAGGAAATGATTTGACAAATAACGTTCAGAGCTCTTGTCCCATACTTCCGTTGTCTATATCATCCTCAAAAAGTTATTATTACCAAAAGGAAGCCATGAATTATTATTACAATCCCATGATTAAACCATTCGTGTAAAAAGGGGCTCCACATGTGTTCTCTTATGATAGAGTTTTGGCGCTGGCAAATAGCAACGCACGTTACTCAGAATACTCGATGCAATAATTTGACAGAACATTATTTAATGGAGGGTCCCCACTCTCTCTACCTCTGATTGACCTTTAGCGTGTGGCGCATCCCGCCCAAGATATTTTTGCTACGATGCGGAAATAAACCAATATGATGAGCCAAGTTGATTTATAGTTGGACCAAAATGGAGTTCTGTCGGCAATTTTCATTTTTGCTGTTGAAATGAAATTGCTTCTGTTTTGTTGTGAGCCTCTTTCGTCGTTAGTTCGTTTTTGTGTGCTTCTGTGATGGTTTTTATTTCAGAAGGATCGAACTGCTTGCTGGTGTGGGTGTTGCGGCTTCGCTTCTATTCGCTGCCATTTGGTAGATTCAGTCATGGATTCTTGATTTTGGACCCCGAGAATTTGCGTACCGTCCACCCTTTTGTTTAAGTCAAGTGTTGGAGTGAGATTTGGTGATTTGGGGCTTCAGCTTAGCCGCTCGACTAAGCAAAGACGCCATTAATTTCAACAAAAACAGCGTCGTCTCATTGTAACCTTAGTCCACGTCACATCATCGCCGATAGGACTTGATTACAATTTTCCTCAAATAATTAAGATTAAATTGATTCAATTAAAAAAATTTGGAACTCCATTACATTCTGTATAATAAGTTGTAGACTAATTGTGCAATTTTCCGGCGATAGTAAGGCCTTGTTTGGCAACACTCCAAACAAAGTGACTAATTCGATTTTTGTTCCCATAATCGCCTTTGGGACGAGAATCACGTTTGGTAAAAATTTTGTTCTCGGGAACAAATTTGTTCCCAAAATCAGTTTTGGAGTAGATTTGAGAATAAACAAAAAAATTGATTCTACATCCGAGAATCAAAAAAAGAATCAACACAATAAAACTCTTCTTCTTTCCTTCCGCCATCACGCGACCGTCACCCGCCGCCGCCCGCCACCGTCCGCCGCTCACCACCGCCCGCTGCTTGGCCGCCGCCGATCCGGCGAGCTCGCCGGAGGCTCGCCTAGCCATCGGCGAGGTTTGGCGAGCTCGGCTGGAGGCTCGCCCAGCCATTGGTGAGCCTCGTCGGGCCGGGCGAGGCCCGCAGTCACGGGCCAAGCTCGCCTAGCCTGTCCACCAATGAGGCGAGGCCTCGCTAGATCCGGTGAGGCGAGGGCTCGCCGGGGCTAGGCGAGGCCCGCCTGCCACCGGTCGGGCTCGCCTAGCTTGACCGGTGGCCGGGCGGGCCTCGCCCGGCCCGGTGAGGCCCCCCGTCCACCGCGACGCTCGGCCTCACCGATCGGCGAGCCGAGCCTCGCGGGCCGGGCGAGGCCGCCGCGACGCTCGGCCGACAAGGGCCGGCCTCGCCGGGCAAACGCTTTGGTGAGGTCATCGCCCTCATCCGGCCGTCGCCGGACCGAAGAAAAGAAAAATAGGAGAAAAAGGAAAAAATGAAAAAGAAAAGGAAAAAAGGTATAAAAAAAAGAAAAAAAGTAGAAAAAATTATTTAAAAATAAAAAAAAAATAATTTGGAACAGAATCAATGGACACGTTATCAAACGCAATTCTATTCCGAATAAAAATTTTAGACAAGTTACCAAACACGTTCTTTTACTCGGAATCGGTTCCTGAACAGAATAAAAAATAATCATTTTTTGTCGAATTAGTTCCCGAACGGGAATCGTTGCCAAACGCGCCTAAAACTCCAGCAGCCCCTACTTTGATTAAAATAGAAGATTCCTATGCATGTCTCCCCATTAATCATGATAGAATCTTAATATCGTACATTTCTAAACTTCACGAGTAAAATGATAATTTGCGCTTGTCAATTTTGATCCTCTAATTTTATGTTCTCTCCTCGTCGTGAAACTCTATTTTCACATGTTAAAAACTCCATAGTATTGAAATAACTAGATAGTGCGATATAAGGGCAATATATTAAGTTCAACATGCATCATTTGGGTCTCAAGTGAAAATGATGTAATCAAAGAGCGAGATCATTTGGGCTCATGAGGACTGGGTTCAAGCAATTACAAAACTATTTCGTTTCTTCAAAATTTGGTTCCAAAAGGCAACAAGGAACTTCATTCGCTCATGTGTGATGGAGTTTCCTAAGCCATGGTTATGGTCATGGTGAAGCTGATCCTTTCTATTCTTCTTATTTTTACAACCGTCTGAGTTTAAAAACTCATCTTTTCAAGTACTCCTATTTTTAAGTTGTGATGTCTTCTGAGTTTAGAGTAAACTTGTGTTTATAATTTATTACACCCATATCGTTTGAATATTATCAATCAAGAGATATATAACAACTAAAAAAATTGATTTATAGAAGTGATGGGAATAAGCTGGTCAGACAATCGCGTTATTTTGCCAATCATCTCCAAACACATTATTCTTAGCAGGATTTAGTTATCTAGCACATTTGAATCAGAGCACATTTTTCAAAGTGGTGATGTTTTTAGAGATTCATGGAAAGATCCCACGCTTAATTCACATTAATGGCGTGTCTCCAAATTTCTAATTCCGCCTTGTATTATAGTTTGTTTTAGCTTGAGTTTTCACTTCGTTTGCTTTTTATTCCTTGTACATGTGGCTCAGACTTGAGATTACGTTATGTACCCTGTGTATGGTCTAAGAGCGCAAATTTTGATAGGATAAGATTGATTACCTACAGATTATGCACCCTATCGTATAGTTCAGGGTGCTGATTATAATTCTCCAAACTGGCAAATGCTGCCAAGTGCCATGAATATGCATCTTGTGTCTCTCATTCTGCATGCTTATATTATGGTATTTCATTCATATTCAAACATTGCCTGTTCAAATAATTTTGCGGGCAGGCAATTGCTTTTGGATTTTTGAAGGTGTATATTAAGAGAAATAATAATTTCGCAACCTTTATTTGGAAAAATCGTGGATGGTGAAGTTAATGATTCATCATGTCTTGTAAAAAAAATAGAGAATTAAATTGCATGTGCCTTCTTCTCTCCATGCCTGACGTCGAACAGTCATGCAAGGGTCAAAATAAAAGAGTGACCAAAGCAGGACCAAGAAGATGCAATAAGCTGAACAGACATTCGCTGGCAGGGTGTCCCATCTATCTCCCTCTCCACCTTTAATGAAGACGCGTTTTGAAAAAGCTAAAAAGACCAAAGGACGCAAGTACTCATAGGTAGCGCATGGAAACAATTCTGTTTTTTTTTGTTCCTGGGAAAAAAAAAAAAATTGTTTTGCCCGGCGATTTTTGAACAAAAGAACGCGTTTGATAAGTGTAAAAAACTGTTTGGAATAAAAAAGAACAGAAATATGTTTAGTAACTACGTTAATTTCTGTTCCTAGAATAGAAAAAGAATAAAACACGTTTGGTAACGACAAAAAAATTTCTGTTTTTTTTTTTTTTATTATTTTTAATTTTTCAAAATTTTTTTTTAATAAAGTTTAAAATTGATATTGAATTGTCATTCTTATGAAATGCTCATTAATTTTATTTTGTTCATGGTTAGTGAAGATAAACATTTTTAGCATGATCATATGGCATATTTCGTAGAAAATTTTGTAATTAAAGTTTGTATCAAATTTTTTCAAATACATTTTTTTTTTATTTTTTAGTTTTAAAGCATATAAACTTGATATTGATTTCTTTTACCAAAAAAAAACTTTATATTGATTTCTCATTCTCATTAAATGCTTATAAATTAAATTTTGAAAAATGGGGTATGAAATGAAAAATATTTTCAACATGCTCATATGTGCGCCCTTAAACGAAAATTTCATACATCTTAACATGAACCATTCCATACATAACATCACAATAATGAAGTAATATAGTTCATTGTTCAACTGCACTACAGTGAATATGTAAAAGCAATATTACAAAAGTCAACAAATCTCATTCATATTGTGATCCCTTGCCATTTTATTTGCAATTCTTATCCTAAGGTTGTTCATCCCAGATGACTGCTCAGCCGATGTATCATCTCGCAACTTCCCCCTCCTGTAGGTCCAAATGGATATTCTGGATCTCCATACATGTAAAAATTTCTGTCCATTCTATCTTGATCACGAATGTAATTATGAAGAGCACAACATGCAATTACAACAAGTGCTTGCTTCCGAATTGTAAATGGAGGCATATGTCTCAAAATGGTGAAGCGATTCTTTAATGCCCCAAATGACCTCTTAATTACATTTCTTAGTGAAGAGTGCTTATAGTTGAATAACTCTTTTGCTGTTCTTGGCCGTCTCCCACTTCCTCTATATTTGCTGAGATGATACCGTTCCCTTCTAAAAGGAGTTAAAAATCCCGGAAGTGCTGCATAACCGGAATCTGCCACGTAATATTTCCCTATAACATGATATATAAAAATTTGTTATGATATTAAACCATAATATAATCCCAAATGTCAATGTAAACAAAGTAAATACCGGGTGGTGGTCGGGGAAATTGCAATTGAGGAGTTTCGAGTGCTGCCGAAAGCACTCGACAATCATTGGCAGATCATTCCCATCTAGCATACACGTAAGTAAATTTCATATCAAATGAGTAAACACACAACACGTTCTATGTGGTAGTCCCTCTCCTGCCTCTAAATCGAACCTGCTGAGACATCGGGATAATAGCATTTATATGGGTGCCATCCAGAGCACCTACGTAGTCCCGTCAATTTAATACCAATCTAAGATTATAAAAGATTATCAAGTACATGTATCTAATGGTATAAAGTTGATATAGAAATCATACCTTGAAGTAGCGCTTATGACTAGAATCCATAAGAATTTATTGAGGGATGACATCAAAGGACGGTGGTTTGATTATCTCTTTTGAAAGTTTGATAATTGCTTTCAACACTTTGCTGAAATACTTGCCGATCGTTTCTCCGAATGTTGAAATCTCTCACATAAAATTCTATTTTAGCTACCATGACAAACCATAGATAAGAATATCCCAACTTGTTCGTCTATTCTAATATATCGACTATCTTTTAACCAACCTCTTACTCTCATCAAATCACATAAATTCAGAAAAACATGCCTCTCCATCCCGAAGGCTTCATATATCCTATCGAATGTCCAAGTAATAATCTCCCTTATCCATTCGGATCCTAATAATTTGCCGTCCCTAATTGGTTCTATTATATGCACGGACGCGTCAATGGCAACCGTGCACAACCATACTAGCAATACGGCTAGATCATCCTCATCCAAGAATTGTTGAACTTGTTCTATCTCTTCACTACATATACTATCTGATCCCTTTTCCATAGTACCTATATCATCAGAAAAATATAAAAACATTAATAACATAAGTCATAGTCCCAATTGAAGATGCCATTACATATAAGTAGTAAGAGTCTCAACACTTAAAACGACATATTAAAAGATAACATAAGTTATACAATCTCTACGTTACCCCACTCAATTCATAAATCTACTTAAGATGATAAAGAAGTCCAATTCTCCTTTCAGGTGTGGATTTAATGAAAGCCACCCTCCACGAGGCACTATCGCATGCCCGATCCATTGCTTTATTATAAAGATCTTGGTCTATCTCCGGCATAGTAAGCAGAATATCCATCACAGCAGCGACGGAGAAAGGATCCTCAAGTGATGGCATAACCCCAGAGATCGCAGAGGCACTACCAGATTGACTGGACTTAACTTTCAAAAAGTCTTGGATAGCTGTGCAAGTGTCATCAATACTGTTTTGGGTACTCCTCCTTCTCCTCTTAGTAGTTGGAGTCCTATCCAAGTTGTGCTTTCTACGAGCTGAAGTTCCAGCATCTTCTGGTGTAAAGGCTCTCTCATCAGTGTGGTGATCACCGAAGTCATCTGTATGGCCACCACAAGCATCACCATAGGCATTGCCACCACTGTTGTCACCATATGCATTGTAACCACCGTTGTCGGCACCTACATTGGCATCACCAAGTGTGATCTTCCTCCGACCCGGCCCATCTTCAGCATTTGCAATGCCATATTCCCCAATAGCATATGTACCACCAAATACAATACATAGCTCGGGATATTGGGGAAATCCATCCTTCCTGAATTTTGCCCACTCTACATTCTCCTACAATTTTGACAATAATGACATTTGAAGTATAATCATACATTTTAAAATTAATATACATAATGACATCAAAATGACCAAAAAGTTAAAAAAATATACTTTGATGTGATCTTCCCATATGCTTGGATCGTCGACAAACTCATTATTGACACTATCCCAACCGAATCCACCGAGACATAAGTTTTTGAAAACCGCTATACCGTTTTCTCAGTTTGTTTAGCTTGTTCCGTATCGATCATGCTATATTGGCATCCCGTTTGTCTAACGAATTTAGTATGTATATTCCTCCACCATGCTTTATTGAAAGTTGAAGTGGTCCGATTTCCTTTTTGACCTCATCCACCAACAAACCAATAAATATGTTAGTTAAAGACTCGGTCCACTTCGCATTGCATGTCTGTCTCTCGATGCCATTTAATCTTTCATCGGTTGAGCAACATATGAGTTATGAGTTAAATCAATAACATAATACTATATATGACAAACAAAATCATTCTCAAGAGATGCAAGGCAAGAAGACTATATAATGACAAAATAGAAAATTGTTGAACTAATTTTTGTAAAACTAATCATAAGTTGTATTTTTAGCTACAAGAAGTACATAATAATGCTACATATAGAATGCACCATCAAATTCAGCCAACACAAGGCAGCATTACCCTTGGTTATACCTTCTTACGATGCCGCACAACCACGCTGCACCTCGACTTCGGCTGGATCTCCCCCTTGGTGGTGAAATCGTCCTTGAACGCCCTCGCCACGTGCTTCACCAGCCTGTCCATTCCACATCACCATGAGCAACAAAATAACAATCGAAGGAAACCAAACCACATCACCAGCCTATCCATTCAACATCACTAGCTTGTCCACCTTGCTAGAGCTGGCGCTCGAGCAGCTGCGAGCTTCTTGAAAGCCGCTTGCTCGAGGAGCGAGGCTCTCGCCAAGCGAGGCTCGAGCCGTAGCTCGGTTGAGCAGTGCAGCTCGAGCCGCTAAGCGAGCCGCTGCGGCTTGAGCGAGCTGCACCGCTTGCAGCGGCTCGAGCTGCTTGCGCTAGCGACTCGCTTGAGCTGCGGCTCGAGCTGCGAGCGAGCCTTTGCGGCTTCGAGCTATTGTAGCTTGCTCGAGCGAGCTCTTCTTTGCACTGCGCCTGCTGCCGAAAGCGCGCTCGAGCAAGCTGCCGCAGATCAAGCTGCAGCACGGCTCGCTCGAGCCTGCTGAGCAAGCCGCTGCGGCGGCAGCTCGAGCTGCCGAGCGAGCCGTGCTTCTTTGGGCTACGCAGACGAGCGAGCCGGCTCGAGATTAAGTGAGCCGCGGCTCGAGCTCGAGCCGCTGCTCAAGCGCTGCAGCTCGAGCGAGTGAAGGGGGAGCTCGAGCAGCTGTAGATCGAGCTGCAGCTCCCCTTTCGGCGCGGCGAGATCGCACCTGCGGCTTGAGCTCGAGCCGCCGCTCGGCGGCGCAACTCGAGCCTCGATTGAGCTACTGACTCTCCCCCTTCGGCGCGGATTTGAGCGAGCATTGCTCGCCCAGATCTGTCGCGGAGATCTGGCGAGCAATGCTCGCTCGAGGCTCGAGCGAGCCATCCCGATCTGTCGTGCCGAAGGCCGAGTAATGCTGACCGAAGAAGGAGCGCCGAAGGGGGAGCAACGCCGATCGGAGGAGGAGCGCCGAACGGGGAGCAACGCCGACCGGAGGAGGAGCGCCCGAAAACGTACCTAAGTCGCCGGAGTGAGGAGTCGCCGGAGAGATTTGGCCAAGTGGGAGCCGCCGGAGAGATGAGAGAGACGCCGGAAGGGAAGAACGAAGCTTCGCCCGAGGAGAGGAGTGACGACGAGCACGCACGAAGGAAGAACAAAGCTTCGGCCTTTGTTCCAAATTTGTTCTTTTGTTCTTTTGATTTTTGTTCTTTTTTGTTCCATCCGAGTGTTTCTTTCGAAAAACAACTTTTTATGTTTCTTTTTTTCTGTTCCTATTTTGTTAAGAACAAAAAAAAAAAAAAACGCGCAACCAAACGCGTTTACGTTCTTTTTTGTTCATTTTTCACTTTCCGTAAGTGTGCCGGGAACACTTTTTGGGAGTGTTTCCATGCACACCCATAGACAACATCGTTTGTCCATTAGTGGCAGAGGATAGGACGGAGACCAGACGTTGTTGATGGTACTGTTCAAGCATGGGAATGATAATACAGAAAATCATTCATTTCTACACTAGAGTTATTCATCGGTACTTAGTTTAGGTCTAAACTAAGGGTACCTTTGTTTTGCGAAATACATTTTCGAGAAAAATATATATATATATATATATATTTTTATTTTTCGGTGTTTATATCGCTCGGGAAAATGAGTCAATGAAAAACGTTTTCTAATTAAACTTAAATTCAGGAAAATGATTTTTCCTTTAAAAGATCGAAAAACGTCTTTTGAATCTACCAAAGCTTAAATTTGATACTTGATTTACAAACGGTTATTTTATAAAAATATGTTTTTAAAAAAATTTGAAATTGAAATTTCTATTTCTTAAAAAATTAAAATTGAAATTTCTATTTTTAAACAAAATTAAAAATTGGAAAACATTTTAAAAATAAAAATAAAAATTCAAATTTGCTTCTTTTTTTTTTGCTTCTTCTTCACCCATCACCAGCCACAAGGATGGCCAGTGAGCTTTGGTCTCACCAAATCAAGCGATCTCATGGCCTTCGACAATAAGACTTGAGCTTGCCCAAGGCCGATGAGCCTCAAGCCTCGCTAAATTGTGTGAGCTCATGGCCTCTAGCAATGAGACTTAAGCCTCGCTAGATTGGGCGAGCTCACAGCCTCTAGCGGCCAATTGGTGAGCTTGCCGCCTCTAGCGACAGTTGGAGCTCACCCCTTGTAAGCCAGCCAGGAACAAACTGCCAGGGGGAAGCAGAAGGGATGGCATGAGGAAGCTGAGGAGTGAAGGACAAGAAGAAGGAAAAGAGAAAATAAAAGTAAATAAAAAACAACAATATTAAAGATTTGAAGTTTTTTAAATTAAAAATTCATTTTTTTCCTGTGATGAAGTGTGAAATTATTTTTAATGAGATTCAAACGGCAGAAAACTTTTTCAATTATACATAAGAAAATAAAGGAAAACATACTGTATTCTTGGAAAATGCTTTCTCGGAAAGTATTTTCCTTTATCATTCAGTTTTTCGTGAAACAAACGCACTCTAAAGTTAAGTCACCGAGGTCCATTATCTACATTAGAGATAAATATTCCCTCTGAAGATGAAATGACTAAAGATGGTGTATAAAAAATTGAGAAGTTACTTAAAATGAGATCATTGAAAATGGTGGCATAAAGGAATAAAAAGCTAATGTTTAATTTGATTCATTCTTTTTGGATAGCTTAGGAAATATCTTAAATATCTCTAACAGTACGTACCACAATCTCCTCTTTCTTCCTAGTGGCTTGTGTATTTGTTAAAGTTCTAAATCGTTGGATCTCTACTATTGAATCTCAGCCATTGATAATAAAATATTTCATAAAAAAGTTACTGTATTTGCATTACCAAAATCTAAAGATTATCATGTCGAGAACCAAAATCTGGCTTACTACAAAACAGAAAATGTAATGCTCAGTTATAAAAACTCATCACATATTTTTCTCTTTATCACAATTAAAACAACAGACATTGCTGTAGCCCATTTATTTAAATAAATATGGAGTTTGACTCGTCAGTAAAAAGTCTTGCTGTTCTGAAAAGAAATCAGTATACTGTCCTGCCATTAATATTAGCCAGAGAGGAAGAGTGTGAAAACGACATCGAGTCCCCGCTAATACAACTGGCATCTAACACCGAGGACCATGTTGGACCATGTTGTAATACTTATCAGTGAGTCCACCTTCACATATTCAGTACCGAACTTTCACTCTAAATAAATGATACGAGAAATTAAAGTTGTCGGGGAACAAAAATTAAACTTTTGTCTTGCAAAAATGGTAGCTGTCAAAGAATATCACTATATTATATTCCATTTATATTTCTATATGCATTTTCTTATGAGGGGGTGAGGTTTCACAATAGATGTGTTTCAAAACAAGAACACGAGTCCTGCTTTGTCAATATCTTCCTAGTCATTTTTTCCCTTAGATCTATATTCATTTTGGTAACGTTGTTAAAAATGATTGTCATGAATTAGGAATATAAAAGACTCTATACAACATTCCATCATCATTTTTGTTGACTTCTATGATTAAATTGTTCTATTTGTTTATACTTTTTAAGTACCGTTTTCTACGTATTGCTTTCGCTCAAAAAATTTGAAAATGAAAATAATTAGGTTTTATAAATTATGAAAAAAACAAATAACTCTACTTGTCACTAATTGTATAGTTTTGAAGGCTTTGAAAATCAATTTGTGATAACTGTAATATTTGGATAATAGATGCTAGAAGTAAAAAAACTCCAAACAGACCCATGAATGAGGGGACACAAAGCACGTTAGTTGTCACTAGGGGTGAGCGTCATCTGAATGGACGGTTCCTATCTTGAAATCAAGAATCGCTCACTAAGGATCGATTTCGAAAAAGCGAAGTGAAAACCATTCGTTTATTCCATGAATTCACCGAGAATCGAGCCGATCCGATTCCCAGGTGGATCCAGAAAACTGGTCTCTCAATCTCTACAAAATTGCATTTATCAATTAATATCAAATTGAACCTAGTTTCTATTTTAGAGCACCAAAACTTATTTTGCCTTATATTTGGATCTTAATTCTGTTTCATGACGACAAATCACCACAACATTTATGAATATTTCCAATTAGTCCGCTCCTTCCTCTTCATTCATTTATTTTGTTTTGGTTAAGAAATCAAGTAAATAAATTATTGGAATGAAAAAATAAGTAAGGGGTTAGTCCTATTACATATCCAATAGATAAAATTAACTGCAAATATATATGTACATATATATTTAGTCGAAGTACTATAAAATAATTAAGTAATTGTGATGAGATTTATTTTTTAAATATATATGCAGGTTCGGTTTGAGTAAGTGGGTGGACGGTTCCACTAAATTGGAATCAGGAATCGGACTAGCCCCCATGGGAACCATTGGTTCTAATCCGGTGCAGACAGGTTTGGAAGGTTATCGATTCTTTTGTATACCCCTAATTGTTGCTCACAACTGTTCTTATATCTATCTTGTCATGTACGAGTATCTGTATTCAAGAAACAAGAACAAAAAAAGTTTAATTTTCTCAGGATTTCTGATCCAACAATTTTTACTTGAAGTTACGTCAAATGTAACAATTACAATTGACATTCTAATACAACAATTTGCTTAATTACAATGTTAATTTTATATTTTAAATATGATTTCATTGGTCTGCGCATGGATCGAGTTTAACACCAGTACCTAATTAGCGTTTGTCCATTAATGGTGGTAGAAGGGATGAAAGGATGGATTGGGACTAGTACATTAGCGGTTAATAAGGACGAAAGGACCATTTGCAGTGGCAAATGATGAAAGGATGGATGCCTACTCAATGTCTGTCCTTTAGGGCGGAGGAAAGGATGAAAGCTCCATAGCATGTATCAATCTCCTCTTTTTCATCCCAGCCATTGATAAAATGTTCCAACAAAAAGTTGTAGAATCGAGCTAATTCAAAAAAAAAAAAAAAAACGCCAATATTAGGTTGAGGAATAAATTTGGTCCTAACTTTTTTTTATCTCGTAAAAAAGCAAAATATTTAGGGTGAAGGATAAATTTGGCCTAAACTTTTTTTTATCTTGTAAAAGAGTACCAACTTTAGGTTAATTAACAATTATGGCCCTAATTTTTTTTTTTTTTTTGTTTTGTAAAAAATCACAAATTTTCACTCTTATTCCAAATCTAACCCCATCATTAATTCTCTATTTGAAGTTAACCTTGAGCTTGGTGAATCTCGTCCATGGCATCTCTAGATGGGTAGTGGTCTATAACTTCATGTCACAACAAAACAACAAATCTGGCTAGAGAAATTTAATCTAAGGTTTTTTGACGTGCGGACCTGGAGTGCCATAACTTTGCCAAAGGGACACTTAAGTCTATAACTTACGAAGGTACACTTAAGTGCCACATTTTAGAAAAGCGGGACACCTGAGTGCCATCTCCGGCGAAGTTGGCCGGAAATCATACGTGGCATTAAAATATTAATATTTCCCGCTGATGTGTCTCGCCGGAGAGTTGAGTCGGCTCGACCGGCCAAAACGACGTCGTTTTAACATCATTTGAATTTTATAATAATATAAAAATTATTTAAATTAAATTTAAAATAAACTTATTTAAAAATAAATTTATTTAAAACGTTTTTTAAAAATTTAGAAACTTTAAACATTAAAAAAATAAAAAGAATTAAAAATTACAAAAAATTTACAAATTTACAAAAGAAAATTAAAAATTACTAAAAAATTTAAAAATTTACAAAATTTACAAAAAAATTTAGAAAGTTATAAAAATTACAAAAAATTACAAAAAATTTACAAAATTTACATAAAATTTAAAAAATCTAGACAAAATTTAAAAAATTTAAAAAAAAATTAAAAATTTACAAAAATTTAAAATTTTGCAAAAATTTTTAGAAAGTTACAAAAATTTACAAAATTTATAAAAATTTACAAAAAATTTTAGAAAGTTACAAAAAATTTTAAAAATTTATGAAATTTACAAAAATTTAAAAATTTACGAAAAATTTCAGCCCTCAACCGACACCCTTTTCTTTTTTTTTTTTTCTAAATTATTTTTTTGTAAATTTTCTTAATTTTGCAAATGTTTTTAATTTTTAAAATTTTATTTTTAAAATTTTTAAATAAATTTATTTTTAATTTAAAATTAATTAATTTACATATTAAATTTTTTACCATGTTAGCACCAAAATAACATCATTTCGGGTGTTGGCCAGATTAGAACACTTAAATCAGTCAAAACGACGTTGTTTTGGTATAAGTTGAATTTTAATATAATATAAAAATTAATTAAATTAAATGTAAAACAAAATAATAATATAATTTAATTTTATTTAAAAAAATGTAAGAGGAGGAGGAGAAAGGCAGCCAACGGCTGAGGGCAGAGCCCTCGTTGCCGCGCCTCCCGCCATCGCCCGGAAGGTGGGGGAGGGTTGGTCGGGCCCGCCTCCTTTTCTTAAAAAATTTTCTAAATGTTTTAAAATGTTTTAAAATTTTCTAAAATTTTCTAAAATTTTTGAAATTTTTTGAAATTTTTTTATTTTTTGAAATTTTAATTTCTTTTTAATTTTTAATTTTTAAATATTTTATAAATTTTTATAGCATTTTATAAATTTTTATAGAATTTTATAAATTTTTATAGAATTTTATAAATTTTTATAGAATTTTATAAATTTTTATAGAATTTTATAAATTTTTATAGAATTTTATAAATTTTTATAGAATTTTATAAATTTTTATAGAATTTTATAAATTTTTATAAAATTTTGAATTTTTAAATATTTTTAGTTTTTAAAATTTTTAAATTTTTTAAAAATTTAACATTTTTAATATTTAAATATTTTTAATATTTTTTAAATATTTAAATAAATTTAGTTTTAAATTAATTTTTATATTAAATTTTTGGCCATGCGATTAAAACGACGCCATTTCGCACTCGTCACGGAAAATTTACACGTCGCGTTTTGTTTGGATTTTTGGCGGATGGATTGACACTCAAGTGATCCATTTTACTCCGATTTTGACTTAAGTGTACCTTTCGTAAGTTATGACTTAAGTCATTCCTTTGTCTGGTAAGGCACTTCAAGTCGTTCTTTTGCCAAGGTTTTTTGATTTTCTAGTGAAGTGTAAGAGACAACGAACAGCTTTTATCATTATTCTCCAATCTGGGGTTAATATTATCACTTGACTTAAAGTTAATGTAGTTTTATGAGGCAAAAAATTAAACCAGATTTATCTCTTGATCTAAAGTTAGTTCTTTTTTTCTTTGAATTACCCTACAAAAATCTGATGATTCTCGACATGTTAAGAGCCAAAAACTGACTTGCTGGGAAAATAAAAAATAATGCTTAGGCATTATGACCCGTCCATGCATTTCTTTCCATCACTCTTTATATAAAATGACACACATCGTTGGAGCTTCTTTATTCCAATATATATCTGGAGCTAGACCCCTCGTAAAAAGGGCTTCATGTTCACAAGAAAAATCATTGTACTGTCCCGCCATTATTATAATTTTCTCCATGGGAGGCTGGCAGCACATGGCAGCACATGGCAGCTGGCATCGTCCTTGGGGATAAGAAAGAGAGAAAAAGGGGAGAGGCTAGCCTTCGGCAAGAAAACCAGGGAAGAACCAAGGGAGAGGGAGCTCAAGAGATGGGGAAAAAAAAAAAGCGTCTGGCAAAGGAGAAGGTGAGCGAGAGCTGAAAAAGGCGTCGTTCGGGAGAGAGAGAGAAAGAGAGAGAGAAGGAGTTCATCGGAGAGGGGGATCCGAGAGAGGAAAAACCAGAGAGAGTTCGAAGGAAAGAGAGCCAGAGGGAGCGAGCAAAAAGGGAGAGCTGATCGAGAGAGGAGAAGCAGGAGAAGAGGATCTTCTTCGACGAGGGTGAAAGAGAGAGACCGAGAGGGGCAGAGAGAGGGCGAACGGAGAACGAGAGAGGAGCCTCGGCCAGGCGGGGACCCGTCCGACGACCTTCCCCGGCGACGTCCTCAAGCCGAACAGGTAGGCTCTGCTCTGCACTTGCCCTGTTTTGGGCGCGACGGGCCGGGAACCCCTCGTTCCAGTAGCGTATCCTGACCGTTTGTAAGAATGCCTGAATGAGGTCTGAACTCCGTTGGTTTTACTAAGCCACTATGTATGATTTTGAGCATGTCTGGGTGATCCCTTTGAAATCTGGATCCGGTACTTTTGTTGTTTTGTCGCCATGGCTCGATATGCCGCCGATGTCGGACTGGATGGGATTCTGGGGTGTGTCTGTGTGGTGAGTGATGAGTTCGACCGTAGAGGCGAATCGGCGAAGGTGAGCTTCGGTGAAGGCGTTGCAGAGCAGAAGTTGGCTTCGGGTGGGAAGAAGAAAGGAGAAAATAAGAATTAAAAAAAAAAAAAAAAGGAGAAAAAAGAAAAAGCAAAAAAAAAGAAAAAGAAAAAGAAAAATATAAAAAAGGAAGATGGGGCTGGTTTTGTTTAAGTGTAGGGCTGACTGTTTTGTGAACTAGAGGGGGCTGGGCCAATAATAGAAGACAGAAGGGGGCTGGAGAATGCGAGTGGGCCAGAAAGAACTTCGTGGGCTGATGGGAAGTGGACCTTAGAACGGCCCTGTGTTAATCCAACTCGGACCAATTGGGTCCGGGTCGGCATAGTTGGGCCGGGTCACTTGACTGGTCCGAGTTCCTTTTTTATTATATTAAAACTAATATTAAATTATTAAAAAATCATAAAAAATTCCAAAAAGTTGATTGATTTTACAAATATTAAAATATAAAAATTATGAAAATCATAAAAATTATGTAATCAAATCCCTGATTCTAAATTATCTGTGCGTAAGAAGTGAAATACATTTCCATGCTTACTTAGTTTCTAGTTGACTCCAATAGAATAATGTTTCTAGCTGACCCCAATAGGATAATGATGACATATTATATTTATCTGATTGTGTAGGAAATGAGATACATTGTCAATCATATGAACTCATCACTCTCTCTCCCTGTGTCTACGACTGTCCATGTTCACTCGATTCATTTGAGCCAAACTCATGCTAACCTCTCAACAACAATTGCATCAACTTAGTCACACCTTGTTGAGATGCATGCGTGAATTATGTTGAAAAAAATTTCATTTTGCAAAATTTCGATTAACTCATAATTCATTAATTTAGGTTTTTGGGTGAAGATAAATATAACTACATATGTTGATGCGTAATTTTCCTAAAAGGAGATATCGAATTTCTGCTAAGTTCTCTCAATAATCTTGTCCAAGGGCCCTCCATACCCACTCCATCGAAACTGTCAACAGATCATGTAAGCGTCACGTCATAAGGAATTGACTGGCGTCCCGTTTTCAAACACGTAGGCCGTGACGATTAATGGGAGCTTGTGGAACGCCTATGATTAGAGCTCCATGGGCAATAGCGTCAAGCCTGCCTGGACTAGAGGCCCCCGTCACCACTTCCTATAGGAACTTCAAAGTCAACACTTAAAGGCGTGATCGGCCTGTAAATTTTTGTTTTTGAGAAATTATACTTTTTGATGCAAAATTTGTCACATACTAAATGAAATGTGAGAATTTTTATCCATGTAATATCATAATTATCTATCCTAAGGACGGTCTTTTATGATGGAGATATAACACTATATAGCTAAAAACTACTTATCCATTTCAAGAATTGAATTTGCTACATTCTCCCTAAAAAATGTGCCACCTAGGCTCCAAATTTGCTAATTTCATGCACCGCTAACTAGATAAATTACTATGAGATAATATTCTTGTATGAACTTATTTCTCATTAACAAGATAGTTTCTACTCAATCTAATTACAAGGAGAATGCCGTTCATGACTTTAATTGTTTTTAATTAGTCAATATTTTTAAACAATCATAATGCATACGCAGGTTTAAGGGGGTAAATTTACCTTTCCAACCTAACAACTTTGATTGGCAAATTTGTCATGTGAAACCAATAAACAAATATAATATTAACCATCTTAATATACAAAGTGTCACACTTCGAATCCTACAGGATAGGAGTAATGACACGGCCATCCTTCCACCCGAAAGACATAGTCTCAAACCACAAAAAAACAACTCCCAAAAGTTCCAATTGAAAGTGCTCTCGCTCTAGCAGCCACTAACCAAAGGACCTGAAAAAACACGAAGGATGAATAGAACGAGCAATCGCGGCACAATGAGTAGTGCATATAGCTTCTAAGTAGATGGAGCACTCATTATGCATATTTACAGAATTAAACCATAACTTATTTAACGCAAATCCAGAATATAACAAACTAATAATGTGTATAAGTTACATATGCTTTAACATAGTTATATTTATAACATAAATACTCATTTTACAATAATATCAAAACAAATATTAATGGTTTATTGATCAATCTCATCAAAATCACACGCCAATGGTTCATTCTATTGACAAGCTCATATCACATCACACATCAATGTTCCATTCCGTTGGCGAATCTCGTGGTTAGATATCAACCATAGTCACTCATAACGTCTCGTGACAAGACAACCAAGCTCCCCCCTGGCAAGCTCTCTATTAATGTTGCTAGTAGCTGGTCTACAAGGACATCCTAAACTAGTATGCATAGTCACAAGCCCCTCATCGACTCACAGCGATATTAAGTATCAACACCAATCCACAACATCCTTCATAATCCATAAAGCCAAATTCAGAAATCATTTCATATATGACAACACTTTTCCTAAACTTTTCTTGCTCAATTTCATGAACTAGTTCACAAATCGCTTGTCAACATAATACACACACATAAACTTCCACAACACTTTTGTAATGTGTTTCTTAAATCATCATCGATAATCAAAGAGCAGTCAATGCCTGATCTAGATTTTAATGCAACGAATATGCTCTTTTATAACTCATAATATAGCAAACATTTATAACTTTTAAGATATGAGTTTAGAAATTTATAAAAAATACAGCACTACCAAACCAAACAACGCATAACTAAACGAGCTGATGATTTCGCAATCCTATCAATTAAACAAGAATTGACATTAAAATCGAATAAAACTCTACCTTAACTATTAAATGGCTAACGAGAATTGACGTTATAATCGAATAAAACTCTACCTTAACTATTAAACGGCTAAATTATGCTTAACCGCTAATAAAATGACTTTTATGTGCTAACAAATCGCTCTCCCGAAGAGATTACTCAAACCTAAATGCAATGCAAAACTCGATTGTGAAACCCTAAAATTCTCACTCCAATCAAACCGTTACTAAAAAATAACTCTTGACAAACCCTATAGCTCCACGACGCCAGAAACAACCATTCCCATGAAATTCAAAGCTCAATAACTTAGAAATTGGACTTTGTGGGTGGAATTTCACAAAACTTCTGTATATGATCTAACTCCAACAGCTACTACTTTGTTGATCGAATCAACATTTTCTTTTCTCTTTTTTTTTTTCCTCTTTTAACTTTTGGACTTGAATATCCATATTTTACACCAAGTACATTGGATCCCAATATTGTGAATATTTATCATATGGTACTATTTTCAAAATTGTAATTTTCTGAGGAAATTGTGCATAATGCAAAGTAAACTTAATAAAAATTTTATACTTACTTAGCCTCTCTATCTTGCAATTATTGAATATCAACAATATGATAATATTATGTTAACATTTTCATTTTCTTAAGAAATGATACAGAATGCAACATATAATTTTTCTTTATAATAGAAAATTATGCTTAACCCTAGGATTGGCGTAGTTGGTTGGAGTGTTGGGGGATTTACAACTGAAGAACTGGAGGTCGCTCTATTTAAATCCTACAAAATTTGTTGGGAGATTTCTAGCTCATGAAGTTTGCATAATTTTTCATGGGCTTCTAGGTAGATAGGTCTCCATTTACATGCCCTAGACTATAAGCAAATATACTTACTTTAGGATGCTACATTATATGGTAATATTTTCATATGCAGTTATTCCTCTTAAACTACGTAGGTATCATGCAAAAGGTCCTTATCAACTTAATTACGAAGAGAATGTCCCTTAGTTATAACAATTCTTTTTGCAAGATATTAGCCAAATAAGCATAATAAATATGGATTTTGGAGTAATTTGACATGCTAATCTAACAATCGTGGTTGACAAGAAAATTAAACAACTTCGTTTTTTCCTTATGAACTGAGTTTTTATTTTTCACTTAAAGGGATGGTTATGAGGGGTTTTCTATCAACAAATTTGTGGAAATTGGAAAGACAATATATGATAAGCGAAGACATATTTTCACTTAATGATTATCATTAATTAGATATAAGCTCCAAGTTAGCCCAAGTGCAATATGTCAATAAGTAGAACATTATTAGAAAATTTCGATCCCTTTAACATTTTGAAAAGTAAACTTTTCAATTTTTTTTCCTGTAGATTAATTATATGATGCACGACATCAAGGTGTTTGAATAGAGTCTGTTATAGTTTGAGTTAAAAATAGTTTCTTCATTAAGAAGTTACATCTTTAGCTTGTTCTATCATTTTAGGTTCATATTGAGCTTTTTATTTATTTTTCATTTAAATTTATCTGTTATTCTGAAACTTAAAGTAACATAGAAGTTTCAATTTGATCATGCTAAATAGGAAATCTTATTGGCTATGCAGTTGAATCAAGAGGCTTGGGCCTGCAAAAAAGCACACAAGTGGAAACTGAGATTTGGATTTGATATTTCTCGTTCCTTGCGCAACTCAAGGCATAAAGGAGAATACAAAGAAAGGTAAAGAGCCATAATAAACAAAAAAGCACAATCAAGGATTTATATTTGATAATACTTATTGCTTAAGTGGGGATTGATTCTGAGTTTCCAAGTTACTTTCCTTTCTACTTTTGTCATTGAACCATTATGTAGGGAATGTTTGGCGTTTTAGTACTAAATCACTGGACTGCTGGTACTAAATGTCAGCCATTAATTGCTTTTTACAGCTCGCTCTCTCCATCCAAAGGAATCTCCGCTCGTGAATGCTCCCCTACCTTCGTCCTTTTTGGCACTCAAACCTTTTGCCTTCTTCGTGTCTCATTTTTCCCTTGCTGGTTCGCTCTTGGCATAGCCATTCTTCATCCTCTTATTCAGTATCTGCTGCTCTTTTTCATCATTCTCTCCCCGTTTCTCTGTTTTCTCACTCTTTTTTTGTCAGGAAAAAAAATTAAAGAAATATGTCAGTTGAGTACAATGTCCCTGCTCGGACTCCGACAAGGAGAGAAGGCAAAGATGTCATCAGGGACGATGGTGTCCACAAATCCACAGCTTCGATCACACAGGACATCTTGGACGGCCTTGCCGAGGACATTAAGAACCTCGCTAAAAAACGTAGTCAATTCAAGGACAGCCAAGTTGATACTCAAACTGCAGTCTTCAATGAGCAGCGGGTAACTTTCTATCAAAAGAGTAAAATATTTATTAATCTTTCCTTCCATTGCCAATTAGATATTATAATGATTATTCATTTTCTTCCTAGTTACCCTATCCATTCTTGCCTTCTTCGTAACTAGATAAAGCAATCTTCTGTTTCTCTTCATTATGTGGAAATCCGACTTATTGCATGAAATCCATGTAAATTCAGTTTGTGATAGGTTGTGAATTGTTTTCAACTTACCTGCTGCAAGTGTACCTATACTACTAGGGTCTCATAAAGCAAAATCAAAGGGAATTTTGGCAGTAAAATAATTCTATAATAAAGTAATTTCATAATCCCGTGAAATGATTCCACTGAATTTAGTTATTTCAACTTTTGTATTATATATACACACTATGATACAGGTGACCCTGGTAAAAACCAATACAAAACAGGGGTAAGAGGATTTGGTTTTCAAATAAAAGCAACTATGCTAATGTAATTGATTCACCTCTTTCGTGTATGGTCTTTTTAGATAAGCACTTAATCGTTTAATAGGACTTATAATTATAAGAGTACATAAAATCTGCAACCTATGTTTAATATCCCGTGGCCCTAGGCATTAGAGAGCGACCTTGAGGAAAAATTAAATGAAATTTCCTATGAAAATATAGAGCGGTACACATTTCCTCCCAAAATTTCAACCTTTACGTAGAACGCCTTAAGTCGTCAACCCTGCGTCCTTTTTTCCATTTGCGAGTGCCCAACATGTGATTTTTCCAATGGTAAGATTGTAATTCTTCTCTATTTTTATTCAAATTACTCTTTTGCCCAATAATTCTTCTCTATCATGGCATCTCTCATTTTTTTTTTTTTTTTTTTGTATTAATTTTAGAACATTGTGACCAAGGGATGATTTGACTCAAACAAATACAGACGAATTGCAACATTATGGTTAAAAGATCACATGTAAAGCACTTGCAAATGATAAAATGCACGAAGGGTGGACAGCCACAATAAAATCAGAGTTGAAGGAACACCGAAGTTTAGGATTAAAAGTGTACCGCCCTTAAAGTTCATGAAGGGTCTGTGTAATTTCCCTTCAACTTTTAATTTTTTAAAGTAAATGAATGTCAGCTTTACTGAAGAAATAGGAAAAATATGAGTGTTACAGATAGATAGTGAAGTAATGAAGAAAGAGAGGGGCGGGCAATAAATAACGACAGGCTTGTTGAGAGAGTTCTGATATTGCCAAACAGGCAAATGGCCAAAAGTAGCATTAAATCTCTAAGATTACCCTGTGGCAATACCTTTAATCATAAGCTTCGATGTGGTCAATATAAAAGATAGACATATAGGTATGTTTGGGGGAAAAAGTATCGTAGGAGTCCTACATTTTGGTCGTGACTTGATTGAGTCCTAAATAATATACTTTGGTGAGTACTCAATGTTATGAAATACATGCAAATCAAGTTCTAATGTTAATGTTGATGACAAATTTCATTGCCAAAAATCATATTGTTCTATTTTTCATGAAATCAAGTTCAATTCTGACCTAAATCAAGGGATAACGTCCATACGTTTGGTCCATTATTGGGTGGAAATTTGATTATCATAATTTACTGAAAAGTAACTTACAAATTTATGGGAAGCGGTGAAAATCATTATCATGTTCCTACTTTGTTACATAAATTTGGATTCAATTTTATTAATTGATTCCCATAATCAAGTTTTTCGCTCATTTCTAAACAACTACATGTGCTTTATTTCTTTATTATGGTCAAGATCATGTTTTTAATTTGGTGAAAGATTAAAATGAATGATTTTCACGCTAATGCTTGGAGCCCACAGCAAAATCTCATTCCTCAGTTAGAAGCATTATGCCAAGATGTGGACGAAACTGATCCTTGTGATATGGCAATCAAGATATAGTAGAAAGTAACATTCATTTTATGAATGCTTAATGATTTTGTATAGTAAATCTTATCACCTGGTAATCTTAGGGAACTGTCTTAGCACTATGTAATTGAAAACTTATGAGTATGAAGTTGATAATTTAGATCATCATGGCAACAATTAATGGCATTTAATTGAAATTGAGGGCGATGATTTATAGTATAGGTAAGCAATCGAGAAAAATGGAGAGGAAAGTGAGCACCCAAAAGAAAAACTTGGCTCTTTGTTCATTTACAAGGTCTCAATTTTTTTCTTTTTATGTTCGAAGGAATCTCTTGACCATTTTATGGAACTCTTGTTAAATAAATAAAATATATTTCGCAGATCAGCCATTTCAATCGAGTCATCTGATTTCTCGAGTGAATACCGAAAGGGCGTTTCAGTGGAAATAGAAAGAGTTATTTATAGGATGGTCAACTTTGGCTTAACTTCTGAAAAAAAAAAAAATGTCGGTTCCTCCAGCATCGGTAAAATATTAATGAATGTTAAAGGAAAATTCAGTTGATTGAGTATATTTAGTTCTTCAAGTGTGGCATGATGCGAGTAAGGTTTGTTAATTTGACCCAAGAAATTCCTTTTTTGATTTCTTTCTTTTGCCTAATGTTTTAATATAGTTAGAGTAATACGATATTGAAAAACAATAACTAATATTGACTTTAACTAGAAGTAGCCATGTCCTCGATGTATCTTACGTATATTTGACAGATATAAAAATTATAAGTTTATATATTACAATTCACATGCATCGAACGGGTTCAATTCTAGTAAACTGGTAAAAATTAAGAGAAATCTAACGGGCTAGCGAAGACAGTATTGCTATTGATATATTAATTTTGAAGTTAAACTCGTCTAACATGAAACATAAGGCTACTTTTAGTAAACCGCAATTACTTTGTTGAAGTGGCATGGTTATCATAGTGAAACAGCACAACCAACAGTAACTGATTGTGCTCAATATGGCAAAAATGACTTCTAACGTAGCTTACCCTTTTGAATCTAAGCGGAACAATGCATGTATATTGCTCGACTTTTTCTTGATTTGCTTCTAGTTTCTTATATTGTATGATTGTTATATCGGCATATCCAAATAACCTTTGTGCCCATCCTAAAAAAGATATAGGGTTAGCTTTAATTAGACACTAGCCATTCATTTTATTTGAATTCTATGGGGCAAAATTCATGGTTGAAAGCATTGTTGGGTTTGCTTTATTATATAGAGAGATAAGTAACACTCCTCTTGCTAAGCCTTTTTCTAACCTCAATATTTCTACTAGCCACCAAAAAAAAAAAAAATGAAGGAAAGTTTTAACTTGGATTAAGCTGACTCACTAATCAAATTGAGCTTTCCAAATTCAAGTTTTAAAAAAGATTTGTTATTCTACGAAATACTGGAGGAAATTAGAAACAACAGTAGCATGGAAATTTTTTCTCTTTTTTTATTTTATTCTTTTATTCCTGTTGTGCAACTTAATAATCCCCTTCTCCCCTCGGCACTCTACATTTAAGTCTTGGAAGTTCATGAATTCAAAATTTAACAGAATCACTAAGTCAGTGAATGAATACTGCAGGTTACGTTTCCTCTCTTGGAGACATTACTTATCAGTGACATGGATAACATGAAGATGATATGGGAAAATCAACTTATTGCGAATTCTTTCTGCAATATAAAATCACTTTGCGTGTTTCGTTGTAATAAGCTAGTGAACATCGTTCCTTCTGCTATTCTACCACAGCTCTGGAACCTGGAAGCTTTAGAGGTACAATATTGTGATTCGCTTCAAGTTGTTTTTGAACTTCAGCCATTGTGTCCCCAGTTTCTGTTAAAAGAGCTAACGTTACATGTATTACCAAGGCTAAAAAGAGTATGGGATAAGGAACTCTCCCATAAAGTTAAATTCGAGTGTTTACGTTCTGTTAGCGTTTCTAGATGTACAAGACTCACCTCTTTGTTTCCAGCCTCAATAGCTAGAGATCTAATCCAACTTGAGGAGTTGAAGATTGATAGTTGTGGCATTGTGGTGCTTTTCGAGGAGGATAGACTAGAAGAGCAGGGTACCAATGTGGAAGCCATAGAAGGCCTAAGTCACGAGCAAAAAGTGATATTGCCATTTTCAAGATGCTTTAGACAGCTGAAGACTCTAGATGTGTCAGATTGTAATGGGTTATCCACTATGTTCACACCAACAATAGCTGAAAATTTGGTGGGACTCACAGAATTGAGGATAAGAAATTGTATAATGTTGACAAAAGTCATTAGTGATGATGACTGTAGGAAGAGGCATGAGGTGGCTTTTAATCAATTGAAGTCTATGGAGCTTGATGGGTTGACAAGGTTGAGATGTTTTAGCTCAGGTGGATACACTTTGATGTTCCCTCTCTTGGAAGATGCCATTGTGACTAGATGTCTCAATATGAAGATCTTTTATGAGGGACCAATAGTGGTGCCAATGCTGGAGAAAGTAAACGTATCAACAACAACGTGGTCTTGGAAGGGAGACCTCAACAAAACCATCCAAAATATGTATGAAGAAATGGTAAGAATCAGTTAGCAAATACTATGCAATTAGATGGTTTTTAACTACCAACAAAGTAATTGCTCTTTGCTAACTAGAAGTTCATGTTTAATGATGCATTTTCTAATAGGCTACAGTCGCTGAAGTAAAGTTTATGAGACCGTTTGACCTTCCCGAGAAGATTCTAAAATGGCCCAATGAACTAATTTCAAAATTGGAATCATTTGTGGTGGACAAATGTTCGGTTACTGGCACTATGACATCCAGAGTGATGCTTGCTTTACACAATATTGGAAGCTTGCAAGTGCGTGATTGTGTGCTAGAAGAATTATTTAGGCTGGAGGGTGAGGAAAGCACTAAAGGGCTGCCTCAGTTATGGCATCTGGGCTTGGTCAATCTACCAGAATTGAGTCGACTATGGAACAAAAATTTTCAAGGAAGGTTGTGCTTGAATTCTTTAAGTCATCTGACCCTTTACAAATGCAAAAAGTTGAGACATGCTTTTGCTCCATCGATGATTCGGTGCCTTGCTACTCTTGAATATATGGAAATAAAAGAGTGTGGTCAAATGGAAGAAGTGATCGCAGAGGAAGAAAAGCATGGAAGTGCGATGGAGAAGATTACATTCTTGAATCTCTGGTGGATGGAACTAGAATACTTGCCCAAGTTGACTGGTTTACTTTTGGGGAAGAATTATATGCTGGAATGTCCGGACTTAAAATGGCTGAACATTGCCCATTGCCCCAGAATGGGAAGTTTCAGTGGTCAATCCTTGATGGAGATCGACCATGGCACCCCTTCACTTTTCACACCACAGGTCAGTCTTTTATTAAATTTAATCATCTTGTCAAAATGAAGTATGCCTATCTAAAATCAATGACTCGTAAATTGAACATTGAAGTAAATGATATCGTAAGATTCGGTAGGGTAAATTAAAATTAGTTTTTCTTGGTAAAGATACTTATTAAGGAGAAAACTATTAATTAATGAGTTTTTGCTTAGCTCTGATATAAAAAATGTAACGATTGCTACGCATACAAGCTATTTCATCTTTGTGTCTAGAAAACCTGTTGCAATTTCCTTGACAGGTTTCATCCATATTGAAACTTAAATAACCGTCACTTAGTGATTCACAATTGCTACTCCTGCTAGCTATTTCATTTTTGACTAGCAAAAAGGCACACAAAATGTATGCACAAAAATGAAATAAATAAAATAAATACAAGATACAAAGTGTTGAGTGTGATTTGATTATTTTAGGAAATGCTACTTATACTAGCTATGAGAAACTGACATGATTATATGATTGTTCTATGTGCATACCCAAATTACCATTTTGCCCATTGTCAAAAATGTATGTTTAGTTTTCATTTGACGCTGGCCATGCATAAATATTTGAGCTTTTGGGCCAATAGTTGAGGTTGAAAGTATTGTTGGGTTTTGCTTAATTATATGGAGAGATAAGTAATGCTCCACTTTCTAAACCGTTTCTAACCTCAATATTTCTACTGACCAGATTAGAAATCAAATTAAGCTCTGCAATGCAAAGTTAATTTCTTAAGGAAAGACTAGAGAAAGATTCCTTATCTTTTCAGTGTGGAGATTTCTTTACTCCTTTTGATTTTATTTCTTTTCTTTTTCCTTTGTGCAACTTAATAAGTTAGTCTATAGCAAAGGATCTCCTAGTCGCTGCGAATGTTAATTAGTATGCACTGCGATTTTACAACTTGTCTTGAGCAACCGTATGGAAAATGAATATCATCATCTCAAGTTTTTAGTGATTATTTAGGGTTCAAAAATTGATGTTTTCTTTTAACCTTGGAGGTGTGATTTCATCTAAAAGTGAATGACTTAAATATTTGTAAAATCTAATAAGTGAGGTGGAAGGTCATTTGTCTCGTTGAAAATGTTTATGTCGTTCTTTAAATGTAAAATAATTTAATAAGTTTTTGAACATGAGCCAAATCAACATGCCCTTTTTCACTTACTTGGAGACTCTGGGATTGTTATGTCCCCCATCTTCTTTCTGTTTTGATTACCTTCATCACATAGCTGAGATCCACAATGATAATTAGAGTAAGCGATAGGCTCCATCGTACACAACAGAAACCCCACCTCCCCACGCCCCCCCAAAACAACCCATATTTGCATTTTGGAGGTTCAATTATTCGTTATTTAACGGTAAAGAATCACCAATTCTGTGAGTGAATATTACAGGTTGCATTTCCTAACTTGGAGACATTACTTATCACTTGCATGGATGACATCAAGATGATATGGGACAATCAAATACATTTTCAACATCTGAAGACTCTAAAAGTGTCACATTGTGATCAGTTGTCATATATGTTCACCCCAACAATAGCTGAAAATCCTGTGGAACTGGCAGAATTGAGGATAAGCAATAGTAAAATGCTAACAGAAATCATTAGCGATGAGGGAGGTAAGGAGGAGCATGAAGGGCCTTCCAATCAATGGAAGAATATGGAGCTTGATTGGTTGACAAGTTTGAGATGTTTCGCACAGAAAGAAGGGCAGGGAAGTGCCGTGAAGAAAATTAGATTCCCAAATCTTCTTCAGGTGGAGCTGGAATATTTGCCCAATTTGAATAGTTTCTTCTCGGGAAAAAATCATATGCTGGAATGGCCTATATTAGTAGAGCTGACCATTGCCAATTGCCCCAAGGTGACAGGGATTGGAACGCTTTTTCCTAGACCTCCATCTTTTATCTCCCGTCTCTGTATGGATATATAAAATCTGACCATTCCCCACTACCCCAAGACGAGACGTTTGATTTCGTAATCTTTGATGGAGATCGACTCCGACACCCTTTGCTTTTCACTTCACAGATCAGTCTTTTTTCCAATTTACACCCCCAAAATGCTGCCGTTATTAACTGCTATTTTGTTGGATCAATTAATCGGGTGATGGGAAGCCACAAACACATGGATTTCGGGTACTTCTATTGATCCAGTCACTTTTCAGCTCTAGATGCTTCGTTCATGCCATCACTATCCCGTCACAGAGATGGATTGCTAGTCTTAGACATGGATTTCAACCTCTGTAGGCAGCTGCAAGACAAGCAGGGGTTCAGAGTGACTGCTCACTACGTGCTCTGGATTCAGCCGAGATTGCTCCCTCATCAATTTGCCAAAACTCTTCCACTCATTTTGTTTTGACCGAGTACATAACTGCGGCTTCTCTTTATTCTCTTTCCTTTTCGTTTTCTTACCATCTCAGCCGGCCTCTTGCATATCCTTCTTGGGGTTCTTCGTTTTCCTCGTTAAATTAATCCTCATGGGGCAAATGTTAGTTCCATTTTCGGCCAACACAAAGGGGAGGGAGGGGAAGCGGCCGAAACTGGTTTTTGCTGTGGATCGGGCTTGGAGTTTGTCCTATTCGGCCGAAGCATCGCGAGTCAGGTTGTATGTTGGGCCATGTTGGATGAAATTCATAACCTAGACTATATTTTATTCAACGTGATTATGCTATTCCTAAATATGTCTCAAGTATCTAAATGCAGCAAGAAACGCAAATACACTACTATGCAAAGCTGATATTCCGATTATGGGTCCAATTATGTCGCTATCAACGTTTTCTCATTTAATGATTGAATCTTCAAGAGAAATTTTAGATGTCAACATTGTATTTTGACAAGTAGAAAGCCACGTCACAAGTGCATATGCTTTGAAGCCTAAACTATTATCCTAACGATTGGAGTAATGGGAGCAGCAAAAAAAAAAAAAAAGAGTCAAAGCATAATTTTTTTTTTTTTTTTTTTTTTTGGTCGGAAACTCAAAGGATAGTTATCGTGACTAATGTTGGGGACTTTAGGTTAGTGGCTAAAGACAATAAGATCTAGATAAGCTCCTGAAAGAATGTTTGAGCTCTCCTACATGTTGCAGGTCTGCATATGGAGACGGACCATTCACTTTTTCAAGTTAAATTGGAGTTGGACTACTGGGAAAGGTGGATCTTAGGGATTGTTGTGGTGTTTCCTCATTACTTTTCGAGATTGTAATGGTTGTGGTCTCTCGAATCCTTCCATTGTCCCCTTTTTAAGCACAAAAAGAATTACAAAAAGTAAGAATAAACAACTTTTATTACAAGAAGTTGGGGTAGATCAAATAATTCACATGGATCAACTGCCCATGAAAATATTTGTTGAGACAAGCAAAGTGACTCAGCAATTAGCATGTTAATGAATAGGGTTACGGCCCTCGATTTTTTCTTAATAAGAATTTATTGTTAGCTGGAGACCAAGGAATTCATAACTGGTGGTCCACAATTTAGGGTTGCTATATTTATGTATGTCATTTGAAGAAGGTTTTATTGTCGCGACTGCATAGCAGAAGCTCAGTATCTTCACCTGGGGAAATCTTCAAGAGAGAGTCTAAGTCCGAGCCCATTAATTTATCTAGTGTTGATACCTAAATTTTGGCGACCCAAATCATTTATTTATCACATAAAAATTAGGATTAATTTTTAACCCCTAAACAAAAATATTAGAATTAAATTGCGTAGCATATAGTTTTAGAAGCATTTTTTTTTTTTTATTGCATTTGCATCGGACATGTGATAAATGGATTTGAATTGGTAATTCCGAGCTTTAATTTGATGAGTTGGACTAAGCATACGAAGAAGGCAAATTAGCTCGAGCTCGTTATTTTTTTGTGAACGATAATTATCTTTTGAGAAATAGAGATATTTTCAGTGATATGACAGTAGATTTTTCAATATCCTCTAAAAGGGCAAGTGTGACAAGGAGATATTACAAGCTCATCTTTACAAGATTTGAAATTTGAGAAAATCTTATTATAATCTTGAATATTTGGAAATATGTGATAAAATTGGTAGAGAATATTCGGGAGGAGATCTTCATTTATGTTGATAAAGCTTCAGTCCCTCGCCTATAAATTGGCTCGCATACAGACGAAAAGGGGGCTCTCTTTTGATCACTTCGTAGGGGTCTTTCTTTTTCCTTTGTTCTTTATGGAAAACAATACAAAGAAAAGGAAGAAAAAGTTCTTGAGGAAAGTCAAGGTCAGCAAAAGAAGGCAGAAAGTACAGTAGCAGAGAGAGGACGTGAGAGAGACGTGAGGCAGAGAGAAAAAAAAAAAGAAAAGGAAAAAACAGAGAAAAAACAAAGGGGACTATTCTTCTTCTTCATGGGCGCCCTCCGCTAGCCACTGCCGCCCGTCCACCTCACTCGTGGCACTGTTGCTTGTCCCCTTGCACCGGCCACCACACCAGCATTGCCGCTCGTCGCCCTTGCTGCAGCCATGATGACCCGACGCTTTCGCTCGCTTGCCCGTCATTGCATCCGCTGTCACCGGACCACTCCGCCCAAGCGCCGACACCGCTGCACTAGCACCATTGTCTTCGCCCGTCGTTTGAACGCTGGCCCCCTACACGCCGCTCCGAGCCCCCTTTCGAGCGACACCTGTAGCAGCCCTTAGCTGAGCCGCTCTGCCTTATGTCACTACACTAGTTGCCGCCGCCGCCGATGCTACACCTACACCTGCCCCCTCGCCAGAGCTCCAACCGACGACGACTCACCACCCTTAGCTGCCCACCACCACAGCGACCCATCCTCGAGCCACGCTGAGCCTCCATTGTGATCCACGAGCTACCGTTCCCTAAGCCCAATTTGGAAGCCAAGATTCAAACTAGGTAAAAATCTTTTTAAATATTTTGTTTCTTATTTGAAATATTCCTTGATGCACATGATTGAAGTCCCCGATATGCCATGATGTTCGCAACTCAAGTAACGTTTTAAAATGGGAAATTTTCCTAATTTCACAACGTGCATATAATTGATAGTCCGATTTCACGCCGAAATACAACTCGCAATTGCACAAAAAAATCGCCAATCCAATCTCACACTTGAGATACAATTCATGATTTTGTTTAAAATTGGCCAATCCGATTTCATGCGCGAGATATGATTCGTCAATTTATAGATATCAATCTTATATTACCTGATTTGCTGTCATGTTGTTGGAATTGATTTTGTTTTCGTAAAAGAAAACCCAAAAATATATTTGAGTTAAGATTAGGTTCATGTTAGAATATTCCCTGTTTTAGGGTTATTTTGCATATTTAGAATAGGAAATTTATTTATTTCGATTTTTTTAAAACATTAATTTAGGATGTTAGTTTTTATTTCATTAATTTAAGTTGCATGTTTATTATTGGACAATTTTAATTTCGAATTTCATAAAAAAAGACAAAGAAAAAAAAACTAGAATTATGGCATTCTTTGCACGTCATCACATATTAGGATAAGATTGCATGTTTGATTTTATTTTCTAATTAATTATGAGTTTAGATAATTTTTCCTAGATAGGTTGCATTTTAGGTTAGGGATTACTTACTTAAGATAATGTTCTAGTTTAAATTAGGATTTGACATAACCTAATTCCTAATATAAGTTCAATGATATCTTAATCTAGATAGACTTTTTTTTTTTTTGCTTTATTTCTTAATTTCGAATTTCATGTAAAAATACCAAAAATTGTCTTAGAATAAAAATTTTCATTATCTAGGATAGATTGCATGTTTATTAAGAAAACACAAAATATTGCACTTACGTCATATAGTTTAGGTCATATTGCTATGTCATATCACTTCATATTAGACTAGTAGCATGCATTGCATGAAGCATGATTCTCATTAAATAAGTGAAAAGAAAAAATTAAGTGATTGCGCATTAATTAGAAATCATATCTAGGATTGTTGATGTGAATTCAGATCTAGCATTGCGATACTTTCATCCCTATGAGGTAAGTCTCATAATTTATATATTGCTTTATTTGGGTGTTAAATTGGTGGTTTGCACATCCACATGATCACCTCACATGTTATGGAAGTAAATTAAAATTAATTCAAGATGCCTGCAATTTTTTTTTTTAAATAAAAGAGAAAGGTACCGAAATGGTGTTAAATGAATCTAGCATAATCAAGTTCCTGAACTCATAAATCTCTGGTTCACATGAGTAAAGTGAGTCTCCCATTACTTTACTTGGATTTCTAACTGACCCATTGAAAGTAAATTAGTGGTGACTCCTAATTGAAAAATCATTTGCATGTTAAAAACTTGAACCTAAGTCGTGAATTGGTATGGGCTTGGGAAAGTCCGAGTTAAGTTTAGGCTTACTAATTTGTTAGCCAAATCCTAGGTGGTTCACCCGAGGTTAGGTCGTGACAGCTTGGCGACTCCACTAAGGACTTGAGTTAAAGCTCTTAGTGGACTTACACCAATTTTCTTTTCTATTTGAAAAAAATGTTTTTGTTTGGCAGCGAGGATTCTAGGTATGTCCCTAACATTTAAGGTGTTAAATGTTCTTATAGATGGGAAGGTATAAGGGGGTTAGTGATTGCTAACCCTTGTTTGCAAGTTGGAGTTGGGGATGAATGTTTTGAATTCAAACTATTGAAGTATTGTTTGATATAAATTGTTGTGCATGCATTGCATTTACATTACATTTTTGCACACACAACCTGCCGTCGGACTTGGGCCGCATAGGATCATTTATGATGGTATTGAGATGGATACCACTTTGACTTCATGCCTACGATATGAGTCACCCATCTCAATCCTAAAGTTTCTTTTTTGGTGTCAAGAATACCCACCTCGGTCCGCATGCCCGTGACCTAGGTCGGCTCTTTGATCGAACCCGCCTGCGGCTAGTCCGATCATACTTGTGGCTTTACTTTGCTAAGCTTATCTAGAGTAGAAATCGAGTATCACATCTCATGTGCATGTCTATGTAATTGCTGTTGATTTTCCTTGGTGAAATGAGTCTTCTATCCCTATACTATACAATTTATTTTGTCATTCTTTTGGTCCCTTCATGACAATCTAGGTCAATATTTGATTTAATTCCTTTGTCGGGCTTAGAAATGGAATAAGGAAATTGCTATGGAGTGAGTCGTTTGAAAAATAACCAAAAAAAAACTTTGGGGAATTTGTTTTCAATTCATGTCTAGGAAATTTAGTCCTTGCTAGAATGTCTTTTATTTTATTTTCCTAGCTCTTTTTAGGAAATTCCTTCTTGTATGAACTTTTCATGAATAAAAAGAATGCAAAAATCGATTAGATCATTGTCATGGATTGGCTCTCTACTTACATCTCGTGCTTACATATTTTCATTCATTCGAAAACTAGGTGATAACAGATCCTCCACATTCACCCATTATTACATGATCAAGAGCTAAAATGGCTGACCAAACTGAGATGCGCGATCGTATTGTCACTATGGAAGATCAACTCAAATAGTTGCTCACCTCTATGCAACTTATGTCAGCTCAAATCCAATCCCTCCAAGTGAATTCGACTCCTACACCCCTTCTCCCCGAGTTAGCAGCCCCGAAGCAGGCAAATAAGGCCCAAGTGAGTGATAACAACATGCCCGAGCTGGAAGATGACCCACCGTTGATCACCGAGGAAAAGGCTAAGCTTGACAACATCCATAAGACGAGGCAAGATGAACGTTTTGCAAAGCTTGAAGAGAAAGTGAAGCAATTGCAAGAGTCACAGACTTCACTCCTGTTCGACTTGTTAGTTTATGAGAAGGTCAAGATGCCAAAAAAGTTTAAAATGCTAGAGTTCGAGAAATACGATGGTACTTCCTGCCCAAAAGCTTATTTGCAGATATACCATGTACGCATGGCCTAATATGTCAAGAATAAGCCCCTCATGATCCAATCATTTCATGCAAGTTTGACCGGGTCTGCACTGAAAATGGTATGTGATGAAGAATGTGAACCTTCTTAACACCTGGAATGAAGTGGCTGACGCATTTCTCAAGCAGTATAAGTTTAATATGGACATTGCACCTTCTCGAGAAGATCTTGAGAGAATGGAGAAGAAGATGAGTGAATCATTTAATGAGTATGCCGTGAGATGGCGAAATTTGTCAGCTCAAATCACTCCTAAGCCTACCGATAAAGAATTGATGAAGTTGTTCGTCAAGACTCTCCAGCTTGAGTTCCGTAACCGAATAACTAGCACATATGTTGAGAACTTTAATCAACTCATCCCAGTGGGTGAGCATATTGAGATAGGATTGAGAGATAGATGGTTTAATGAGCCAACATTTACAAACAAAAGATTTACCCCCAAAGAAGGAGAAGGATCTTGAAGCTGAGATTAATGTGGCATATTCTCAACGGATTGTGATACATCCAATCGCACTCTAGCAATTAAGATTTCTACCGAGCAACAAGCTGGAGGGCATCGGTTCTCCGGTCAATGACGAAGTGTTAGAAGACAATTCACATCTCTTCTTGGACCTCTATCCAAAGTCTTGCTTATTCTCCAAAAGAAGGGATTACTCTCTATTGAGTCGAAGCGACCAAATCCCTAGCATTATCCTACATATAATCCCTCCGAAAATGTGACTATCACATGGGAGAGGTTGGTCACTCCACGATGATTGCTATGTTTTGAAGCATAGGGTACAAGACTTTTTGGATATAAAGGCGTTCTCTTTCAGCAGTAATAAAGAAAACCCTCTACCCAACCATGACGGAGGTGCAAATGTTGTCACCGAGTGAAGAAGTTCTTATTTTCACACTCCTCTACAAATGAGTCTTTTTTTTAATGCCTTTTAGATTTCAAGTTTTTTTTTTAAGATTTCCTGCTTTCTGAAGTTTCAATTATTGTTTTCGTTTCTAGGGTTTGCTTGTTTGCATTTTCCATTTCAATAATGTAATTCATTTGATTCTATTCAATGGAACTACAAGTTTATTTCCAATTTTGAGGGCATAATGGGGTATACTAAACCAGTGTGGTGACAATATCCAACAATAAAAAGAAAATATCATCCATGGAGAAATTATGAGGACTAGGTTTTTTTATGCTTCCTCATAAAAAAATCCTCAAAAAAAAAAAAAAAAAGAGAGAAAGAATAAAAAATGATTTTTGAAGCCATTTCCAAAAGCATGCATTAGGTTAGCCCTGTTTAATTTTCTGACTCATTTACTTCATGTTTCAGAGTATTACTTTCTTGGTTTGATGAGAAAGCATCTAAAAAGGCACATTGGGTTACAATGATAGATCAAATGGCTCAACTGTTATTCAACAAGTTTTTAAAGAATTAATGTCGGTCACATCTCAATACTACTTGAAATACCCATCTTGAGGAGCCAAACAAAGTGTTTTGCATTTCCATGCTTGACAGAATTTTCATTCGTCCCATACATTTATGAAGATTTTTTTTCAAATTACCCTGTCAAAAACCACCCCACATTGGGGCAAATGGGAGGTAAGATGGCATCATGAGGGGAGGAAATTGAAAAGAAATTTTCTTACTCTTATTTGCATCAATCTTCAAGTCGTGCTATTACATTGAATTCATGCGGTAATTTAAGTGTCATAGGATGACGAAAGGTATTTCTTTTTCTATGCTACATACGCATTTGAGCCTGCAATTTCATTTCTTCAAACCCAGTTGGTGATCATCCCTCACATTGGGGCAAGGCAAAAGACGGATGAAGACCCTTGAAAGTTCAAATGTCATTCAAAGTGTAATTGCTTGACATATGCATTGTGTACAAAAATTGAAATCAAAATAGAACTAAGGGGCATGAAAAAGTAGTGTGCCTAGTAAATAAGGCCAATGCCCATGAAAAAGAAGTGAAGAGAAAATGAATGAGAACTAGGGACATGAAAAAGCGGTGTGCCTAATAAAAGCAAGGTCGATGCTCATAGATGAAAAAGAGAGTTAAGATAGGTGACCATCGGTTGTAAAAGATTGTACCCCTAATGGAGCAGTATTCAAAGAGTACAAATACCGTGTTTTTACAGTTAGTGGAGCACATTGCCAAGACAATTCCCGGTGATGAAGAAGAGCGGCGATAATGCCTAGATGATCATCAACTTTGACCCCTATACACATCTTTGAGCCTAACAATCTTTTGTTTCTCAACCCATAAACCTAGCCCACGTTATGTCCCCTATAAAGTCTCTTCGCTTAGGGCACTCGAATTAACATAGGCGTTCATATGTTTATAAGCATCGCTCGAAGAAGTGCGAGCAAGATTATTTCTTTCTCATTTTGCAGGGTTCTTGACTTATAAAACGAGAGATGATTACATAATTGCTCTTTTAATTGTTTTGACTCAAAGAGTCCCTTTGTTAAGCCGTTGATCAAGCCTATATTATGGTCCCTATTACAGACCTTTCAAATTGGTAAGGTTGTACTGCTTGCGAGAATACTCGAACCCTTGTCGATATGGTGAGATTGAGTAATTCTTATAAAATAGCTTTTCTAAATGAGAGTGAGTGAAAATCCTTTCTAACTAAAAATCTCTCATTTAGTATTCTTAAGAAATCCATGTCATTGTCTTGAATGACAATTCTCTCCAATGGAAATTTGGGTGATGCAAATATAGTAAAGTCATCATGCATAAACCTTGATTGAATTGATGAAAAGAACTTTGAAATGTGCATTCTAAAGTAGCTCAAATTGTCTACGTCTTTAATAAATGCATATCAGTTTTTGCTCTAATTGTGTTTGACAGATAATGTTTCCTTGAAGACCGCGTAATACTTGATGCTCAAGTTGCTCCCCGAAGCCCTTTTCATTGACCCAGCGTGCTTCTGTAGCCTGGTGTCCTTTTCATCGACTCGGCGTGCTTTTATAGCCCGATGTCTCTCTTTATCGACTCGGCATGCTTCCATAGCTCAGTGTCTCTTTATATTGATCTGGCATACTTTTGTAGCCCAGAATCATTTTCATTGACTTAGCGTGCTTCCGTAGCCTAGTGTCTTTTTCATCGACTCAGTGTGCTTTTATAGCCCGATGTCCCTCTTTACTAACCCAGTGTGCTTCCATAGCCTGGTGTCCCTTTATATTGACTTGGCATGCTTTCGTAGCTTAGAGTCCCTTTCATCAATTTGGCATGCTTCCATAGCCCGATGTCCCTCTTAATTGACACGGCATGCTTCCATAACCCGGTGTTCATTTATATTGATCTGGCGTACTTCTGTAGCCCAGAGTCATTTTCATCGACTTGGCATGCTTTCAAAGCCCAATGTCTCTTAATTGACCCGGCATGCTTTCGTAACCCAAAGCTCTTTTCATTGACTCGGCGTGCTTTCGTAGCCTGATGTCTCTCTTAATTGACATGATGTGCTCTCGTAGCCCGAAGCCCCTAACCCGGCGTGCTTCCGTAGCCTAGAGTCGTTTTCATCGAAATGACGTGCTTTTGTAGCCTAGAGTCCCTCTATCAAATCGGTGTGCTTCCATAGCTCGGAGTTTCTCTTAATTGACACGGTGTGTTTCTGCAGCCCGGAATCTCTTTCATCAACATGGCGTGCTTCCATAGCCTAGAGTTTCTCTCCATCGGTCTAGCGAGCCTTCGTAGCCCAGAGTTCCCTCATTAATTTGGCGAGCTTCAATAGCTCGAGTCTTGCACAGCAAGCTTTTGCAGCCCGTGATTTACAAAATCCCATCGTATCCAACTTTACTTTCTCAAATCCTTAGGTAAGTAACCAAAGGTATTCTCTCTCAAGTGCACCGACACTCGACTCGATCAAGCTTTTCCTTAAAGATTTTTCTCCAGATTTAGTCTGATTAAGGCGATCGAAAAAAGGTTCGGGTTGTAGTTAGATGATTCATGCCGCAATGCTAGGCGATCGGAGAAAAGTTTGGGTCCTAGTCAAGCAAAACCTTAGTTTAGGCAACCGTATAAGGGTACAGGTCCTAAAAAAGCTGTTTCCCATTCAGGCGACCATAGAAAGGTATGGGTCTTGAAAAGTGATTTCCTGTTTAGATGACTATAGAATGGTACGGGTCTTAGACAATATTTGTTGCTTTAACAGACAACCATAGAAAGGTACGGGTCTTGGATAAGCTGTTTCTCATTCAGGCGGTCGTAGAAAGGTACGGGTTCTAGAAAATGATTTCCAATTTAGGTGACCATAGAATGTTACAGGTCCTCGACAATATTTATTGCTCTAACAGACGACCATAGAAATGTACGAGTCTTGGAAAAGCAATTTTTTCCGTTAAGGCAATCGAAGAAAGATTCGGGTCTTAGATAATCAAATACTGCCATACTAGGCGATCGTAAAAAGGTACGGGTCCTAGGAAAACAGCTTTCTTACAAAATCTTATTTACTATTCTAGGTTATCGTAGAAAGGTACAAGTCCTGAACATGTAACACTAACTATCTTAAATTGCTCTACCCTATTTGAAGGTAAGTCATTCCACATAGGTTCCCTTATCATTTGCATTAGCATCTCATGCATCATATAAATTGCATTTCAAAATAGTATTCAATTTCCAACAAAAAAATCATTCAATGCATGTGCATGATCAAAATTTATATCTCAATTTATCTTTGAATGCAACATTTACGAGCTCACCTTCAAAGAGGGGCAACTATTGACACCTAAATTTTAACGACCCAGTCATTTATTTATTACATAAAAAATTATGGATTAATTTTTAACAACTAAACAAAAATATTAGAATTAAATTGCGCAACATATAGTTTTAGGAGCCATTTTTTTTTTATTGCATCTGCATCGGACTGGTGACAGATGGGTTTGAATTGGTAATTCTAAGCTTTAATTTGATGAGTTGGACTAAACCCACGAAGAGAGCAAATTAGCCTGAGCCCGTTATTTTTTGATGACCGAAAATTATCTTGTGAAAAAATGGAGATATTTTTGATGATACGATGGTGGATTTTTCAATATCCTCGGAAAGGGCAAGTGTGACAATGAGATATTACGAGCTCATCTTTGCAATATTTGAAATTTAAGAAAAATCCTATTACAATCTTGAATCTTTGGCGATATGTGATAAAATCGGTAGAGAATATTCGGGAGGAGATCTTCATGTATGTTGATAAAAGCTTTAGTCCCTCGCCTATAAATTGGCTCGCATACAAACAAAAAGGGGGGCTCTCTCTTTTGATCACATCATAGAGGGTCTTTCTTTTTCCTTCGTTCTTTAGGGAAAGACAATACAAAGAAAAGGAAGAAAAAGTTCTTGAGGAAAGTCAAGGTCGGCAAAAGAAGGCAAAAAGTACAGCAGCAGAGAGAGAGGACATGAGGTAGAGAGAAAAAAAAAGAAAAGGAAAAAATAGAGAAAAACAAAGGGAACTGTTCTTCTTCTTCATGGGCACCCTTCGTCGCCCACCACCGCTCATTCGCCTTGCTCACGGCTCCGCCACCCACCGCCGCGTGGCACTGCCACTCGTCCCCTCGCCCTGGCCACTACACCAGCACCGCCGCTCATGATGACCCAACGCTTCTACCCGCTTGCCTGTCGCTATGTCCGCCATCGCCGAACCACTCTGCCCAAGCGTCGATGCCATTGCACTAGCACCACTGTCTCCGCTTGTCATCCGAACATTAGCCCCCTACACACCGCTTGGAGCCCCCTTTCGAGCGACGCCCGTAACAGCCCTCTCGTCGAGCCGCTCCACCCTTTGACGCTGCACCAACCGCTGCTGCCGCCGACGCTACACCTTTGCCTGCCCCCTCACCGGAGCTCCAATCAACGGTGACTCACCACCCTCAGCTGCCCACCACCATAACGACCTGTCCTCGAGCCACGCCGAGCCTCCATTGTGATCCACAAGCCGCCATTCCCTAAGCCCAATTTGGAAGCCAAAAATCAAACTAGGTAAAAATCTTTTAAATATTTTGTCTCTTATTTGAAATATTCCTTGATGCACATGATTGAAGTCCCTGATATGCCATGATGTTGGCAAGTCAAGTAGCATTCTAAAATGGGAAATTTTCCTAATTTCACAACGTGCATATGATTGATAGTCCGATTTCACGCTCGAATACAACTTGCAATCGCACGAAAAAATCGTTAATCCGATCTCATGCTCGAGATACGATTTGTGATTTTGTTTAAAATTGGCCAATCCGATTTTATGTGCAAAATACAATTCGTCAATTTATGGATATCAATCTTATCTTACCCGATTTGCTGTCGTGTTGTTTGAATCGATTTTGTTTTCGTAAAAAAACCCAAAAATATATATTTGAGTTAAGATTAGGTTCATGTTAGAATATTCCTTGTTTTAGGGTTATTTTGCATATTTAGAATAGGAAATTTATTTATTTCGATTTTTTTAAATATAAAAAACATTAATTTAGGATGTTAGCTTTTTTTTTTTTTTTCATTAATTTAAGTTGCACGTTTAATTATTGGACAATTTTAATTTCGAATTTCATAAAAAAGAAAAAGAAAAGAAAAAGAAACTAGAATTAGGGCATTCTTTGCATGTCATCGCATATTATGATAAGATTGCATGTTTAATTTTATTTTCTAATTAATTATAAGTTTAGATAATTTTTCCTAGATAGGTTGCATTTTTGGTTAGGGATTACTTAGTTAAGATGACGTTCTAATTTAAATTAGGATTTGGTATAACCTAATCCCTAATATAAGTTCGATGATATCTTAATCTACATAGGCTTTTTTTTTTTTTTTTTTTTTTTTTTTTTTTAATTTCGAATTTCACATAAAAATACCAAAAAATTGTCTTAGAGTAAACTAATTCCATTCTCTAGGATAGATTGCATGTTTATTAAGAAAATACAAAATATTGCACTTACGTCATATAGTTTAGGTTATATTGCTATGTCATATCATTTCATGTTAGATTAGTAGCATGCATTGCATAAAGTGTGATTCTCATTAAATAAAGTAAAAACAAAAATTAAGTGATTGCTTGTTAATTAGAAATCATATCCTGGATTGTTGATGTGAATTCATATTTAGCATCGCAGATGCTTTCGTTTCTATGAGATTAGTCCCATAATTTATTTATTGTTTTATTTGGGTGTTAAATTGGTAATTTGTGCACCTGTATGATCACCTCACATGTTAGGAATATTATTAATTCAAGATGCCTGCAAAACATTTTATTTTTAAATAAAAGAGAAATGAATTGAAAGGGCATTAAAGGAATCTAGCGTAATTAAATTCCCAAACTCATAAATCTCTTATTCGCAGGAATAAAGTGAGTCTCTCATTACTTTACTTGGATTTCTAATCGACCCACCGAAAATAGATTAGTGGCGACTCCGAATTAAAAAATCATTTACATGTTAAGAACTTGAACCTAAGTCGTGAATTGGTATGGGCTTGGGAGAGTCTGAGCTAAGTTTAGGCTTAGTAATTCATTAGCCAAACCTTAGGTGGTTTACTCGAGATTAGGTCGCGACATACGCTTAGATCCACATTCACTCAAAAACTTAAGCCAATGAGTTATGGATTCACTAGAATATATTAATTGCTCTACACCACATCAATTATCTAATGTGGGATTTTTCTAATACAATTCATTTACACGTGTATTCTAACATTTTCCCCTTCAAGTATGATAGACTTGCTCCCCCTTAATTTAGGTACCCTTCTGCATTAACTTATGGGCGGACGTTGCTACACTATAACGCCCACCTGCCCGGCAACTGGAACCATTGACTTTGATACCATTTGTTAGGATCATGCAACAAAAACCCAATACTTTCACCTAGGGAGATCTTCAGGAGAGAGCCTAAGTACAAGTCTGTCAACATATCCAGTTGGACCTATATTCATTCAAAAACTTAAACCAATGAGTTATGGGCCAACAATAATATATTAATTGCTTTACACCATATCAATTCTCTAATGTGCGAACACGACTCACTCACACATGCATCATAACATTTATAAATGTAAATTTAAAATTACAATTCTATTTCTTACCTTTTTTGCAATGGAATATGTGAGATTTTGTGAAACTACTGCTAATTATTGTAAAAGCTTAAGCTATTAAACGAAAGCACAATTTGATATTCATTATTCTAATATTCCCCTTCACGTTTAGGCTAGTCTTTTTTTTACATAATACTAAACGTGGACATATTAATTAAAAAGCAAATGGGGTTTGGAAAGATTCGAACTTATGATAGGATACACGACTAACTATTCTAAAAAGTTAAATTGTTAGAAGAATACGTGATTTAATATTTTAATTATTCTAACAAAATAGATACTCACACAAATTAATCATGTGCGAGAAGCTAGATTTGAATTGGTGACTTGAGGATTTTCGATCCTCTACTCTTCCGACCAAGCTATCCTGACCATTGGTTACACATCATCCTTAATTTACTAGATGACCTGGTTCTATGTCACTTAAAAAGACAAAAGGGGTAGAAAGAATCTTATCCGGCCTCTAGAATTTTGTTTGATTTAAAAAAAAAAAAGAGAGGATAAATCATTAAGTTAAGGAGTCAAATGGTCCTTTTTTGGGATAGATTTGTTCACTGGACTGCACGTACTTGAACATGTTAAAGAGGAAGCTCCGAGCTACATTCTTTTGGAAGGGACAATAGTGACAATCTAGAACTATTCTGTCAACAGGAGAATGTTATCTATTTGACGTCTCTTTACATATCCTCTGTCTTTACTGAGAAATTGAATTATTATTTAAAATTAACAGGATCTACGTCGTTGCCTTTCTTCTCTATAAAATGTCCAAAGCATGTCATTCCATTGTGGTACCATCTTACTTGTAGTTAAACCATAATAATATTGATTTTAGGAAGTCAGTCGTTTACTTTTGAGACGGAATTGCGGAAGGGCTCTTGAAGCTGTTCCTCTGACAGATTCTACAAAAGGTCTTTCATCTGAATGAAATTTCGACAAACAGGTAAACTTACGTTTGCTGGTTTTGGATGCCTGTTGGACGTGGCAAATAAGAACTTAGTAATCTAGAATTAGTTGGTAAGCAAATCCAAGAAAAGTAGAGAAATTAAGATAAGAGTGGTTACCCAAATCTGTAGTGAATAAGTAGGGAAATAAATAGTTTCGCATAATAGTCGTTATCCATTGTCGCGACCTACCTCGGGTGCACCACCTATGGTTTGGCTAATGCATTGCTAAGCATAAACTTAGCTCGGGATCTCCCAAACCCATATCAATTCACGACTTAGGTTCAAGTTCTTAACATGCAAATGATTTTTTAATCAGAAGTTGCCACTAATCTATTTTGGGTGGGTCGATTAGAAACCAAGTAAAATAACAGGAGATAAAATTTATTCTTGCGAACCAGAAATTGTGAGTTCGGGAACTTGATTACATTAAATTTCTCTAACGCCATTTCAGTACCTTTCTCTTTTATTTCAAAAAAATATTTTGCAGGCAACTTGAATTGATTTTAATTTACTTCTCTAACATGTGAGGTAATCATGTGGGTGCGCAAACCACCAATTTAACACCCAAATAAAACAATAAATAAATTATGGGACTTACCTCATAGCAACGAAAGCATCTGCAATGTTATATTATAATTCACATCAACAGTCATATATATGATTTTTAATAAATGCGCAATCACTCAATCTTTTTCAAGATTTTCTTTTATTTAAATGAAGCCTAGAAATTACGTGCAATGCAATGCAATAACATACACAATTATTTTAACTAAAATGACATGCAACATGCAACCTAACATGCGGATTATATGTCACGTGACATTTATTAAATAACCTAATCTAGTGATAGGAAAAGATTAATGCAACTATTCTATTTACACGTTTAGATGACGTGCAATGGATGACTTAATTCTACATGACATGTGCATGATAATTTTTATGTTTTTTAATTAAATTTCGAAATTAAAATTACTCAATAATTAAATATGCAATTTAAATTAATGAAAAGAAGAACTAATATCCTAAATTAATGTTTTTTTTGGGATTTTTATTTCAAAAATTCAAAATAAATAAATTTTATATTCTAAATATGCAAAATAACCCTAAAACAAGCAATATTCTAACATGAACATAATCTAACTCAAATATATATATATATATATATTTTGGGTTTTCTTTTATGGAAACAAGATCAATTCAAATAACACAACAACAAATTAGGCAAGATATGATTGATATCGAATCGTATCTCACGCATGAGATTGGATTAGCCAATTTTTAACAAAATCACGAATCGTATCTTGAGTATGAGATCAAATTGGTGATTTTTCCGTGCAATTACGAGTCATATTTCTAGCGTATAATCTGACTCACAATTGTATGCACATTGTGAATTTAGGAAGATTTTCCAATTTATAAGGCTACTTGAGATTACGGGTATCATAGTGTATCGGGAATTTTAATCATGTGCATCAACGAATATATCAAATAAGGAAACGGAATTTTTGGAAATCAAAATAGACAAATTTTTCACCTATTCTGAATATTAGCTTCCAAATTTGGACTTTGAATGGCTACTCGCGATGCGATATGGTAATGCGCGGCGAGGCTCACAGCTCGAACTTAGATGTCAGGACCGGACTTTGGTGGCGCTCGGTTAGCTGTGGGGACGGGCAGTTGTGGGGAAGCGCAGCCGGCGTTCGGAGCTCCGGCGAGGGGTAGCAGGGTGGACCAGCAGTAGGCAAAGGAACGCATGGTAGTGGGGCGGTGCTCGAGCAGGCTGGTGGAGCGGCGGTGGTGCTCGGAGACCGGCTGAGGATGGCTTGGAGCAGCGGTGCTGTAGCAGAGCGTGGAGGCGCGGCGACCGGCTCGGGCTCTGCTGGCGTCGGGAGCAGCGAAGGCGGGTGCTGCAAGTCGCACAGGCGAGAGCGCTCGGAGCGGCTGCAGGGCGGCGGCGGCACAGCGAGGGGGACTCGGGCGGCAGCAGAGGTGGGTAGCAGCGATGGCGAGGGGGCCTCGTGGGTGCTGGAAGTCGCGCGAGCGACGCTCGGCTGCCGGCGTTGGGTTGCAGGTGGCGGGTGCAGGGGGAGACACGGCGACGCTGTGTAGAGGGGTCGGCGAGGAGCTACATGAGGAAGAAGAAGGCCTTTTTCCTTTCTTTTTGGTTTTTTTTTTCTCCCTCACGTCACTCTCACGTTCCCTCTCTCTGCTGTACCTCTCTGCACCCCTTGCTAACTTTGACCCAACAAAACAAACAGAACTCCCCTCTAAAAAAACAAAAAGGAACCCTCTCCTTTTGTCCTCCGTCGAATGAAAAAAGAACCCCTCGTGTCCGTACGTGAGCAGGAATTTTATAAGTAGGAGGCTTAATTTTTGTGGAATATTTTATTTCTTTTTTTCAATATGCATAAAAATCAATTTTGCCTGTACATAGCCTCCTGAATATATCGTCGAGATATGTGCATTCGAGCGCAATATTCTCTTTTATCTTTTCTAATATTCGATCTTAAACCTTCATTTCTGCCCATAAGAAATCCCTCGGTGTATATTGCCTGAATATATGAAAAATCTCTTGTCATATCATTGAATATTAGAAAAATTAATGCTCATCTATCATTGGTTGGTCCAATGCAAATGCAAATAAAAAAAAATGCTCCTAAAGCTATATGTTATGTAATTTAATTCTAACATTTTTGTTTAGGGATTAAAAATTAATCCCTAATTTTTAATGCGATGAACGACTAAACAAGCTGTCAAAATTTAGGTGTCAACACCGATGATGTGTTAGTAAATGATGGTCAGTGAATAAGAAACGCTTCGTGGATAATGCAAGAAAGCCAACCTTGATTATACGAAGGAGCTATACTTTTAGAATCTTCTATTTCAACAATTAGATAAAATCCGCCGAATTAATCTGCTATAAAACTGTCAATATTTTTCGCTGCATATCCATATAAAGAGAAACTCCTTGTCTAAACCGATTATTCTAGACATGTTATTATCTACATCTATTGAAGAGAAGATCCTGCTCTTGTACAGTGACGCTGACACCTGCTGTAGTCAGAAACACCAAAAGGGTGAGGGGGTTCTGAATCTGATGGTGTGCCCCATCATCGTTTTTGATACTTTTCTTTTCCTGATTTTGTGCCTCCATGGAGGAGGTAGCTTAGGGAATGAAAATGGAGGAGCAATTGGTCCGAAAGGAATTATCTGACTATGCAAAGTTCAAACGAGCAATTGGTCCAAAAGGGAGACTCGCCCCACTTGGGGAGCGGAGAGAATTGAATTCGTGGTAATAAGAATGCCTCGTATTATTTCAGCTCCCATTAAAAAAGTGGTTAGATGAAATTTCCAAGCCTTGTATCAAGTGTTCGCCAGTATTGTGGATCATTGTGCTCCCTTCCTAACTTCGCATTACGGTGCTAATCGCACAAATATCTCTGCATTCTTGCGAGGATAATGGTGAATCGCATGAGCAATGTGATCAACAATAGCCACGAAATTTCGAGACTAGGCTTTGGGTAAATCCGCAGAATTAAGATCGACAAAGTTCGCTTTGTGGAAGATATTCTAGCACTAATATTTTTTTGTAAGCTTGATGACGCTAGCATCTATAAATCTTAAATTGGTGCTAATCAGAAAAAACAAAGGCTGCATGGAGAAGGATTGTTATAAAAAACAAAGGTCGGAAGAGGTTCGACTCATCGAAAGGAAACACACAAAAATGTGGTCAGATAGTAGAACTCTGCTCTGCTAAGTTTACTAGAAAAGGTAGGAGCTGATGTAGTCATTACCTTTCCAAATAACCATGACAAATATATGGGTTGAGGAGTAATTTGACATTCTAATCTAAAAATTATGGTTGGCAATAATAATAATAATAGTAATAATAATAATAATAATAATAATAATAATAATAATAATAATAATAATAATAATAATAATAATAATAATAATAATAAAAACTGACTTCAATTTTTCCTTATGAACTGACTCTTCTTTTTTCACTTAAAGGGATAATCATGAGGGCTTTCTATCAATAAATCCATGTGAATTTGAAAGATAATATATAAAAAGTCAAGACTTATTTTCTACAAATGGCCAACATAAATTAGATATAAAGGTCAGTCAATAAATAGATACCGAAAATTGCTATTTAATATCATTTTCGGGCTATTTTGATCAGTATACCATTTTGATTACAACTCATCTTTTTTCCCGTCCAACTAGCTTTATAACGCACTAAATCAAAATAATTGAATAGAATTTATAGTTTGAGTTAACATTAGTTCGTTCATCAAGAAGATATTTCTTTAATTTTTTTATTTAAGTTTAGGGAAGAAGGAAAGAAGCTACCAAAAACCCTAAACTTTACCTAGAGTGACAAATTTAGCCCAAATTTTTTTTGTGACACAAAAAGCCCTAAACTTTGTCAATCGTGACATATTTATCCCAAACTCCATGGTCAAGGTCATTTTCGTCTTTTTCTTTTCATTTTTTTTATCTTTCCTTTTTCTTTTTTTCCCTTCTTTTCTTTTCCTTCCACCATGGCCGGCGGAGGGCAGCCGCACTTAGGTGAGGGCTGTCCCCTCGTCGGCGTCAAGCGAGGATAGCCCTTGCCCGAGCCGGCGAGGATAGCCTTCATCGACCCAAGCACTTTTGGCCTTTATAGTATGTATAGATATAATTGTATGCACTTTTGGCATCACGAACACAAATCCACATATTTATGTTTGATATCATGTTAAATTGGTTATTGATAATGTTTTACTAACATTAAAGAAAAGTTAGTAAACTAAGAACAAACAATTGCTTGGTTAAGAAAAGCGCGTGACTATTTTGTCCAGCAAAAGTTGAGGTGGCTATTTCATTGACTAGAAAGGATTGCACTTTTACAGTGCCGATTAGCACTAAAGTTGATGGTGGGCCCACGGGTCCTACAAAATGTTCATTTCCCCTTCAATAGAGGGTCCTAGACATATTTGTTGTGGATCCCCCAAGGTAGTGTGCCTGAACTTTACATCTTTGCTTTTTCTTAATTGTCGTAGTCTTGGGACTTTTAACTTTTGCCGTAGTTCTCATTGGACGCTGGCCATGGATATTGGTTGAACTTTTTTGGGCCAAAATTTGAGATTGAAAGTGTTGTTGGGTTTGCTTTATTATATAGGGAGATAAGTAATGCTCCACTCATTAATCCATTTTTAAAGAAGAAGTTCTTCGGATGGAGTAAACCCAGCTCACTAATCAAATTAAGCTTAGCATTGCAAGTTTTTTTAGTGAAGGAAAGACTGGAAATTAGATACGACATTAGTATGGAGATCTTTTTACTCCGTTTTATTGTTTTAATCTCTCTCTGTCTTTTTTTCCCCATTTTGTGCAACTTAATAATCCCCTTCTCTCCTTGGCACTCATTTATATTTACATCTTGAAAGTTCTTGAATTCAAGATAATCTCCAATTCCATAAGCAAATTCCACAGATTGCCTTTTAGAGATTGGCGACATTAGAAATCGTTGGCTTAAATAACCTCGAGTTTATATTTTTTTCCATCCATGGTTAAATCTTTCACACAACTGAAAAAATTGATTGTATCAAATTGCAAGAAGATGGAGGCAATCATTATGAAAGAAGGAATGGGAGTGGAAACACTAGAAATTCCCACCGTTAACCCATTTACGGTTAGAAAATTTGAAGAGTTTGACGTGCTTTTCTCATGAAAAGTGTAAGATTGTTTTTTGGTTTTTATCACTAAAGATTGTAGTGTAGATATATTCATCCCTACAATAATGGTGATATTCTTTTCATCCAATGAAACACCAATGACAGGTGCACTAGAAAGTCAAAGTTAGGATCACATCGTATCTCGTGCCACTACACTCTTCAATCAAGAGGTATGTGATTAACATTACGTCAAAATATTAAATATAATGGAGACAAGTGTCACGACCTGACCTCACCGCCCTCACCCGCCTTAGGGAAAGGAAAGGGGGAAAGGTTGGATTTAGGGATACTTAATTATGAGGGTTTTCCTCACGGTTCTCATCCTCAAAGGCATCACCACCTCACCTTCCTAGTGAACCATTTGTGAGTTGCCTCGCACATAATCGTGAGCTCTCCCAAGCTTGTACCTTTGATAGCGGAAGGTGTCGTGACTCTATCTTGATGTCACAGCACGTCTTGATCAATAGTTTTAAGGTCGAAAGGAAACTGGAGTTTAAGGGTATTTTGATGATCGTGATAGCCCTCTCAAGATGTACATCTATCAAAGATGGCATCACTTCATCTTTTTAGCTTCACCATCTTGAGTATGCTAAATCATAACCATGAACCTTTTCCTAAGGTTCATACCTCTCACGATGGGTTTATTAAGTGATCTAGTTATTTAAGGCAACCTATAAATAAGATGGGAGTAGCTACTGGTCTCATTTTTTGGGGTCGGCTAGAAAACCCAATCGAGGGTTGCGAGTTGTCCTTGATTTCTATGTAACAAGATATTTAGGTTCGATGATTTGGGTTACACTAATATTTCTATTAGCGCCCTTTCGGTACCTAAGAGTATGTCGTGTTACCTAAGGTGTCTATTCATTTCTTTCTACTTTTTAGGACCTACACTAAGTGATCACGCGTGGTTGGTAATTTTTGTGCCATTCTATATTTAAGAAAGATTAAAAAAAAAAAGTACGCAATTGAATTTAAAGTACAAGGCGGTAAGTAAACAACCAAGTAAAACGATAAAGCTATCATTCAATCCTAAGATTTAAAAGAAGTAAAAGGAAAAAGAATGAAGGAAAAGGAAAGAGCTTGCAACTCGTCGGGTGTTTATATAAATGAGAAAAACCGAGACATATGTCGGGGATGAATGTTATAAAAACATGGTCGGAATGGACATCAACCTTCCACCATCTTCGCATCAACTCCATTTTCAGGGTCCCATTCTAATTCTACACGAAACCTAAACTAAGTACATAAAATGGAAAGAAATATTCGTGCATGTCAAAACATTCAAAATCACAATGTGGGATTAAGAGTAATCAAACAAGTGAAGTAAAGCTCAAAATCCACCAAATTTGAGCCTCGGGGTCGGCCTTTGCAATTCATGCGTAGGTTCCACTAGCGCCTACCCAATTTATTTTTATGACTTATAGCCATTGACCATTTGTGTTCTCGCATGGCCAATAACACTTATAAGTCCTTATAAAAATGTTTTAAGTGAATCCCCAAGATTTACGCCACAGTATCAGACATCATACCTAACATACATCTAAAATCCATATGCATTGGCATGAATTAAACACACACAGTGCAGGCCTTTAAGCCTTATTTCCCAACCACTAAATCAATTAAGTGAATCATTGATGGGTCACTTATTCAAAAGGCATGTGCCAGAGGCGGGAAGAAGAGACGGGTGGTTGTTAAGGCTAAGGTAGCTCACGACCGACACTAGGAGGTAGGAAGGAAGGACAGAGAATGGAGAGACCGCTAGCGGTAGCTAGAACTGGCGATGATCGACTCACCGAAAGAAGACTAGTTAGATAGATAGAGAGAGAGAGAGAGAGAGAGAGAGAGAGAGAGAGAGAGAGAGAGAGAGAGAAATTTGGATGTAGAAAATGAGCCCCCTCCAAAAAATGAAGGGAAAACCTTTTATACTAGTCCTAAATTGATTGATCTCAGCCATTAGCTCAATTTGACGATCGAAAAATTAATCTAGGGGCCAAATAAAGATCTTAAAAGATTAAAAACCCTTAAGAAGTGTTGGGAAACCAATTGGATGGGTCTGATGAGTTTAAAACGAGAATTGCACTTAGGGCGTGTTTGGTAACCATTTTATTTCGGTGAATAATTTCTAATCAGAAATGATTGTTTTTGTTCTGCTCCCAATAATAATTTCTAAGCATTTTAAGGTGTTTAGTAACTATCGAAAATTTTTATTCTAAGAATAGAATTACGTTTGGCACTATACTCAAAATTTCTACTTCAAACCATTTTCTTTTCATTCTTTAATAATTTTATCACTTCTTCCTTGTTTTTTCTTCTTCTTTTCTTTTTTTCTTTTCTTTCCCTTATTCTTCTTCAAGCTATGGCCGGTCGCTGGTGCTCTCAAGGTCGGCGATTGGCCAAATGAGGGCTGGCAACCTCGTTAGAGAGTTGCCGGTCTTCGGCGAGGCCGCGTCTCATCGGTCGAGCCTTGCCCAACCATGGCTCAGCTGGGCCTAGCCACCACTTGGCAAAGCAAGGCTTGTCGATGGCCAAGAGAGGCTCACTTGGCTGCCGGTGGCAAGGCAAGCCTCTGGCAAGCTCGATGGACCTCGATCAACTAGTCACCGGCAACCAATGGTAGTGGACGGCGGCGGCGGCGTTAGTGGTGGAAAAAGAAAAGAGAAGGAAGAAGAACAAGAAGAAAAGAAGAGAAAAGAGAAAAATGGGTTGGCTTGGTTTTGGAATCGTTCCTAAGAACAAAAAATTAGCTTTTTTTCACTTCTCGATTCTACTCCAATTCTATTCCTGGGAACAAATTTGTTCTCAATAACAACAAATTTACCAAACGAATTTGTATTCCAAATCTATTGCCCAGAATAAAAGAATAAAATTTTTTACTATTTGGCCAATTGTCAAACGAGCCCTTAAGGGCCTAATAAGGGGTTAAATTGCAAGTTCATGAAATTCTATGGTTAATTTGCAAAATTGTGAAAGTGTAGATGGTCCCCAAGCCCATTTGAATAATTTGAAATCATCCCATTTGTTTCTTATGAAGGCACAGGGACAAAGTTGGCAAGGTAAGGATTCCGGAACCAGTCGTCGGAGGTCTAGAATTGGCTAGTGAGGGGTTGAACCAGCCTACCTCGTCGGTGATCGGTTTGACCGGTCAAACCCATTCACATTGATTTGACTGGTTTTGTCTGGTTCTTGATGATTCACGCCCATAAGGTCCTTGTGGGTTCAAAATTTATGGGCAAAGGATCTCTTCAAGTGTAAAAAATTGGCACAAATGGACACTTAAGTGCCAAAATCGAAGCAAAATGGATCACTTAAGTGCCAATTTGGCCAAAATCTGATCAAAATGCTGACGTGCGTAATTTCCGATGAAGTAAATGCAAAACGGCGTCGTTTTGCACGGCGACGTGGCTAGATAGCACAAAAACAATGTCGTTTTGGTGCTAACGTGGTAAAAATTAATATAAAAATTAAATAAATTAAATTTAAAACTAAATTTATTTATGACATTTAAAAATAAAAATACAAATTTTAGAAAAATATTTAAAAATATTTTTAAAAAACAAGGGAGGCGGTTGAGGGCTAAGCCCTCACCGCCGTTGCCCTCGTCGTCGCCGGGAAGGGCCGACGATGGAGGGGGAGGGACGGCCGGGGTCGCTAGGCCTTGGCCAAGGGCCGGCGACCTCAGCCAATCGGTGACAAGGGCCCACGAGCCCTCGCCCGATCTTGGGCGAGGGTCGCGGCCCGAGCCTAGATCCGGCGAGGGTCGACGGCCCTCGTCCGGCCGGGCCTAGGGCCGCCGCCCGCTAGGGGTCACCTTGCGGGCCCGCGTCGCCGGTTGGCCGGGGTCGCCAGCCCTTAGCCGGGTCGACAACCCCGACCGACCCTCCCCTCTCTATTGTCGGCCCTTCCGGTGACGGCGCAGAGGTGGCGACAAAGGCTCGGCCCTCGGCCCGCCTCCCCCTTTTTATTTAAATTTATTTTTAAAATTTTATTTTTAAAATTTTGTATTTTTATTTTTAAACGTTTTAAATAAATTTAGTTTTAAATTTCAATTAATTAATTTCTATATTAATTTTTTACCACGTTAGTACCAAAACGACGCCGCTTTGCACTTGTTTCGTCGGAAAATCGCAATGTCGGCATTTTGGTTGGATTGGTACTTAAGTAATCCATTTTGCTTTGTTTTTAGCACTAATTTTAGCATTAAAGTGTCACTTTCGTATTTTTGGCACTCTAGGGGTCCGGGTGTCAAAATTTATGCAATTTAGAAAGAAAATTTTCATGATTTAAAGAGAAATTTTCCGATTTTGATCCAATTAAGCCAATTGAACCCTATAAATCTGATTTGTAGGTTTTCTATTGGCTTAATTAAGCTATTATTGTGAAAAACAATGGACCCAAGCCATGGGTACACACAATCAAGTACTAAAGACTAAAATGAACATTTTTGCAATTTATTGTTCAAAAATGCAAATTAATTGAAATTGAATTCAATTAATATTGCAATAAACCTATTTGACTAACTACCCATGCTTCGGACGACCTAATGAATTTAAATTGACTTTGAATTGAAGTCACGAGACTTAAGCCAAAAATGAATCGAGGTCTAATATTAAAATTGGACCTTGATTCATGAAATTAAACCATAGTCATGAATTGGTCATTCTAATTTTCTTCAATTAAAGCTCAACGACTTGATTTGCTTATGCTCAAGAGAGTGAAATTCCTCAAATTGGGAAGTTCTCATATGAATTTCTCAAAACTAACCCAGAATTTGGACTTACTATAAAAAAATAAGTGAAAAAATCGTCTGTTCATGAATCATGAAGAATTGATTTTGACTCCTTAATCAACGCTTAAAACGGCAATTTACATTTTAACATGACAATTCTCGGAATCGAATGAACGAGTAAATTTAAAATAGTCCCTAAACCAAATATTGTAAAAGAAACTATATCTAATTATGACTCAAACAAAGGTAATTTTATTTTTGGCCAATTTAAAATCTAAAACTGAAAATTTTGAAAAACAAAGTTCTTAATCGAATTTTGTAAAATTTTCAACACAAAATTCAAATTGACACTAAAACAAAGCATTTTGAGGGTTTTTAATTTTTTCTAAATTTTTTTATCAAAATTTTGATCAAAATTCAACCATTTAGTTAACTTTTCCTAAAATATTGATTTTTTGAGTCAAATTTTTGGATTTTTGAAAAAATGACTTGAGAAAAGTGAAATTAAAGACATTTAACATCTTTCTATGTGAAAAGCCAATTTTTGATTTTGGATTGACTTTTTGGTCAATGATTGACTTTTGATTAAAGGGTTTACCAAAAAGTTAACCCTAAAGTCAACCGTTTGAGTTTTTTTTTTTTTTGAAAATGAATTGGAAATTGTTTAAAAGAGATAACGCAAAGGAAGATATGAAAAACGATACTCTTTTGGTCGAAAAATAGGCTTCATTGCAATCGAAAACCCAAAGATCGATTTTTACCTTTTTGGATGGGTCAACTAAAAATCAAATGTCAACAGTTGCCCCTCTTTGAGTGGGAGTTTGAAGAGATTCCACTTAAAGACAAATTAATACTTGCAATTTTGAAGTCGACTCCATTTGGGAGAAAAGACAATAACAAAGGAAAATGACATTTGGTTAGAGACATACTTGAACATTTACCTTCACTCATTGGAGTATTTGGCTCATGCTTGGTATCTTTCTCTCTATCTCTCTCGTGGAATGGAATGAAGGAAATGCGATTATTGTGAAGAGGGAATGATTTAAGGATAACCACTAACCTAAGGACAAGGTTTAGGAGGATAATATAAAATCAAGAGTCAAGGTTTATAAGGATAACTTAGAATCTAAAGAACGAGATTTAAGGTTTACCAAGAACCTAAGGAATGAGATTTAAGATTTACTAGGAACTTAAGGGGTATGATTTAGGATGCCAAAAACCTAAGACAAAGAATATGGTTTAGGATGACCAAAAACTTAAGACAAAGGATATAGTTTAGGATGACCAAAAATGGGTTCACCGGGAACGTACATTTTGAAAAATGATTTCGAGATTTCTTACGAAATCACTCAAACACATCTTGATAAACAATATCAATTGTCAAATTCCTTTGGAGAGAAATTTTAACAAAGTGAGGTTTAATTAACCTTCTAAGGATTATATCAAATAGGCCAAGTTAGAAATAACATAATCAAAAGGTTCTTTCACACTTTGGCTCTCGAAAGGGCTTTTTATTCCCATCCTTTGATATGGGAAAACTGTTTTGTTCTTACTAGAGAGGTCTCATGTAACCGATGTCTAAGGTTTTTGGAAACATTCATAGTGAATACAAATTCATTGATGAAAAGGTCTTTGGAAAGGACCATAACGATGGCTTGGTCATGGGCTTACACAAAAGATACTTACTTTGAGGCTAAGAAGAGAATATTCAATCAATATCTTCATCGGGTTTACAAGTCAAGAATCTTGAAGATAAGATAAAATGTGATTGCTTCCACTCCTTCTAGCAATAGCTCCTATATGAAATTCCTATTTTAACTTGAACCATCCCAATCGTAAGAGATTTCGGATAATGGTTGTAATGTTAGTTCGAGTGAGGCTTGAAAGGCTTTGAAATTTTTCTGATATCAGAGGAATAAAAGTGAGTGATTATTTTGATATCATTACCATCACACAACTTTTAGGAGTCATGACTCTTGAAATTTAACCTATCTTGAGAATCTTTTTGATTGCTTTGTTTTGAAACGACAGAGTTTCGCTCTCTTTTCTAATGACATGCAATATATACTTTGCAAAGCATATCTTTCGTTTTTTGAATGCATGGTCTTTTCTACATGACCTTGATCGTGTATTTTTCCCAATGAATTTTTTTATGAGCATTGACCTTACTTTTACCAAGTACCCTATTTTTTCATGCCCCTTATTTTTGCACTCTCTTTTAAGTATCTAGACTCTAGAGTGGTTTTACAAATGTGACCAACATTTTCACTTTTTCCCATTGGTAAATCACATGCTTTGCCCTAGTGTGGGAAGATAACTACCATTTGGGGTTTTGAAAAGGATTGCATAAGGCTCAACTTGGCTAAGAAAATGTAATTGTGTTTGGATAGTGAACATAATGCTCTTCGTCACCTCGGGATGCTTCAAGCTTCCATAAAAATGCACCTAAAGCTAACACAAGAAGATTAATGCAAGTGAAGGTAATAAAATTTTCTTGATATTTTGCTCCATAATCTTCAACCAAGACCCCTAATTTTGCCCTAATGCGAGGTTGTTCTTAACAGTTATTTTGAAAATGCTCCATATTTGGCTCAAAGTGGCTTGCAAGAGATATCGATAGTGTTTAGGATTGAGAAAGAAATGCCTTTATTATTTCAATCTATGTATTCACCATGAATGAATCTTATGCCCTGAAACCAGGTTCTTTTCACTCAATTCTTTCAAAAAGTGTATAAAGATGTGTTTGTCAAAGGGTTGCCTCTCATCATCTTAGGCATTACCATTCTGCATATTTAACAATCATTTTTGAGTTTTTCAAAACATCAATTAGTTAAATTCCTTTCCGTGAGGAATTAGGATATGAAGAATGTTTTTCAAAAGATATATTCCCTTGACTCTACTTGGGAGGATTTTGGAAACAAGGTTGAAAGAGTTTGGGAGACAAAATAGGTCTTGTTTACAAAAGGGTCCACTTTTAAAGCTCGATCGACTCTTTCGATGTTCTAATGGACAAGGCCACTTTTAAGTTCTAAAGAAAGTGGTCATTTTTTGAAGGTTTGTATTGAGGTTGATCTCCTGTGTATAGGTGAAGTCTTCCTTAGGGATCCTTTGGTACCTGCAAGATGAATAAACATGCAAATGCAACATGTATGCATGAGATGCATGATATATATATCCTAGAGTGACTTGGATTTAATCAAAACAGATTTCATCAAACTCCTTGACTAATTCTTTGAGATACTCGTGGTAAGGAATCAACTTTACGTCTCGCATTTACCATTCACCTTATGTCTGAAGGATGATGAACGTGGAATCACCGTAGACTTGGAGTCTTTTGACTTTCATATCGATGACCAACTGTAGACGAGAATACAAGCTTCATGTTTGGAGATATCATTGGTGTGAGGAAATACCAACTTCGTGGCCACTAGATAATGTTGGCCAGTTAGGGATATTAAAACTGCCCAAGTGTTAGAATTAAAAAGGTTAACAGTACCATCAAAGTACATGGTCCATTTGTCGTGAGAAATCAAATGAATTTGTTTGTCGACTTTATCCTAGTCATTTGACTTCTTGGGATTTTTAGCTAACATATCGGTTATGGCTTGATCTTTAACAGACTTTTGTGACACGTTTCGCATGTCAAATTCAGAAAGTGATATTTGCTATTTGGCAAGTTTTCCAACCAATGTGGGCTTCTCTAAAAGATACTTAATTGGGTCATTCGTGATCACCAGTAGGATGCGGTGGTGAAGTGTACTTGTCTCAATCGATGTAATAGCCAAATCGGGGCTACACACTTCTTTTTCACTTCTGGATATTGGACCTCAAAGGCAGTAAACTTCTTATTGAGATAGTATATAGCATGTTTTATCCCATCCTTCGGTCCTTTTTGTATGAACATAGCTCCTAAGGACTCATCATAAATGGTGAGACACATAATTAAAGGCACACCCTGAATAGGTAGTACCAAGAGAAGTGCTTGCAAAAGATATCACTTGAGTTCTTCAAAGGACTTTTGGTATTCTTCATTTCAATTGACCTTGGCGTTCTTCTTCAACAGCTTGAAGAATAGCTGAGTAGTTTCTTATAGCCAAGAGATAAACCTTGCTACATAGTTCAATCTTCCTAATAGGCTTCGAACTTCCTTGACAGTAAAAGAAGAATTTAAGTCACATATGGCTTTCACCTTAGCGGGATCAATCTCGATGCCCTTCCTACTAACCACATAAATCCAAGGACCTTTAGAGACTTCGCCCCAAGTATGCACTTCGCTAGGTTAACCCTCAACTTAAACTTCCTCAATTGGTCAAATAACTTTCGCAAGACTTCAATGTGGTCTTCACCTTTTCTTGACTTAACAATCATATCATCAACATAAACTTCAATTTCCTTGTGCACCATGTCATGGAATAATGCCACCATAACCCTTTGATATGTTGCCCAGCATTCTTCAAGTCGAGAGGCATGACTTTATAGTAAAATGTTCCCCATGGGGTCATAAAGGACGTCTTGGTCTTGTCTTTTTTCTTCATTTGGATTTGGTTATAATCGGAGAATTCATCCATGAAGGATAATAATTCAAATCTAGCCATGCTATCAACTAGAACATCGATACATAGCAAAGGAAAATTATCCTTTGCACTTGCTTTATTGAAGTCTCGATAATCAACATATACTCGAACCCTGTTCGTCCTTCTTCATGACTAGGACTATATTAGCGATCTAGTTAGCATATTGGGTGACTTCAATGATACCCACTTTCAATAGTCTAATGACTTCCCCCTTAATTTTCTTAAACAACTTAGGTTTGTCCTTCTGAGCTTCGCATCTTGGGCGGAACGTCAGGGTTTAGTGGTAAAGTGTGTTCTACAATCTTTGGATCTAAACTCAACATATTGGCATAAGACCATGCGAAGACATCTTGGTATTCCTTCAATAATTTGATTAATCTATCGGTATCTATTTGAGAAAGACCTGCCCCAATCTTGGTTTCCTTGGGGTTTTCTAGATCTCCTAAATTCATGGTGATTGGTTATTCAAGTAGTGGAAGGTTTGGATTCTTGATGTCTAATCCATTCCCTTTCAATAACCCTACGATCATCTTCATCTTTTGAACCAAAATAATCAAGTTCTAAAGAATCCTTTGGATTTGAATCCGAGCCATGTAAATGACTATAACGATGATGCAAAGTGTTATGCCTAAGATGCAACCAAAAATTGTTATTATATATATATACTAAATGCAATGCATGCATATGTCATGAAAAATTCATTTTCGAATCCTAGATTTTCGAAAAATTTATTGGGAACTCACCCTCATATCATTGGATATCCTTGTTCCACCAAATCGCTTTTGAAACTATAGATCATGTGGAGGCTTAGGCCTCAAAGAATCATCATAGAACTAGTTTGGGATACTTCACACGTCTATTAACAAAGAATGTGAAGTTTATTGATATGTAAAAACTGCATTACAACACATTGTCTTGGATCCATAAAGTTCGTGATCCAGACTATTACAACATATGAATGAAATGAACAAATGGAATTTGCTCACAGTGGAGAAATACATGGAATACAAATCCCTTACATAGCGGGATCAACGGGCTCTTTGTCTTTGCCAATGGCACCAATAATTTCATCTTCAAATAGATCGATGAAGCGATGGATGGTAGCTTCCTCTTCTTGTAGGAACTTTGGTGGCCTAGGGAAGAAATCCTTCAATGGAGAAGGTAGAAGACGCCAATAGCTCTTGCTCTTAATGTTTGGGCCAATTTGGTTACCTTGACCCTTATGATCGCCTCGTAACTAAGGCCTTCATGCTTTTTCCATTGGAGTTTAGAATGCCCTGGGCAAGCTTGCCCAAACCTTTACTAGCAATGAATCCATTCTTGAGCAATATTTTGCTTGACATTAAGGATGCCTTTGAGATTGAGGCTACTTTATGATCATTCCAACAGGCACATGGGTGATTGACAAGAGCGTGAATGAATGGTAGCTTGACTCTCCCTTAATTTCATGCTCGATGTAAGGTATGGTTGTGTTGTGGAAAGTCTCGACATCCCTCTCGCATTGAATGGTTATGGTCTTGCCGTTGACAGCAAGGCACATCATTTGATGAAGGCTTGAGGGAATGATTGCTATAGCATGGATCCAAGGACACCTCAATAGCAGGCTCAAATTTCTTAGGATCTCGAGCACTTAAAAAATCTGACTAATAGTAATGGGGGCCAACCGTCAATGACAAGTCAATCTCCTTTAGTGCTTCCTTCCTCATCCCATCAAAAGCTTTGATGGGAGTCTTTGCAAAGTGGATACTATCCATACTTATTCCCAATTGACGGAGGGTAGATAAATGGCATATATTTAAGGCAAAGCCATTGTCAGTCAATACCCTTAAGATCCTAGTGTTAAAGTGCTGAGCGGATACGTATAGTGCCCTAATGTGTGCTTACTCCTTAGGAGGAAGATCTTTCTCAAAGAAGGATATTTGATCTCTAAGGAGTATGACACCCATGAATTTCTTCAATTACACCTTTCCAATGGTTTCAGGTACGTGAATCTCATTCAAGATCTTGAGGAGCATGTCTCTATGCTTCTCAGAAGACTTGAAGAGTTCTAACAATGAAATTTGAGTGGGCATTTCTCGCAATTTCTCAATTACTTCGGCTTCACTTGTCTTGAGTGTCTTAAGGAGTTGTTTAGCTTCTTTATCGGTCACAATTTTCTTTTCAACACCCTCAAGAGAGGGTAGACTCGACCCGATAGGTTGACAATGTCGATTTCATTAGCATTGTAATTCCACGGGACCTCTTTAGCATTATAAGTGGAAGGTGTCTTGGTCTTTGAGTACTCATCCACCGGCGGTGGTAATTCGATGACTACGGATTCAAAACCATACCCAAGATCCTCATGGCTTCAAGATTGTCACCTAGTAGGTGTAATTCAATGGAACTCATGTCGGTCATGCAAGCCTCGCAAGGGACATTCTCCTTAGTCAAGATCACAACGGGCTCGATCATGAGCACGAAATCATTGTCAAATTCATCTCCCCTTCCATTAGGAGCGATGTCCTTAGGGTCTTGAAAGAAACTCAATGCAGGAGTATACTTGACCATAAAGCCGTACTTCCTATGACATCCTAAATTTCGACTCGTCCCGATAAAACGAAATGAGCTTTTCATCGGCGGGCCTATGGTCCTTTTTCTTTGAGCTAATCACTCACAAGTTAACCAATCTATTGGGTGAAGCCGTTAAGGAGTATAACCGCGGTAAAATCCCTAAAAGCTATCCGATTGGTTGGATTGGACTAAAATCACGCTCAGTCGATTTTAACCATGAAATTGAATTCGGTTTTGGAATTCAGACATTTGAGTGTGTCATGATTCATTTATAGGACATCATCTCATCTTTTGGAGAAATTCCGTCGAGCCGGGAATTTTGCGGAAAAAACAGTTTTGACAAAAAGAATAAGGGAAATTCGGATGAGGGGATAATGGGGCTATTTTGCTGCCCAAAAGTCCTTAATTTTGGAAAATTATGCTCAAGAAAGTAATTGGGGAACAAGAAGATAAACTTGGAGACTTTTGGGGTATGCATTGATGAACCAAGATATTTGTATTTGACTTCTCTCCCTCTTTCTCTTTCTCTCCAAGTTCCCCCTCCCTCTCTTTCTTGCACATGCCCCGGCCGACTCCACCCCTTCGCTGCTTTTTCCCCCTTTTCATTTTCCCTCCTTCACATTCGTTCCCCCCCTCACATCCAAGTCAGCCCACTCTCCCTTTGCCATCACCAGCTCACCACTCCACTATCCCTTGTGTCCCTCACATCCATCTCTCATCTCACCATCTCCATCTCCTTGCTTTTGTTGCCACACGTCCACCACCCCTCACCCATCGTCCAAAGTCCAACCAAGCGTCCCGCAGCCCGCAACCGCTCCAGCTCAACTCGACCACCAATGGAACCACCACCCCCGAGCAGCACTGCACCGTGTCCAGCACGCTTCACACCAGCTCAGCCCCTCGATCCAGCTCAACTTAGAACTAGTTTTCCCAGCTTGAGCAACAAGCTTGTTGGCCATTTTTAGCCCTTTCTCGACCTTGCTTGGGGTCGCCGTGGGCTTGTGTTTCCCTCACCTTCGTGTTGTCGTCACTGTGGACTCACCGAACCACTAAACTGGTGAGTTTACTTACTAAACCTTGCTTAGGAGGTTAATTATACTTAAGGATTGTTTAGATTAGCTTAAGAATGGATTAGTGATAATCTAGAATGGATAGATTAACCTTAGAATAGATTACTATTAATCTAATTAGTGAGATTAGCACCTATGAGATGAATTAGTCCAAATCAGTGGACATTCTGCAATTCGGATCTCTAGACCCTTGCCATTTGCCATTTTTGTAGATCAAAATGGGTTGCGAATTTGATGTTGATTTCTCTTGAGAAATGTTTTAGACATCTTCATATACAACATATATTTTTCTCAAGATTTTAAGGATTTAAACGAATGAGATATTAGTTTCGTCATTTCAAAACAAAACCTTAGTTTTCACTGAAACTGGTGACCTTTTGGGATTCTAGAGATTTTTATCAACTCTTAGAGTTTGAATTTTAAAATGTTTTCTTCATAAAAGTTGTTTTTCACATCTTTTAGTTTAACATAGTCAAATTTCAGATCAAATGGACAAGTTTTGGATCTTGAACTAAACTGAATTTGGAAAACAGACTTTCTGGAAACGGATCCAGTTTTTGGTACTAGATTGAGCGATTTACTGGGCCGAATCTAGAAGTATTTGGGTTAAGGTGTCTCATGAAAATGTTATTTATGCGTCCTTTATAACATATTCAAATTTGGGAATTTTCTGACCTTTATTGGTTAGGTTTCTGGATTCAAACTAGGAGATGCGCGAGTGGGCCTCTTCTACCGGTTAAAGCCAGTTATGATTTTGTGGTATTATTGGTGCAATGTTTGCTAGTTTGTGCATATTTTATGATATGGTTGGTTTGTGACATGCCTAGAGCTTATGCATGATGATGCACGAATGGTTGTGCTATGGTAAATGTTTATGGTCATGGCAAAGGATGGCCATTGATGGGGGATATGTGTTATCGATTACTTAATTGTGCAATTGGTTGATAATTTATGCAATTGAGTGCAATTGAGTGATTAATTGCTGAACTTCAAGTAGGTCGTGTCCATTGGGCTGTAATTTAACTGCCAAGCTTCGAGTAGGCCATGCCCATTGGGCCATGATTTAACTGCCAAACTTCTAGTAGGTCGTGCCAATTGGGTTGTGATTTAACCGCTGAACTTCAAGTAGGCTATGCCTATTGGGCTGAGATTAACCTGGCTAAGCCAGAAGACCGTCAAACATCAAGTAGGCCGTGATTGAAAATTGGAACCCTTGCAATTTATTTAGTTGAGTGAAGCGTTTCAATTGTTGTGTGCATCTGTGATATGCATTATGTATACGATTGTGCTGACATGCGAGGGAACCGAGGCGAGGTAAGTTCTCTTTTTGTGTGGCTAGGCCACCCCATGGTGTATTTCCTTCCTAATAGAGGTTTAGAGGGTGAACTTGCTGAGACATTGTCTCACCCTGTCGTGAGCTTAACTTTTCAAGTCCTTAGATCAGCTGATCCTCTTAATGAGGTTGGGAAGGACCTGAAGCCCCGAAGCCTGTGAAGGTGAAGTCTGAAGGATTGGCGAATGTGTCCAACTAGTAGGTCGTAGAACATCTTCTTTTTGTGAGCCGATCTTTTTGTAGACTTTTATATATAAACCCGTGAGTTTATAAAAAGGTGTTTTGTGAAAATGATATCTTGCTTTTTTATCCCAATTGAGTGTTGTCTGGGGATTATTTTATTCTCTTCCACATGTACAATAAAATGAATGGGTCGGCGACGCGTCCTGGGATGTTGTAAATTTTATCGACCACCGAGGGATGGGCACACGCTTAAGGATTGGGGCATGACATCCTCATTTAGTGGTATCAGAGCTGGTCGATAGTTAGAGTGATAAGGTACGATGGTTTATGGGATAGTTAGTAGGAATGACCTTTATTTTATGGTGGTTCATGTTAGATAGCTGATTGGTAAATTGTTTGGTGTGGATCACTCAAATTCTAATATGGTATTATAATTGGAAAACAGGTTTCTATAAAGATCATGTAGATGAGTGATCAGGAGCAGATGACTTTTAGAAAGTGTACCATTGAACTTGTTACTTAGGGTAGGACGCCGACGAGGGTCGGTACCCGAGGAGGTCGTGGTCGAGCGCCAGCTCAGGTTAGCGCTAGTGGTGTAGCACCGCCTCTTGGGGGTGTTGGGGTTGCAGCCCCTGGTGATTCTAGGATCGAAGGGATCATGCAGGCGCTTGAAGCCATGGGAGCACTGATGGAGCAGCAGGCTTAGAATCAAGCCGCCGTCGCTATAACCGCCGCTACTGCTACCATTGCTGCCATCGCTAAGGCCGTAGCCACTACTGCACCAGCCAAAGTTCTAGCTGGGAACGTGGTTGTGGTGAGAGAAATGCCTATTCATAAGCTCATGGAGCAATTCTTGAAGTTGAACCCACTGAGGTTCACTGGCGCTAGAGATCCTGAGGCTGTATCACTTTGGATACAAGACCCGGAGAAGGCCTTTGCACTGCTGATGTGCACCGAGGTAGAGAAAGTTGTCCTGGCAGTATAACAACCGCAAGGTAACGCGAATACTTGGTGGAAGGCCACCGGAGACATATTATTCCCATAATGCATAGTCTCGGTGTGGAACGCTTTCCTCGAGCCTTTAATGACAAGTATTATTCGTAGCGCCCGAGAGCGAAAGATGGAGGAATTCCAATGCATCCGTCAAGGGATGATGATCGTGGACGAGTATGAGGCTAAGTTTGCTGAGCTATCTCAGTATGCACCAAGACCGGTGGAAGATCTTGAAGACAAGGCTTGGAGGTTCAAGAACGGCCTTTGACCAGAGCTGGGAGCCCACCGGTGCCATTGGACCCGAAGGATTACAATGAGGTTTGTAGTTGGGCCCAAATGATAGAGAGGGACCTGAGTGAACAGATTGCTGCGTCTAGTATGAGGTTCAATTCGAATAGGGACGGAATCCGGTTCGAGAAGAAACCCATGACTAGAGGAAGGTATCATGTCCCGCCTAATAGGAAGGGTGGGATAGGCAAGTCAGTGCCAAGTGAAAATAGCATGTGTCGTTTTTGTGAAAGGCGATACGGATCAGCCCCATGCCATTTTAGACCGGGTACTTGTTTTGAGTGTGGCCAATAAGGTCACATAGCCAGGAATTGTCCTAGAACACGGAGGGGACCACAAAGATTACCGCCACCGCCACCGATGGGTCAAAATAGTGGGTTTGTGCCTTAGATCGCACCACAAGGTGGACTGAATAGACCTCTAGCTTAGGGAATGACGTATGCTATCACGGGAACACAGGCACCATTACAGTAGATAGGACGCCACTAGGATGGCGAAGGAGACAGGAATGAACCGAGCCATGCACCAATCTGGGAAGAATGTTTTTGGGGGTAATTTTTATCGAGTGGTGCAGCGGAATTTTGGTTAAGCTCATAGAACCTCGCTTTGTTGTAATGAAGTCATAGAAAGGAAAATCGCTGACTAGAGTTGTACTTGATTATTTTGCTTATGTACAACTTTGATATCATATATGAAAAGGTTTGTCTCAAGGAGCTTTTTGTTGTAATGAATTGTTGTTGTAATGTAATATAGTTTGACCCGTTGACGGCTGAAAGTTTCGAATTTATTGGAAGCCAAGGAGGACCATCGATCCCTTTTATCTCATCACTAGAGGCAACCCGTTTGCTAGACGGAGGTTGCCAAGGTTATTTGGCGACTATCGTAAATACGACAGTTGAGGAGCACGAAAGATAGTTGAAGAGCATGAAAGATAGTTGAGGACAATACTTCAAACTCTACGAGATCATGGATTGTACGCTAAGTTCAATAAATGCGAGTTTTGGTTGACTCGTGTAGCATTCTTAGGTCACGTGATTTCAGGCGAAGGAATCTCCGTGAACCCGTCTAAGATCAAAGTAGTGCTCAGTTGGCCAAGACTGATAACAGTGACATAGATAAGAAGTTTTTTAGGTTTGGCAAGTTACTACAGAAGGTTTGTGGAAGGGTTTTCAGCATTAGCGTCACCGTTGACTCGATTACTAAAGAAGGAAGAAAAGTTTGTGTGGACAGTCAAGTGCGAGCGTAGTTTCCAAGAGCTTAAGCAGAAGCTGACTACCGCACTTGTGTTGACCATTCCACCTAGTCCTGGAGGATACGTCGTTTAGAGGACTAGGTTGCGTGTTGATGCAATATGGTAGAGTTGTTGCATACGCGTCCCATCGCTTGAGACCTCATGAACCGAACTACCCGACGCATGACTTAGAACTCATAGCAATCATTTTCGCTCTGAAGATTTAGGGACATTATTTGTGTGGAGAAAGATTCCAGATCTTCACTGACCATCAAAGTCTTGAGTATCTATTCTCTTAGAAGGAGTTGAATATGAGACAGCTTCGTTGGATGGAACTCCTAAAGGATTATGATTGTGATATCTTGTATCACCCTGGAAAAGTAAATAAGGTCGCAGATGCGCTGAGTCGGAAGTCTTTAGTTACGTATATGATGGTCAAGGAATGGACTTTACTTGAGAAAGCTCGAGATTCGATTTTCAAATTTTAGGTAGGCCACTTTTCGAATCTTATGGCCACCCTCAGAATTGAGTCGGATGTGCAAATTAGAATCAAGATGCTTCAGTGGACAAACCTAGAGATTCAGAAGATCTTGCAAGAGAATACCGAAAAGAAGAATGCTGACTTTTAGATTTCTGATGACGAAACAATGAGGTTATAAGGATGATTATGTGTACCTGACGATGTAGAGCTTAGGGAGGAGATCTTATCAAAAGCTCATCGTAGTAGTTACAGCATTCATCCCAGTAGTACAAAAATGTATAAGAATCTGCGTCAATACTATTGGTGGTCCGGTATAAAGACAGATATCACCAAGCATGTCGTCAAATGTCTGACGTGTTAGCAAGTAAAGGCACAGTATTGTAAGCCGGGAGGACTTCAGCAACCTCTCAAGATCCCCGAGTGGAAATGAGAACATATCACAATGGATCTTGTGACGGGCTTACCAAGGAGTTAGAGGGGTAATGATTCCATTTGGGTAGTGGTCGACAGACTAACGAAGTTGGCTCACTTCATTGCAGTATGAAAAGACCTTGATTTGGATAGGCACGCAAAGTTGTACATGCGTGAGATGGTTCGTCTGCATGGAGTGCCGTGACGATTACATCGAATAGAGACCCGAGATTTACAGCTGTCTTTTGAAAAAGTTTGCAGGCTGCCTTAGGAACGGAGCTGTAGTATAGTACGGCCTATCATCCTCAGATGGATGGCCAGTCTGAGAGGACGATTCAAACCCTCGAAGACATGCTGTGAGCTTGTGTGTTAGATTTCAAGGGAAGTTGGGAGGAACAGCTTCATCTTGTCAAGTTTGCCTACAACAACAGCTACCAATAGAGTATTTAGATGACTCATTTTGAAGCATTGTATGATAGAACGTACAGAACGCCAGTGTGTTGGGATGAGGTCGGAAAACGAATTATCACAGGCCTAAAATTAGTTCAGCAGTTAGTGGATTGAGTTGCCATTATCAAATACAGATTAAAGACCACTCAAAATCGTTAGAAAAGTTACGTAGATAAGCATCGAAGACCTTTGGAATTCCAAATTAGTGAGCACGCCTTTCTGAAGGTGTCACCAATGAGGGGTACTTCGTGCTTTAGTAGAAAGAGAAAGCTGAGTCCGAGGTACATAAGTTTCTTAGAGATTCTAGAAGGAATCGGGATCTAACGTATCGTTTTGCATTGTCGCCGAGGTTGGCGCAAGTGCATAATGTCTTTCACGTGTCGGTGTTGAGGACGTATGAGCCTGACCCGACCCACGTGCTAAATTTTGAAGAGTTCGACGTGGACGACGAGTGTCGTACGTTGAAAGCCCGGTTCAAATTGTGGATCGGAAGGAGCAGATTTTGCTCACTAAGATGATTCCGTTCGTTAAAGTGGTTTAGCAATTCCATGGCACAGAAAGAGCAACCTAGGAAAGTGAAGATTCGATGAGACGACTGTACCCCCACCATTTTGTTTAAAGATTGGTAATGGTTTAAATTTTGAGGACGGAATTTTTATAAGAGGGGAAGAGTTGTGACATTCTGAATTTCGAACCGTCCCGATAAAATGAAATGGGCTTTTCATCAGCGCACCTATGTTCTTTTTTTTTTTTTTAAGCTGATCACTCACGAATTAGGTGAAGCCATTAAGGGGTATAACCACGGTAAAATCCCTGAAAGCTACCCGGTAGGTCGAATTAGATTAAAATCGCGTTCGGTCGATTTTAATCACGAAGTTAAATTCGGTTTCGAATTCGGATGTTTGAGCATGTCATGATTCATTTATAGAACATCGTCTCATCTTTCGGAGAAATTCCGTCGAGTCGGAAATTTTTCGGAAAAATCGGTTTTCGGCAAAAAGAATAAGGGAAATTCGGATGAGGGGATAATTGGGCTATTTTGCTGCCCAAAAGTCCTTAATTTTGGGAAATTATGCTCAAGAAAGTAATTGGGGAACAAGAAGATAAACTTAGAGACTTTTGGGGCATGCATTGATGAACCAAGATATTTGTATTTGACTTCTCTCCCTCTTTCTGTTTCTCTCCAAGTTTCCCCCTCTCTTTCTCTTTTCACGCACGTTTTCCCCCTCTACCATGCATGTTCAGTCGTCTCTCCCTCTCTCCTCCCCTTCCTTCTTCCTTGCGCATGCCCTAGCTGACTCCACCCCTTCGTTACTTCTGCCCCTTTTCATTTTCCCTCCTTCACATTCGTTCCCCCCTCATGTCCAAGTCAGCCCACTCTCCCTCTGCCATCACCAGCTCACCACTCCACTATCCCTTGTCTCCCTCACATCCATCTCTCATCTCGCCATCTCCATCTCCTTGCTTCTACTACCACACATCCACCACCCCTCACCCACCGTCCAAAGTCCAGCCGAGCATCCCGCAGCCCGCAACCGCTCCAGCTTAGCTCGACCACCAGCGAAACCACCACCCCCGAGCAAAGCACCGTGGCTTTGTGTCCAGCAAGTTTTGCACCAGCTCGGCCCCTCGATCCAACTCAACTCAGAACCGGTTTTCCCAGCTTGAGTAGTGAGCTTGTTGACCATTTTTAGCCCTTTCCCGGCCTCACTTGGTGTCATGTGGGCTTGTGTTTCGCTCACCTCTGCGTCGCCGTCACCGTGGACTCATCGAACCGCTAAACCGATATGTTTACTCACTAAACCTTGCTTAGGAGGTTAATTATGCTTAAGGGTTGTTTGGAATAGCTTAATAATAGATGAGCGATAATCTAGAATAGTTAGATTAGCCTCATAATGGATTAGTGTTAATCTAATTAGCGAGATTAGCACTTTTGAGATGGTTTAGTCCAAATCAGTGGACTTTCTGCAATTCTGATTTCTGAACCCTCGCCTTTTGCCATTTTTGTAGATTGAAATGGGTTGCGAATTTGAGATTGATTTGTTCTTGAGAAATGTTTTAGATATCTTCATCTATAACATATATTTTTCTCAAGATTTTAGAGATTTTAAAAATGATATATCAGCTTTGTCATTTCAAAATAGAACCTTAGTTTTCGCTGAAACTTGTGACCTTTTGGGATTTTTATCAACTCATAGGATTCGAATTTCAAAGTGGTTTCTTCACAAAAGTTGTTTGTCACATCTTCTAGTTTAACATAGTGAAATTTCAGATCAAATAGACAAGTTTTGCACATTGAACTAAACTGAATTTGGAAAATAGACTTTCTGGAAACGGATCCAGTTTTTGGTACTAGATTGAGCGATTTACTATGTCGAATCTAGAAGGATCTGGGTTAAGGTGTCCTCATGAAAAATATTCTTTTATGTGTCCTTTACAATATATTCAAATTTAGGAACTGAACTCATTTGGTTAAGTTTATGAATTTAAACTCAAAGACGCGCGAGTGGGCCTTTTCAGCCGATTAAGGCTAGTTATGATTTTGTGGTGTTATTTGTGCAATGCTTGTTGGTTTGTGCATATTTGATGATATGGTTGGTTTGTGACATGCCTAGATCTTATGCGTGATGATGCATGAATAGTTGTGCTATGGCAAAGGTTTATGGTCATGGAAAAGGATGGCCATTGATAGGGGGATATGTGTTATTGACTGCTTAATTGTGTAATTGGTTGATAATTTATGCAATTGAGCGCAATTGAGTGATTAACCGCCGAACTTTGAGTAGGCCGTGCCCATTGGGCCGTGATTTAACCACCGAACTACAAGTAGGCTATGCCCATTGGGCCGTGATTTAACCGCCGAACTTCTAGTAAGCCATGACATCTTAGATTTTCAATCCCGTTTTCAATTGAATAAATCGAGCCTTTCATCGACGCGCCTATAATGCTATTCCCAGAGCTGATCACTCGTGAGATAACTAGACTATCTAGGGAAGTCATTAAGGGATTTTAATATAATAAACTTGATAATTCGACAAAAAATCGACTACTCGATCATGTTCATCTGCAAAGATCATTACAACACAGTTAAAAATCGATTGGAGATTAGAGATAGATCGGTTCGACTGAGATGCGTGGTTAAACGTGGGTGATCTCACTAAATTACAAAATTCTCGTCAATCAACACTAGATTGATTTTTCTATTGTTTTGGTACCTTGTGTCCATTTTTGAAACCTTGAGATTTTCACGACCACCGAGAGTTGCCAATGTGTCGAAGAGGTTCATTGTGGCTTGAAGAAAATCGAACACGGGTCATTTGCACTAAAAATTTATGAAAGCTACCCGATAGCTTAGGTCATGCTAAAATCGTGCCAGATTGAAATTAATCACGAATTTGAATCCAATTTCAGAAATTGAAAGTTCTGTTATATCACGAGTCATTTTAGGAACGTAAACCCAATTTCCGAAGATTTTTTGCAAACCTTGACTTTTTGGGAAAAAGTTGAGGTAAGGTCGTTTTTGTTCAGAAAATTCAGAGGTCCATTTTTTATCACAAAATTGGGATGAAAGTAGGATCAATTGACAAGGAAAAATACCAATTTGATCGAGGGTTTGACAATTGAATTTTTAAGAGCAAAATTGGAGTGATTCAAGAAGCATTTGGGTTCCAATTGAGGGAAATTATGTACAAATTTGTATGCCCCCTCACCCATGAAAATTGGACCACTTCAATAGCTTTTTGAGGAAGCCAAGGCTGCTGGAAATTGGTGGTGGAGGACAGCAATGCAAGGTGGGCCAAGTCAAGGGGACAAATTGAGATAAGAGAGACCAAGTGGTCCCCCATTGCCCCCTCTTCTCCTCTTCCCCCTTGAAGCCATCCATTAGCCCCTCTCTCTCTCTCTCCATTTGTGCTGTTTGAAGCCCAGAATTCCAGAGGAGAAGTTGAAGACGTTGGAGCAGCCTAGCCCCCTGTCAGACTGCCGCTCGCCTTGCCTTGCCCGCGCGTGTCCCCGCTGTTCCATGCCATCATTCAGCCTCAGCCGCGAGCCCAATCCACCTCCGAAGCTATTCGAGCTTGCCCCGCCGTCGACGGAGCCGCTTGGAAGTTCGAAGCCGTCCGCCTAGACCCAATTCAACCTACTCGATCTGTCTTAGTCTGTTGTTGCCCCAACTAGTTCCCATTTAGCTCTTTCTCGGCCTAGAACAACAGCTAAAACTTGTGGGTATTCAAGCATTGTTTAACCATTTTGGAGACTTTCCCGACCCCGAAAGGCTAGCCCGCTTTAGAGTTTCTTGCCCCTCGCTGCGTCCCCATCATTTTGATCCGAGCGGATCATCAAACAAGTGAGTTTTACTCACTAATCCTTGCTTAGTAAGTTAATGACGTTTAAGGATTGTTTAGTTTAGGCTAAGTATGGATTAGGTGGATAGTTAGTGTGACATCCTGAATTTTAGGTTTTGATTTCGATTGAACGAGTTGTGCATTTCATTGACGCGCCTATAATTCTTTTCCCTGAACTGATCACTCATGATATAACTAGTCTATCAAGTGAAGCCGTTAAGGGATTCTAATGCATCGAACTTAAGAATTCGACTAGGAAATGACTTCTCGACTGAGCTAATCTATAGGTGTTATTATGACACAGTTAAAAATTGATTAAAGATCGGAGATAGGTCGACTCGACAAAGGTATATAATTAAGTGTGGGTGATTCCACCTAATTGCACAATTCCTATTAATCGGCATTAGACCGATTCTTCTATCGTATCCTGTGTCCACATTTGAAACCTTGAGATTTTCACGACAATCGAGAGTTGTCAATGTGTCGAAGATGTAAATTGTGACTTGAAAATAATCAACCACAAATCAAATGCACGAAAATTACTAAAAACTACTTGGTAGATTAGGACGTGCTAAATACACGCCGAATTGAAATTAACCGTGAAACCGAACCCGGATTCAAAAATTGAGAGTTCTATTATGTCACAAGTCATTTTAGGAGTGTCGACTCCTCCTCTAAAGATTTTTCTACAAATCGAGTTTTTGGTGAAAAATCGAAGTATGGTTATTTTAGTTCGGGAAAATTGGTAGGCCCGCTTTTGGTCGCACTTTTGGGATACAAGATAGTTCTATGGTCAAGGAAAAATGTGGATTTAAGTGTGGTTACATTGGTGAATTTATGGACTTCAATTTGAGCTCAATTGGATTTAATTGGAAGAGGATTGAAGGAATTTGATGTACAATTGTACCAAATTCGTATGCCATGGGGAAGGGACATTTGCACCCATTGGCAAGCTTGTGGAGGAAGCTTGAGGAGAGAGAGTGGCTGATGTCATGTGATGTCATGATGGGGGCAAAAGAGAGGAGAGTTTGACAATTGTTGAAGGCTAAAGGCCACCAAGGGGAGCCCCCTCTTCAGCAGACCTTCTTTTCCCCCATTTGATGGCTTTCTCCATTATTGAGGGTTTTAGAGAGCTTGGAAAACCATAAGAAAGCCAGCAGCAGCTCCCTGGCCGTCCGAAGCAGCCGTAAGCCCACCGGAGTTGCTCCACCGCCGCCGCTTGGCTGCTTGTGTGCTCGTTGTTCCGCCGCCCAGTCCAGCTTCTCCAGGCCATCGTCCAGCAGCTCCCTTGGTCGTTGTGGTGCCTGTTGGAGCCAGCCGGTCGCTGGAACCACCGCCCGTGCTGCCCGGACCAACCGATGCCCTTGCCGTTCCTCCTTTGTTGTTTCCGAGCCAAGCAGCCACTAGTTCCAAACTGGTTCGGTCCAAGACAGAAGTCGAAGAACCAGCAAAGCCGTGAGGCTTGGTGGAACATTTTTGAGCCCTTCCGGACCTCGCTTGGTGTTGCCATGGGCTAGTTTATAGCTCGCCTTCGCGTCCTCTTCGCAGTGAACTCATTGGCATGCAAATCTGGTGAGTTTATCCTCTAAACCTCGCTTAGGAAGTTCATTATGCTTAAGGGTTGATTAGATTAGCTTAATAATAGATTAGTGATAATCTAGAATGGTTAGATTAACCTTAGAATGGTTTAGTATTAATCTACTTAATGATATTAGCACCATTGAAGTTGATTTAGTCGAATCCAGTGGACTGTTTGTAGTTCGGATCTCTGGACCCTCAACGTTTGCCATTTTTGTGAATCGAAATGGGTTGCGAATTTGAGGTCGATCATTTCTTGAGAAATTTTTTAGACATCCTCAGCTACAACATATATTTTTCTCAAGATTTTTAGGGATTTAAAATAAGGAGATATCAGCTCCGTCATTTGCAAATAGAACCTTAGTTTTCACTAGAACTAGTGACCTTTTGGGATTCTAGGGGTTTTTATCAACTCTAAGGGTTTGAATTTCAAAATGGTTTCTTCACAAAAGTTATTTTTTACATCTTCTAGTTTAACATACTCCAATTTCAAATTCAATGGATAAGTTTTTGGACTCGAACCAAACTGATTTCGGAAAACATACTTTCTGGAAATGGACACAGTTTTTGTTATGGATTGAGCAATTTACTAGGCTGAATCTTGAAGGATTTGGGTTAAGATGTCCCATGAAAAATTTTCATTTATGTGTCATTTATAACATGTTCAAATTTGGGAATTTTTTGAACTTGTTTGATTAGATTTCTGGATTTAAACTTGGAGACGTGCGAGTGGATCATTCTGCCAGTTAGGGCCGGTAATAGTTGGTGATTATTCTTGATGTTTTGCTTGCTAGAAATTGCATATTCGGTGATGTGGTTGGATTATGCAATTGATTGTTGAATTGTGAAATTGAGTGATGATTGTCAAGTTTTGTCATTTAACTCGAAAATACCGGGTGTTGGGTTTTGACACCGTATGTGGTTTTTAAGTATCATTATCAGCTTGTGTGAGCATTTGTATGTTAGCTTGTGAGAGCCATGATCGTTTATCAGCTTGCGAGAGCAACGATCAATTTATTAGCTTGTGTGAGCTACCATCTATATATATAACAGCTTGTGGGAGCTACCATCTATATAAGCTTGTGAGAGCATAGCATCCAATTTAGCTTGTGTGAGCCGTGATTGTATTGATGGATGAATAGATGGTATGGTTTAATAGATGGTATAAATTGATAGATGTGTGGATCATATGATATCAATTGGATTGATTGAATTGATAGATCGATGGGTGTGTCGGTAGTTTCAACTTATGCGAGCGTTGTTTAAATATGAATTGTACTGACGTGCAGGAAGGACTGAGGCGAGGTAAGTTATTTGATTTGTGTGGCTAGGCCACCTCTGAGTGTATTTCCTTCCTAATAGGGGTTTAGGGGTGGACTTGCTGAGACATTTTCTCACTGGTTATTGAATAACCCATTTCAGGTCTTTAGAGGACGGGGCGGTCAGTTCGTTTTGGTTGGTCTTGTGGAGTTGCAGATGTGAAGTCTAAAAGATTGGAGATCATGTTCGACTTGTAGGTCGTAGGACTGTTCCTTTTTAAGAGCCGATCTTTTGTAGACTTTTGGTTATAGACCTCTGTTTGTAAACTCCGTTGGTTTATGAAAATGTTTGGTTGCGAAGATGCTTCGTGCTTTCCTGTCTCGTATTTGTTTGTTAGGGGTTTTATAATACGCTTCCACATGTACATTTAAAAATGAATGGGTCAGCGACGAGTACCCGAGAACGTTGCATATCTAATTGACCACAAGTGGGATGTGCGCGCTCGGGGTTCGAGGCGTGACAGCTTAGAGTAGATTAATAATTTAATTTATTGTTATTGCATGTTAGATGGTTAGAGCAGTGTAATTAGAGCCTAGACAAGCTCTAGCATTTATCTAGAGTAGTTCAGGATTCTTTCGAACTCGTCTCGGCTTTTAATTAGGCTTTATGGGCCTAAGTTTGTATTTTTGGCATTTAATAATTAATTTTTGTAATTATTAAATTATTTATTTATTTTCTGAAAATTAAACCGGGATAGCAGGTGACTGGAATTTTATGCTGATTATAGCGGTGTGATCTGTTTATTTAATTGAGTTCTAATTTATGCTGATTGTGAGTAAATTGTGATTTTAGGAATTTATTCCTAAATTTATTTAATTTCAGTAATTGATTGGAAAATAACCGGACGTTGGTTTACAACGACAAAAAATGGATTTATGGACCGTTGAAATTAGTGGGATTTTTAAAGGTGAAAATATTGTATTTTTGGCTAAAACCAACCGTGTACCCACGCACGATTATTTTTATTGGGAAGGATAAAATGGTGATTTGATCGAATCAATATTTGTGGCAGCTTACGGTAAGCATATATAATATATTATATCGATATTTACGGCAGCTTCTGGTGAGCATATATAATATATTATATCGATATTTGTGGCAGCTTCTGGTGAGCATATATAATATATTATATCGATATTTGAGGCAGCTTCTGGTGAGCTATACTATCTATTATCAACTTAAAATAAGTAGTCCTAGATTATGATCGGACTTTATAGATGGTATTGATTAAGATGATTGGGAAATGATCTCGATGACATGTAATCGACTGAGTTGATTGATTGATGGTTCGATCCGATTGATTGAAATGATTGAATGGTTATTTGAATTATATTGACTTGTAGGAAGGAACTAAGGCTAAGGTAAGTTCTCTGACTTGTAGTTGTGCTTAGGCAGCCCTTAGGGCGTATTTTCTTCCTTGTCAGGTCTTAAGGGGTAGAACTCACTGAGACGTCGTCTCACCCCATTGTGGGATATCATTTTCAGGCCCTTAGATGGCAGCTCCTATAAAAAATTTTGGAAAGCCAAAAGAAATCACAGAACAGAGTAATTCATTCCGTTCCACAAGGACCCTAGGAGGTGGGAGTATGAGCTTATACGGTTTGTGGTTTAGGTTGATACGGGCTCATCCCAATGGGTGCGCTATTGATACCGGTCATGGTACAGTCAAGATCATGACGGCCATAGAGAGGGCCCCGTACCGGAATGTGAGATTCCTCTCTATGTGATGGAGGTCGCTTTTGGGAAAGGCATCGCAGATCCTCCAAAAGACTCAGTCATAGACGCAATCGACCCTAAGCTTGAAGAGCCAGAATCTCCGGTGTATTTTGTTGTAGGCTCCAGCTAGAGTGTTGAGGGCAATGAAGAGGAGGATGATGATTTGTAGTTTTGGGAAAACCCCTTGTGTTGTAAACATGATAAATAGACCAGCTTGTATATATATGACTCGGGTTGTTATATGTACATATATGTAAGTGTGGTTGTTGTTTTTAGTTCGAAAATTTGTGGCCCTACTTTTCTATCCCATTGTGTTATTGTTGGGGATTATTATTCGTTTCCGGATACGCATTAAAATGAATGGGTCGGCAATGCGTCCTAGGACGTCGCTATTATATTGACCAAGTAAGGATCGGCACATGCTCGGAGGATCGGGACGTGACATAGGCTGTGCCCATTGGGCTGTGATTTAATCGCCGAACTTCAAGTAGGTTGTGCCTATTGGGCTGAGATTAACCTAGTTAAGCCAGAAGACTGCCGAACATCGAGTAGGCCGTGCCCATTGGGTTGTGATTGAGAATTGGAACCCCTATGATTTATTGAGTTGTGTGAGGCGTTTCAATTGTTGTGTGCATCTGTGATATGCATTGTGTATACGAATTGTGCTGACATGCAAGAGGGAACTGAGGCGAGATAAATCCTCTGTTTTGTGTGGCTAGGCCACCCCGGGGTGTATTTCCTTCCTAATAGGGGTTTAGGGGGTGAACTTGCTAAGACATTGTCTCACCCCGTCGTGGGCTTAACTTTTCAGGTCTTTAGATCAACTAACCCTCTTGATGGGGTTGGGAAGGACCCGAAGCCCCAGAGCCTTTGAAGGTAGAGTCTGAAGGATCGATAATGTGTCTGACAAGTAGGTCGTAGGATAGCTTCTTTTTGTAGAATTTTATATATAAACCTGTGAGTTTATAAAAAGATGTTTTGTGAAAATGGTATCCTGCTTTTCTATCCTAATTGAGTGTTGTCTGGGGATTATTTTATTCGCTTCCACATGTGTAATAAAATGAATGGGTTGGCGACATGTCCTCGGACGTCACAAATTTTATCGACCACTGAGGGATGGGCACGCGCTCAAGAATCGGGCGTGACACTTTCCACTTGGTTGTTCAAGAGTATCCATTACTTTACCTCTCTCGCTGGCCTTCCTTACAAATTTGCGGTCCCAATGGAAGGTCTTGTATTCAAACTTATCATCATTAAAAGAAACTCCTTCATCTTTCGTTGGGGGCGGTATGGGACCTTCATCATCCCATCAACTTAGGACAATTGGACAATGTTTTTTATGTTCACAAAAAAGCTCAATGGTGGTGTGAACTTCACCTTGAAGTCAAAAATATCAATAACTTCACCATTTTCATGATCTTTCTTGATAAACTCACAATCCATGTGAGAAGCTCTATGCTCATCTTCACTTTCAGTATCCGAACCTTCCTCTTGGTACATTGGGGCTTTCCCTTTTACGGCTCGACAATCCTCCTTTCGAGCGTCATCCTTGCTTGGGTTCTCAACTTCTTTTATGATCTTTGAGATCATGTCTTTGCTAGCCAAATCAAATTCAACTAAAGTCATCGGTTCTTAAGTGATTGCACCATCTTCATATTGGAGGACTCCCAGCTCAGCCAATTTAGCTTGGAGGCTATCTTCTCATCATGAGTGATGCCACCTTTCATGCATCAATCAGTGAAGGAATTGATTTGATTCAACTTATGTGTATCCACGAGAAATGGGTGCTTGTCATCATTCCCGAAGATTATGTTCTGACGTCTTTGGCATGCTTCGAAAGGGGATTTTGTTGGACATTCGGCGTCGAGTCCTTAAAGGTGAGCAATTTCTTATCCAGCAAGTTCTGGATCTTCGAATGGACGACATAGCAATTGTCCACATTATGTCCCTTCTCCTCCATGTGGTACTCACAAGTCTTATTGGGGGCAAACCTAGGGAATTTGGGTAGGTTATCTTTTAGGGCTTCTCTTATTACCAGATAGTTATCGATCAGTATTGGAAGCAGTTGAGACATAGGTCTTGGTAATGGAGTGAATTGCCTTTGCGGGCCTTCTTTTTTTGACCAAAGCTGTGGGAGGAGCTCTCAACCTCACAGCAGGCTTATGAGTGGGAGGAGCATACACGTTCTAAGTAGATGAGTTTTGAATGTAGGCAATCTCCACAACGGACTCCTTATCTTTCCTCAAAGCAAATCTGCGGGTTTTAGTCTTAGCCAGTCCTCCTTTTCACATGATTCACTTGATGCGTTCTCTCAACTCAACCAATGCGGCAAAGTTGATACAGGTATGGTTATACATCTTCTCAAAAAAGCCTCGAGGCATGGCTGGAAGTAATAATTTCATAACTTCCTTCTCGAATAAGGGAGGCTTCACTTGAGATACAATGGCTCTCCACCTTTGAGCATATGCCCTAAACGTTTCCGTCCTCCTTTTCTTGACTTGGACCAGCTCCTCTTAGGTTCGTGCAATCTCGGTATTGAACTTATACTGTTGCAGGAATTCGTCTGCGAGATCCTTCCAAGTATATATCTTCTCCAAATCCAAATTGATGAACTTGATCAGTGCGGGACTAACCAGGCTATCTTGAAATGAATTAATGAGAAGCAGAGGATTATCAAAACAACGAGTCATCTTGCCCAAATAGTACTTTAGATGAGTCTTTGGGCACTATGCCATCATATTTCCTCGTGAACTTAGGCTCATTGTAAAATTTAAGGACTTTCACTTTAGTGAAGGGTAACAGTTTGTCGAATCCTTGAAGTTGGTAGCCTTGCAGCATGCATAGGCATTCCTCGATCTTCGCGAGACGTCTTTAGCTTTCCTCATCTACGTAAGGATTTGGGGTCTCCTTAGATGGAGTTTTTAGGTCAATGACCATCGGGATAGGAGTAGGAACCTCTTCAGTAGGTCCTTTCCTAACAGGTTCAGCCACTGGCACATCAGCATATGCGGTGGGAAGATTTGTAGCAACAGCAACAGGAGCTATGGGCATCAAGTTCTTGACTTGATTGGAAAGATCTGTTAGCAGGGCCATCATCTGAGCCATTTTATTCTCCATGGTGATGATTCTAGTTTGGATATCCTCATTCTCCATCCTTGCTCGGCATTAAGTACATATGGTAGATTGTTTCTCGACCATCTTTTAGTACCTTTGCGTAAGAAGGAACTCAAATTAGTATGTGATTAAAGAGATCAAGAAAGTCTAAACCTTATCAATCCTATATTTTCTTGAGATGAAATAATGATAAGAAGCATATATGATCCTATTATCATATAGCATCATCTCATCAAAATTTCTTTAGAAGAAATAACATAATTGAAAAAGGACAACTATGTGTATTTAATCTGAATGCCCTTTTTCTAAAAATTACATGGAAAAGAATAGTTCCATGAATATTCATTGATTGCGTTGAACAATTACGAGGGAAATAAAACCTTGCATACTTGGAGTTTACAAAGTGGTTCGACTTTACATGGACTATGAATAATGAATACAAGGAAATTTCAACTGAAATGAGTGGAATACAAAGGAGATTCACTTACAAGGAAAAGGAAAAATACATGAAAGATCCTCAAATAAGAATCCTAAGAACTAGTTCGGATCATGTGGAGATGTTTGTTATCATGGGCCAAGCATTCCACCTCAATCAAGGCTTTATCTCCATGCCCCTCAACATAAGCTTGTTGAAGTCTTTGAGGCTTGGGAATATCGGATGACTCAACTTTGAGCTCGAGTTCCACTTGGCGATAGATATAATCAATTATACACATGATGGGTTTTCATTTCTCCCTCCAAGTTGGACTCGTCAACAGTGACCACAGGATGTGAGGGTCGGGCATACCATATGCCAATAACATCTTGAACTGAGGCTTTAGCATGGCCAATGTGATCTTCCGCAATGACCTCATTGTGATGATCAATACAAGATAGCCCCAGCTTGAGGATTGACGAGAATGTTTTAAGCACATGATATTGGCAGAGCACCTTTAAAGGGTAATACAATGTCAAACTCATTAATGACACAAGGGAGAGTAAGGCGTCAACTCTACTAATAAGGTGCACCTTGATATTCCCAAGTCATCAAACATACTATTGAATTAAGCTTGGGATGAGACTTTCAAGGAAATGGAACAATATAGAGAAAGACCATGATGGAAAGAATTCATTATTTTGATGAAACCTAATAATAGGATGATGATTTTTCGTGAGATTGACGATTTTCCATAAGAGGGGCAAACTCTTTGATGTGAGAAATAAGCCAAATTTAGAGAAATCCTAATGGGCCTCTAAGAGTTCCTCATCCATCTACCTTGAATCGATTGAGGGATACGAAGGTTTTGCTAAGGATAATGTGTGTACAACGGCTAAAGGCGCATACCGGTTAATGATGTGAGTAACTAAGGGATCCATTATTTTTTAGTATGAGGAAATATCACGAATTTAAAAAATATGAGAAGGAATACACAAAGAAGTTGGTTCCCAAACTTAGGTCCAAAACTAAGGAGATGTTACTCAAGGAATGTACAAGGCATTGTTGACACCTAAATTTTGGCGACCGTTTAGTCATTTATTGCATTAAAAAATTAAGGGTTAATTTTATCCTTGAAAAAATAGTCAATTGCATAACATATAGTTTTAGGTGCATTTATGTTTTAATTTGCATTTACATTGGGCCGGTGACAAATGGGTTCAAATTGATGGTTAAGAACTTTAACTTGATGAGTCGGGCTAAGCCCACGAAGAAAGCAAATCTGTCCAAGCCCATATCCTGGAGATTTTATGGATTTATTTTTGTAAGATTTCAATTGAAAAAGCAAATATTCCGTTTGGAAAAATAAATATTGCATTTCGAAAAGAAATCTACGTGGAGATGAATTTGGAAAATTTTAAAACCCTAATCCGTGCCCTATAAATATGTAAAAAAATACCTAGGGTTGGAGGGGGCCACACAATAGAAAGACACGGCCACATTGAGGGTTTTATTCGTCTGGCTCGGCAAAAGAAACAGAAGCCGAAAAGAGAAAAATTCTCCCTCGCTTTCAGGGTTTTGGAAGAGTCAAAGGGTCTTGCTTTTGCTGAAAAAAGTGCAGCAAGAACAGTGACGATAGAGAGAGAGACGTGCAGCAGAGCAGGAAAAAGAAAAAAAAAAAACGAAGAGGAAAACAGGGTCTTTTTCTTCCTCGCGCAGCAGCTTCGTCAAGCACTGCAGCCGTCCGGGCTTCACCTTCACCTGAGCGACCAGCGCTGCGCCATCGCACCGCACCGCGCCTTCACCCAACGCCGGCAGCAGAACCGACGACCCGACACCCCTGCTCCGTCCCGGGCTCCCCTGTTTCGTCGCCGATTCATCACCGCCGCACTGCCGCGTCCTGCAGCGACCTCAGCCCGACGGCCAGCAACCCCGACAACAGCAGATCCCGGGCCTTCCTCGCCAGCATCACTCCAAACTTGACAACGAAGCTGCTGTCCAGACATGTCATGAGCCCGATGCTCAGCAATTCCAGGCGAATTCTTAGTCCAGCGAGCAATCCTCAGCAAAGTTCAATCACCGACGCAGTGAGATCAAAATTTCATGGCTGGTCTGGGTCGACTTCATCGGAAGATTCACGATTGGCGCGTAATCACTTCTTAAGAGACGATCCAGAGAGGAAAAGAGAGCAACCAAAAGCATAAAAGAAAAGAAGCCTTGGAAGCGGCGCTCTTTGTCTGGAGTGATCCAAGGCGAGAGAGACAGAGGAAGCTTTCTGCAAAAAGACAAGAAAGGGAAGCCGATCTTTCATCAATATCACATATTTGCATTCCACTAATATTCTTTTCTTAATTCTTTTTTGTTTTTTTTTTCAGGTTCTGCCCACATCCTCGTCATTGTAGAAAATGCCAAGGAAAGACCCCACATTTGAGTATTAACAAATCCCAAGAGGCTTCACGGAGAGTGATCAGGGAACAAATATCAAATCTCGTTGATTAAAATTTATTGCTAAGTTTCCAACCTCATCAGTTACCGTGCTGGTCCTTCGCCATATTGTCGCACCACGCGAGTTCCCCCAAGCCCTTGCGCGCTGCTCCGAGCCCTCTCCGAGTGACGCCGCTACAGCATCCGTGACTCCGATCGCCCTTGCTGTCGAGTCCAACGACCACGCCAGCAGCACCACAAATTGCTGAGCCAAGCCCCGCGAATTACTATTCTCTGTTTTTGCAGGTTTACCGGTGTCTTTGTCTATGTCCAGCAATAAAATCGTGGCGTCTCACGTGTTCGAAAAGAGGATAAAGTTGCCGCAGATTAATTTTAGGCCAGGAGCTCATGAAGAATTTAGACGTGTGGAGATATTTTTTAGTGGAAGAATAGAGAACAGACTTCGGGACTCGTGACCGCGAGTACACCGTTGGCCAACCTTGGTCGCGGGTCGTGAGTAGCGCTTGAGGATCGGAATTCGGAAGCCAATATTCGAATTAGGTAAAAATCTTATCTATTTTGATTTTCGAAAATTCCGTTTTCCTATTTGATAAATTCGTTGATGCCCATGATGGAAATTTCCGATATGCTAAGATATGTGAAATCTCGAGTAGCCTTCTAAATTAGGAAATCTTCCTAATTTCGCAACGTGCATATGATTGACAGTCCGATTTCACGCTCGAAATACGACTCGCAATCGCACGGAAAAATCGCCAATCCGATCTCACGCTCGAGATACGATTCGTGATTTTATTTAAAAATTGGCCAACCCGATCTCATGGGCGAGATATGGTTCACCGGTTGTGGATATCAATCATATCTCATCTCGATTTGCTGTCATGTTGGTTGAATCAATTTTATTTTTGTAAAAGGAAAAATCCAAAAATATTTGAATTAGGATTGGGTTGGTTTTAGAATATCTCTTGTTATCTTGCATATTTAGAATAGGGATTTTATTTTGAATTCGTTAAAAATAAAAAAATAAAAATGCATGCATCTAGGATATTAGTTTTAAATTTGAATTGCACGTTTAATTATTTGGCAATTTTTAATTTCGAATTTCATAAAAGAAAAAGAAAAAAATTAGAATTAGGGCATTCTTTGCACGTCATTGCATATTATAGGTTTAGATAATTTCTCCTAAATAGATTGCATGCTTATTAGGAAAATAAAAATCATGTGCAGGTCATATAGAATTAGTTTCATACAATACACGTCATTTAGTGATTTTTGTTAGATGCATTTAATTAGAAATTGCCCGTCATTAGAATTAGGTCATTAGATTAATTTGGATTGCATATTTAAGTGTGCATTTCTTTAATTTCGAATCCCATAGAAAATACAAAAAAATTATTTAGAATAATCCACCTCATGCTTCAGGATAGATTACATGCTTATTTATGTCATATTGCTTAAGTCATATAGTTAAGTCATGTTGCCATGTCATATCATTTCATGTTAAATTAGTGGCATGCATTGCATAAAGCATGATTCTCATTAATTAAGTGAAAACAAAACAAAAATTGCGTGTTAATTAGAAACCATATCTAGGGTTGTTGATGTGGATTTTAATTTAACATTGCAGATGCTTTCGTTGCTTTGAGGTAAGTCCTGCAATTTATTTTCTGCTTTATTTGAGTGTTAAATTGGTGGTTTGCGCACCTGCATGAACACCTCACATGTTAGGGAATTAGTTTAAAATCAATCCAAACTCCTTGCCAAACATTTTTCAAAATAAAAGAAAAGGTACCGAAAGGGCGTTAGAGAAATCTAGCGTAATCAAGTCCCCCGAACTCACAAATCTCTGGTTCGTAGGAATAAAGTAAATCTCCCGTTACTTTATTTGGGTTTCTAATCGACCCACCAAAAATAGATTAGTGGCGACTCCTAATTGAAAATCAATTGCATGTTAAGAACTTGAACCTAAGTCGCGAATTGGTATGGGCTTGGGAGAGCCCGAGTTAAGTCTAGGCTTAACAATCCATTAACCAAACCCTAGGTGGTTCACACCCCGAAAAAAATTGGTCGCGACAGGCATGGAATTCGAATTTCCTTAAGAATGACCCTAATTTTATTGGAAGCGATATTAAGGAATTGACTCAAGAGAGAGAGATTGGATTTTGACCAATACGAGAAGTGGTAAAACCTAGGGAAGCCTTACCTAATTAAATAGCAATCTCGAACTCCTCAATTGTAGGGGTCAACTCGTATTGATTGAATACGAAAGTGGAGGCCACAAGATTCTAAAAATAGACCAATGCCTTCATCATCACAATTCGAGGCTCGACCTTCAATAAGGTCGTGAGAAAACTGATGCATTTCTCCATATAATCTTGATACTTCGGGTCGAGAGACTCTTGAGATTCCTTGACATGGAGATCACATCAATCTTGGGCTTGCCCATCTAAGCCTAAACCTAAAGGGGCATCCACGATTAAAATTGTATCGTCATTGAAATATAAAGTGTGGCATTAAGATTTGGAAATTAAGAAAGATAATAATGATAAAAAGGAATGATGTCTTACCAACCAAACTCATGGCAAGCACAAATCACATATCGCATGAGGACTTGTGAAACTTTGACGCCTAAAGTAAGGATGCTAAAGGCTCAAGGTTCTCATCTCCAAGATTAAAAGTAGTTTACCCACCACTACTATCATCGGTCAGTGCAACTTTTAACAAGCAAGTTTATGGAAGTATGGATTACTATGAGTATTCGCCCGTAAATTCCACCCATAAACTCTCGTAAGGTTCTAAATTAGGTGATTGGGGTTTTAGATTGCAGTTGGGTGTGTGGTGAAGTGCTAAAACTTGTAAATAGGCATTTAAAAGTAAACATCCAACACTTCAATATAACCCATCATTCATTCATACATCTTTACATCACCTGCAAGACAAAAGTTCGCTTTGAAAGGTGATGGGATCTCCTGTAGGGCTCCGTATTGTCGTGCCACTCTATATGGGTAATAAGGAGTGGCGTCGGTGAGGCTGAACAACGAGATTGGATTGCAATGTTTGTAAACAAAGCGGGCTCTTTGTTCATGGAACCAACCAGCGCACCATAGAAATGCCTCAAGAGCAGGGTCCCTTAGAAAATTTATCCAATTAAAACAGCTTTGGATAGAAATGTATGGTCTTAGAACCACAAATCTCTATAGTGGATTTTCGAAATTATTTATCTTAGACAATTGCATGAGACATTGAAATTTGCTTAGATGAGAAAAGAACCAGACCTGTGAAATTTCCAGAGAGGCTTGCATGATTTTTGCGTGTTTTCTTTAAAGCAATTAAGGGACAAGAATGTTATGGCTAAAATCATTTGACATAATTTTGCCCCTTTAAGACCTTATCAACCACCCATGCTATCAAGGGACTTACAACGTCTTTTTGATGGAGGAAAATGATAAACCCAAAAAAGGCTAATAGGAAAATCTCACTTTTTTTGGTCATGGGTTGGTTTTCAAAACAATTAGTCAAAAATGCGAGTGGGCAGGTATTATGGTTGGTTTCAAGGATTTGCCTCATAACATGAACTTCAGTTCTTAAAAGTTGGGCTAACCCACGTAACGGGTCAATGCCTATTGGTGGCCTAACAAGCTTACTCTCGAGAGGCATTCCAATAATGATGTTGTATTCTTCCAAAGTTAGGGTTAGCTCGAATCCACCAAACATAAAAGTGGATGTCCTAGGGCATTAGAAATGTGCTATAGCCTGTATGACTTCGGGATGAGTAGGAATCTAGAACAATGACAGAAGATGATCGACTTTGGCCTTTATGTGCTCTTGGGCAAATTGGTCCAACTGACCCCACCATCTGAAGAGCTTTGCTTTCGAGGTAGGAATAAACTGGATATCGTTTCCTTCCATCGCATATAAACTGAGACTCGAAAACCTACTTAAATTGTCATGGGCCAATAAAAAAGACTGAGTAAAAAAAGGTACAAAAAACACTTTGCTTTTAAAGAAAATGACAAGCACAGAGACATGCACATGATATGTGCAGCTCGATGTCTAACTGAGAAGGTTTAAAGAAATTAAGAGGGTGCCTGCCTATCGCAGTCTCGTGTTGGCATCATACCCTCTTAACCTCGGCTTTATCTAGAAAAATTCAGGGAAAAGAAAGGCAACCTCTACATCATAATCTCGTGTTCAAAGCCGTATCTTTCTTAACACCATCCTAAATATCCTATGGCGGCCCAAGTCTGACGGTCAGGTTGTGTGTGCCACGTGTAGTGCTAAAACATTAAAACATACACAGCAGTTTATAATCACAAAACATATTATTTTAACAAAATTAAAATTAATCTCTAAGTTACTAGCCTGCATAAAAGCAAAAAAAAAAAAAAAAAAAACTAAGTTAGTGAAGCGTTTAAACAATATATATAAAGGCCTAAGTCCACAAAAATGTCCTCGGTGGAATCGCCAAGCCGTCGCACCCTCTCTCTTATTTTCGGCGCTCGATTGCGCGGATTGGCTCGGCTAGGTCTATTAGGCTTAGCCCAAGCTCTCCCAAGCTCACCAATTCATGACTTATGGTCCAAGTTTTTAACATGTAAGTTAATTTTAAATAAGAGTCACCATTAATCGACTTAAGGCGGGTCCATTGGAAACCCAAGTGAAATATTGGAAGAAATATTTCACTCCTACGCAACTTGAGAAACTAGAATCGGGGACTTGATTACACTAGTTAATCACTAATACCCTTCCAAACCTAATATTATTTAAATCCTAAGCTTTTTGGATTTTCAATGAATTTTCTATGCATTTGTGGAGAAAAGCACATTTTTTTGTCTCTCTTTTTTTTTTTTTAGCATAAAAGCATATTTTGAATTTTTGATCTTTTAAAAATATAAATCATTTTTTGGATTTTTCTAATTTTCTAGAAAATTGTGAGAATGTTGGATTTTTTAATTTCTGAAAAATATATTATTTTTATTTTTTTTATTATTAAAATATTATTCTTTATTATAATATAATATTATATATAAAAAATGACTAGGATCGGATTCCTATGTTGGGACCAACCTAAGTCACTAGCGGCTGGCCTAGATGGGCTTGAAACATTGACCTAGATTGGGCCTCACTCCTTTTTTTTTAAACAAAGCATTCAACCCACAAGACAAGCCCACGTTTTAAACCAGCCTTGACTCGGCTTTGGCATACCCGACCCGAATCATCCAAAACCTTACTCGGTTTGCGACCCACACCCGACCCGTTCATGACCGGACAAGCAAAACCCGAGCTCAAGGCGACCCGCCCTAGACCTGGCTCCGCGAACACCGCTGTCCCTTCTCGACTCGACAGAGAGCAGCATCACTCGTCTACACCCAGCCGCCCAATTCCTCCGGCACCACCGTGGCCTCCTGGATTTCTCCTCCTCCCTCTCACAGCTCCTTTGTCCGTTGTGCCCCTCACCTTACCGCAACGGAGACCGAGGCGAGCAACGCCTTGGTGCAGCCAAAGGGGTGCCTCGGCGTTGCCCTAGCCACTCCGAGCCTAAGGCTCAACCTCCGTCTTGCTGCCCGCCGCCACCCGTAGGCCCAACCAACAGCAAGACTAACAGCTTTCGAGGAACCCCTACAACAAAGTAGTCAAGGACTAGCCTCAAAACAAGGCAAGGGCATCGCAGGGTTTACCTGTTCGGCTCAAAGGCGGTCACCGAAAGAGACCGACCGTGACACCCCAATCCCCTAGGTCGCCACGGCACCTAATGTTACACCTAATGGAACACTAGCTACACCTCTTAGAAGAAACGTTGTAAATCATAGACATTTATTTTTTTTTGAAAACGGTCCCAACGCGACTCATTAGTGGAAGCAAAATATAACATCGCCATCTCTCCCTCCAGCAACCATGATACAATTGCACACCACTAAATATTTTAATAAAAACAGAGCCATGACACTTTATTTACATATTTTCAAGATGGGCTTCCCGGGTCGATACATCAAAGAAAGGCCGGGACATATAGCCACACTCGGCTTAAACACCAAAAAGAAACAGCCGACCTACTACGATTCACATGCAAGATCCCCCATCACTAGTGTCGGCTAACCATCCCAAAAAGTTTCAGCTCCTACTTGTCACGTACGGGCCTTCACACCCATCCCGGTGCATCAGGCGGTGGCGGCGGCAGCATCCCACGCATCTCTCCGTCTCGGCGGACATGGATGGATATGAACTCCTGGACAACAAGGCCCCCAGCCAGGCCCACATCGTACATAACTAAACAGCGCACTCGAATATACGTAAGACCAGGAACGGAAGGACAATGAAACTCCTCATACTCGACCTCTACATCGGAAGGTAGGCCGTAAAATACGCCCCTCGTGACAGTAGGGAGCGGCATCCTACTAATCTGAAATGTTGGTCCCCAAAGGGGTGGAACAACCACTTAGCAGGTAAAAGAATCCAATAACCACTCAATGCATCATACAATACAATCACATCATCGTACATGCCATTCGTGCATCCATGCGTGCTTACCTTGAAGCCATGCATATACCATCATACATCTTCCTATCATACACATGTCATCATCATCATGGCATCATCATATCATACATGCATATCATCATGCCATAGGTGATCATCATCATATCATATCATACATGCATATCATCATGCCATAAGTGATCATCATCATATCATATCATATATCATCATCATCATGACATCATCTATCATACACATGCCATCATCATATCATACATGCATATCATCATGCCATAGGTGATCATCATCGTATCATATCATGCATGCATATCATCATGCCATAGGTGATCATCATCATATCATATCATGCATGCATATCATCATGCCATAAGTGATCATCATCATATCATATCATATATCATCATCATCATTCTTACTCGGGATCATCAATTCCATCCCACACTTTACACTCGCACCCCATCCTGGCATCGCGAGAAAAACCTTCGGCATTCAGCCATTTAAGGCCACCGGGCATCCGGCACCCCCACATTCCGGGCATCTCCCATCCCAACTGGCATCACGAGGCATCCCCTCGGGCAAAGACCTCCGAGGCTTCCGACACCCAACCATTCCGAGCATCCTGATACTCCCAGGGCCATCCGGCCATGTATCTCTATACATTCTGGGCATCCGGCACCCCCCATCCCGGGCATCCTGATACTCCCAGGGCATTATCATCCGCCACAAACAGTTTCCTCATTTATCATTACTCATGTTCACCAATTTTGGTCTCAATTCAGCATGGCACATGATGTAATGGCAAACAAAATCATATTCAGCATTGAATTCATACATGAATCTCAACTCATTGTCATACATGCATCAAGACCTCATCATACATGCAGCAAGGTACAATTATTCATAAAATAAAATTTATGGAATTCGTACCAATTAAAATAATCCATTTATCATGCCCTTTTTGACATTTATTTAAATTCCAGCTTGTACCACTTTCGAAAATATTTAATTTAAATATCCATATGATTCTCAAAAATCATGAAATTAAGGCTAGTGATAGACAAGACAATAAGGTAATAATTTCATGAAAAACACAAGGCCAATCGAATTCCACACAAAATCATAATTCACACAAATACAGCATGTAATTTTGGATAAAAACAGAATACACAGTTTCCTAAATAATTTTATTAAAACATCCAAAAGACCTCCGAAAATTATGAAATTTTACCACGTTATAGCCAAGACACCAAATTATATTTTTCATGAAGACTTCTAAGCCAAATTATGTTTATATTATTTTCTACAGTCACACGAAACTTCTGAATCTAACACCGAAACGTCCAGTGCATGCTTCTCCGAAATACTGAGTCTTCACCTACCTATTCTTCTTCGTTTCCTCTGAAATTTGGATATGTTTTACTTCAATATGTTCTCTACAAGTTTTATGAAGGGATCTAAGTCAAATGTCCAGAGTATAGTCATCATATGGGTCCATGAAATCTCGGGTGTCCTGTACCGTGTCTCCAGATTTACCGTCTTCAAGAGTAAGTCGATTCACTAGGTTGTACTTGTTCATTTTACTTCAAATTTGAGTATGTTATAGTTTAATATGTTTTCTACATGTTCCATGAAGAAATCGAAGAGAGATTTCTAGTAAAAATCAACATGCAACCATAAATCCACCGAAAGGTCAGTGAAATCGTTCCAGATCTGGTGTCTCCGTAGGATGAGAGTTTTGACCCCTCAAATATCCATCATTTTTTCCCAAAGTTTAGTATGTTGTATTTTAAGATGTTTTCTACAACTTTCATGAATGAATAAAGGTCAAAATCGAACTCAAAACATGCATGCAAGCTCTCACAACGTTCTGACTCAGGCGGTTCATGCGAAAACATTCCAGATCTAGCATCTCCGTAGGATGAGAGTTTGACCCCTTAAATCTCCATAAATTTGCACAAAATTTTAGTATGTTGTAGTTTGAGATGTTAGATACAACTTTCATGAAGAGATCAAAGTCAAAATCGAACTCAAAACATGCATGCAAGCTCTCACAAAGTTCTGACTCAGGCGGTTCATGCGAAAACAGCATGCAACTCAAGAACAAAACATATTAGCTTCACTCCCATGCCTCCAAATGTCCTAGATTCCGACCATACATGCAAGACATTGGTGCAAGAGTAGAAAGTGGATTCCCAACTTGCCTCTAGACCGAACTAGCGACGAGCACACGGCGGTGAACGAGCGGCAAACGGGCGGCGACGGGCGGACGGACGGCGTGCGACGGCGACTCCTTCCTTTCCCTCTTGGCTTCTCCTCTCTCGGCCTCACTCTCCCTCTCTCTCGCACGGTTTCTCTCTCTCCCTCTCTCTCACTTGAACCGGTCATTCTCTCTCCTCTTCTTCCCTTTTATTTCCCCTAAACCTCATCATTTGCAACGATTAGCTTGCCTCTTCTAATGGCCAATGCATGAGCTCCTCCTTGCCACTTGGCAAAGCCCATGCATGGGCCGGCCACTCACCTTCTTAGGCCTCACTTGGGCCGGCGACAACCCCTCCGTGGGCTTCTATTGGGCCGGCCATTCGGCCCACCAAAATCCCCCTTTTTGGGCCTAAGGCCCAAACCTAATTTAAATCCTAAATTTCACCTTTAAACACTTTTAATTCTTTCTTTTATAGATTTTAAATTTTTAAATTCCTCATGGCCAAAGTCTTGTAACATTTTATTTATAGGAATCTAAATTTTATGAGGTGCATAGCCAAGCATAGATTATTCACATTAATTTATCCTATAGTTCTAATTTAAAAATTCATGAACACAAGCATATAACACATAGCCTTAAGAGAAAACTAATTGCTAAAACATAAACCATAGGTAATTTCATTACCTAATTATAGGCTTTAATTTCCTCTAGAGGATGACTTGAATTTTGGGATGCCACACCGACAGGTCGGGTGTGCACGACCGAGACCCTTCTCCACCCCGTGCTTCCCAGATCTGACCTACCCTCTCTCGCTCTCCTAGATCTCACTCGATTTCAGATCTGCTCACTCTTAGACCTCCCTAGAAGTCTCTCGGGGAAGTCATCGAGCTCACTCGTCCAATCTCTCTCTCGGTGTGTGTTCTTGGCCTTTCCCGACACCCTATTTATAAATATTTATACACTTACTTAGGAGAACCCTAAATTTATAAAGTAATTATTTTAATATGCACGTAGTTATTATGCAAAATGGCCATTATCAATTCAATTACAATGGGAGCTTCCCCCTTAACTTTAATTACTAATAACATTTCTTTATTAAAAATTAGTCTTAACCTTTCAAATATTCATAATAAATATACCGATTAACGACTTGACGTTCCAAAACTTGCTATTCAACATATAAATAATAACACGGTCAGCAAATCAACATTTGTCCATCAGCGATGGAGAAAAAATAGAGACTTAATTGATGCTTGTCAATTAGATTGAAATTATGACTAGATTGGAAATTATGATTATCAAGGAAATCAAAATTATGACTTGCCGAATCATTATGATTATCATGAAAACCAAAATTTTGATCGAACATATTATAAGTGGTCTTCATATCGGAAGACACGAATTAACTAGAATTCCCGTACAAATCAACTTTACCAATTGACACACTAAAGTTCCATTAAACCACTTTTTCAGTATATTTCAAAATAACAAACAAAAGAAAATGTACTTGTCAGTGATGCGGCAAAACCAAATAAGGGAGGCATTGTTGTAAACCCAAAAATACTCATTTCAAACAGTATAAATCAAGTCCTGCTGGTACCCCTCAAAATATAGACTTTGAACACAATATCATCCCTATCAATTAGCTCGAACACATAGGCTCTTCAAACACGCGGATGAGTTTTTCTCAACTAATGCATGCTAACCAGGGACAAAGACATAGCCCCTTTAACGCATCTATAGCTCCTAATGAGCTTCACTGCTATGAACTGTCGAAATACAAAGGATTTGCTCTTTACTTTTTGTCACGACCTACCTCTCGGGGAGGGAACAGGTTTAGGGTATTGCCTAAAGAACAAGCCTAAGGCCCATGATTAGGCCCAGGCTCTCCCAAGCCTATACTTCGCGTGAGATTGGGGTATTTTCAAGAATTTTGCAAAAAGGAGTCGCCACTAGCCTATTGCGGTTGGCTAGAAACCAAGTGAGATATGGGAGTATACCTCACTTCCTATGCAACCAGAGAATCTAGGGTCAGGGACTTGATTACACTAATTAACCAATTAGTGCCCTTTCGGTACCTAATCTTTTTCATTTTAAAAGAAATGATTTTTGTCGGTAATTTGGATTGATTTTATACCTATCCACTAACACGTGAGGTGATCATGTGGGTACGCAATCATTAAAGTAATAATCATAATTACCAAAATCCTAATTGTAGTAAAATTAAACACGTGCAATTAAACATAATTAGATATGCAAATTAAACATACGATATAATCAAAATACGAGCAAATTAACGTCTCATTACACTATGAACACAAGATATGGCAATTCCTAACCAAACTCCATCATTTTTGGATTTTCGAATTTTTTTTTAATTTTTTAAATATATATTTTTAATTTGTTTAATTTTTTAAATATTATTTTAATATTATAATAATATAATATACTTAAAACGAACTGGGTCGAATCCCCAGGGTTGGGTTCGACCCGAGTCGTCGAGAAGGGCCTGGGCTCGGAATCGGATCGGGCTAGACGGCTCAAACCCAGACCTGATTGGGCCGCAAGACCCAAACTAGTAGAACCAACCGGATGGGCCTGATGTATAGGCCTAGTCTAGCCTAATTTTTCTTAAAATAAAGCCCACATGCAAAAAAGGCCCAAACCCAACCCATGTATGCCTAGCCCAATACACTCAAAACCCTACCTGGTTGATTGGACCTGGCCCGACTTGCACGACCCGAATTCTGGAGCCCTCGAGTTCGGCGATCCGCGGTGCCGAAGGGGTTGGCTGGGACGTCGATGGCGGCAACGCGGTGGACAATGCGACGTAGTAGACAGCGGCTAGGGTTCTGAGTGGCGAAAGCAGCGGGGATGAGTAGCTGTGGAGATGGGCGGAGGTGCGACGTCGCGGGTCACGTGCATCGGCTTTCGAGGGCAATGGTGGCGCGGCAAGAGCGGGTTCTGCAGGTGGAGGCACAATGGAGCAGGGTGGAGGCGCGATGGCTCGAGAGCGTCGAGTCGTCACGAGCGGAGGCGAGCGGCACTCGGCACAGTGGCAAACTGTTGCAGCATCAATGATGGGCTAAGGTGCGCGTGACTGCAAGTTGCAAGCACCGGACGAAAGGAGGCACCGAGGTCGTCGCAGCTACAACAAGCGCAAGAGCGGAGGCTTCTAGTGTCAAGGCAAGCGCGATGGTGGCTTGGGCTACTGTTGGTGATGCTCGTGGATGTTCGGCGCTTCGGCAGCAACAAAGTGGCGCGGCGAGAGCGGGTTCTACGGGTCAAGGCACGGTGGAGCGAGAGGCAGAGGTGCGGTGGCTCGGATGGTGTCGGGTTGAGGCGACAAGGCCTCCTCTCTCCTCGACCGCCGTCCTCCTCCCCCTCGAGTTCTCTCTCTTTTTGTTTCTCTCTCCTTCCTGTTCTTTGTGTTCTCCCTCTCTCGAACTCTCCTTCCCTTCTCTCTGTTGCCCACTGCTGTTTTTTTTTTTCTTTTCATTTTTGTTGTGCCACCCCCCTTGTTTAGGGTTTTTCGCGAAGATGAGCAAAAGAGGAAGAAGACTCCGCATGGGTTGGGCCAAGGGAGACGGGCCTGGGGCCGCGTAAAGGAGAAAGAGGCATTTTTCTTTTTCTTTTTTTCTTTTTTTTTTGTTTTATCATTATATTTTTTCTCCTTTTTTTTTTTATATATTGAAAACGCAAATTAGGTGTTAACAGCTGCCCCTCTTTAAATGTAGCCTCGAAGAGGTTGCATTCAAAGACAGAAGACACCTAAATTATTTCGATGATAGAAAGACCCTTGGTGCATAGGCACGCATCAAGTCGACGGAAAATGACTCATAACTATGGAAGTGCACAGCGTCATAAGAAGAATAAGGGGAAGACTTCGGGCTACATAAGCCCACCCCCGTCATAAGAAGAAGGGAAGACTCGGGTTATAGAAGCCCACCGGGTCATAAGAATAAGGGAAGACTTCGGGTTACGAAGCCCACCGGGTCATAAAAAGAAGGAAAGGGATTCCTAGCTACAAAAGCCCATCGGGTCATAAGAAGAAGAGAGGAAGACTCCGGCTACGTAAGCTCACTGGGTCATAAGAAGAAGAGAGGAAGACTCCGGGCTACAAAAGTCCACCGGGTCATAAGAAGAAGGGGAAGACTCCGAGCTACGTAAGCCCACCGAGTCATAAGAAGAAGGGACGACTCCGAGGCTACAAAAGCCCATTGGGTCATAAGAAGAAGAGAGGAAGACTCCGGGCTACGAAGATCACGAGTCATAAGAAGAAGAGAAGACTCCGGGTTACGAAGCCCACCGGGTCATAAGAAGAAGAGAAAGACTCGAGCTACGTAAGCCTAGTGGGTCATAAAAAGAAGAAAGACTCCGAGCTACAGAAGCCCACCAGGTCATAAGAAGAATGAGGAAAGAGGTCTCACCATGTAATAACAGATTTCGACCGAGTTGAAAATGCATGATTTGAGGAAAACAAATGAACCTTTGTAGATGACATAGTTTAAGATTGACCATGAACCTTTTGAAAAATCGTAATTTAAAGATAGACTCATGAACATTTCAAAAGTGTGGTTTAAGGATAGACCCACGAACCTTGTAGTTTAAGGATAGACCCACGAACCGTGTGGTTTAAGGATAGGCCCACGAACCGTGTGGTTTAAGGATTGACCCATGAACCTTGTGGTTTAAGGATAGATCCACCAACCGTGTGGATTAAGGACAGACCCACAAACCGTTGTGATCTAAGGATAGACCCATGAACCTTGTGGTTTAAGGATAGACCCACGAACCTTGTGGTTTAAGGATTGACCAACGAACCTTGTGGTTTAAGAATTGACCCACGAACTTTATGGTTTAAGGATAGACCTACGAACCTTGTGATTTAAGGATTGACCCACGAACCTTGTGGTTTAAGAATTGACCCACGAACCTTGTGGTTTAAGGATAGACCCACGAACCATCGGAGATGGCATGGTTTAAGGCTAATCATGAACCTTTGGTTTTTAAGGAAGCACTCGCTAACCCCTTGAAAACTGCATGGCTTCACTGAGGAATCCTGTCAAACTCAACTTGAGCGAATGCCATTAAAGACGTCATCAAGAGACGTATTGGCAACATTGTAGCATTAATTGAACAAGCTAATCAAGCTAAGTCCGATTGCTTTGGAAAAACATTCGATGTCGATCAGCATAACTTGGCACAAAATTGTCATGTTGCTCGAGGATGTATCATTAATCATCAAATTCTCTAGGAGTCAAGTTCTTATCGAACGGCTATGAATCGTGAAAATGGCTCATTAATCATGCCAAACTAGAGCTTCTTAGTAAGAAATGGCTTCTCACACACTCTCGATAAAATGGCTGCTTGATCCCATCTATTCGCGTGGGAAATAATTGATTGCTAAAGGTATCTCACATAACCCATGTGAAATGCCTTCGAAACATTTGCGATGAGCACAATCTAATCGATCAAATGGGTCTTTTGAAAGGACCACAATATAGGCTCGGTTAGGGCTTACACAAAGGGATTATTGTTTTGAGGCCAATAAATGAACATTTGTCGCTATCTTCATTGAGCTTACAAGTTGAGAACTTAGAAGATAAGACAAGATAGAATTATTTCCACTCTTTCAAGCAAGTAGCTTCTTTGTGGCATTCTCATTTTCACTCAACCATCCCAATCGAAGAGACTTCAGAAGAGGGTTGTAATGTTGGTTTGAGAGAGGCTCGAAAGGCTTAAAATTTTCAAGAGGGTTTTTTTTTTTTTTTTAAGAGTCGGTAATCATCATGGTATCGTGACTAGGTCACTCGACCTTCCGAAAGCATTTGGCTTTTGAAACATTGCACATCTCGAAAGTCCCTTGACTAATCATTTTTGCATAGGAGCTTTGCTCTTTTCTTTAATTTCCTTTGCCCTTGCGATGATTTTTTATGCAGGCACTTGGACTTTGATAAAAAAATTTCACATAAGATGCAACCTTTTGCCTTTTTTTTGTTTTACGGGCATTGGCCTTGCTTTTACCAGGCACACTACTTTTTCATGCCCCCTGGTTTGTCGAACTTTTGCTCTTTGAACTTTTGTAACTCTTATGACTTTCAAGATGTTTTTCACATTTTCTCGTGACTGTCAATTGTATTTGGTCAATTCTTATGCCTTTTCCCAGTGAAGAGAGATGATCACTACTTGGGGTTCATAAATGAATAATCAAGCTCAAATTGGTTAAAGCAATGGGTATCAGTGTTTGGGTAGAGAAGGAAATGCTCTTCTTCACCTTGGGATGAGTCAAGCTCTAATGAGAATTCCTCTGAAGCTATCACTAGAAGATTGATGCAAGTGAAAGTAATAAAATCTTTCTTGATATTTCGCTTTACAACACGACCGTAACCTCCTATGCTGCCCCAAAGTAGGGTCATTCTCGACAGGGGTACTTTGAAGGATCATCTTTATTTGGCCCAAAGGGGAAGCAAGAGATTAGTGCGATACTTGGGATTGATGAAGGAGATGCCTTTATCATCCCAATCTTTGTGCTCAATGCGAATGAATCATTTGTCCTAAGAGAATGTTGTTTTCCACTCAACTCTCAAAAGTGTTGAAAGATGTGTTTGGAAATGGCTTACCTTTCTTCATCCTAAGCACTTCTTGTTTGGCATGGTTAACGTCTCCATTTCACTCCGTCGAGATCATCTGAGTAGATCGATCTCCATAGGGAAATTTGATTCAAAATGAATAACCCACAAAACGAGAAAACAATTTTGAGATAAAATGATGCTCAAAAAGTTCGTAGAAATTTTTTTTCTCAATTATTCATTTTGTGCTTGTCTCTAGGGAAGCGCGAAAGGTTCTTTTTGTAATGGAAATTCTCTATTTTTTTTTTTTGAGAAGAAGGGTACTTACCTGCAGCGTGGTGACTCGGTAACCCTGTAAAGAATGTGAAAGAATATGTTAGTACAAAAATCTTTAGGGATTGAAATGTTGGAAACGGTACATCATTACCCTTCATTTGCTTTCATCCTTTGGGTGTCGACATCTCTTGGATTCACTTTCGTGGATATTTGGTAACTCAACAATACCCTTCCCTTGCATTCGTATTTAAGTGTTTGATGTTTTCTTGATTCCTTGGTAAAAGGTGCCATTTCTTCGGTCAAGGTGCAACTTTTTTTTTTTTTTTTTCATTTATCATCCTGTAAAAAGGGGAGATGAAACGAGTTATCTCCATTCTTAGTTAGTTTCAACCGAGGAACGATACATCTTTCTTGATGAATTTGACAATGTTGTTCCAGCACACTTCAATGGTGGGTGAAGGAGAGATTTTTCTCTAAATCAAACGTTGCTCTCCCACTCTTTATTTGACAAACCTTTGTTTTGTCCAAGTCTATCCTGTACCAAAGAAAAGGATATGTCAATTTTTTATGCTAAAGAGAATCAAGTCTAGGAACGGAATACATCCCTTTCCGAAGTCGGATGATCAACATCCTAAGGTATCTCTTATGGAGGAAGAGATAATAGTGGCCCTCTGTTTCATATGAATATTTCTTTGTTTAAAATGAACATGACTTAATAATGCTCCATCACGTTTGTTGGAACGTTTCTTGATGTCTCATTGACAATGAAAAGAAAGTCATGTCGAAACAATATCAGAAATGGGTAATTGGAATCGATACAATTTACTCTTCCTTCGACCGCCTTTTGGATGCTTGGAAACTCCCTTCATTTGTCTCATTATGCAAAGTGAACGAGATCGATGGGCTATTTTGGCACCTAAGGCATTTGCTTCATTCCCTTGCGTTAAAGCATATAACAAAGTAGCATTTTGCAACATGAATCTCTAATGTTGATTGCAGAAAGCTCTTGCAGCCAAATGTTCAAATGCTTTAACTGCCAAAATGTGCAAGAGCCCTAATGCTAGCCTTTTAGTAACATATGATGCGGCTCTTGATAAAACTCATAAAAAACAATATGGTGATGGTGATGCCCAATCTCCAAATAAAGAAACTTCCTAGAATGGAATTCGGCTTCGTTCCGCCTTCATTAGAAGATTGGCGCCGACGACACCTCGACACATGCTTACTCCTCAAGTTCAACGAGCCTACACTTTTATCTTTTAGAAGGAGTAGATGCCGGTCTCAAATAAACTCTTCATTCAAACAGAGAAAGAGACCATGCGAAGAGAGGGCTTTATGCAAAGCTTTCTCGAAATTCATTTTCAAAACATTTTGAAGGTAGATGTAAATGTTTGTTTCAAACACTTCTGAGATTTTTTTTTTTTTGGGGGATGATTTTCACGAAATTGAATTCTATCATAAAAAAAATGAGAGTCGCATTATTTACAAAAGCATCAAGTGGATTCGTAATCAAAACCCAAAATGGAAAACATGGTTCTTAAAAAGAATAAAGACAATGATAAAATACAAGAAACTCTTGCACGATGAAAGTAAAAATCAACTATTGTCCTAGTTCTAGAATTCACTTCTCCACATGGCCAAACACGAGAATGTCAAGGAGCATCACACATACCCTGCAAAAAAGATGACAATGTTAGTATGTGAATACAAAACTTATCTTTAAATGATGTCGTTTCTTACAACAAAATCGAGGCGACAGTACATGCCCTAGAGTCCTTATTACGGGGCTTTAGTATTTCTCCAAGATTTTAGCATAAGAGAAAACATCATTTTTTTTAATAAAAAGATTGATTGATGGTTATCAATCGAATGTCCACTCTATTCCAAAAGTTTCATATGCAAAAATGACATTGATTTTGAAGGAAACAACTTCTATTTTGAGGAACTTGTACCCCAAATGTGATTTCCATTTTAGTCCCAAAATGTGAGAATGAGAGAATTTGATTAAAAATGCAATTTCAATTTTTGTGCCCCAATATAAAATCACAACTTGGAAGTTTTTTTTTTTTTTTTCAAAATGATTTCGAACCCATAACTAGAAATTTAAACAAAACCAAGTCTTCAACACGGCCAAATCAAAGTGTTCGAACTTGCATTCAATGTTCACTTGTCAAAAGTGATTGCCAATTTTTTCAATTATAAGCCTACAACATTGAGGGCAATCAATTGATGTTCGCGAATTTCAAAATGGCAGTTCAATACAAAATGAGAAAATAAAAAGGAAAATGATACTTACAATGGGTACCAATCTTTGTCTTTGTTTTTTTTTTTTTTTTTTCAATTACATGGACATGCACATGGGATGTGGTTCGATTTCTACTCTATCCGGTTCAAAATGGAGCCATGGGATTACGGAGTGAACCAACATGCTTACGGCTAGGTCGTGTTACCCATAACTCCGGTTTCATCAAAGAACCAACCCGTGTCGCGCAGTTGTAGACCGAGGTGGGTACCTTCGATTTGAAGAAAGAAATTTCGGGATAAAGATGGGTGACTCGTACTACATGATTGTAGTTGGAGTGGTATTCATCTCAATACCATCCTAAATGATCCCATGCGGCCCCGGTCCGGTGGCGGTGTAGTGTGTGCTATGGTGTAGTGCAATGCAATGGACATAAGCATGACAATTTATAAGCAAACAACACTCCGTACATAAAAAAATATACCATACATTCCTACACCTCCCTACAAGATAAAGGTGAGCAAACACTTCCCTTATATCTCTCAATCTGCAAAAACATTTAACACATTTAATGTTAGGGCGTGCACTGTAATCCTCCCTACCAAACAAAAATATTTTTGAACAAGATTAATTTTGGCCTAAGTCCTCTAAGGTAATAATCATAATTACTAAGATCCTAATTGCAGTAAAATTAAACACGTGCAATTAAACATAATTAGATATGCAAATTAAACATACGATATAATCAAAATATGAGCAAATTAACATCTAATTACAATAAGAAGACAAGATATGGCAATTCCTAACCAAACCCCATCATTTTTGGATTTTCAAAATTTTTTAAATATTTTTAAATATTTTTAAATATTTTTTAATTTGTTTAATTTTTTAAAATATTATTTTAATATTATAATAATATAATATACTTAAAACAAACCGGGTCAGATCCTTGGGTTAGGTCCGACCCGGGTTGTTGAGAAGGGCCCGGGCTTAGAACCGGATCGGGCCAAACGGCCTAAACCTGGACCGGATTGGGCCGCGGGACCGAAACTAGCAAAACTAGGCCCAAGTATGCCCAGCCCAATACACCCAAAACACTTCCCGGTTGATCGGACCCGGCCTGACTCACACGACCCGGATTCTGGAGCCCTCAAGTTCGGCGATCTGTGGCGTCGAAGGGGTTGGCTAGGATGTCAATGGCGGTGATGTGGCAGACGGCGAGACATGGTAAACGGCAGCTAGGGTTCCAGGTGGCGAAAGCGGCACGACTGTTGGAGAAAACTTCCTTATCTGTTTGAAGTTGACCAAGATTTAAAGTCTACCCTCCAGACTCAAGATTTAAAGTCTACCCTCACTGATAGTTTCCGGGCATCGACGAAGAAAAGATTTATCCAATGAAGAAGACTTATCCAGATGCAAGTATATCTTTAAGGATTTAGTTCGTATGGTTGAAGAAGATCTCACGGTTGGAGATAACATCTCGTGATAAATTATTCTTATTGAAATCAATTTGAATAATTGAATCTGTTGATTGGTGAAGTATACTTGGAATGTTCTACTTATGGAAATTTAGATCCTAATTGTATAGGCGAGCATGATTGGTGGGTTATCATCACATTCCTTAAATAACTTGAGATCTTCTTAATTGATTATATCCAATGGGTAGATTGGAAGAACTCCTTTGGAAGGTGCCAACGGTTATAATGGCATAAAGGAGTATGTAAGGAGGACGCTCAAGTTATTCAAGTGTGTGCATGAAAGAAAAATTCCAAAGTCTGAAACTCTTAAATTTATTGTTTCAATTTGTCGAGCTTAAAATGTACTCAAAAGAGAGATTAAATACTTGTGAGACCTTGAGGAAGTGTAGAAGAGTTTCTACGCTGTGGAATCAAGAACGTGAGATTGTAAAATCTCTTTTGATTCATAGTGGAATCCAGCCAATGGGTTATCAAGCGGGAGAGTGGACGTAGGCTTGGTCTAAACCGAACCATTATGAACCTTGTGTTCCAATTCTCTTTTCCTAAACTCTTTACTTTAATTCGTAGCCTTATATAACTGTTTACATTCTTTTACATCTTCAGTCTACTATTTACATAAAAATCGAATTAAGTTGTTAAGTCTTGCAAAAACCTCTTTAACACCTATTCACTCCCCTCTAGGTGTTCATACTAGCACTTTTAATTGATATCAAAGCCTATGTGCTCATTTAATTGAAGTGTTTTTACTTCTAAGTTAAAGATCTATAGCTAGTATGTTGGCTCCAGGTTTGGTTAAAGGCCAAAGCAACACATGACCACCTTATTTCGATGGAAAGGAATACGTCATATGGAAAAACAAGATGAAGGCATTCCTAAGATCGAAAGATCCTTTAGAATGGGATGTGGTAAAAAAGAATTATTCCTAAAGCTACATCAGTTTCAGAAAGGGGAAAATAAGTTGTAGACACTGGCGAGATGACTCAAGAAGAAATAACCAAGAGACAAGCTCTTGATGCTAAAGCAATTTACTCTTTATATTGTGCATTATCTCCTATTGAATATAACAGCATATCTTCTTGTGAAACAACCAAAGAAGTCTGGGACTGGCTGCACATTACCTATGAATAAATTGATCAAGTGAAGGAAACAATGATCAATATTCTACTAAGACAGTATGAAGCCTTCAAGATGAAGCCAGGAATCTATCACGACATATTTAGTCATTTTACAAAAATTGTAAATGGTTTAGAGTATCGGGGACAACCAATTTCAGGATCCATGAAGGTTAACAAATTGCTGCGTGGACTCTCCAAAGACTGGAATCACGTAAAGACTTTAATAAGGGAAACACAAAGGATCATGCCACTTTACGTAGATGAATTGGTTGGCACACTTCAGTCCTATGAAGTGGAGCAAATAAACGAAGAAGAAGATCCTAAAGGTAAGAAGTCAATTACTTTGAGATCTAACAATGATTTTGGTATTACAGATTCTGATGATGATATGGAAGATGAAGAGTTAGCTCTTATGATAAAGAGGTTCAGAAACTAAACAAAAATGGAAAAAGATTCAATTGGAAGAAACAAAGCACTCAAAATTTCAAAATAAATCAACGAGGATGGTGAATCCAATAAAGATGTGATTTGTTTTAAATGCAAGAAAAAGGGACACATCAGACCCAACCGTCCCATGTTGAAGAAAAAGAAAGGAAAAGCTGAGAAATACAGAAAGGCTCCCAAGGCGAGAGACATGGAGTGATACTGAATGCGAATAAAGTGATGAAGATTATGCCAATATTTGTCTAGTGGCAAAATCAGAATCGGACTCGACTCCGAAATAGATACGAGACTCGAGACTTAGATAGTGAAACCGAGGTAAGTAATTTAAAAATCTATACTAAAATCTCGAAATACCTTGATGAACTTTGTCTTAGTCTCAAAACCTCTCTCAAGAGGATTTCCGAGCTAAAAATGGAGAATTCTATATTGAAGCAATAGGAAATTATAAGGAAAGAAAAGTTTGAAAATTTAGATAAAAGTTTTGTTACTTTACAAGAAAATGCAAACTCTCTTTCAAAAGAAAATATATTTTTAAAAAATGACATTTCAAATATTTCAAAAAGGTTTTTAATAGGATCTCGAGAAGTTGGAAAATATTATTTTAGTACAAAGACCCTACTTTAATAAATCAGGCTTGGGAATGACTTCGAAACTATTCCTCTAATTGATTTTCCAAAAGTGAAGGAAAGAATCAAACAAAGGCCTACAAAAACTTTTTACAGAAATTATTTTCAAAAAGTCTTTGTAAAACTTATTGGGCGAAGTGCTCTCAAATGTTCTAAGTGCAACAGCTCAAAACACTTTGAGAAAGAATGTTCTATGGTTTGGAGACCTGTTAAGAATGAATGGGCAAAGATTACTTATTGCAATAACTCCTCTGGATCCAAGAAAATGTGGGTACCAAAGAAAGCTTGAATTTCTTTTTAAAATTGTAGGTCACCATCAAGAAAAAGGTTAAATGGTATTTAGATAGTGGCTATTGTCACGCCCGATCCTTAGGCACGCGCACATCCCTTAACTTTTGGTCGATTTTAAATTGCGATATCCCAGACTATGTATCGCCGACCCTTTCATTTATATATGCACATGCGGAAGTGGTTATAAAATCCCCAGACAATAAAGCAATAGGATATACAAGTAGGACTAGGAAATTGAACCTGAAAACCAACACCCTTATGCTCATATACAAGCCATACTAAAACGATTGGTTTCTACTCAAATTGATTCTATAACAATCGTCATCAGGATCCTACTCTGGATCATCCTCGGGGTCCTCCTCCACGTACTCCTTTTCAGGTTCCTCAACAGGGATCTTCTCATCAGATTCATGCTCCTTAGGCTCCTTATCCAGGTCCTGAAATGGTTATTCAATAACCACTGAGACAACGTCTCAGCAAGTTCTACCCTCTAAGACCCGATTAGTAAACTAATACACCTTAGGGCTGCCTATGCACAACATGAGTCAGATGACTTACCTTGGCCTCGATTCCACCCGCATATTAGCATAGATCATACAGGCACCCAAGCAATCATATTATAGATCGAAGCATCGATCTAATCGACCTAGTCGATTACACACCAAGAAGACCATTCACGGTCATCTCTATTCAATCATTCTATTCATAACATCAAACCAAGGCAATGAATCACATCAGGTCACTCTCAGATCGCATCATCGATCAATCGACCTAGTCGATTACAAGTCAATCGGACCATTTCTAGGTCATTCATCCAACACCAAGCAATTCCTTGGATTTAGTGGCTTTACGGTCCCACCCGACCTTATCAATATCTAGTGGCGTTACGGTCCCACCCGACCTTTCCAAGATTTAGTGGCTTTACGGTCCCACTCGACCCTTTCAAGATCTAGTGGCTTTATGGTCCCACCCGACCTCTCAAGATTTAGTGGCTTTACGGTCCCACCCGACCTTTTATCATACCGTACTGTCTCAAGATGATCTATAGGATTATCGAGCCGGTATATCATACCGTACTGTCTCAAGATAATCTGTAGAGTCACCGAGCCGGTAGATCATACCGTCCTGTCTCAAGATGCTCCGTGGAGTCATCAAGCCGGTATACACACAATTTATCATACCGTCCTGTCTCCAGATGCTCCGTGGAGTCATCGAGTCGGTATACACACAATTTATCATACCGTCCTGTCTCCAGATGCTCCGTAGAGTCATCGAGCCGGTATACACACAATTTATCATACCGTCCTGTCTCCAGATGCTCCGTAGAGTCATCGAGCCGGTAGATCATATCATTCCAAGCAAATAATCAAATAACCAGTTTTTTTCTCATTTCCAATAGAATGCCATGAGTGGGTACTTGATTGGCCTTAGCCAAAACATAATAATTTTCTTTTTATAAATTTCCATCATTTTCTGTAACCCACTCAGATCCTTTTGGCATTATCAACCGAAGCCCGCTTCTTTTTCAATTAATAACCAAAGATGATTCAATTAAAGAATAATTCCTTCTTTCACAAATAATTCAATTCAGCATGAAATAGGGCTCAATTAAATAAACGGATTGCACCACGACAATCAGCACGAAATTCCGGTCATTGGCCATCCCGGTTGAATTTCCGGAAAATAAATAATTAAATAATTAATTTCGAATATTAAATAAATAAATACAATAAATTCAATTTAGCACAATACAAAGCTCAATTAAATAAACGGTCTGTGCCACCATCATCGCATAAAATCCCGGTCATCGGCCATCCTGGTTAATTTCCGGAAAATAAATAATTAAATAATTAATTTCGAAAATTAATATTTAATTCCTAAAAATTTCACCTAGGCCCGAATTGCGTAATTAACACCCGATAAGGGACGGAAAAATCCCAAAAAGCATCCAATAAATAATAGGACATGTTTACTAGCTAAATGCACAATCAATTTAATTAACATGCATCAATGAGCCTTTAATTTAATTACTTTGATCTAATCATCCACCTAATTGCAAATAATTAAATCTAATCAACCTTAAGCATAATTAGAAAAATAATAAAGCATTAGTGAGTAAAACTCACTTGGCAAAGCAAAGATCGGAAATCGCGACGGCGACACGACGGCAGCCGAGCCCCAAAATTTCGGTGGCGGCGATAGAAGCTCGAGCCAGGCCAAGAAACTTTGCAAGCTCGCAGAAATTCTAGGCTTGGGCCTACTAAAATTCTTGGGCTGAGCTTGATCTCGGGCTTCAAGAATTTCGCTAGGCTTTGCTTTGAACTCAACTGGGCTTGGGCTTCAAGGAGCTAAACCAAAATTCGAATGGGTTGAGATGGGCTTCAATTAAATTAATTGTTGGACTGCTTCTTGGACTAAAATACAACTTGTTTGGGCCTGGAACCAACAGCCAAAACTAGACTCGCGGGCTGAAGACTCACGGCTGGGCTGCTGCAAGTCTTCATGGGCTTCTAATGGCCCACTGCAGGACCGAACTCCACTGCAGCAAATTGAGTCGAGGGAGAGAAGCAGCTGCTTCTGGTGGATGAAGGACAGACGATCCGGGACTGAGCTGCTTCGATGGATACGTGTGGCTTGCAGGTAGGAGTCAACATGGCTGGGAAAACGTTTCTCTGGTTGATCGAACTCGGTGGAATTCAGACGTGGCAGCGGTTGAAGAACTCGGTGGAGGCATGGGCTTCTCGAGTGGTGCTGCGGGGGAACAAACCGAAGTGGAGCAAGTGGCGTCGGCTGCTGATGGTCCACGAACCGGAGAAGACGCGGGTGAAGGAGGAAGTTGCTCGCTGGCGTCCTCGGTGGATGATGCTGTTGACCGAAGGAGCTGGCTTCGGAGGAGGACTTCGGGCGTTGAAGATGGAAGCTCGGTGGAACTTGCCGCTTCCTTCGGCTGTCTTCAACTCCGCTTGTTGACCGAAGCAGCAGAGTTTGGACGCGTGTGCGAGGCTGGCGGACGAAGGGAATTTCGGAGGGAAGCAGCTTGGTCTTCTTCAGCTGCTGGCGTCGCACAATTCGGAGGATGGAGGAGAAACGATCCGCTGTAGCTTGAAGGAGAAGATGAGTAAGAGAGATGGATAGAGATGAGGGGTGAGGGGCTCCACTTGGCTTGATATTCCACAACAAATATCTCTTTTGTTCCCTAATCTTGGACCGAAGCCATAGCTTTCTTGCACCAGCTCTTTGCAGCCCAAAATGCCCTCATTTAGAAGGTTTAAAAGGTCCAAAGGTTAGGTCTTATGGGGTGTTACGAATTTCTTAGCCAAGGCTTCAATTGTACACCAAATCTCCCTCAATTGTTCTCCATCGGTTCTCATAACAATTAATTGATGCCTCAAAGTCTCAATTGCTATTTTTCCTCACTCATGCACCCATCATGCATCTCAATTTCATAATCCCCGGCTTCAACTAAACGAAAACGGCCCTATCTATTTAGTCGAAATTAGAACCCGAAAATCTGGATGTCACAGCTATTCAAGGCATATGACTGGAGATTCAATTTGTTTTATAAAACTTATGCAAATAAATGATGGAAAAGTCTCTTTGGTGGAAACAACAAAGGAAGAATTGTTGGGTGTGGAACTGTAAAAATTGGGAGTCTCACAATCAACAATGTTTCCTTGGTGGAAAGACTCAATTACAATTTGCTCAGCATTAGCCAATTGTGCGATACTAGATTCAAAATCAATTTTCAAGAAGGAATATGTTCGGGAACTAGTAAAGATCTTTCACAATCTTTTACTGGACGAAGACATAGGAACATCTATCTTCTAGATATAAAACCAAAAAAGTCTCAATGTCTAATTTCAATTCAAGATGAAGCAAATCTTTGGCATCGAAAGCTTGGCCATGTCAACATGAAGCGGTTGCCAAGATCACTTTTAAGAACCTTGTTTGAGGGCTGCCGAACTTGAAGTTTCAAAAAATCTGACTTATGCACACCATGTGTATTGGGAAAACGGGTTAGAAGTTTTTTTTTTTTTTAAATCAATAAATCAGGTTTCTACTAATCGTGTTTTGCAGCTTCTGCATATGGATCTCTTTGAACCAACCGGAACTAAAAGCATAGGCGGAAAGAGATATTGTCTAGTAATTGTGATGTCGTGAATGATTATTCACGATTCACTTGAGTTTACTTTCTAGCAAGTAAGTTTGAAACATTTTTATACTTTTCAAAGTTTGCTAAGAAAGTTTAGAATGAGAAAGGATATGTTATTTCAAGCATACGGACAGACCATAGAGGTGAGTTTGAAAATTAAGATTTTGCAAAATTTTGTGATGAATCAGGTTTTCAGCATGTTTTCTCCTCTTCATACACACCGGAACGAATGGTGTTGTGGAAAGAAAGAATAGATCTTTGCAAGAGATAGCAAGAACTCTTTTAATAGAAAGTAATATTTCCTCTCATTTTTGGGTTGAAGTAGTTTCTACAGTATGTTATATTATTAACAGAGCCTTTTTAAAGCCTATTCTAGAGAAAACTCCTTATGAGTTATTCAAAGGAAAGAAGCCAATTGTTCCTTACTTTAATGTATTTGGTTGTAAATGTTTCGTTTTAAAAATGCAAATGATCAAACTGGTAATTTTGAAGAGAAATCGATGAAGGAATCTTCCTTGGATGTTCAACTACCAGCAAAGCTTACGAGTATTTAACAAAAAGACTTAGTCTGTGGAAAATCTACGAATGTCAAATTCCAAGACTCTTTATAGAATCAACTGATTCGGACTCATCTGAAGAATCTGAACTGCTCCAAACTCTACAAAGTCTACCTCCCCTAAAGCAAACTCGGACCTCGAAAATCAATGACGAACGGAAGCTAAAAATCAATCAAGAAGAAGATCAACAATGTCGACCAACAAGTAACTGGAAGCACACGTCTATTCATCCCAAAGAACTCATCGTTGGTGATATTGATGATGAGATTCGCACCAGATCCAAAAAGCAAGAAGAGTCTAGCGTCGTGACACTTATTTCTGAAATAAAACCCAAAAGCATAGAAGAAACTTTAGTTGACGAAAGCTGGATTGAAGCTATGCAAGAAGAACTCAGACAGTTCAGCATTAACGATGTATGGAAACTAACTCCTAAACCAAAAGGTAAATCCATTATTGAAGCTAAATGGGTTTTCGAAACAAGTTGGATGAAAAAGGAAAAGTGATTAGGAACAAAGCAAGACTTGTGGCGAAAGAATATACGCAAGAAGAAATGATAGATTATGATGAAACCAATGCATCGGAGCCGGGTTAGAAGCAATTAGATTATTACTTACTTTTGCCTGTTATAAAAATTTCAGGTTATTCCAAATGGACGTCAAGAGTGTATTCCTAAATGGATTTATCCAATAAGAAGTCTATGTGGAACAATATCCTAGATTTGAAGATCCAAAGAGACCAGACTCGGTATTCGAGACTAAAAAATGCTCTATATGGATTAAAGCAAGCACCTCAAGCTTGGTATGACAAGTTAAATAATTTTTTAATGCAAAATGATTTTGTCAAAGGAAAAGTGGACACTACCTTGTTTATTAAAATGGAAAGTAAAAACTTTCTACTTGTTCAAATTTATGTTGATGATATCATATTTGGATCACCTAATGAAAACCATTGCAAGAAGTTTTCTAAGTCTATGCGGGATGAATTTGAGATGTGCATGATGGGTGAATTATCCTTCTTTCTCGAATTACAAGTAAAACAATTGAAGGAAGAAATTTTCATTTACCAAGAAAAATATGCGAAAGAACTCGTTAAAAGTTCAAATTGGAGAATTGCAAAAAGACCGAAATACCAATGTTTAATTCTTCGAAGCTGGATAAAGATGAATGAGGAAAGAAAGTTGACTAGAAACTTTGAAGTATTATTAGTTCACTTCTTTATCTTACTGCTTCTAGACCTGACATTTTATTTAGTGTTTGCATTTGTGCTAGATTTCAATCTGATCCAAAAGAGTCTCATCTAAGTGCCGCAAAATGCATCATCAAATACATTGCAACTACTTTAAATTTAGGTCTGTGGTATCCCAAAGAAGGAGACTTTACCCTCCTTGGATATTCAGATGCAGATTTAGCAGATTGCAGAGTTGATAGAAAGAGTACATCTGGTACATGCCAATTGTTGGGAAACAGGACAGTATCTTAGTTCTCAAGGAAGCAAAGCACTATAGCTCTTTCAACACCTGAAGCGAGAGTATGTGGCCCTTGGAAGTTGATGTTCTCAAATCTTATCGATAAAACAACAACTGAGAGATTTTGGAATTGAAAACTCATGCACCGAGATCAAATGCGATAACACCAGCGCAATCAATCTAATAAAGAATCCAATTCTTCATTCAAGAGCAAAGCACATAGAGATTCGACATCACTTTATTAGAAATTATGTTCAAAGTGGAGAAGTTATGATTCGATTCATTGATTCAAAGAATCAACGGTGGACATATTTACAAAGCCACTTTGGAGAAAAGCCTATTTGAGTCTATTCGCACCACACCGAACATTACATCTATTATCCATTAAAGTACGAAGGAGCTCGGACTTAGAAGTAAAGTCTGAAAGTGTTTAGACTCAAAAGACCAAGAGTTATGACTGTAAGTTATTTCTTTTCCGAGTATTTTAAAAGGTACGATTACTTATTAATTGCTAATTGATTGAAATTATCTTTCCAAGTTTTTCGTTTTCAAAAAGGCAGTTATCAATTTTGAAAAGACAATTATTTTTAGAAAGGACGTTATTTTTTTTCTCGAAAAGGTATTTTATTTTTCATTTTATGTCGTTTCATTTACCTCGCTTCACTTGCTTTATATACTACCGAGATTTGTCTTCTTTGTTTTTACACAAAAACCCCAGAATACAAAATTCCCACTTGCTTTCACTTTCACTCTCGATTTGTCCAAAAGTTCACATTTTTCGAGCAAGTTTGTGAATTTCTCCCTTGAAGCGATAATGTCTTTAAAAAGTCTTCAAGGATTGCAAGCGGGGATCACGACTTATGCCCGAGGGTCCTACGCATTTCGATTTGACCGAGGAAGAAGATTCTTCTCCACCACTGTGTCCGAGTCAGCAACAACCTTCTCAGCAACGTCAATCTTCTCCACCGACTCAACCGGACGAAGAAGTTATAGAAGAGGCTGAACCCGTAAGAACGCTAACTCCCAAAGTTGCTTTCAAACTTTACTCTAATTTGAAGAAAGGAGGAACACCGATGTCCTTGATCGATGAATTTTTAAGAGATAGAGGATACAATAATGAAACCTTGTTCTTGCAGGAGTTGGAAAGGTTAGGAGTTGTACGAGAGGGACAGCTAAAAGGACTTTCGCGAATTTCTGAGTGACCCATTCTATGGCACTACAAATCAACCACAAGGACTAAACGACGATGAACGGATGTTTACCCACTTTCAGCCTAGAACAAGTGTTGCTGCAAATATTGTTAGTGATGGTTCAAGTCTTTTAGATTGAACAATCACAAGAGGGTTTATTCGAACCTAATGAAGAGAGGGGTTATGAACCCTAAAAGTGTCGACTTCAATTTCCTTGATTCGGTAAAAGTCAATCTGCGAGAGAAGCTTTCTCTACTACAATTGGAGTGCTTTTGTTCTGAATCCACTGCTGCTTATCCAGAACTCACTGCATACTTTTACTCGAACTTATCTTTCTTGGATGCGAACAGTTTTTCCTTCACAGTGAAGGACAAGGAATTTTTGGTGGATACGGACACGTTGGCTGACATAATTAGGGTAGAAAGAACGAGTTTCCAACCAATTAGCGTGTCTATTGCTCATGCTACTCTGTCGTTGGTGAAAGATAGGGATGTTGAAGGTAAGATTTCCTACTCAAGGATGAATGCTTTTAACATCTTGCTACGCAAGATCGTAATCAACTGCATTCGTCCTAAGTCAACATTCAAGACTGATGTTTCTCGATCGAGCGAAATTAATGTATGCCATCAATGCTGGATTTAAATTCTCTTTGCCTCACACCATCTTGTTTTATATGTACCAAACAGTGGTGAAGGATAAGGGACAACTCCCTTATTCTCGCTCTTATTAAGCATCTCTTTAGACACTTTAAAATTCACATTTCTGCACCATTATGTTTGACAGCCATCTCTCCAATAGTGGTTGGTTTTAAAATGATCACAAAGATGCGTTTGAAAGAGTTGAACAAGATGTTGGAGCGTATGAAGGAAAAGTCTCCTGTCAAAGCAAAACAAGACTCTGCTGCAACGAAGAGGAAAGGCAAGGAGCCCATGGTTGCTCTAGTAAAGAAGAAAAGAACTCTCATATTGCAAGATGAAGAAGATGAGGATGAAATGACTCTTTCAGCCTTAAGAAACTTAAAGAGTTTTGTCAGCTTTCATGAGACAAGAGAAGAGTTAGAAGAGAGAGAAAAGAGAGAGAAGGAAGATGAAGAACGAGAGGAGGATAGAGGAAGAAAGAAGAGAAGAGGAAGAAGAAGAGGAAGAAGAAGAGAGAGAAGGAGAAAAAGATCGGGGTCAATAAGACTCTTTTGAGCCAACCTTGGCTGTCTCCTGTCTAGTAATTCTAAGATAGCCGGAATGGAATTGCCGATGCGCATGACTCAAGCTGAAGTTGATCAAGAAGAAATCTTACCTACTCCACCTGAAGGCAACCAAACAGGGGGAGCTGTTGGACCAAAAGGTATATCTTCACCTATATTTACTAGTGATGTAAGTCGTTAACTCGCAACACCCAAAGGATGTGTATGCCTCTCATTATCTAGAAGCTTCCTCTCATAGTCATGGTGGACAATCTGCTGAAGTTCCATCCATTCTCAAAATCCCTGGAATCGACTCGGCTTGTCCTAGTGCTGCAACAGCTCAAACAGCAGACTTTTCGAGACTATTAGAGATTCTATTAGAAGTCAGGAAACAACAATATGCTATGGAATATGAGATGCAGGATCTCAAGAACGCTTTCATGGCCACTTTAGTGTCTTTGCACGATTAGTGAAACGCCCTAAATAATCAAGTGCAGACTACTATGCAGGGTGAAGATTTTCAGTTACTGAAGCAAAGTTTTGAAATGCTTGAGAAGATAGTGCATTCTATTGGAGAATTCGAGCTTGTTCGCCTTCCCAAACAGCTTTGATTCTCTCCATTTTCAATCAACTCTTTTTCATTTGTTCTCCACTTTTTGCTTTGTTGACAAAAAAGGTGGAGAGGTTTGATGCAGATTTGATGAGTTTTTGTTTTGACTAATGGACTTATCTTTTGTTTGGTTTGGTTGTGACTTGGACTGGTTTGGACCGATGATGCTTGCAAGTAACTTAAGCTATGTTATTAATTATGGTAAAGATAGTTGCTTTTACAGGACTAACACGTTTTCTGTGGTTGCAGAATCGTTACTATCCTTATCCTAATCTCTAATTATCTTTGATAAGAAATCTTGGTTTTCTTAAGTGTTGTTTTGTAGGGCAAAATGTCCAAATCTGCGGGAAAGTTTTGTCACCATCAAAAATGGGGGATTGTTGGAGAAACTTCCTTATTTGTTTTGAAGTTGACAAAACGTTTCCATCGAGTCTAGTCTGAGGACTTGCGAGACTCTATCATCAAAGTCCGAAGACCTCCAGACTCAAGATTTAAAGTCTGCCCTCACTAATAGTTTCCAGACCGACGAAGAAAAGATTTATCCGATGAAGAAGACTTATCCAAATGCAAGTATATCTTTAAGGATTTGGTTCGTACGGTTGAAGAAGATCTCACGATTGGAGATAGCATCTCGTGATCAATTATTCTTATTGAAATCAATTTGAATAATTAAATCTGTTGATTGGCGAAGTATAATTGGAATGTTCTATTTATGGAAATCTAGATCCTGATTGTATGGGCGAGCAGGATTGGTGGGCTATCATCACATTCCTTAAATAACTCGAGATCTTCCTAATAGATTATGTCTAACGGGTAGATTGAAAGAACTCCTTTGGAAGGTGATAATGGTTATAATGGCATGGAGGAGTATTTAAGGAGGATGCTCAAGTTATTCGAGTGTGTGCGTGAAAGAAAAATTTCAAAGTCTGAAACTCTTAGTTCTTTGCTATTTCAATTTGTCGAGCTTAAACTATACTCAAAAGAGAGATTAAATACTTGTGAGACCTTGAGGAAGTGTAGTAGAGTCTCTACGCCGTGGAATCAAGGACGTGAGACTGTAAAATCTCTTTTGATTCATAGTGGAATCTAGCTAGTGGGCTGTCAGTGCGAGAGAGTGGACGTAGGCTTGGTCTAAGCCGACCACTATAAACCTTGTGTTCCAATTCTCTTTTCCTAAACTTTTTACTTTAATTCGCAGCCTTATATAATTGTTTACAGTCTTTTACATCTTTAGTCTACTATTTACATAAAAATCGAATTAAGTTGTTAAGTCTTGCAAAAACTTCTTTAACACCTATTCACCCCCTCTCTAGGTGTTCATACTAACACTTTCAGCGACAAGTGACTACGGAGACGGGTGGAGGTGCGACGTCGCAGGTCGCAAGTGTCGACTTTCGGAGGGCAGCGATGGCGCGGCGAGAGCGGGTTCTACAGGTGGAGGCATGGCAGAGCAGAGGGGGAGGCGCGGTGGCTCAGACGGTGTCGGGTTGTCGCGAGCGGAGGCGGGCGGCGCTCGGGCATAGTGGCGAACTGCGTAGTGTCGACAACGGGTTGAGGTGCGCGCGGCTGTGGGTTGCGGCACCGGGCGAAGGGAGGGGCCGAGGTCGTCGCGGTTGCAACAAGCGTAGGAGCAACGGCTTCTGGCGTCGAGGCGAGCGCGGCGGTAGCTTGGGCTACTGCTGGTGGTGCTCATCGATGTTCAGCGCTTCGGCAGCAACGGTGGTGCGACAAAGCGGGTTCTGCAAGTGGAGTCATGGCGGAGCAAAGGCGGAGGCATGGCGGCTCGGACAGCGTCGGGTTGAGGCGACGAGGCCTCCTCTCTCCTCGGCCGCCGTCCTCCTCCCCCTTGAGTTCTCTCTCTTTTTGTTTCTCTCTCCTTCCTATTCTCTATGTTCTCCCTCTCTCGAACTCTCCTTCCCTTCTCTCCGTTGCCCTCTGCTGTTTTTTTTTTTTTTTTTTTTTCGTTTTTGTTGTGCCACCCCCTTTATTTAGGGTTTTCGTGAAGATGAGCAAAGAAGGAAGAAGACTCTGTGCGGGCCGGGCCGAGGGGAGACGGGCTGGGCTGTGTAAAGGAAAAAGAGGTGTTTTCTTTTTCTGTTTCTTTTTTCTTTTTTTGGTTGTTTTATCATTATATTTTTTTCTCCTTTTTTTTTATATATATTTGAAAACGCAAATTAGGTGTTGACACTTTTCATGAATATGTTGCTTGATGAATCCACCAAAAATAGTCTGCACATGTACATCTTTGAACAGCCAAGATATGAAATTGCTTAAGTGGAATGAGAAATCCAAGGATAAATTGAATGGTAATGATTTGAGGTCAAAGAACTAGAGATAAATCTATCCTTTTGAAAGTGCTCCAGGATGAAAGAAATTGCTAGCTAACATCCTTTCCTAATGCATGTTGTTAAGGAATATTGCTTTAGTAGTCTATTGAATTATATTATAAACAATATATGGTTGGAAAAAAAAAACTTCACCAAGGGGACATCTACAGTTAACGTGATGACGACATTGGAGGCGCTACAAATCATAATTGAATTCTAGGTATACTGGAGATGCCACAGCCCCAGGTCAATAAGGTGGTCCGGCAGTAGCATCCGATCAAGGCCCTTTCAAACAAAACAAAACCACAAGAAAAGAAAAAATAAGAAAGAAAACGTTTGATGTAAAGCTTGCGGCAACATATTTTTCGATTCATCAGATCAAGTGAATCTACCCTGATTTTTTTTTTTTTTTTTTTGGTCGGTATACCCTGATTGGATTACTTGTCATAATCTTTACGTTAAATAGTTAAAGGTGTCATGTCGGGGAATTTGAAAAAGAAAATGAAGAATCTCTTCATTGTGGTGAGAAAACAAGAGATTGGTACTTTGCTGCTTTTGCCTCGTTTTGTTTTCGTCCTTGTTGGATTAGAATGAGGACAACCTACGAGTCTTAATTTCAATGGAAAGCCGTTCTTCTCGGCACATTTGCCGGATGTTACTGTGAGTTTTAATTGTGATTTCGATTCTGGTGTTTTATTCAGATAGGCTTTAACCAGGGATAGGTCGTTCTCTTCTGTAGGTTTGTCATCTATTTATCACTGTGGATGAGATTGACTCATTTAAATAGCAATCTTAAGTAAGTTGACTCATTTAAATAGCAATCTTAGGTAAGGGCATCTCATTATTGGAATGGGTAGTGCTTGATCAATAAGAATATATAACGGTCAGAGTAGCCCAAGTCTAATAAATATGTCAATAAATAGAATATCATTGAAAACTGTTTTTGAATAAATAAATCAATGATGCGGTCATGTTACGTTTTAGAACTATTCAATCTGGATTCAATTTTTTTTTTTTTTTCAATTAGCTTTATTGTAATCTATATCTATAATTTTAATAGGATTTTATTGCTCGCTCAAGAACCATAAATTACGTGCAAACTTTTTTGATTTAGAGACACTTATACAAGCCTAAAGCTTGAGATTAACCGGTTCTTGGGGCTTTACAAGACATTTCATGGGCTTCTAGATAGATGGATGTCCATGCTTGTGTCCTTAGTTTATAGAAAAAAAAAAAAAAAAAGGTAACCTTATATGGAAATTTTTTATGTGCACTCATTACCATAAACTACGTAGTTATGCAAAAGATCCTTATCAACTTAATTAAAATGAGAACATGCTCATTACTTTAATTAGTGATGACATTTTTGTTGTAAGAAATTTGTCATAACCTTTTCAAATAGGCATAATATATATACGGATGAAGAAGTAATTTTACATTCTAATTTACCAGTTATGGCTATGTTTCTAGAGATCCTTATTGACTTAAATCATTTATCAAACTATATCGTGGTATGTTGGATTAAGAAATTATTTTTTGAGAAACTTGCACGTAGTTATACGAATGGCCCAGCGACTTGCAATATGAATTATTGAGCCAGCGATTCACGAGTTTTAGCCAATGAAATCGTCGGGAGTAGCACGTTGCGGCCTAGATGGGAAACGCCCTTGTAATTTGTGAAATAGCACTTTCAGCCAGATTTCTTATTGTCCAAATCTCTTGTTTATCAATTTTTTCGATCTATATTCATCTTGATAGCGTTCTTCAAAATGATTGTCAAGAACTAGGAATATGAGAGTGTTCCTGAAAAGATTCCACACGAAGTTCCATCGTCACTTATATATATATAGTCGACTTCTACAGTTAACTTGTTCTATTTGTTTTCACTTTTTAAGTACCTTTTCCACGCTTTTTGCTTTCCCTAAAAAAATTGAAAATGAATATAATTAGGTTTTTAAATTATGAAAATAATAATATAACTCTACTTGTCATAATTATATAGTTATAAAAGCTTTAAATATCAATTTGTGATAACTGCACTGTTTGGAAAATAAATGTTAGAAGTAAACGGCTCCAAACAGACTCAAGCACATGTGATAACTAGAATTAGAATGAGGGACCATGAAGCAATGTCAGTTTTAGCTCACAATCGTTTGCCATATTAATTTTACCATGTACAGAATAGCAGTATCCAAGAAATCAATCTAGTTTAAAATATTAATAAAGAATGGAAAAAGTTTAATTTCCTTAGTAGTTCGATCTAACAATTCTAGTTGAAGTTATGTCTAATGTAACAATTACAATTGACTTTGTAATCTAACAATTAGCTTAATTATAATGTTATTTCTATAATTTAAATATGATTTTATTGACCAGCACAAGGAGCGGGTCGAGGACTAGTACCTTATCAATGTTTATCCATTAACGGCGGAGGAAAGGATGGATTGGGACTAGTACATTAGCGGTGGGTAAGAATGAAAAAATGGATACCATCTCCTCTTTCTTCCTCATAGTTTGGGTCTTTGCTAAGGCTCTAAATTGTTGGATCACTGGTATTAAATCTCAGCCGTTGATAATTAAGTTTTCAAGCAAAAAGTTGTTGTGTTTCTATCACAGAATCGGAAAATTATCGACCCGTCATGGGCCAATATCTGGCTTAGCGGAAAAAGAAAAATTAATGCTCAAGAGTAAAGAACAATCACATATTTCTTTCTATGTCCCTAGTTAAAATATAACAGACGTAGTTGGCGCCCCCTTTTTCCAATAAATCTGGATTAGTGAAGGCTTGGCGTTTGGAGAAAAGTGATGACTGGTCCGCTATTAAGATGCACTGCAGGGTAAGAGGGTTCACCGCCAATACAACTGGCATCTGGCACCAAGGGCCACGTTGTACTCACGTATCACTTGCCATTACCATATATGAAAGTCATTTATCCATATAATAGATACATCTGCCAGGTAAAATTAGCTTTTATTAAGAGTAATACGCAATATTATTATTATATTAAAAAATGATAGGTACGGATTGCTTTTCAACGGCAAACATCTAATTTTATGGCTAAATCAGTTAACGATGGAAGCCTCTCTTGAAATATAAAAAAGTTCTACGGACCAACCACAAAGGGATCTTTGGTTATTTCTGGATCCAATTGAATTTTATGCGTGATACTTTGTGTGCTTGTTCCAAATTTGTCCCTATGTAATATTTCCTTGAGAGACCACAAAGAGTAAAATGCTGAATACAACCTCTTTTGTTTTCCATTTTCACCTACAGTATCTCTCTGTGTGGGAAGGGAGTCTCAATTTGATTATGTTTATTATTGTGTCTGTTGGGTGTAAATTTTCTTTTTGAGAATTTAAACTTTTTGACACAAAATTATGTACTAACTTAACACAGAAAATCAATGTGAAGATCTAGATCGATATAACTATATAAATAAGGGAAAAAGCCACCAAAAATCCCAAACTTTGCATCGAGTGACAGATTTACCCCGAACTTTGTTTTGTGACGTGAAAAACCCCGAAGTTTGCTAATTGTGACACATTTACCCCATTAAGAGTATTTTCGTCTTGTTTTTCTTTTTTTCTTTTTCTTTTTTTCTTTTTCTTTTTCTTTTTTCTTCCTCTCTCTTCCCTCCACCGGTCATGGTGGAGCCGGCGGAGGGAAGCCAGCGTCCGGCGAGGCTGCCCTCGCCGGCGTCGGCGAGGGTCGCCCTCGCCGGCGTCGGCGAGGGAGGCCCTCGGCCCCAGGTCGGGCGAGGTGCTCTCGCCCGATCGCGAGGAGGCCCTCGCCGACGCCGACGAGGGCGCCGCCCTCGCTGCGTCGGGCGAAGGGTGCCCTCGCCGGCGTCGGCGAGGGTGCCCTCGCCCGGATCCGGCGAGGGAGGCCCTCACCGGCCGACGAGGGCCGCCCTCGCTGCGTCGGGCGAGGGTGCCCTCGTCGGCGTCGGCGAGGGTGCCCTCGCCGGACGCTGGCTTCCCTCCGCCAGCTCCGCCATGGCCGGCGGAGGGAAGGAAGAAGAAGAAGAAAAAAAAAAAAAAAAAAAGAAAAAAGTTTTTAAAAGTAAAAAGACCAAAACACCCTTATAATTTGGGGTAAATATGTCACACAAATGAAAGTTCGGGATTTTTTGTATCACAAATAAAAGTTTGGGGTAAATATGTCACGGTTAGCAAACTTCGAGATTTTTCACGTCATAAAATAAAGTTCGGGGTAAATCGTCACTCGAGGCAAAGTTTGAGATTTTTGATGGCTTTTTCCCTATAAATAACAGCCTGTGGGAGAGGACTCTGAATTTGTCAATGTTATCGTTGTTTTTGTTGGGTGTAATTTTTCTTTTTGAGAAATTGTATATTTTTGTACAAAAGAATATATATGCACTAACTTCTCCTACAAAAATCAATGTGAGAATCTATATTTAAAATTATATAATAATAGTTTCCTCCCTAAGGGCTGCATCTAAGATTGACACCTAGTATTCTAGATAGCAGAATTTAGAAAGGACTTCTCCTTATTCCAAGAATTGGATTTGCTACATTCCCCAGTGAAAAAAAGTGGCCACCCAGGCTCCAGTTAAGCTAACGTTATGCATTTCTGACTAGATAGATTATTCATATACGATAATATTCTTATGAATCTAATTACAAAGAATATTTGCCTCATGACTTTAATGTTTTTACTTAGTCAAAATATTTTCAAACAGCCACAATGCACCTACTGAATTGGGGGTAAATTGACCTTTCCAACCTACCACTTATGATGGGCATGTTTGTCATGTGAGACAAATAAACGCATAGAATTTTAGCCAGCTGACGTTCAACTATCTCCGAGGCTAATAATACGAATATCTATCATATAATACTATTACTTCAACATCATACTTATTTAGCATTTTTATTGTACAATTATTGAATGTCTCTAATACGATAATTTTATGTTGACATTATCATTTTCTTAAGAAATGATACAGAATGCAAAATACACTCACTCATTTCAATAAACCATTATGCTTGCTTAACCCAAGCTTGGTGTATTTGGTTGGGGCATTGCTAGATTTTCAGCTCAAAAGTGGGAATCGCTCGTTTCTCCACAAGTTGCGTGCTAGTTGTCCTGGGTTAGAGTCACCTACATAGGCCAAGGCTTGAGCTTAACTGGCTTTATAGGATATTTCATGGGCTTAACCTCCACATCGGTGCTTTTAGATTATTAAAAAAACAAAAAAAAAAAAAAAGCTTACTTTATATGGTAAAATTTTTTTTTATTATGTTCCTTATTCCTCACAAAATAGGTCATTATCATGCAAAAGATCTTTATCAACAAAATTACAAAAAGAACATCCCTTGTGACTTTAATTAGTCATAACACCTTTCTTTTAGAAATTAGTCGTAACTTTTTCAAATAGTCATAATAAATATAGAATGAGGAGTAATTTGACATATTTTAATCTAACATTTATGGTTGGTAATTATTATTATTATTATTATTATTATTATTATTATTATTATTATTATTATTATTATTATTATTATTATTATTATTATTATAAACAACTCTAATTTTTCCTTGTGAACTGAGTTTTTTGTTTTCACTTGAAGGATTGATTTGAGAGGCCTTCTGTTAAGAAACTTGTGAAAGTTAGGAGGATAATACATGAAAACTCGAGACATGTTTTCACCTAGTGGGCAACATTAATTAGATATTTGTCCATTACCAATGGAGGAAAGGATGGAGACTTAAACATTGTGATGGTGACAGCATCAAGTCAAGGAACGATGAAATGGGGTCATCCATTTCCATTATTCCATTGTTTGCCAGTCCACATTGGTGGCTTGATAGAGGCGACCAACGGCGAACTGACTTGTATATTAAATCGCTGGATCTCCAGAAGTGAATCTCAGCCATTGTTTCCTCATCCTTTTTGTACTCGGCTATGTTTGGTCGTCTGGATTTTTAATCGAGATAAGACTGGATAGGATAAAATATGAAATCTATGATTTTTTTATATCATGTCCATTGTTTGGTGAATCGCATATTAAAGTCGAGATATGTTTACATCATATCATGTACACTTTTTTTAATATATAAATGACATATCATTATAAGTGAACATAAATGTTCATAAATGAAAATTGTGAAAATCTCTCGTAACAATATTCCTTAATTTATTTTTATTTTATTTTTCCTCTTTTTATATTATTTTCTTTCTTATTTCTTTTTCCCCTTTCATCATTCTTTAATAAAATTTTATCAAATAGTAAACCGTACTAACATACCTAAAATACAAAAATACCTAAAATATATAATAAATATAAATACTTAATTTATAGATTGAATGTTTATTATAAGATAGAATAAAGTTGAATATATAAATTAAAATAGGATTAATTAAAAATGAATTTTTATTTTTTATTTTTAATTTCTTAAATTATAATTCAAATATTATTTATATTGAAATATAATTTCAATTTTATTAATTTAATAAGTTTGTTATTCGAGAAAAATAACTTTTCTAGTATGGATATTAGAAATTCTATCCATCTTTTCCAATCTCCTCCATGAGATAATTTTATCCTATGTCTATATCCCCCCATATCTCGACTTTATCCTATCTTGAGTGAGCACCAAATGTAGGATGAGATAAATCATATCATATCCCGAATTTTATCCCGTTTGTCAAACGCAACTTCACTACCTTTTGTCTCTCATCATTCTTGCTGCGTCTTGCTCTTTCTTCTCCTCCGCACAACAATTCTTCTTCCTCCTCTTCTTCTTCACTTTCTGCTGCCCTTTTCTCTTTTATCGTTCTCTCTCTCTCTCTCTCTCTCTCTCTCTCTCTCTCTCTCTCTCCCTCCCCGTCTCTCTGTTTCGTGCTCTTTCTTTCTCAGAAAAATTAAAGGAAAATGTCGATCGATTCTGCCATTCCTGTCGCATGGGATTTCTTGAAGTGCGTAGTTACTCCTATCAAGCGTCAATTCGGATACGTGATGTCCTCAAGAGTTACGCCCTGGATCTTAACAAGGAAGTCCGGAATCTGGAGAACGAGGCTGAGAGGGTCCACGTTGTTGCGGAAGTGGCCAGAAACAATCTTCGGAATTTCTACAGTGAGTTCACGGAGCGGGAGGCAAGTGCTGAGAAGGCATTGAAGGAGGCGCAAGACCTGCTGGGCAATTTTGAAAAAGATAGCAAGACGTGCTGCTACGGACTTTTCCCGACCCCAAATGTCGCTATCAATTCAGCAGGAAGGCCGAGGGCAAGATCGAGGTCATTAAGCAACTCACTCAAAAATGCAGCGGATTCAAGGAATTGAACGACATCTCCTTTAGTGATCCAGCTCCGGGAAATGTAGCTGCTCGGAATCTGGCTAGGAAAGAAGGCAAAGATGTCGTCTAGCGGGCCACCGTGACAGCTTCTACTTCTTTTGCATCGACTTCAATTAAGCTTAGGGACGATAGCGTCTTCGAATCCAGAGCTTCGATCATACGGGATATCATGGCCGCTCTTGCCGATAACAGCAAGAGCGTGGTTGGGGTTTACGGGATGGGTGGCGTCGGCAAGTCCACCCTTTTGGCAGATGTTGAAAGGAGAGTAAGGGAAGACAAGTCGTTTAATCTGGTCGCTAAGGCTGAGGTGTCGGAAAATCCAGAAATCAAGAGGATTCAAGGAGAGATTGCGCATGCGTTAGGCCTGGACATAAAGAACGAAGAGTATGTCAACGTGCGAGTGGATCTTCTTCGCAGCAGGTTGGAAAATGAGGAGAAGATGAAACATGAAAATGATGAGGAGAGGAAGAAAAAGAAGGTCCTCATAATACTGGACAACCTGTGGGAGGCGCTCGACTTGAAATTAGTCGGCATTCCTTGCGGACATGATAACAAAATCAGAGGATGCAAATTATTGTTGACATCAAGAAAGCGAGATGTCTTGCAAACGGAAATGGGTTGCGACGACCCCTTTCACCTTGGTGAGTTGCAGGAGGAAGAGGCAAGAAGATTGTTTGAGAGGTATGGGGGAGACCATGTTCACGATTTCGAGTTCAAACCCTTGGTCGATGAAGCACTCCACAAATGTGCAGGTTTGCCTTTCCTAATTGTCCAAATGGCAAAACTTCTTAAACACGCTAATTTATCCGAATGGAAGAATGTTTTGAAACAACTCAAGTTGTCCAAAAACGAGGGAATTGGTGAGAAAAATAAATAACATGCTGCAATTGAGTTATGACCATTTAAAAAAAGGCGAGGATGTGAAATCATTATTACGACTCGTGTTGTCTGTGGTGTCTCTAAACCCTCTATTGAAAACTTGGTGAGGTATGGCGTGGGTTTGGGGTTATTTCAAGAAGATAACTTGGAGGAAGCTAGAGATAGTTTGACATCATTGATCAGTACTCTTCAAGCCTCCTCCCTTTTGTTAGAGGATGGAGATGCTTAGGCTGCGTTTGGTAATGTTTCTTTCTTTTTTGTTCCAGGGAACAAAAAAAAAAAAAGTGTTTGTTCCAGAAACAGTTTTTGAACAAAAGAACGCGTTTGGTAAATTTGTTACCGAAATAAAAAATAAACAGAAACATGTTTGGTAGATTTTTATTCTTTTTTGTTTCTTTTAATTTTTAAATATTTTTATTTTTATTTATTAGTTTTTCCTTTGTTTTTTATATTTTTCTTTCGGCGGTCGCCGCCTCGCGGGCGACGGGGCCGGCGGCCTCGCCCGGCCACGGCGAGGCTCGCCCGGCCTGGCGAGCCGACCCTCGCCGTCGTTGGGCGAGCTCGGCCTCGCCTTGGCTGGCGACCTCGGGCTCGCCCGGCCATGGTGAGGCGCGGCCTCGCCGGATGCAGGCGAGCCCGAGCTCGCCCGGCCAAGGCGAGGCTCGGCCTTGCCCGCGCCCAGCGACGCCGAGCCTCACCTTGGCTGGGCGAGCTCGGGCTCGCCCGGATCGGCGAGGCTCGAGCTCGCCCGCGCCGGCGACGCCTCACCTCGCCCGGGGGCCGGCGACGCTCGGCGAGGTCGCCGACCCGACGGCGTTGCCGGCCCTCGACGGCCGGCCATGGCCGAGGCCGAGGCCTCGGCCGGCCATGGGCGAGGGCCGAGGCCGGCCGGCCGGCCAAAGAGAAAGAAGAAGAAAAGAGGAAGAGAAGAGAAGAGAGAGAAGAAGAAACGAAACAAAAAATTGTTTCTTCAAAATTGTTTAAACGAAAACAACTTTTTTTTCTCGTTTCTGTTCTTTTTTGTTCGGGAACAAAAAACAAAAAAAAGAACAGAAACGCAAACAAACGCGTTTACTGTTCTTTTTTGTTCCCTGGAACAAAAAAACAAAAAAAGTGTTTATAAACACTTTTGAGAAGTGTTACCATGCGGGGCCTTATAGTATCAAGATACATGACTTGGTTCGTGAGTTTGTTGCCTCGGTTGCTTCAAGAGATTACCCTTTGCTTGTGTTAAAAGATAAAGATAAGTCGGTAACAGAGTGGTCGAAGGACAAGCTCAAAAGTTGTAGGGCCAAATGCCTTCCAAATATTGATATGAAGAAGCTTCCCGAAGAATTAGATTGCCCTGAATTGCAGATCTTTTTGTTGTTCGCAAACAATGAATCTCTCATTGTTCCAAATTCATACTTCAACTCTATGAGAAAACTCGTGGTCTTAAATCTTAAAGGGATACGTCTCACTCATTCACCTTTGTCATTTCAACTCTTGGAGAGCTTACACACTTTGTGTCTTGATGGTTGTTTGTTAGAGGATGTAGCCAGTCTTGGCAACCTAAAAGGGCTACAAATTCTCAACTTTGTGAACTCCAAAGTACACTGATTACCAAAAGAAATTGGGCAGCTAGCAGAGTTGAGGTTATTGGATTTGAACCATTGTTCACAACTTCGGGTAATTGAACCGGGTGTGCTTGGAAGCTTGATCAAATTGGAGGAGTTATATATGGAGAATAGCTTTGATGAATGGAATGCTGTGGGGAAAACTCCACCAACTAATGCCAATCTTATTGAGTTAAATAACATGAAGAATCTCTACACTTTGCATGTATCCATTCCCGATCCAAGTGCCTTGCCAGAGGATCTAAACGTTGAGAAATTAATCAAGTACAAGATCCAAATAGGTAACACAAGGCATTGGTCAAGCGAGTACAAAGGGTCGAAGGTGTTGAACCTCAAGTTGAATACAATGAATGACATTCTTCATAAAGGATGTGTACGAACCACCTTTGATAGAAGCGATGATCTATATTTGGACGGGTTGAATGGAATTGAGCAAAGTTTTTCTAAATTATCCCTAGAAGGTTTTCCAACATTAAAGCATCTACAAATCAAGAATAATCCCTCTGTCCATTACATCCTCGGATGGCATTCCCCAACTGCTTTTAAGATGTTGGAGTCATTACATCTCGAGAATCTCATCAATTTGGAGAAGATATGCCACAGTATCTCCTCCAAGCCCTTCGGTACATTAAAAGTAGTATGAGTTGTGGAGTGTTACAAGATGGAAGTTTTGTTTCATCTTTCATTACTAAGAGAACTTCCACAATTAGAAGAGATCGGTGTTGTCAATTGTAGCTTAATGCGGGAGATTGTAGGAGCTGATGATTGTGGCAAAGTTGAGTTGCGTAATTTACATGTTTTGGAATTGCGTGACTTGCCAAATATCAAGAACTTTTTCACCCCCAAGACAGTTCCTTCAAGCAGTACATCGAACACCCAAGTTGGTAGTGAAGCTGTATTCTTCAATGGACAACAGGTAACTTTTTATCAAAAGAATAAAGTATTTTTTTTAATCTTTCCGTCCTTTTGTTAATTAGATGTCATATAGATTATGATGCATATTCTTTTGTTGATTTCAGTTCATTTTCTCCCCATTTTCTTTATCCATTCGTGCCTCCTTCTAATTAGATAAAGCCATCTTCCGTTTCTCTTCTTTTTTGAGATGGTTGCGTTTTTTATCCTCATTTTTTTTGTGTTTGTTTGGGAAAAATTATTTTATTTTAGCATTTTCAAAGGCCAAAGGATGAGTCGACTAAAATAATACGGAAGAATTGCGACTTTGCAGTTAAAAAATCACTTGGAAATAGTAAAATGTATGAAGGGTTGACATCCGCAATAATATCAAAGTTGAAGTAATATATGTAATCATTAAAAGTTTAGGAGACAGGTGTACCACCTTCAAATTTCATAGGGGGTTTCGTGTAATTTCTCTTTAATTTTATTTTTCTTGAAGTAAATGAATACTATATTGATGTAAATTAGCATCATTGAAGACTGAGGAAAAAATACGAGTGTTGCAATTAAACAGTGAAATAATGAAGAAAGAGACGAGGGGACGGGCAATAAATAACGGGTGGCTTGTTGAGAGGGGAGTTGTAGTATTACCGAACATGCATAATTGAAAAATATTTAGCAAGGTGGCTTCATTTGTTTCGTGAAAAATATTTTTGAAAAAATATATATTTTTTTAATTTTTCGGTGTTTGGTCCACTTAGGAAATGAATCAACTAAAAATGTTTTCTTATTCAACAAAAGGAAAATGAATCAACGGAAAATATTTTTTTATTCAACGAAAACCTATGCCTCAATTTAGGAATTTTTTTTTTTTTGAAAGACCAAAAACATTTTCCAAAATCTGAGTTAGTGCTTGGATTTGAAACTTTACGCTTGGGCACAAAAATCTCAATGCTAGTCTTAGGTCCCCGGTGTTTAGGATTAGATCTCCACCACTCGGGCCGGGGTCCACAAGGTTGAGCTTGGGACCTCGAAGCCTACACTCGGTGCCCTAGCGCCATGCTCAATTCTGTCAAGGCCAAGCCCAAAGCCTTGGTGCCTATGCTTGATGCCTTGGCACTTGAGCCTTGCTACATAAATGTCATGCTCGGGTCCCCAATGCGCAAGCTTTGGTCGTGGGCAATCAGGCCTAGGTTTGTGAAGGCTGTGCACGAGTTCTTGTGATTTGGGTTAAGGTCTTTAGTTAATGAAACATTTGTTCTTATAAAAAAATTAAAAAGAAATTCGAATTTTTAATTAGTATTATTAGTTTTAATTTTTTTCCTGTATTTTTAATTATTTTCTTTTCTTTCATTTTTCCTTTGCCAACCACAACGATGACTAGCAACCAATTGCTGAGCTGGCCTGTCCACCACTATGGCCGGTGATTGGCCAAAGAAGAAGGAATATATATATATATATATATGTATATTCATTTTTAAAAAGAAAAGAAAAGAAAAACCATTAAAAGAAGTGCACATGGCAACAACGTTCCATTTTCTGGAAGATATTTTCCAGACTTGTCATATTTTCATCTTTAGCTCTAAGATTGCTACATGGCAATACGTTTAATTATATGTACTGATGTAGTCAACATAAAAGAAAGATATAGATATGCTTGTGGAGAAAGTGTCATAGGAGTAGTAACATTTTAGTCGTAAGGAAATATTTTATTTTAGCTGAATCCTCAACATTTTGCAATACATGCATATCAAGCTCTAATGTTAATGTCGATGATAGATTTCATCCCCAGAAATCATACCATTCAATTTTTTTCCATGAAATTAAGTATGAATCTGCCTAAATAAAGGAATAATGTACATAGATTTGGGTCATAATTGAGTGCAAACTTGATTATCATAATTTACTAAAGAATAACTAAAAAATTTAATACAAAGCGGTAAAAGATCAATTATAACATTTTCTTGCTTTGTCTAGATAAAAGCTTGGGTTTAATTTTATTAATTAATTCTCTTAATCAAGTTGTTTGCTCATTTCTAAACAACTTCATGTGCTTCATTCCTTTATTATGGTCCAAATCATGCTTTTAATTTGTTGAAATTTTCAAATGAAACAATTTGTAGATGAATGCTCGGAGCCTTTAGCAAAATCTTGATTCAGTCGAGACTCAAACATATGAAATGACAATTGAGATATAGTAGGCCATAACATTCATAATATGAATCATTAATAATTGTGTATAATAAACCATTATCACAGAGGAATCTGACTTAGAGAATTGTCTGAGATAATTTCCTGACAAGAAAGAGAAGTTAGTAAAGTAAGGATTGCCCTTTTATAAAGAAAGGACACAGCTATCTTGTACAGCAAAAATTGCTGCTGGAAGAGCCTTTTAGTTGACTAGAGAAAATTGCCCTCTTATAATGGGCAGCGATCGTCACCGACATTGATGGTGGGGCCTAAGACTTAGGCAATACGTTAGTTTCCCCATCAATAAAAAAAGAGTCATGGAAATTAAGTTGTGGGTCCGACAAAGTAGTGTGCCTAAGTATCTTCCCATGGAGAGAGCTTGCTTTCAAAGACAATGGAGGAACTAGATTGGTAGCAAAGAGGTCGTGAGGCTTTTAACTTTTTAGGGATCTAAATCTTCATTGAAGAATTACTCTCGTGCAAATACTTCAATACTTCATTCTTATATTTTTGCTTACAATCCAGATCTGCAAATATACGTGGGATTATAATGGCATACCTCTTTTAACTGTAACAAAACTCTCCGACATGGTAAAGAGGTGGCAGCCAACGAGAGTAGGAGTTTGAAGGTTGGTTTGTCGGGAATGATGATAGTCCAATGAACGAAACACAGAGAAGTTCAACTTGCTGTATAGGTGGGAGCGACGGGTGGGCCCGAGGTAGATGGGAGATTGCGAGCAGCTTTTTAGACGCGAGAAAATATTAGATGCCCTAACAGTGCCACGCAATCCGTGCTCTGAACCATTCAGAGCGTGACACCTGGACAAGTGTCAGTCCACGTCGTCCACTTCTCCATTTCAAACCAACGGCCTGGGAAGTTCTCCCTCTCCTCTCTCGAGCATAAGCCCTCTGACGCTCTCTCTCCTCTGCAGATCTCTCTCTCCTCTCTCCTCTCTGTCTCTCTCCCCTCCACCTCTGCTGGTTGCTTCCATCGTCCCCCACCGACGCAGACGCCGATGGCCCTCCGCCTCCGCCTCCGCCGGTTGCCTCCGTCGCCCTCGACTCCGACGCTGACGCAGCCTCCGCCTCCTCCCCTGGACCCGACTCTGACGCCAACGCTCCTTCGCCTCTCTTCCAGCAAACCCCGAAGCCGACGCCCCCTTCGCCTCCCTCTCGCGACCTCCGCTCCGCTCTCTCCCTCTTTCCTCTGCGGAGCGCCCAACCCCGACGCCGACGAACCCCTGCTCGCATTTTGGCCTCCCTCTCCGTGAGCGAAGGTCGCTCTACTCGCTCTTTCTCTTTCCTCCGCGAAGCGCCCTGCTCCTGAACTCGGACGCCGCCAACGCCGTCGCCTTTCCAAGCCCCACCGATAGGCATCCCATTGGCGACTCCCGTACGTCCCAAGGTTCGTTTTTTTTTTTTTTGGATTCTACTTGGTAGAATTCGGTGCCATGTTAATACTCTATGGCTTTTCTTCTGGGATATTTGGGGTTGTGTGGATAAAAACGGTTAGTGCATGATATTAGAAGAGCACCGACTAGGTGATGTAGTGACAGAAAATGCTCGACAAATTGATATCTATGTATGTGTTCTCAGTTAAGCTTTTCTTTATGCATGCCATCCTTTCTATCTGATTCTGGAATTAAACTTTTTTTATGTCAGGATGTTTGTGAATTCTGTGAAGAGACTTCGAATGAAGAGGACTTCTGAGGCTAATGGACTTGGTACTGAATTACAGAGTCAATTTTCTGAGACTTGATCATGTACATGGTTTTGTATGATCATGATATTTAAAGCATTGTTGAGGATGAGTGCTAACCTTAAGCTGGGTAGCTCTAAAGCTATCCAGGTCCCTGTAGAGCATGGTTGCGAACTTTTGAGTGAACTGTGTGTATAGCTTGCCCATTATACGGTTGTGGAAATGAAAAGACTGGATAAATGGAGCATTTTGAAAATCATGGTTGCTCCTCTTGGTGTCCCTTTTCTTTATCTTTTTGTTGAGGTGACACTACCCTTTCCCAACTTTTGTCACTGCCGGTTAAATCAAACTTTGGAATGTCCTATGTATGTTGTGTGTACATATATTCTCGCAACTTATTTCTTGTTGATATGTGAGAGAGAGATGGACACTATTCTTTCTTGTGGATTGTTTATTGGTTCTCCATATTCTCTGCAAAGAAATGAGATTTCATATTAAGAGTCTTTCTGATCAAGCCCACTTGAATTGCTTATAAAACTGGAATTTTGGATGGCATGAGATTTGGCATGTAAAAGGCTGCAAGTCTAGTATTGAGGTTGAAAACTGAGGTTTTCATTTTCTTTGGAACTGAGGATTTTCTGTTTCCTCTTAACATTGATCTTTATTCATTGCTGCAACTTTCAGCATATCCATGGGTCAGAAGGAGGAAATGCATTAGATATCCCTATTGATATATCAGTTTTGAACAATATGAGACAATTTGTGAAGTACGGTCGACTGAAACAATTTGCTTTACGGGTAACAAAACTGCTCTGTAAGATTTGTTCAAGGAGGAAAGGATATTATATCATGTCAATGTCTAACAAATATTGCTTGCACGCACTAGCAAGCACACTTGATGAAGAGGAACTTGCTGACCTCAAGGATCAATTTGCTACAATTGATGTAGATAAAAATGGTTCTATTAGTCTTGAAGAAATGAAAGAGGTATCCATTTCTTTCTCATTCCACATTCACTCTGATGAATATTTTAACTACATCATGATCATGAGTGTTGTATGGATGCAGGCCCTTGCTCAGGATCTTCCCTGGAAGATGAAGGAACCACGTGTCTTAGAGATTCTTCAAGCGGTAACTTTTATCTTTACCTTTGTTATGGCCTTGTTTTCTCCTTGTGTATTAGCAATTGAGATTTTTTTTTCTGGTGGGTTTTGTGGAATACCATTTCTGTCAGTTTCACTTTCTTCTTTTATTGTTTTGGTGATTCTCTTTTGTTCATATTCGATGCTTGAAGCTTCCATTTAGTTCTTGCTTCATGTTTCATCATTTTGAAAACTTGCTTGTGTTGTTAGCCAAGAAATGTTGGACTGATTTTTCGTTCATAAGATGAGCTGCTGCCAAGCTTATAGATTTTGCACAAACATGTGAGTCCTGAATGGTGCATAAGAATCTCTTTTATTTTTCCTTCATGTAGATTGATAGCAACACGGATGAGCTAAGTGGATTTTACTGAGTTTGTTGCAGCTACTCTTCATGTGCATCGAATGGAGGAACATGACTCAGAGAAGTGGCAGCTGCGGTCACAGGTCGCTTTTTGAAAAATTTGACATTGATCGTGATGGTTATATAACCCCAGAAGAACTTCGACTGGTAATTTTGACTATCTTCATTTATTCATCCCTTCCACATTCATTTGCACTCTAGTTCTCATTTGTGTCACTATGGGTATGGGGAGAGTGAAAATTAAATTATGTAGACAGGGCTAAATGTATTTGTTTTAATTTGTAAGTGAATTTTGACCCTGTCTCTTGGGAGCTTGAAGTTTGTTTCTTGCAAAATTGCCCAAAAGTTGGGATAAGTCGTCTGTCTTTTTGCATATTGGGCACAAATAGTGGCATAGCTACTTTCTGTTGCAGCTTCACATAAAGAAACTGTTCAGCTTGTGACCTTGATAATTTGGTTATTGTCTCATCTGAAAATACTAGCCGAATGTATTGCCTCTTGTTGTATATTCTGCACGAAGTAGTGGCGCAGGTTTTTTATGTTGCTTGGTACAAAGAAATGGTTAAGCATGTTAACGTGTAACCTTGACATGATGCTCCCATGCCCTTTTCAGCAGACAGGTTTGAAAGGCTCCCTCGGTCCTCTGCTAGAAGAAGCCGACGTCGACAAAGATGGGAAAATAAGTTTATCGGAGTTCAGAAGGCTGTTAAGAACTGCAAGCATGGGCTCTCAAAACTTGCCGAGCCCATCTAGTTATTGGAATTTGAGGAAGATATAGATCCATTCTGGAGCTTTTGGGTGTTAAAAAGAGAGGAGGGAGCACGAGACAGGTTACGTATTTTGGTTACTCAAGATATACCGAGCCAACCATGATGACCGCCTCTGTACTCCGCTCCATTGCCAGTGGAAATCCATGTACAAAAGTTAGTATCAAGAGATTTTGCATGGTACCCCAAGTTAGCCGAGAAGTGCTTGAGGATGAAGGTTTGGAGAGATTGCTGGCTGTGGTCGTTTACTTGGTGAGAGGGAAGGGCTATACGGGCGTACGTCTTCTAATGAGTGTGGGATGTGTAGGCTGCGAGTGTATATTTAACGCCCTCGAATTTGGGGGCCTGTTCTATTACAGAATGGGCAATGCTTTTTTACAGTCTCTCTCAGAGATGGGCAATGCACCTGCTTTTTCTGTGAAGGATTTAGAGATGTATGCTGAGCAGCCATTAATGAAAATAAATTGATCATATTATTTAGGGTGACGCTTCTTGGTTTCAAGAGCCATTCATCATCGTGTTGAATCATGGCCAATAGAATAGCACATGTAGGAGGTGATGCGCAGAACATAAAGAATTCGCCTTTTTCTGCTCTGGTCAATGATGTTGGGAATACCCAAAAGCGTATGCTAGCTTGCATCTCCATCGGTACACTGATTCGTTACCTCTTGACGACAGCATCTCTGGAGACTTTTTTATCTAATAACCACCAGGGCATCACAAATACATGATGCGAATGAGTCATGCAGGAGTACAACCTGGCTTATGCCTCATGGCAGGTCAAAAGTCGCAAGATAGTTTGGATGCAAAATCTGAGCTCGGATCAATTATGTCATGGTTGCTAGAGCTAAACCCTTAAAAAAGTAATGAATGTGCCCTTCATTGTTCAAGTTTCAGGCATATGCTCTGAAATCTGTATAAACTAAAAAAATTCCCTATAAGTTAAGCAAACGCAACATAATATACAACTGACCAGCCTCGGTTAACTAGGGTACAAACTACGAAAGGACTAGAAAATGAGTTAGGCCTGTAACAGGAAAAGAAAATTGTGGCATTAAGATTTTCTGGACTTAACTCTTCATCTACTGGACTTTGGGTTGTCACTAACACTATTGGAGGAACTATCTGGAAAAGCCTGAGATGAGGAAAGCTTGCTCGACGAGCTCCCATCAGTAAAATACTTATCTCCTTCCTCTGGGTCTGCTTGCCCTTCTTTTCTCTGGACGTCAAGTCCTGCATAATATATACTGTTATGCATATTGTGCCAATTTACAGAGTAGATCTAGCTCTGGTTCAGAATATAAAAAAAAAACCTGCCGTGATGATGTTCCAGGCATCTTAAGTTCAAGGTCTGTTGCCACGTCATTTGAATCTTTGTCTTGCTCTGCAATGCTGCCCCTTTGATGATCTGAAGACCTGCTTTTGGAGTCTTTTTTATTTGACACGTGAGAACTGGAAGCATATTGGGTTGACTGCTGTTCAAATGTGGGATTGGCAGGCATTGAATTTGGGATAAAGGTAGAACACGGAGCGGGAATAGCACTTGCATTCTGATTTCCAAAGAAAGGGAAAGGCTGAAGTTGTGAGTGCATGGGTATTGGACCTGGAGTGACGGGTATTGGAACTGGATATGAGTAGGCTGGACCCATGACGACGGATGGATCCATGGCAGCCCAAGGGTACATAACCCTCATCCTTTGCTGGTACTGGACATTAAGATTTTCAACTTCAGATTTTAAAGATGATTTCTCTTCTCTGAGCTCATTCTTCTTCTGCATCAGCTGGTTGTAATGCAAAGTTACTATTAGCATCAAGGCAAACAATGGACATTAGAACCTCAGGATACTGGATGAAGATAAAATCACCTCACGAGATTCTTCAATAAGAGCTGCACATTCAGCTTTCAATTTGTGAACTTCCGTGGTTAAATCCTTCAGCACCTGGATTGTGTCCGTAAGAATGGTTGCCTTGTCATTCTTAGGTCAATCAGGATCTGTAGTTCATATAGGAAAGGCAAAGCAGTTGTTCAAAAGTCTAGCATGAACAAAAGGCAGCTCTAATTACAGAGAAACGGCGCATGCTAAATAATATAACCACAGCATTTATGTCCCTGCAGTAGCAAACCAATGCAATGATTTTGTATAATGCCTCCTTCCCAAATACCCTTTTGATGAGACTTCGATTTTGTTTCTCCACAGTTCATCTGGATTAGATTAAGAAGCCATGGGTGGAACATCTTTTAGCCTTTGAGAGAAGAAGGTTTGTCTTTGAACATCTTCTGGCTAAGAGCGTTCAGTGTCGCTCTCAATTATTGGCGTGAAGCCATTTTCCAGTCCGTGACCGTTTTCATCATGGCCTTGAATTCATCATAACTGATTCAACCGTCCTGAAATACATCCATCACAGAATGAGCACTCTATTTCGTATATGAACAAGATATACACAGATTCCAAATTGCAGGTTGTTCTGGTTATGTATTACCTTATCTAGATCAGCATCGAAAATGATGTCTTCAATAAATTTTTCATTGTTCGGACCAAGATTGTCATCTATCAAAGCTTCTTTCAACTCATCGAATTCAATATATCCGCTTCAATTCTTGTCAAAGAATTCAAAAGCTCGAGTAAGGTGGTCATCGTTGCCAATCCTTCTCAAGTGGACTGACATAGTCACAAACTCCTTTAAGTTCAGTGTTCCGCTTCCATCTTCATCAGCCTATTCTCATATAAGATGGAGTTCTATTTTTAGATGTTAATACAAGAAATCGTGACTCATCAAATTATTAGAAACCCACTTGATTTTACAAGAAGTTCTATCAATTATGTGAAATGGTGACACAACCTCATGATCAAATCTTTGACTAACTGATGAAAAATATATTTCTGTATTATGAAATCCATCCTTAATCTTCCAAATGCCTTGCAATTTAAGCAAAATCATGCACTTCACAGCATACAACGCGTCGACATGGAAGAAGAAAACATAAACCATGTCCAAAACAAAACGTGCTAAGCTGTTGAATAGGTGATCTTACTGCATCCATCAGCATCTGCACATCAGGATCAGCAACTTGCTGTCCATATTTGTGCAGGCCATGTTTCAACTCTTCAAATGTCAGATCTCCATTTTTATTGGCGTCCATCACATCGAACAGCTCTTTCATATGATCCACTTGCTCATCAGGCAAATTGTCTACTACTACCTACATTAACAATGCGGGAAACATAATTCAAGTTTAACTTTGCACTAAGAGCAGCAATGAAATCCAACAAGGCAATGTTCAAGGACTCACTCTGAGAACTTTCTTCTTGAACTTATTCATCAAAGAGAATTGCTTTATCCTCGTCTGGACATTTTGTCCTAGTGAAACGTTGGGAGCCATGTCCACATTCTGTATCCACATATGCTCTGCACGAATCAATTAAAAATACAACCTTAAAACTATTTGTTGCAAGGACCACCTTACCAGCACCTTCTGGCATGGGTTCATATATCTTTGCCTCAAGATCTGTAGGCAAATTAGCATATATCGGGCATATAATGAGTTTGGCAATTTTGGAGCCAAAACCCCTTACCTATGCGTCAAAAGCTATTCCACTGCTTCAATTTCCTCTTGAGCGACACTTGCTTTCTTCCTTAGCACAGCATCCGATGTGCACATGATGACGTTCTCAATCCCCTAGATTTTGCACTTTAATGATAAGAAGAATATAGAAAATGAAATGGGATAAAATCAACATCTTTCACTATAATAGCTGCAAGGCAGCAAAATGGCTAGGAACAAATGATGAGAAATCTAGTATTCAATAGATACTATGTGATGCTGCAATTGTATCGCTGCACATTTAATAAGCCACATCAATTAAGACTAAAACAATATTAAAATAAACCACGTAGACAACTACCTCAAATTTTCAACAAGTAAAAAGTTTGTGCCAGGCTAATGAAAAAAATGTTGAAAATTGAGTCACCTTTGTGCATTTTACCATAGGCTTAAAAATGCAAAAGTCTGAACAAAGAAGCAGTTGGAAGAAAATGTGTCTTACGAAGAGGCAAAGGACAAAAAAATTGATGAGATTACACACATTTTAAAGGAAATATGTAACAAGTGAAAAGTGAGAGCCATTTGTTCATGTGCTTGACGAAAAGTTCACAAGCAATTCGACTAATTCCCTTTACGGCAAAACCAAAAAAGAGAATGAGAAAACAAGAAAAATGGACACTAAAGTCAGATACAAAGCATGAGCAAAGGAGCAGAAAACGCTTATCAATTAAAGAAATGCAACCATTTAATTCAATTCCAGGGTGTTCATGAATCTAGATACACCCACCAACTATTCCAAGAGATCTCAAGTAATATCAGCTTCCCCATGTGTTTAGTTCATCGAAAGAGTCACATTAGTTCAGTGTCTACTCTTCCTATAATTTTTCTTAACAAACAGCATCTAAGATTAACTAGCTTTCAACAAACAGAAAAGCCGTGACTCCCAACTTGTCCAACTTCAACAAGATCAAAATTTTCAGCAAAACCCACTTTCTTGCTCGTTCCCCACCAACACTCATAGTTCATGCGAACCCGCTTTCATTCAAAAATCATACCGTTCGCCATATACGGGACGTGGGGCAACCACTCCCGCATTAATCTCTCACAATTCAGGCGAAACCTCATGACACGATTCCTTTCTTTTACTTGTAACATCCCCACCACTTCCTGAAACCAAACGACGAGGGAAAAAACGAAAGCAGAGAAGGGATGACGACATACCGAGAGAGGACAAAGGAGGCGGTTCGGTGTTGGGGTGATTATTGTGGGCACATTTCTTCTCGCCTAGAAGTCTGCAATGACGGAACAAGCAATTGCCCCCGGAAAATCTTGAAACCCCCCGACACAAGCGATTCAACAGCTCGGTGGAGCGAAGCAGCGAGATTTGCCAAGATCATGTATCCAGAAGTGGGCTCATCTTCGAATTTGCCAAGAACGGAAAAACCGGACAAGGGTAGAGAGAGAGAGAGAGACAGCCGTAGTTTCACTTCTCGCCTTGCTGCGCTTAGAATCAAAAGCAATAAACTAGTGAACTTCTAATCGCAGATTAAGGTCAAGCTTTCTCCCCCAAAACAAAGATGCGAACATAAAACCTCGGGAAATAAAATCGAACCTGACTCGCAGATTTAGGGCTTCTCGAGCGACTGCTTCGAGCAGGGCGGAGTGATTGCTTCTCGGTCGCGAGTCGGGGACGGAGAGAGGCGAGCGAAATCGACCGTCGGGAGAGAGCGTGATTTAGGAAGAAGTGCGCCGAGAGAATGGAGCCCCGAGATGAGGCCGTCGAGTGGAGAGAGAAAGGCCGTCGTTGGGAGGAGCGACGGTCGTCGGAGGAATCGCTAGACCGGAAGGAGCGTCGGAGGAGGAAGAGAGAGCAAAGAGGAGAGAGAAGACAGAGGAGAGAGGATGCCGAGGGAGCCGACGTGGACCTGCCAGCGGACAGGTGTCGATCCGTGAATGGATCAGAGCACGGATTGCGTGGCACTCTTAGGGTACCCTTTTGACGCAGGATTTTTTCCATCATCATCATCATCATCATCATCATCATCATCATTATTATTATTTTGGTCAGAAGGATTTTCTCAAGTTAAGGCAGTGGACTTTTGAAAAAGAGGAATTGCTCTTTACAAAAAAAACAAAAGAAAAGACGAAAAATAAAGCTTTCCATTCTAATAAAGGACAACAGCGTTCCTTCACCTAAAAAGTTGTGGTTTTACACATTTTGGCTGTGGATTTAGACTCATCCTTAAAATTACCACAAGGACAATTAATAGGACAGGTAGATCAGCTGATATACCTTAAATGAATGTCCGATGTAATTTACTAAGGATAGGAAGAAAGAAGTTCACAATAATCTCAATTTGTTTTATTATTTCTCACGGAAAGCTGAGGTCACTGGAAATTTCACACTTACAAGAACTTAGAGGAAACGTGCTGTCCCTAACGATAGATTACTGTCTTTAACAAGGACTTAAATGAAATTTACAATGCTTCAGTTAATTACTAAACACAATAACTTCATGACAATTTGGGTTAACCTGCTTTGTTATTGGTTCCTCACTAAGTGGTAGCATTCTATGTTGCGATCTCAATAGTTAAACCAAAGGATTTGCAACAAAGGGTTGTACTAACTATATAGAGATACGGTCGAGAGTTGGATGACTTTAGGCAAATTATGCTTCGAGTTATAGTTACTAATAATTGTAATTAGAAGTTACGACCTGTTGAGGAAAATTACACTAATGTTGAGTACTTAGTGATGCCTACGAAGCATTACAAAGTATGAAAGGAAATTTGAGTATGGATTGTTTCCAGCCTACTATGCAACCGTTGTCTGCGATGAGCATGAATGGCTGAACCGTATTGTCTTCTCTCTCTCTCTCCATCCATCAAGATGTTGTTCAACGTCATGAGAGTGCCTACATCTTCTTTCTCTCCTTCTCCCGGCCGGTTGAAGGGCTGAGAGCCAGATCCGCTTGCCTCCGCCATTGCAACACTCATCCGCCACCACCATGACTAGCCACCACTCAATTCCATCGATGTCGCCACCAACAGCTCGTGGATTCAACCCTTGTGTTCATTCATCTCCTTGCAAAGCGGTGCAAATTCTCTTTGCCCGCAATTGCCGTCCCTAGCAGGCACGGCCAACGAATTTGACTCTAGCACTTGGTCGCGTCTTCATGAGGTTTAGAGAGAGAGAACACGAGTTCGGCGAAAAGGAAAAAAGAAAGAGAAATCAATTTGTGTGTGAGTGTGTGTGTGTGTGTGTGTGTGTGTGTGTGTGTGTGTGAGAGAGAGAGAGAGAGAGAGAACCTGGCTCGTGACTATTTGTGCGATCTGCAGAGAGTGGTTGTAAGAATCATAGGGGATGATCCACGCCCCTGGAAGTTAATATTTAATGATAGGAGGAAGTACGTGGCCATAATGAAGTGCTAATTATAACCATATGTTGATCCCTATTGACCAAAATTTCGACTTCTGGTTCTGGCAAATGAATAATCATTGAGTCCTTCTCTTTCCTCACAACACATACAAAGAAACCCGCCAATAGTGAAGTAATTAGTGAACCTATGATTGCAATCCAGCCTTATTGAGATAGTCATTCACTTGTCCAAATGAGTAATTTTCCTTTGGTAGTAAGTTGTCCATGCTTTTCGTAATTACAGTCATTCTATATTCTTTACTTTTTCTTCATGGCAGTAATCTCCACTTGTGAGATACTAAGGGTGCGAATGGTAACGTTTTTGTTCTTTTTTGTTCCAAGGAACAGAAACAAAAAAAAAATGTTTATGTTCCGGAACGGTTTTTGAACAAAAGAACGTGTTTGGTAACGTTTGTTTCGGGAATAAAAAATGAGTAGAAACACATTTGGTAAATTTTATTCTTTTTTGTTTCTTTTAATTTTTTAATATTTTTATTTTATTTTCCATTTTCCTTTCTTTTTTATTTTTTTCTTCTTTCGGCCGGCGGCCTCGCCCGCCACGGCGAGGCTCGCCGGCCCCAGCGAGGCCGAGCCTCGCCGTGGTTGGGCGTGGCTCGGCCTCGCCGGATCTGGGCGAGCCCGAGCTTGCCCAGGCAAGGCGAGGCTCGGCCTCACCCGCGCCCGGCGATGTCGAGCCTCGCCTTGCACAGGCGAGCTCGGGCTCGCCCCCATCCGGCGAGGCTCGGGCTCGCCCGCGTCGGCGACGCTTGGCCTCTCTAGGGGCCAGCGACGCTCCGGCGAGGTCGCCGACCCTCGAGGGCATCATCGGCCCTCGACGGCCGGTCGTCGAACATGGCCGAGGCCGGCGATCGGCCAAAGAAAAAGAAGAAAAAAAGAAGAAAAGAAGAAGAGAAGAAGAAGAGAGAGAAGAGAAACGTTTCTTCAAAATTGTTTCTAGAACAAGAAGTAAAAATTTGTTGTTTCTTTTTTGTTCCTACTTTGTTTCGGATAAAAAAAAAAAAGAACAGAAATGCAACCAAACGCGTTTCTATTCTTCTTTTGTTCCCAGGAACAAAAAAACAGAAAAAGTGTTCAAGAACAGAAATAAAGAACAATTCCATGCAGGCCCTAATTTACTTTCTAGCAATAATCCTAGTAATTCATCTTCAAAGTAATTAGATACCCCAAAGGGAGTAGTTCACCTTATAGGAAATAATTGGGACGCGGACCTGGAGTGCCAAAAGTTGGCATAAAGGGACACTTAAAGTGCCAAAAGTTACGAAAGGTACACTTAAGTACTAAAATCGAGCAAAATGGATCACTTGAGTGCTAATCCGGCTAAAATCCGGCCAAAATGTCGATGTGACATTTTTCAGGTGAACCGAGCCCAAAACGACCCCGTTTTGCACGCGACATGGCCAAATAATGCAAAAACGACGTCGTTTTGGGCTCTTTGATAAAAAATAATATAAAAATTAAATAAATAATAAATTTAAAATTAAATTTAGTTAAAATATTAAACAACAATAAATTTAAAATTAAATTTAGTTAAAATATTAAACAACAATAAATTTAAAATTAAATTTAGTTAAAATATTAAAAAACAATAAATTTAAAATTAAATTTAGTTAAAATATTAAAAAATAATAATTTTAAAATTAAAAAATTTAAAAAAAAATAAAAAAATTAATAAAAGGGTGGGGGGGTGGTGGCTGAGGGCTGAGGGCAGCCTTAGCCACCGCCCCCTTTTTTTATTAAATTTTTTAATTTCTTTAATTTTTTTAAATGTTTTAATTTTACAATTATTATTTTTTAATATTTTAACTAAATTTAATTTTAAATTTATTGTTTTTAATATTTTAACTAAATTTAATTTTAAATTAATTATTTTTTAATATTTTAACTAAATCTAATTTTAAATTTATTATTTTTTAATATTTTAACTAAATTTAATTTTAAAATTATTATTTTTAATATTTTAACTAAATCTAATTTTAAAATTATTATTTTTTAATATTTTAACTAAATCTAATTTTAAATTATTTTTTTAATATTTTAACTAAATCTAATTTTAAAATTAATATTTTTAAAATTTTAACTAAATCTAATTTTAAATTTAATTTATTTAATTTTTATATTATTTTTTTACCACGTCAACCTAAAGCGACGCCGTTTTTACATTATTTGGTCACGTCGGCATGCAAAACGGCGTCGTTTTGGGTTCACTTCGCTGGAAATTCGTCGGAAAAATGCCACGTCGGCCTTTTGGCCGGACTTTGGTCCGAGTGGTACTTAAGTGATCCGTTTTTCTTCGAATGTGACACTTAAGTATACCTTTCGTAACTTTTGGCACTTAAGTGTCCCTTTGTGTCAACTTTTGGCACTTGAAGTGTTCTTCTGCTAGAGGTAATTTATCTTGAAAGTACTTTTGCTTTATCGGGTCAGTTTTTTTTTTTTTGTCCTTAAGAAACTAAATTGAGAGAAAAATTCTTGATGACTGTAATTCCCACTATTATTAGTAAATTGCAAACCAAATCTAATTGCAATAACATCCCTTGCTATATTGTAAATAAAAATTTAAGTTCATTGGTTGTCTTTCGGGGTCGTAAAGTGCCCTTTTAGATTGTAAAGTAGTTTTTGTTTATCTCAGATTTTTTTCTATGCAAAAATTAGGAATAACTTGCTATAGCACTGATATTTTTGGCCCGTCTTTTGTAATTATATATGCTTATGCTGATGGATCTATCCACCAGGTTTCAATGCCATCCCTAGAGTCCTTGATTATGTCTGAACTTCCCAATCTGAAAGATATATGGAGCGATGAATCTCCACTAGGAGTAAGCAATCTCCGATCTCTAGAGGTTTTGGGGTGCAAATCTCTCTCAAATGTTATTGACTTCTTGTCTCTAGTAAAGCTACACAAGTTACACACCTTATGTATAAATGATTGTGTTTCGGTGCAAGAGATTTTTGACCTTGTTGGACCAAGTACTGGTGGAAATGTTAAGACCCTCTCTGAGCTAACTAACTTAAATTTATGGGATTTGTCGAGTTTGAGGTGCATATGGAACAAGAATCCTTGTGGAATAGTGAGATTCCATAATTTGAAGAAGCTAGACGTGTTCTACTGTGACAAACTCGAGTTTCTATTTCTCCCATCCATGGTTCAATCTCTCCCTCAACTAGGAGCACTAGAAGTATTTCTTTGCAAGAAGATGGAGACAATTATTATGGAGGAAGAAGGGCAGGGAATGGAAACATCAAAGACTCTAGTTTTCCCAATGTTAACCAATATAAGGTTTAGACATATGAACAATTTGACGTGCTTCTCTCACGAAAAATGTGAGATTGATTTCTTATTTTTATCATTGAAGATTTTCTTGTAGATAAATTCATCCCTACAATACAAATGGTGACATTTTTTTCATCCAAGTCATCTAATGAAAAATCAATGACAGGTTCCCAAGAAGCTTGGAGTCAAGACCATGTCAAATCATGCTCCATTGCCCTCTTCAATCAAGAGGTACGTGATTGACTTTAAGTCAAAATATTTAATATAACAAAATCTGCTCGAATAAAATAATTGGCATCAATTTTCTATGTTATGGTACTTGGGAAGTTTACATGCTGTGTCTTTCAAGTTGCCACATGGCCCTCAAACACAGCAAGTTTCAATTCACCCCATTCCCTAGAAATCAAAAGTTGGATTAATCACACAAATTATTAAAAAAAAAGTACAAAAAAGAGAGAGATAGGGATATAAATAATTATTATGCTTACCTACTTAAATAATTGAAATAAACAAATAAATAGTTATACCAAGACAAAGCATGGTTGAAATAAAAATTTAAGTTAGTTACAAAGCCTACTTTGTTTAAGATTGATTACAATCCACATAATCACTGCACCCTAAAATCTGGACAAGTAAAAGTAAAGTTACCTCTCAAATTGTGATTCTAAGTTGAAATGAAGAATTTAAAGTAGATTCACTACATGTACCAAAGTTGGATACTTAATATTCAGTGAGCTCAAACGTTAACTCTCAAGTTGCAGGGTTAAATTTCATTTCTTTAAAAGTTATGCGCTTCAACCAAACTTCTAAAATTTTCTAGCAAATTATCGTTATGGCAAACACGTGGCCAATTTTCTGAATGTGCCAGATTGTCTCCGAATCATCATTTCAGTGGAAACTTTATAAATATTTATTATAGAGTACTCTAAAAGTCATTCATGAATGTCACTTAGATTGCTATTTGCAAGATGTTGATCATTCTCCTTGCAAGGAGAACTCTTCTTGCAATCTCCACTCAATTTTAAAATAAAACATTGATTGCATAAAAAATCTACCTACGCCGTATAACAAAGACAATTAAGATTTTATACTATTATCTAGTCTCTCCGTTTTACATAATGTAAGTTAGGAATTTCGCCTCTTTTTTTCTTCAAAAAGGGCCATTCATATGAGAAGAGACACGATTTAACTATTTATTTACTCTAAAATGCACATCTGTTCTCCATAAATGAAAAAGTTCGCTAGCACAATGCATGAGGACGTGCTAATTACCTAGTAAATATAGAAAGACGAATCCTGCAAAGGAGTCTCAGCTTCTGTCAGTAGATAAACAGAGGTTATTCAGAGATGAACGGTGAGCATTCTGGAGCTTCCATGTTGGCATCTGTTTTCAAACGAGCTTGCATGTTTTATTGATTTCTCGAACATGTTCTTCCTTGCCCCTCTGCTCTTATCTCTCCGTCGGTGAATAGGATTACTCTAATTTTATCTCCTTTGTAACAGCTACTCAATCAATACGGTACCAAATGTGTACTTTCTATTAAACAAATTAATCAGCCGATAATTTGGGTTCACGCGGCATAATTAGGTTTTGCACTTGTGGCATTGGAAACACTTTATTTTTGTTAAATATGCTAAAACTTATGTATATAGTTTTTTTCAATTCGTGTCACCTTCAGAATTTGCCATATAGTCGTGTATTAACGCATTAATTCATGTCATAAATTATCAGTCCTTTCACTCTTCATTTTTTCTATAATATTCTACAAGTTTTCTCTCGCGCGCATGATTGTTTTTGGGTACTACGGAACTCAAGGGATGGATGAATATGGAGGTAAACTCAAATAGCATTACTCCAGTGACATGCTACCCTCTTTTTCTTATAATAGATATATAATTATATATGTCATGTCATAAGGTAAATTATACATATCTCAGTATTCTCGTTTAACTTTTTTTTTTTTTTTTTGGTCCATCAGTACACTCGTTTAGAATCAACACTTTTATACTTATTTAAAAGAATCATTAAAACGAGCTGAAAAGAAATTGTAAACATTGGACAGTTTTATCACAACATAGACCCTATTAAAAAGTGGACATCCAGAAAGTAAACGTGGTCGCATTAAGGGAACAAAGGGAAATTAATTAGAAGCTCCAATCACAAATACACACGTGGAAGAGAAAGTCAAGGAAATAAAGAAACGAAGAAAAACATGAGGACGAATTACACATAAGTTTGAATGGTGATCAACCTCTATATCTTCGTTTAAATTTTTCTTTTTGGCCCATCAGGACACTCGTTTAAATTCAACACTCTTATACTTATTTAAAAGAATAATTAAAATGAGCTAAATAGAAATTGTAAACATTGGACTGTTTTATCACAACATAGACCCTATTAAAAAGTGGACAACCAGAAAGTAAACATGGTCGCATTAAGAGAACAGAGGGAAAAAAATTAGAAAATCCAATCACAAATACACACGTGGAAGGGAAAGTCAAGGAAATAAAGGAGAAAAAAACATGAGGACAAATTAATCACATAAGTTTGCATGCTAATCGACCTCTACTTCTTGGACCCAAAAAAAAAAAAAAAAAACTACATGTCCGAGTCCTAGAATGAGCTTCAATATAGCAATTCCTTAATTAGAAATTCTATTCCCATCCCATTGACTTTAAATTATATAGGGTGATGATTTAGTCCACAATATTCATTTCATGTTTCCATTGAGGTGGAGACTTTGTAGTTAAGTTCATGTTACTATTTTTATCCTTTCATTTTTGGGTATTAGAGTTGATAGGCGATCTTTATGATGAATTTTGTTTTCATATATCCTTTATCAATATTGGAAAATAAAATCTTGCCATTGTTCTTTTTGTCAATGTCAAAACTAAAATTAAAAGTTTGATTTCGCATCTGACCATCCAAGAGAAATTATTCAAAGATAATACGTCCATAACTATTGTTGCAGCCAAATTATCAAGATTAGGAAGAAACAGTTTCCCTTTTCAAATGAACGTGAAAATGATGGTTTGTATTTGGGACTCTTGATCGCCCAAGTCTATGTAATAAGTATGTATAACATGTTATAATTGATCATTTACTTTTACTAAGTACGGAAAATATACATATGAATCCTCTTATTATAAATAGATATATATATATATATATATATATATATATATATATATATATATTTCGTCTGAAAAATTATATTTTCTGCCAATGAGTTTGAATTTTGATGTGAATATTTTTTTATCAAAAGGAAAATTTTCATTTCACAAGCTAGAGAGGTGCATAATTTCAAAACAAAACCAATCCTAAAAAGTTACAAATCAGGGCAAATCCACAAAGCGGGTAAATCTAAAAGATGAATTTACGTGGTACAATTTGCAGATGTGAAGTATTTGATAAATCACTTATGGACTAAATAAAAGAGAAACTCTCTTACCTTAAGTTTTGTGGTCAATCCAACTAACTGATAAATTAATGTGGTTTATTTTCAAAATTTTAAAAAAGCAATACGCTTAATGACCCTTATAATCGATAAAAATAATTATTAAATTATTAGGGAAGGCTATCTCCGCTGCCGGTAACACCGGGAACACAGCCACAGCCTTTGTTACAAGCTTGACTGAGTGGCCCTCAACTGTGGTCCCACCTTCTGTAAAACTGAAAATTCCTTTTCTTTTCATTTTTGATGAAATTCAACCTTTGTTCGAAGGTTGCATGTATTCCACATCTTTCTCTTTCCTCTTCCAATTGAATTTAAAAAAGCGGTATGTCTGGGTCGCTGATTGATTAAACAGAGGTGAGAGAGAATTATCGTGAAATTACTTTCTTCATACCAAGAAAAAATTGAAGAGAAAAAAGTGAGCAGCGTACAAACATAAGCGTTCAAGGCTGCAAACATGTATAAGTTGCAATGTCTTACTTTGAATTTCCGTAAAAATAATTTCCACGAGGATGGTTGAACATCTATTATAAAGCATGAGCAGGTAATACAGATTGCCGATAATAATTTTTTGTATTCAATATTCCAAACTAAAGGCCCACCAAAATTGAGGAATATTTTCCTTTTTGTTTTCAAATATTTCTATATATATCAAGTATTAGCGCATTGAGAAACGAAAAATCTGCTTTTTTTTTTTTTTTTTTTTTTTTGTCTTATTATTTTGTGGGGTCTATCCAATCTTTGGTATGACTTTTGCAAGATAAGGATGCCTTCAATAAGTAGGACCCATAAAAGGAGAACCTTGGAAAAGAAAAGGAGATTCGAAGAAACTCTTTGTACTCATGAATGAGATGACCATAATCGATAGAACAAGATTGTGGGGATTTAGCCATTGCTACTTGTACGAGCTATATTATTTTTAAAAAATTGCTACTTATATTAGCTATTTCATTTTTAAACTAGCAAAAATGGCACCCAAATATGTACGTGCAATAATGAAAAGTGTAACGACCCACTCCTTGGATGGGAGTGTGACTTCACCTCAAGATAGGAATAAACCGAATTCCACATCACTTGGGGACTCACTTGGGGATGATAAAGTGATATGCCTTATAAGAATTGGCACCAATCTTAACTTGCATGATGACTTTTTTGGGCGAAGCCCAAGAGAATAAAACCGTGAGGGTGATGGCAATGCGGCTATGACCCAAAGCAAAAAATATCATTGTGAGTGGGACCAAAGGTCAGCTCTTATAAAAAAACTAAAAATAAATACAAGATACAAAGTGTGATACAATTGTTTTATGAAATGAACTAAATTGAAGAGAGGGAAAGAGTTGATCTAAGGCTTAATTGGTTTTGAGGAAAATGATTTACTTGGACAACATTTTTCTAAAAGTAGTCATTTATATAGCTCACAAAAATAAATGAATTAAAAATATTTTCATCATCTACGTAAATGTATAAACATAAATTGTTAATGATAATTAAAACATTTTTCATTAACTAATTTTTCAAGCGATACAAGCGATCATTTTTAAGAAAAAATGTTCTTCAAATCATTCACTTTTTGTAAGAGACTAATGTGAATATATGATTGTAATATGAGCATATCCAAATTACTATTTTGCCCATCATAAACAATTATTTTTCGTTTTCATTAGACATTGGCCATGCCTATTGTTTAAACTTTGTGGGCCAAAATTTGAAGTTGAAAGTATTGTAGGGTTTACTTAGAGCGATAACTAGTGCTCCACTTGCTAACCCATTTTTGAAGGAGAAGTTCTTGAGATGGAATAAAAGTGGGTCACTAATCAAATTAAGCCCTAAAATGCAAATTGTTTTATGAAGAAAAGACTGGAGAAAGATTCCTTATCTTTTTCAGTAAGAATTTAGAAAACTTTTGACGATTGTATGAAATACTCAAGGAAATTGAAACCATAATAGTATACAGATTTTGCTACTCCTTATATATATATATGCCCTTATGTGCAACTTAATTATCCTCCTCGTCCCTTTGCATATTTACATATTGGAAGTTCATGAATTTGTAATTTAATTGAATCACCAATTCCGTGAGCTAATACCACAGGTTGCATTTCCAAGTGAAGGGATTTTCGGATTCCCAAAATCCGGATTCGACATTAAATCGAACCCCTAAACTTATGCGGAAGACGAGCCCGGGAAAAACATGTATCACCAATGCTGAAGATCGAGGAAGAAATTCTGATCCTGTTAGATCCGATGATGTCAATTCGCCTTGAAGGGAAGAAGGGTGTCGCATCTTGCGCACCGTTCTTTCTATTTGGAACGTTTTTGAGGGAGAGAGGGAGGAGGAACGTACGTTATGTCAAAAGGTGCTTTCCTCCCTCTTTATTTCCCCTTATATACGTCCACTCCAAAAAGAAACGTGTCCCTTCATCATATCCCTTCATCCATGGGCCTTTATCTTGTGGGCCGAGCTTTTAGGCCCAACATGGGCGGACGGGTCAATTTAGGCCCATCACAATAATTAATAAAACCATCATCTCCCACTCGCACATGGTGGGCCGAACAGGATCCTCTTTACCTCTCTTCAACATTCATACCGGTGAATAATCTGTGCGACCAGCATACTTTGAGAGCTCGTTGCCATACATCTGTTAGGAATATATAGTAGCTCATAATGGGCATCACATTCTGAGTAGATTTAGTATGCAATACCCTAGATCGATCGATCACATTTATATCTCTTTTGATCTCTTTTAAACAATGATATATATATATATATAGTATTCACAATTATGATTATCCCAAAGACAATCATAATTGGTTAACTAGTGAATACAAAACTACAATGTGATTCTCTAAATTCGATCTTCCTCTTTCCTTCAAACTCTCAATTTCAGTTCAGCTTGCTTTTCTAGAAATGTTCCATTAGATCGAATCAACTCATGACCATTGGCAACATCCTAAGATAGCAAACACTAAAGAAAAATCTTGAGAATAAGTAAGAGTCATGAGGGCACTAAAAATTGAGGAACTCTTTTCCTCAAGAGTTTCACACGGCATAAAAATTGAGATCAAACTTTTGCCACTTTTATTGGTCGTTTCATGCATACGTAGTATGAAATACGTATTACGGTATTAACTCCTTTCTCATGGAGCGTATGTCTACACCTTCAATACCGTACAGATGATAGTTCGGACATATCAAATGTCTAACTTGAGTTCACGTATCTACTCATTCACAAAATTCATCGAACTCACATCGGCATCATAGACGAGATAAAGTAAAATATGTGGGTTATTTTACTTTCGGACATAGTAAGTATTATGTCATCATCTTAACACTCGTTAAGGCGACATACGTATTTTAAGCTTGAACTCTCGATTATCACCTAGATAATAAACTTAAAAATAGTCTCATCTCTATTTATCACACAGTAAATAGAGGCAATTACCCGTGTGAGTGGGCTAATCTTATATCTGTCCGACTTACTTTCTCAACTTAAAGTAATGCACTGAGCATTAAGATGCATAAAGATCAAACAAAGATTCATAGGCATTAATGATGAAAACACAAATTCATCAAATGTAAACACTTAGGGAAATTACAATATTCAGTACATTAGCCTCTACGTAATCCTAAAGATTTCATATGGCCACAAAACACATATCTAGGTATTGACTTTGTCATAGGATCTGTTACCATTCTATGTGTAGATATGTACTGTAAGTTCACATCTTTTCGTGCAACCATATCCTTGACAAAATTATACTCGGTATCTATGTGTTTGATCTTGCCATGATATTTTGGATCTTTGGTGTACACTATAGCTGCTTGGCTATCACAGTTAACCAATAATGGACTTGCAGCTTTCTCAATAACACCTAAATGATCCAAAAAATCTCTTAAGCCAAACACCTTCTTATACTACTGCTGATAATGCCACGAACTCAACTTCCATCGTAGACAAGGCTATACACATTTGTTTCTTATTGCTCCAACATATGGCGCCATTATTTAGTAAGAAAACAAATCCAAAGGTAGATTTCATTTCATCTAAATCTCCTCTCCAATCAGCATCTGAATAGCCTTCAAGTCACAGATCCTTTCCTTGATAACTCAGCGTATAATCAGCAGTTTCCTTTAGATACCTTAGTATTCTTTTAACGGCTTTCCAATGTGCTTGACCTGGATTGGATTGGTATCTTCTCACCATTCCAACTGCAAAAACATATGTCAGGTCTTGAACACATCATAGCGTACATCAAGCTACCAGCAGCATTAGCATAAAGAACATGTTTCATTTGTTCCTTCTCTTGTGGAGTCTTTTGACACAATCTATGGCTCAATCCTTTACCTTTTGCAATAGGAGTATCAATGGATTTACAATCTTGCATGCGAAATCGTTCAAGAACCTTATTTATATATGTTTCTTGCGAAAGAGATAATGATCTCTTCGAACGATCTCTTGAAATCTTAACTCCAATAATGTATGCAGCCTTACCCATACCCTTCATCTCAAAGTTGGAAGATAACTAACTCTTGATGGTGTTAACAAACTCCATATTACTTCCGGCAATTAGTATATCATCAACATGTAATGATATAATCACAAATTGATCTTTGGATCTTTTGATATATACATAATGATCATCATCTATCATTGTAAAATCATATGCCATTATGGCATTATGAAAATGTATATACCATTGTCTCGATGACTGCTTAAGGCCGTATATCGATCTCAAAAGTCGACATACCTTTCATTCTTGGCATTCTTTAATGAAACCGGCAAGTTGTTCCATATATATTTCTTCCTCTAATTCTCCATTGAGGAAAGCAGTCTTTACATCCATTTGATGTAACTCAAGATCCATACTAGCCACTATTGCCGAATAATGCGAATCGAGGTAAATCTCACTACAGGAGAAAATGTTTCTTCATAATCAATTTCTTCATGTTGATTATACCCCCTTCGCCACAAGGCGAGCCTTATGCCTTTCTATCGAGCCATTAGCTTTTCGTTTTATTTTGAGAACTCACTTGTTCCCAATAGCTTTGCATCCTTTTGGAAGATCAACCAGGTTCCCAAACATGGTTTGACTTCATTGACTCAATTTCTTCTTCCATTGCATGAATCTATTTTTCCTTACTAGGGCAATTTAGAGCCTCATTAATATTTCTTGGCTCATCCTCATCTTGCAGAGCAATCATAAAAGTTTTCCCTTCAATGTCAAAACGTCGATGGGGAATGCTTTGGCGACTTGTTCGCCGTATGAGAGATTGTACACTTTGCACATCATTCTCCATTATGCTCCCACTAGGATTAGATAATGATGACGTCGTCTAATCATGTGGTTGCATTTGAGAATGAGTTGAATTCAATTCATTGTTTCTCATATTACTCCCACTTGGACGAACTCCATTAATATCATTATCTTGATCCAAGGTTTCAAATAGGGAGTAATTTTTCCCTTATTTTGCCCTTCTTAGGAAATTCATCCTCTAAGAATGTGACATCCCGTGATTCAAATTCAGTTATACTCTCACTTTCCTGCTCACCTATGAACACATACCCTTTCGAGTGTTCGAAGTATCTTATGAAAATACTCTTCTTTCCTCTGGGACCCAATTTCCTAAACTTGTAAGAGGGCTCATGAGTATAGGCAGCATAACCCCATGGCTTAAGGAAACTTAAGTCCGATTTTCTACCTATCCACAACTCATATGGAGTGGAAGTAACTGATTTGGAAGGCACCCGATTAAGTATATAGGCAGCAGTTAACAACGCATCACTCCAAAAAATAAAAGTGATAGGTAAGTTAGCATGTGCCATCATGGACCTAACCATTTCCAATAGGGTTCTGTTTCTTCTTTCCGCAACACCATTTTATTGAGGAGTATATGGAATAAACAATGTCTTTCTATTCTTTTTTGATCACATAATTTTCTAAACTCATCGAGATAAATATTCTCGACCTCAATCAGATCTTAATACTTTTATTTTCTTGTCTAATTGATTTTCTACCAAGTTCATAAGCCTTTTGAAACAACTTAATGCTTCAGATTTATGAGAAATCAAATAAACATATCTGAATCGAATATAATCATCTATAAAAGTAATGAAATAAACAGCCCATGCCTTCTTCTCACATTCATTGAACCACAAACGTCATAATGGATTAAATGCAGAGGAAATTTAGCTATTTTACCTTTTCCAAATGGTTTCCTTGTCTTTTTCCCTACTAGGCAATGCTCACATATGGGCACATCAACTTTTTCAATGTTGCCCAACAAGCCCTCTTTGGCTAGTCTATTCATACGTTGTTGGCCAATATAACCAAGTCTAGCATGCCACACATTCACATCATTATCATATGAATTAGGAGACGTGAGAAGGGAATAACAAACATTTGCATTAACATAGTCAATATCCAAATACAAATCTACACCTCTATTATGGAAGTTCATATTAAAACTAAGCTTGACCAACACCAAAACAGACACTAAATTTCGACGAAGTGTTGGCCAATATGACCAAGTCTAGCATGCCACACATTCACATCATTATCATATGAATTAGGAGACGTGAGAATGGAATAACAAACATTTGCATTAACATAGTCAATATCTAATACAATGAAACCATCCAGAAAATAACCACAACCATAGTAGTTTGTATCCAAATACAAATTTACACCTCTATTATGGAAGTTCATATTAAAACCAAGCTTGACCAACACCAAAACAGACACTAAATTTCGACGAATCCCCGAAGCATATAAAACATCATGTAGGAACAAGGTGTGTCCATCACACATGTTCAATTGGCAGGTGCCAATCCTTTTAACTTCAGCTCTGGAGTTATTCCCCATAAAGATCCACTTAGTTCCGTTAGTACTCGTCGGAATTCCACGAAGGATTCTCTATCCTTCGCTACATGGTCTGTCGCTTTTGAATCTACAGTCCACAAATGATTGGATTCGTTCAATAATACAGAACTTGACACATAAGCAAAGTTCTCAAATGTACAAGAGGTGTTTACCTTTTCGGCTCACAACATTTGCGAGCATAGTGACATTTCTTGTCACAATTGTAACACCTCACCCTTGACATTTTCTTCATTTGAGGACGTTTTCCTCTCTTGTATTGGTTAACTCTTGATTTCTTGCAATAAGGACTTGATCTTTGCATTCCCACATATTGAACGAATCAACACGCTTGCGCTTAGAGCTCAAAACCTTTTCTGAACTAGAACCAGCATTGCAAATATCTATTTTCAGCTCAAATGCCATTAGGCGGTTCTCTACTAGCTCAAGGTGGCGCACAGCATCCTCAAGATCTTCCATAACATGGTCAAGAGCTTCTAATGCTTCTTGCTTTTCTAGAACATATTGAATCTCCATATTCAATATTTCACAATTGTTGTCGTTCATATCAGTAATTACGTTTTTAGTTGATGAAACCATCGATCTGAATACATCGGACATATATGCACGAATAATTAATGTCTATCATTTATGCATCCACTTTGCACGAGACCCATCATATCAATGAACAATTTCAAGTAATGTTTCAGAATCAAAAGGTCACTATGTTTCCAATCATTCTCCAAAAATCCTAACTAAAAACTATTATTAATATAATTGTCTTATGCAAAATAAATTCTATGAAGTTACAAAAAACTTCTATGAACTACCCACAGCAGTCAACAATAACAGAAAGCAAATAATATTTGACATTCAATAGAATAATAATGCTTTCACATAATACAACTATCCACTACACTAAGTAATATATACGAGAGGAAAATATCAACATAGAAAGAGATATTTGCACTCAAAACATCTCAAACTAATCTAAGAAATAAATAGGGAATGTCCCTTCTAATTTATCAGTCAAAATATCTAAGAAATCTGAAGGCACATTTGCCAACCATGGAAAAACTTTTGGAGAGCTTTCATGTCGCCTCCAAGGCGCATTCACTTTGCGCCATGTGGCGCTCAATCTAAGGGTTGGAGTTTTAGTTAACTCAATCATATAATACTCTCTTACAAAAGTTACTACTAGCCTCCTATAACCCGGGACCACGTTGACCTCCCATAGGCGATCTAACACTGCTTGCCATTCAGGTGGAAGAGTGTTCATCAAGGCCGGCACCTTCTCAAAATCCGGCATAAGATAACCATTCCAGATAATTTTCTGTATCATCTGATTGACCCTGACCACATGTGATACTAAATCACCGTCATGCCACCGATAATTAGCTAAGTTTATCATTAGCCTTTTAAGTCTTGCATTTCCTTCATCCGTTCTCGGGAATGCAGGTATCCGTGCATAACGCATCATAGTTCCTACAACAAATGCAAAACTAAAAATAGATCACTTATAATCCATAATGAACATAAGGGAAAATACATAATTTTTCATGATTCATGCAACAAATGCAGAATAAAAAATGGATTACTTATAACCCACATAAACATAATTGAAAAAGAAACAGATTCTTTTTCCCTTTTTTTTTGTCAATGGTCAAAGTCAACGGGTCAACAGGTCAACAGTCAACGGGTCAACGTCAGAGTCAACGGGCGGCGGGTCGGGCTGGTCGGTCGTGCTGGGTCGGACGGACCGACCCGGCATGTGCGGCACGCATGCAGCTGACGTCACGATGACATCAGCTGGTGCATGCCTCGCACGCGCTAGCTACCGCACACACGCACGTGTGCACGTCGGTCGCGCGTGCGCGTGTGACGCACGCGCCTTCCCCTCCGAATCGGCGCGTGCCCTGGTTCGTTTCGGCTACGTGTGGGGGCGCGTCCGGCGGCCTTTGGCAACATTCTGCCACTCGTTGCGCTCGTCTCGACGAGACCTTCCTTCCAACGCCATCAGAAATCGATTTCGACTTATAGAAACTCGAAAAAATGGATGAACAGTGCTTGGGTGTCGGGATTTTTCCGCCCCGATCAGTGTCGACTGATTAATTTCGCGAAAAATCAATAAGTAATCATCCATAAACATGAAAGGGGTCGGGAAAACATGGAAAAGGATCAGGAAACAAGAACTACGGCTCTGATACCAATGAAGGGATTTTCGGATTCCCAAAATCTGGATTCGACACTAAATCGAACCCCTAAACTTATGCGGAAGATGAGCCTGGGAAAAACATGTATCACCGATCCTAAAGCACACCACGGAATCGAGCGTACCTTGTTAGCCACAGATTAAACACCAATGCTGAAGATCGATGAAGAAATTCTGATCCCATTAGATCCGATGATGTCAATTCGCCTTGAAGGGAAGATGGGTGTCACCTCTTGCGCACTATTCTTTCTATTTGGAACGTTTTTTAGGGAGAGAGGGAGGAGGAACGTACGTTATGCCAAAAGGTGCATTCCTCCCTCTTTATTTCCCCTTATATACATCCCCTCCAAAAAGAAACGTGTCCCTTCATCATATCCCTTCATCAATGGGCCTTTATCTTGTGGGCCAGGCTTTTAGGCCCAACATGGGCGGATGGGTCAACTTTGGCCCATCACAATATTTAATAAAACCATCACCAAGCTTGGAGACATTAGAAATCAGTTACATGGATAATATCGAGATGATATGGGATAATCAGGTTGCTGTGGATTCTATGCAAAATCTAAAATCGCTTGATGTGGAGGCATGCAATAAGCTAACGTGTGTATGGAATAGGGAACTCCACTGTCAAGTTAAATTCCAGTACTTACGTTCTATTAGAGTTTCCAAATGCGAGGGCCTCTCCAGTCTATTTCCAGCCTCAGTAGCCAGAGATCTAATGCAACTTGAGGAATTGAAGATTGATAAATGTGGCATTGTTGAACTCATCGAGAAGGAAGGACTAATTCCCAAGGTTGTGTTCCCAAGGTTAACCTCCCTCAAGCTTGAGCATCTAACGAAGTTGAAGTACGTCTACAGAACACATGCTTTACATTGGCCGATGTTGAAGACCTTGGAGGTGCATGGCTATAACAAACTGGAGATTTTTGCTTCACAACTTAAGAATGAGATGCCAATTCATAAACAGCCTCTTTTCATGGTAGAAAAGATATGACCCAAGATTATATGTTTTGCTTCAATGGTAATATTGGAAGTGATGATTAAGATCGAGCCGTGCATCTCATATAAGTAGCTCTTCATATGAAGATGTAAACTTTACGACTCTCTTTGAATCCATAGAAATATTGCAACATGGAAACATCATGTGTCCTTTAAGTATTGACTGAACATTCTTGTCAATGTTTGATTTATCAAATGCATACTCATTGACCCCCCTTTAAAAGAGCTTTCGGTCGGTTCAATGGTTGTGGAAACACGTCACATGTGTTGTGAGCTAACCATGGCACAAGCGTGTTCTTAATTTGAACCCTACAAAGATAACTTATGTTATGAGAACAAAGGAAAGATGGAACCTTTGGTTGACATTAATCACTGAAATCTATGTAGTTGTGGCTACATTTGAGGGGGAAGTTATTTTCATAGGGAATAGATATCTAGAAACGGTAATGTGGGGGTTCGCTTAAGTTCAAACAAGGATACGAGTCAAATATGAAAGATCAGCTGTTAATTGCATCAGAGCACATTTCCTTATGTTGTATAGTATGAGACCTAACATCTTAAAATGTAGATGCTGTGTCTGATATGCATGACTTATACCATAACACATGAATACTCTTTTAATTAAACTGACTTTAGATTTTGATTTGACTATTTTCTCGGGATGCATTCCCAAATCTACAAGAGTTAAAATTGGATTTATCCGAACATATGGAGATATGGCATGAGCATTTTCATAATGAGGAATTCTTCAGCAAGCTTCAAGTTCTTGAGCTTTGTCATTTCTCGAAGGAATCTACAATATCCACATGTTGTTTCGTTAAGATTTTAACCAACTTGGAAGACTTAGTTGTATGTGAATCTTATCTAGAAGAGCTAAGCATCAATTTGGAAGCCGTAGAAGTCCCAAGTCATGAGCTAGAAGTAATATTACTCATTTCAAGATATTTTCAACATCTAGAGACCCTTGGTGTGTCATATTGTGATGGGTTATCACTAAAGCTAATATTAACCTTTTCAAGATACTTCCAACATCTGAAAACTCTAAATGTATCACATTGTGTTGGGTTATCAAATATGTTCAATCCGACAATAGCTGGAAATTTGGTAGAACTCACAAAATTAAGGATAAATAATTGTAAAATGTTAACAGAAATCATTTGTGATGAGGGAGATAAGAAGGGGCATGTAGTGGCTTTCAATCAATTGAACTATATGAAGCTTGATGGTTTGACAAGGTTAAGATGTTTCAGCTCATGCGGATACACTTTGATGTTCCCTCTCTTGGAAGAAGTCACTGTGAATAGATGTCCTAACATGAAGTTTTTCTCTGAGGGACCAATTGAGGTGCCAAAACTAGAGAGAGTACATGTATCAACAACAGCATGGTTTTGGAAGGAAAATCTGGACATCACCATTCGAAATATGTATGAAGAAATGGTATGCATTAGTTATCAAATTTTGTATAATTGGATGGCTTTGATCACCAATAGAGTAATTGCTTTTGTTGCCTAAGAGTTTACATTTAATGATGCATTTTTTGATAGGCTACGGTTGCCGAAGAAGAGTTTATGTGGCTATCTGAGTTCCCGGAGATGATTGGAAAATGGCACAACAAAAACTTAATCCCATCAAGTCATCTTGGCACTTAAAGTCACTGGTGGTGGATAAATGTCCATCATTTATTAGTGCTATTCCATCCAAATTGATGCTTGTTTTAGACAATATGAGAAGATTGCAAGTGTGCAATTATGAGTCACTAGAAGAAATATTCGATCTTGAAGGGCTAAAGGGTATGGAAACCATTCGAGTGCTGCCTTGGCTATGGTATTTGAACTTAGTCAATCTACCAATGTTGAGGCGATTATGGAACAAAGATCTTCAGGAAATGCTTTGTTTCAGATTTCTATGGAGTCTAACCCTTTACAATTGCAACAACTTGGGAAATGCTTTCACTCCATCAATGGCTCGATGCCTTGCCAATCTTGAAGGGATGGAGATAGAGGAGTGTGGTGAAATGGAAGGAGTAATCGCAAAGGAAGAAGGGCAGGGAAATGCAGTGGAGAAGATTACATTCCCGAAACTTGAATGGATGACATTAAAATGCTTGCCCAATTTAACTTGTTTCCTCTTAGAGAAGAATCATATGATGGACTGCCCCCGCTTAGAAAATATGACAATTACCCACTGCCCCAAGATGAGAAGTTTGAGTTGGCAATCTTGGATGGAGATTGACCACGGCACTCCTTCACTTTTCACTCTGCAGGTTAGTCTTCTCTTTCTTAATCCAATGCTTTTATTTTTAAGATCAATTATCTTGTCAAATCGAGGCAATGCTTTTATTTTTATCAATTATCCGGTCCAATCGAAGTACCAATGCAATGCTAGTAATAGCAATTTGGAAATAGAATGGCGATCTACATGCGTCACATGAAACAATTTCAGTTCCTATGCAGTGCAACATCAACTTAATTTTTTCTTTTGTTTTTGCCTCCACATGCCCAAACAAAACTCCTAAATCCTCGAGACACAACATTAATCAAGGATAAGAAATTGGTTACCTATTACAAGCCATAAGGTATTGGAGATAAGTGTCAACACTAACTAAATTTTCATAATGTAAATCCAATTCACAAATTGGTTGCCTATTAGTTTTCAATTGCATCTTCAACTTGAAGCAAATAAGTCCGAGAATTCTTACCTTATACAATGTTGCATTATCAGAAAAAGGGTAGACAATTGAAGACATATATATATATATATATATATATATATATATATATATATATATATATATATATATATATATATATGGAGAAGAAATTGGAAGAATTAGAGAGAGTGGCCCTTGTAATTGGAGTGTTTTGAGCTTTACATCCACTGATTTTTGCTCAATCACCAGTTATGGTAATACATTTATATTCACCAACGCATTGAAGTAAAATAGCACATTCATATGTGATCAGCTAATTGGAGATTCTGAGATGTCATCGTGGCAACTTTCCAAAAATTAGATGGAGAAGGTGTTGTCAATATCAAATGACAAGTAAGCCCATTAAAAGTCAATGTTCCATGTACTATCGATTATAGATTGAAACAAAATACATTTTAAAATTTCAATGATTATTTTATAGATTCAATATAATATAGGAGAGGTTGCCATCAAAGTAGAATAATAAGGAATATACATGTACACACCGTCTAATTTTTAAAAGAAAAAAATCAATTTTCAAATTTATATTGATTAAATTGATCCAATGCAAGCTAATATATTCACCAAATCTATTATAATTTACATCATTTCTTTAAAATGCAATCAACACGTACCGACTAATCAGGTCACTCTTTTCTTTCCCCTCTTGTTTGACCTTTTTTCTAACAGATTCATTTGCCCAGTTAATACTTTTTTTTCTTGTTATTGGTGAGTAGAAAGTTTCATCATAACATGTATCCGCATATTTGTTTACTCTTTAATCGCAAGAGTTATTGGTCAACTTAAGTGCAAGCATCTATCAACCTCTCCCTGTTTGTGTCACTAACAAACTCTAGTATTCTCATGATTTGTCATTCTATTTGAGGTCATAACTCAATGTAATCACATTCATTATATCATTTTTTTCAATATGGCGGGTACAATTTCCTTGCATTCAATCAATGGTTCTCTCCCATATGGACAACTTAATCAAAATATGGAACTTTGGTCCTCAAGAAACTCTCACTTTTAAACATTTGCAGAAAGTGGAGGCTCAAAACTGTAAGAACCTTGAAAATTTGTTCCCATATTGGGTGGCTACAAGTCTAACCCAACTTAAGGAACTTCGGGTGGAGTCTTGTGGACTCAAGGAAATAGTCACGAGTGGAGATGACATTCCATGCCCTATCACTACTCAATTTCTTATCCCGGAACTGACTTCTTTGGTGTTACATGATATGCCACAACTCAAGAGCTTTTGCTCTATCATGTCCACTTTGAATTGGCCATTCTTGATGGAATTGCGAGTGACCCACTGTGACAAATTGAACATGTTGTCTTTTGTGGCATCCATGAATAAGTTGGCTCAAAGAGATGATCAACACCACCTTTTAGACCTTGAAGCACACTTCTCAATGGAGAGGGTATGATTACAACTGCTCCTCCTCTATTTCTTCTTTATTCTTTATGTTGCCCACTATATTTCTTATGCACTGCATAGTCATGTCACATTACGATACTATAGAAAAGAGGAACCCCTTGCCTACCACTTTGTTGACAAAAGATATTTCAAATGTCTTTAAGCACACTTTTCATTTGCAGACACCCAAAATGTTTTAGTAACATTATCAACACATCTCATCACTTGAAATTCCAAGGAACTACAAATTTGTTGACGAGGACAAGACATTCCTACTAAAGGATGAATTTGGTTAGGAGGGTTCTTGAATTGACCATTCTAAACTCTATGTCAAAATTCTCTTAATGTTTTTGATATGGATAAAAAATGTAGAATTCCTGTGGACTAAATTGAGAATCTGGCACAAACATTTAGCAATTCCTTTTCAAATCACACTAGGAAGACCATCTTTCTTTTGATGTTTTCTGGGTAAAATGATTTTTCATTTATTTGTTTGATCATTATATGGCATCCCAAAATTCATGACAACCCCTGGATATACCATGAACCATGATTAGGTAATGGAAGTGCTGTTTGATTTTGTATTAGCCATTAAGTTGACGAATTTTAATTAATTTAAGGCCGAGCATTGTAAAGGATGATTGCTTGGATGGAGATGTATCTTCAAGTGACCCAAGGATTTATTAAAGTGCTAATTGATATAGAAATCTTATTCTTGGTGGTACACTTTATAAGTAGAATTTTATTGATTTAAATTATAAATTTTTGTGGGCTTATAAGTTGAAATTAGAAGTTTATTTAAATAAGGGTTAAATGGAATAGGAATAGGAGAGGGTGGGCTGATTTTTTAGGCCCAAAAGCCATCCAACCAGCCCACGCCAACCCCTTGGTTGACCGGCCCATGAAGGCCCAAGACCGGCCCAAACCTTGAAGCCCATAAGCCTTGCATGCGAGCTGCCAAGTGGCATGGAGATTGCGCAAGGTGTGGCTGCCCCATTGGCCATCTTGGGCGGCCACATGCAGCTGCAATGATTAAAGGAAAGGGAAATAAAAAAAGAGAGTGGCCGGTTGAGGGGCTGTCACCCAAGCCAAGTGAGAGAGAGAGAGGGGTTGCAAGAGAGTGAGGAACCGAGAGAGAAAGGGAGAAGCCGCGCGAGGAGGAAGTCCGCTCATCCATCCGTCCGTCCGTCGCCGTCCGTGTGCCGTTGTTTGCTTGGTTTTGGAGGCAAGTTAGGATCTATATTCTGCTCTTGCATGTGTTTCTTGCATGTGTGTGTGAAATGGTGATGAATCTCGGACGTTTAGGGTGTGTGAAACCGAAGCTTGAGTGTGTTGTTCTTGGAAATGTATTCTGTTCTCGACTATACCGCCTGACCCAGAATGTTGTAGAGGCTTGCATGTGGGTTTTGAGTCATATTTTGGCTTTGACTTCTTCACTAAAGTTATAGAAAACATCTCCAAGTATAACATACTAAAATTTGAGACAAAATGGTTGAGTTTTAAGGGGTGAAACCCTTCCTCTACGAAAGCGCTAGATCTGGAACTGTTTTGTCGACCTCTTAGTGGTTTTGTGTGTTGCATGTCACTTTTTACTAAGAATTTCACTTCGAATTCTTCATGAAAGTTGTATATAACATCCTCATTATTAACATACTCAAATTTGAGGCAAAAATAACAAGTTTAGCCTAGTGAAACGATTTTCTTTTGAAGACAGCAGATCTGGAAGTATGGTACTGGACTCCCGAGACTTCGTGGACTAAATGGTGACTATCCTTTGAGAATATTACCAAGATACCTTAATGAAAATTGTAGTGGACTTCTTGAGGCAAAACATATCAAAAATTTAGAGGAAATTAAGGAAGATAAGTAGGCGAAACCTCGATTTTTCGGAAACAGCTAAACTGGACTGTTCGGTACTAGGAACAGGAGATTCGACCGTCTATATTAAATTATCTAGAGCTAATTTGGCCTATATTTCTTCATGAAAAATATATTTTAGTGTCTTGACTATAACCTGGTAAAATTTCATAATTTTTGGAGGTCATTCGTGTATTTTAATCGAAATATTTCAAAAACTGCAGAATCTGACTTTGTCCGAATTTTGCATGTCGCAATGTGTGAGCTATATCTTTTTGTGTGAAGCTCTTTTGGGCATGTGTCCTTCATGAAATTGTTACCTTTATGTCTTATCTAGTACATGCTCTGATTTTGTGATTTTTGAGGATCATATTGGTATTTAATTTAAATGTTTTCCAAAATTGTGCGAGCTGGAATTTAGTAAATTTCTAAAAGGCATGTATTATGGACTATTCTAAGTTGTATGGATTCCATGGATCGTATTGTCATTAGTGATTGTATCTTGCTGCATGTATGATGATGATTGGAAATGCATATAAGAGTTAAAATGATGAAAGTGGTCTTGTTTGCCATTACATTCATGTGCCATGCTGAGTTGAGACATAAATTGGTGAACATGAACAATGATAAATGAGGAAACTGTGGAGGTGGTTGATAATGCCCTGGGAGTGTCAGGATGCCCGGTATGGGGGGTGCCAGATGCCCGGATTGTATTGAGATACATGGTCGGATGTCCTTGGGAGTTTCGAGATGCCCGGAATAGTTGGGTGCCGGAAGCCTCGAAGGTTTGTGCCCGAGGGGATGCCTCGTGATGCCAGTTGGGATGCGAGATGCCCAGAATGTGGGGGTGCCGGATGCCTGGTGGTGTGTGCCGGAGGTTTTTATCGCGATGCCGAGGTTGGGTGCGAGCGATAAATGTGGGATGCAAATATTGGTCCCGGGAAAGAGAAATACGGTGGCCCAAAACGAAAGAATAAAATTGGGAAATTGAAATTAAATTATGCATGGTACGGCAACATGTATGCATGAGTGCATGATGATGAGTGCATGGATGTATGTGCACCTATGGTATGATGGTACATGTATGACATGATGATGGTGAGTGCATGGATGTATGTGCACCTATGGCATGATGGTACATGTGTGACATGATGATGGTGAGTGCATGGATGTATGTGCACCTATGGCATGATGGTACATGTATGACATGATAATGGTGAGTGCATGGATGTATGTGCACCTATGGCATGATATGGTACATGTGACATGATGATGATGAGTGCATGGATGTATGTGCACCTATGGCATGATATGGTACATGTGACATGATGATGATGAGTGCATGGATGCATGATGATGGCGAGTGCATGGATGTATGTGCACCTATGGCATGATAGTACGTACATGTGATATGATGATGGTGAGTGCATGAATGTATATGTACCTATGGCATGATGGTACATGTGACACGATGATGGTAAGTGTATGACATGATGGTGATGATTATATGAGGATGTATGTACATGCGGTATGATGACATGTGCATGACATCAAGGTAAATTGTGCATGGATGCTTGAATGACATGTGTTATGCTATGATTGTGATGATTGTATTGTATGATGCATTGAGTGGTTTATTGATCCTTTACCTACTGAGTGGTTGTACTCACCCCTTCGGAGACCAACATTTCAGATGGATAAGATACCTTTGCTGCCACTTTGCTACTAGTAGATGGATCAAGTGATTGGATATGACCGCGAGGAGGAGGATAGCAAAGGAAGGAACTTTTGGACGCTGACACTGATCAATGGACTTTAAGTATACGACTGTTGGAAGAGATGTCGGTCATCCTTTGAAGTATAGCCAAGTATAGAAAGTTATGACATTTTGATGTACCGATGAATGATGTCCATATGGTTCAAGTGAATAAAAGTGTTCGGCTTTTACCTATAAATGTTTTAGTTGGTGTGCATCGTTTTTTGAATATAGGGAAGGGAGTTGTTGGATGTGCTTCCATATATGAACTGCGCAAGGGACCGATCTAAAAGATGTAAACCCCAATGGTTGTATGGACTCGCTGCAATTGAAATGGTATCAGAGTGACATGTTATTAGGTCAAGTGAATGGTAAGCGAACTGTGGCGACCCCAATCGGATCGGGGGCCGTCGAGGGGTGCCACACATTACTATGCCAATATAGTTCTTTCCATTTCTATCTAATCATTATAATATGACCGCATAGCCAAGCCTAATTGCCTGATGGCCATAGTGTAGTGTTTGGTTAAGTTTGCATTTTGTAGTATAACTTTAGAAGCTTGAGACTTGTATGCAGGGCTCTAGAAATCAATGAAATGTAAGGATCGGGCCCCCTTCCATGGGAGTTAACCAACTAAAGTTTACCACTAAGAGTCCATGATTTGTTGTCAAACCTTGTTGAATTTACTTCTCTTATTGTATTGGCAATTTTGTAGGGCATTCCCACTTTGGAGAGACTTTTATTAGTTGATAAGGATATTAAGATGATATAGAATAGAAAATGTTCGATGACATCTTTGGCAAGCCAAAAGCACTAACATTGGCATGCTTTCATGATGAAAATGTTGTCTTTCCTCTCATATTCCTCCTACAAAAATTTCAGAACCTATAAAGTCTTGAAGTCTTTTGTAGTTCTTTTGAAGATATATTCCCTGATGAAGAGCTTATTGACAAGGGAAAACATCTGGTGCTTGATAATTTGAAAGAACTCAAGTTAAGCAAGCTACACAACCTAAAGCATGTCGGAGAGAAGGCTATTTGGTGGTTAAAATTCTTCAGAGTATTAACAAATTTAAGGTTTGGGATTGTCCCAGTTTGACAACATTATTTCCAATCGTGACATCCTTTCAGAATTTGACGGAGTTAGTGGTGAAGAATTCTTCTGGATTGGTATATTTAGTGACAGTTTCAGCAATCGCAAATTTGATGCATCTCAGTGACATGACTATAATTGGATGTGAAAGAATCAAAAAAGTAGTGGCAAATGATGAAAATGAAGAAGGAAAAGTGATTTCTCTTGGGAAGCTAGGAGGGTTGACACTCCAAAATTTGTCAAGCCTAGAATGCTTCTCCTCCACCACAAGATGTAGCTTCAGGTTCCCATCCTTGGAATATGTTGAGGTGGAAGAGTGCCCAAAAATGAAGATCTTTTCCAATGGTACTCTAAGCACACCAAAACTAGAATGGGTGAGACTATTCAGATACAAGTGGGATGGCCACTGGGAAGGTGATCTCAATGCAACCATACAAAAGTTATCAGCATAATAAATGCACACAAAATTGGTAAGATCCAGTTAAGGTCATTCTCATTTATTATTATTTTTCACTTGCCTTTGCTTCTCAAATTTTCCATCAGCTAATGCATCATAGGTTCTAAACGTTTGATCTTTGTAACTTGTCTAGTCACTGATAAGGGGAACGACAGATGCTTGAAAGTGGTGCGGAAATTTAAAAGTTACCGAGACACAATCAAAGGTGGAGATGAAGAAAATCTATGTTGAGGTAGCGATTCAATTTCCAATTTCTCTCTTTCTCCCTAATAAAATCGCAGTTTTGCAAAGGGATCCCCCACTGGCCCGAGGCACCCCGGCCCAGGGGGTGTTTAGCGCTGCTAGTGATTGATAATAGGTAACAACATGATTTTCTCACCTTTTTGCCACCTCAGCATAATTGCCTAGATTGCACGCTCTTCATTTTTCATAACTAAACATCCCTTCTTTCTCCTTCAACTCTCTTTTCATCCAAACGAATGAGCATGTTAATCTGTTTTTTTTTTTTTTCGAGGAACTTTCTTAAAAAGATCGCAAACCTTATGCTTAATGTGTAATTGTGTTCTAAATTTTTAAAAAGTGTGATTAAGTCATAAAGGTTTTGAAACAAATATAGTGAAATCCTTCCCAACAACCACTTGGTCTTCCTGATGACCACTCAACCAAATTTGCTGACATGGCATGTTGGAATCCTGCATCAATTTTCAAATAGGTATTGCTCTCTGGTGATCAGTACACAAGTAGATTCAGATTAAAGTTTATTAATCACTTACTTAACTAATTACGGATGAATATTAGAAGCTAGCATTGACATTGAGGGGGGAAGTTCCATAAGAGGACTAGTTCCTCAACTTTTCAAATTAGAAAAAAATGAATGAAATTGAGCAAAATAATCATGAACCTTACCTAAATATTAGCTGATAAAACCTATATTTGATCGACTTAAAAGTACTGCACTCACGACTAAGGAATTTCTAAAGGCTAAAGATCTTCGGTTTGTAGCAGGTACCAGTGTTTTTCTTCCAATTCTTAGTTACAGGAATTGCTAGTGAGACTCTCCTAGTTAATATAATCTACATGCTAATCTGAACTCAACAAAGGAAATAAAGATTGACTGGCTCAAACATGACAGATACGACCCGTTGAGTTTGAGTGAATTATCTTTTCTTTTGGCCTAATTATCTCTAACATTTAGAAGAGGTGTTTGGCCTCACGGCATAGTCTGCCGAGGTCCACCAAGCCGCAGGTGCAAATAAGCGGGCCAAGACAAACAATTTTCTTCTTTAGCTCGGTACTTAGAGCTAGATCTGCTCATTGGTCAAGTCTTCTAACTGGTAGGCTGAATATCTAATGGCGATGGTATACTAATTACACATCACTTTGTAAATGAAATCTATCGATTTTAGCCTCACTAAACATTATTCTTGATAGTCGAGTTTCTCTCTACTAGCTGGGTAGTGTTCTTCTTCCTTTAAACCCTTTCTTCCTCAGATTCGACCCTTTTATTGTAGCCATGAAAGCCTCCTCTCTTCCTCATCTACTTCGTCTCTTGATTTTATTGCTCGGCACAGTGTACCCACCTTCGGCCTCTTAACCCAGCTTTCTCTTCAATTGTTCTTTTGTCAAATTTCTTTCCTTCCGCCTTATGGGATCTTCGGCTTTTGATCTGCATGTCGCCATTTTCTTTGTTTCCGACCTTAGTCTTTTGAGGCGACATCCTCACTCTGGTAATGGCTCGCAATGGAGATCTTGATGCATCTCGAGTTGCTGCCCTCTGTCAACAATTGGGTAGATTATGTTCTGAACAACAAATTGAAGAATGGCATGTTGAGCCCGCACCTGAAGCTGTCGAGGAGTGCAAGTTAACTTTAATTGGTAAAATCCCTTCCAATTCTTCTTTCAATTTTCAAGCTTTTCAATCGGTCTTGAAGAGGACCTGGAGGTCGGAGCAAGTTGATAATCTGCGAGAGGGAAACGGGAATTTATTTAGCAAAATTCAGGTCTCAATCAGAAAAACAGAGAATTCTAGAAACTGGACCTTGGCAAATCTTGGGACATCTTATTAATCTTAAACCTTGGGTTGCAAACACCCCTCTACACTGTTATGATTTCTCCACCTGCGCGTTCTAGGTCCAGGTGGTCGGTCTGCCCTTGGAATGTTGTACAGATGACATGATTCGCAAGGCAGTTAGTAATGTAGGTAATGTTCTGCAAGTGAAGTCTGATTTTGTAATTGGTTCCACCACACCCAAGCAAAGGGCCGTGCAAGAGTCAAGTTGGCCTTATCAGAACCTTTGAAGGCATGTAGATTAATCAAATTCAAAAATCAAACTCTTTGGCTAGATTTCAGGTATGAACGGTTACCTCATTACTGTTACTCGTGTGGCCGATTGGGACATTATACAGACTCCTGCCCATCGATACCTTTTGAGGAGAATATGCTTTCTGACTCTGGAAAAACTCCTTATGGACCTTGGCTAAAAGCAGAAGTTCAGCAATATAGCCCTTATTGGAAATTCTATTATGATCGGTCAGATGTGGATGAGGATTGGGAGGAAACCATACCAAACGCCTCCCACCAATGCTCGTCCTCTCCCCCTTCTACCACCACCTACCCCCAAAGTAACCGTTCCTCCTCAGCAGGCTATTTCTATTATACCAAGGGACTGCAATGCTATACTAGGCTATGTTCCTTTGACTCGCCACAATATGACTACTGCTCTAATTCCTGTTGAAGAGAAGCTCAAAGGAGTGCAAGTGCAATCCTCAGTTCCTCAGGCCAAGAAAGGAAAAAGCGTTCGTTAGAGTATTAAAATTGGCCCTGCTAAGAAACCAAGACGCTATACTCCATATGACATACGTGGAGTTAATACGGCAGATTATGATGATTCTCTATTGTTAGATACGCCAATCTTAGAGGCGGGTAAAGATGGCTCATGGGCGACGGTGGCTGGCCCTAAATAGCCACATGTTCAAAGATGAAACTTATCAATTGGAACTGTCAAGGTTTGGGCAATCCCCTGACAGTCCAAGCTTTAAAAGCCTTGTGGCTAAAGAAAAGCCCGACCTGTTATTTTTTATGGAAACGAAGAATGGCGATGAAGTTTTGTTTCGCCTGAAACATACCTTGCATTTTTTGCACCTTCGGTGTGTTCAAATCCTATCGGTTTAGCAGGTGGTTTGGCCCTTTTTTGGAATGATGGCTTGTGGTTGACAAATATCACCTCACTCCTCATCTTTCGACTTTATCTGTCAGAAAATCTTGGAGGGCAAAACCATGAGGATCACCTGTCTTCATGCCCCTGCTGTTTTTCAAGAGCGTCAGTATATTTGGCAGACTTTGCGGCAATTTAGCAGTTATAATGTCTTACCTTGGGTTTGCATAGGTGATTTTAACGAAATTCTTAATCGTTGGGAGAAAATGGGGTCTAGGCCTGTTGATTCTTACCGTATGTCTTCATTCCGAGATGTTCTCAATGATTGCTGCTTGTTGGATCTTCCCACTCATGGCTGTGCTTTCACATGGACGAACAACCGAGACGGGGATGCTTTAGTGAAGAAGCGTCTTGACAGGGCTTTATGTAATACTGAATGGCGTGTGACTTTCCCTAATGCACAAGTGTTTGCTCTTCCTACTGTAGGATCTGATCACAGTCCAATTGTGTTAGATACTATACCCTGTGTTGTTCGAATACAAAGGCGTTTTACCTTTGAAGCTTTCTGGAATCAGGATGCTGAGTGTAGATCAGTTATTGACAACTCCTAGCACTCTGTTTCGATGCAGGATTCCCCTCTCTTGGCTAAGCTTCGAGTAGTTTCTGTTGCTTTGTCCCGTTAGAGTCGTAAGAAATTCTCGCATAACAGGCAACAGACGATAGAATTAGAGCATCAGTTGGAAATATTGACAAATCAGCACGATACTTTCTCGAATCAATCGCGGGTCAGAACTTTAAAAGAGGAGCTTCAAAGAGTTTGGCAGAGGGAAGAACAATTTTGGGCGATGCGTTCTCGGATAAATTGGTTAAAATGGGGAGATCGCAACACTAGATTCTTTCATGCTACCACAATCCAAAGACGACAACGGAATCGTATTAATTTGTTGCATGATGAAAGTCAGATATGGGCTAGGGATCCTGGCAAGCTCAAGGACATGACTACCAATTACTTTTCACAGCTCTATACCACTTTAGGCCCTCACTGTTATGAACAGATTTTAGAGCAGTGTCCGCAAGTGGTCACTTCAGATATGAACGAAACTCTTATGGCACGGGTGACACTTGAAGAAGTTAAAGAGGCTACATTTCAATTAGGTGCCTCAAAAGCCCCAGGTCCGGATGGTTTGAACGGATTATTTTATCAATCTCATTAGGATGTTCTTAAAGTGGATATATTTTAGGCAATCCAGTAGTTCTTTAATTCTGGCTCATTACCTTCTGAATTAAATAGAACTGCTATTACTTTGATTCCCGAAACCCCAAACCCAGAAAACTTAGATCAATATCGCCCCATTAGCTTGTGCAACTATGCTTATAAGATTATATCTAAAGTGCTTGCTAACAGGTTAAAACCTCTGCTGCCTACCTTAATTTATGAGGAACAATGTGCATTTGTTGCTGGAAGACAGATTCAAGACAATGTTCTATTAGTCCAGGAAGTTATTCATCAGCTTAAGTCAAGAAGAAGGAAGCATCATTTTCAAGCTGTTCTTAAATTGGATATGCAGAAAGCGTATGACCGTGTTGAATGGGATTTTCTCCAGGATTATTTACTCAAATTAGGATTCCATTCTCACTAAGTCAGATTAGTTATACAGTGCATCTCAACAACAACATTATGCGTTAAAATGAATGGTGAGTATTTGCAGAATTTTCATCCCACTAGAGGGCTTCAATAGGGAGATCCTTTATCCCCTTATTTGTTTATTCTCATTGCCAATCTATTATCCTTTCTAATCCAAAATGCTATTGACATTGGCTTTCTCAAAGGAATTAAGTTGAATCAATGGTGTCCTACTTTATCACATCTTTTTTTTGCCGATGATGCCGTGTTTTTTCTTGATGGTACATTGATGGAATGCCAGAATCCTTCTAATCTATTAAACCAGTATTGTCTGGCCACTGGACAAACTATTAATCGCAATAAATCTAGAATTTTCTTCAGCCCATCTTGTCCTATCTCTCTACAGGAAAACTTGGCTCCCGAATTAAGGGTACCTGTTTTACAGAGATGTGGTAAGTATTTAGGAATACCTACTAATTGGGGATGCTCTAAAAAGGATATGTTTTCTTGGCTTATGAGTAGAATTCAGCCAAAATTGGAGGGATGGAAGGAGAAACTCATATCTAAGGGTGGGAAGGAAATTTTGCTTAAGATTGTGATTCAAGCTATTCCCCAATATGCCATGTCTGTTTTCAAGATTCCTATTTCATTATGCAAAGCTATAGAACAGCGTATGGCTAAATTCTGGTGGAACAATGATACAAGCAAGTCTGGGATTCATTGGTAGAGTTGGAAGGTGCTGCAAAATAGAAAGGAAGTTGGAGGTTTAGGCTTTAGAGATTTGATCAGCTTTAACAAAGTCATGCTTGGTAAGCAAGCATGGCGCCTTCTTCAACAGCCTTTATCTTTATGGGGGAATTTTTTTAAAGGTTTATATTTTCATTCCTCATCTTTTTTTAAAGCTGTCAAGGGCTCTCGCCCATCTTGGGGCTGGCAGAGTCTCTTGAGCGGGAGGGAAGCTATTATAACGAACGTACGCTGGTCAGTTGGAGATGGAAAATCAATTAAGATTCGAGAAGACAAATGGCTACCAATGGGCATTCTAGGTCGACCTAAGGTCCAAGAAGAACCCCTACTAGTAGCCGATCTTATTGATCAGTCTACCAGCACCTGGAAGACAGACTTACTGCACAAATTTTTCGACTTGCCGATCATACAACAAATCACAGACATTCAGATTCAACCTACCTTCACCAAAGATGCACTCATATGGACAGCTACAAATCAAGGCGCATACACGGTAAAATCTGCATATCATTCAATCACACGGACAGCGGCAGGTATTTCAACTATTGGTGCTTCTATGTCATATCAAACTCCTACTTGGTTTTGGCGCAAACTGTGGAAGATGCCCACTGCTCCAAAGATCCAAATCTTTCTCTAGTCCATTTGCAGCAACTCCTTAGCGACGAGAGACAACCTGCATCGTCGACACATTATTGATAGCCCTTATTGCTCACTGTGTAAACAAAATGTCCCAGAAACTTTAGAACATATCTTCCTACTCTGTTCGTGGACTCACAGGGTGTGGTCTCACCCCCAGATCGGTGTTCTCATCTCTCCCAGCAACATCCAACGTCTGGACTCATGGATCGTGTCCACTATTGGGAACCATAACAAATTACCTCGGCTGGCATTAATCTCTAATGTGCTGTGGCAGATTTGGTGAGCTCGGAATGGATTCCTTTTTAGAGGGTCTTCTCCTGATCTGACCCAGGTTGCAGAGGCTGCACTGACTCATACATAGGTGGATCGGTTGTCCGAGTCTTCTTGCACACACAAGCATAACTCGCTTAAAAATAGAGGACATCTCTAGCATCCCCCAGATCTAGGGATTCTGAAGGTTAACATTGATGGCTCTTATCAACTAGGCAGCAATGAAGGCAAAATAGCTTGTATTTGTAGGGATCACCAGGGAAAACTTACTGATGGTTTCTCCAAAGGCGTAGCTGCATCCTCCGCTCTGTAGGTTGAGATCCAAGCTTTCTCCTTGGCGCTTCGGCATCTTCTTGATCAAGGCCTCCAGCATGCGAAGATCATGGTGGAATCTGATAATCTCATCCTTGTTGATACGCTGAACCGTCGGACACCGCCGCCATGGACGGATCGCGCTCTCTTCTCTGAAGCGGCCTTCTTGTTTACCCTATTTTCTCATCTCTCTCTAGGGTTCTATCCACGGGAGGCTAATGTGGTAGCCGACTGGGCCTATAAGGCCCATAATATGACTTCCTCGAGCCGTAGTTGGGCTCTTTTTCCTCCTTTTCCTCTTATGAATCTACTTTGTGCGGATGCAATTGCCATTGGTTGTATGGGTTACTCCTATTAATATAAAATGGTTTTTTCTGACCAAAAAAAAAAAAAAATTATTCTTGATACAATTTTGATCAACTAACAGATTGGCCATCTTTTCATCCATTCGATTCCGTATATGCTCTTCTTAATGAGCTTCTTCCATATATATATATATATATATATATTAACTTTTGTCCCGGAAATGAATTGCTTCTCCAAGTAGATGCTTCATTTAATTAAGTCAGCTAATATAAAGCCATGAAACTAGTTTAAGTTCAGACGTTACAACTTACTACACAAATTATGCTCAGGGGATGACTTCTCGTCGCCGGAGAGAAGATGAACAGCACCGGAAAAGTTTTGCATTTGAGGCACCTCATTTCTTCAAGATCATACTCTCTCTAAAGGAAGGAGATTGTCTGTGTGTTCGAGCTTGTTAGAATTGATAATATTGAACTCAAAGTCTCCATTTTCAGAAGGAATGTCAAGACTCGGGCATAAACTCTGGTATGCCTGCAAAAAAATCTCTGCTTCGCAATGTTTTGTTTAGTTAATAGATCGAAAAAAGCAAAACTTTCTGCTGCAACAGATTGAATGGTGATGTTTTTCTTTTCTTTTTTTTTTTTTTTTGGAGAGTAGTGAACATCGTTACACCTGGACATTGCATCTTTCCAAAATTCCGGGTATGTTATAAGTCGAATTCATGCGGAACGTGGGATCGATAAAATAAAAGGTTGAAGGCAATTCTCATCTATTGCCATTATAAGATCACTACAATCTGGAACTCAGTTCCAAACATGACATAGAAATTAATGGACGAACAATTGAAATGCGCTCGATGACGCAATGCAGAAAGCATACCAAACCTTCCTTAGGGGATGTCCCAAATCGCTTCTGGAATAGAAGCAGAGCATGCTCTGGGTTGATCCAAGTCAAATTCATCATCTTCGATGAGGAAGAAGGGTGGGCCTGAAGCAGCAAATTGGACGATTCCGAGTTGCGGCAGACTCTGCACGGAACAAAGGCCGCTTGGCTTTTTACTCATGATGATTTCGAGTTGTGATTTGGGGCTTTTTTTCGTCAGCAAAAGTCCTAAATTCGAAACGATCGGGCATTGCAATTGTCAAGTTGTGGGGAAATTCGAAGAGGCGAGGCTTCGTAACTAAATTTATGCGCGTTGTCAATCTTAATTCATCGAGAGATCACGGGTGTGATTTTGAAATTTCATTTTCGTAAATTTATGGGCTCATCAGATTACCAATTCTAATAGAAGACAGCGTCCTTTTTTTTTTTTTTAAAAAAAAAACTAATTGGATGTGTATAGAAAGAAAATAACTATTATTTATAAATCGAGAGGTTGTAATCAGGGGTGTCTAACTTAACCGAACCGTTCGGGTGTGCAACAAATTCGAACTAAACCACACCTTGAAACAAGTTCAGTTCCAGTCGATTCGATTTTTCGGTTTTCTTTTTGAAATATTAAAAAGAGGTTTACAGAAAATGAGAGAGATTGTGTGAATTGTTAATCATCTCTGATTCACCTGAAATGAGAAGAAAATACGCAAAAATTCGGCTCAATTCAAGCTTCGATTTGGTTTTCCAGTTCGGTTTTGACACCCCTAATCGCGATAAAGATGATTAGTGTGTTAGAAACCCATGAAGCATTGTGTATGCTATTGTAGAATCTGAGAGCACAATATTAATAGCATGTAGGTATCAAATTGCCCAGTTGGGATTGAGAACTTCAAATTTTTAAGCTAGAAAATACTAGCATAAATGGACATCTTGTTTGCCTTTTTCTTCAGGGTTTGCTCGTATTTATTCTTTTTTTCCATCATATATTGGTTTGCGAAACTTCTACTTGGGAGAGTGTTACTTGCAAATTCGTGAAGAGATACATTCAAAAGAACCGAGAAATTGCGACTCTTAAGTATTTAGATGGCCCGTGGCTAGGGCAGCTCAGGACCTATCAACACGGTTGGCCCGCATTCGTGAGAGAAGCTTGTCTGCATCAAACGTCTGTCTGCGTTGAGCTCACACCAGTAGGGATGATCTTGTGTTCAAAGTCTCGATCTTCAGCAATGCTGGTAAGGACCGATTGAGACGAACATCATTTAGGCCCGATTGAGACGAACATCGGAAGTGTCACCTGAGGCTGTCTATTAGCCCTAGTGACAGAGGGTTGCAGACACAAAGTCGGAGGGTTGAAAGAGGCAGTAAAAATCATAATTTAGCAATCTAATGATTTTCAGTTTAAGTATAAATGCCTCCCTAAAGTATCGGAACCTGATAAGGACAATCTTTGTCCGGGAAATATTGGAGTCTGGTAGACAAGAAGGAGCAATTCCATCTTTGGAATATCTTCTCCCTCTAATCCTCGGGTTTTGGCTCTTTCAGGCTCTCTTATCCTCACGAGTTCCGTTTTAGCATCCATGCACTTCAATTGTTGTTGTTACGTAAGTATCATTAAATGAAAATGAGATGTGTTGCTGCGTCCATTAACTGTCATTTTGGAAGTTCTCCTTGTCGACGTGTCCCTCACTCCGATACACGTGAAACAACAATTTGCATGTGAAAATTGTCATTTTGGGACTCAAGGTCGACCCTTCTTTGAAAAGGAGTAGCAGAGAAAGCCTCTCCTGTGAGGGCGAGAGCGGGAGCAAAATCAGGAGATAGGGCTTTGCTTTTGAGTGGACGAGGGTCTGCCAGCAAGTCCAAATTGAAAATTGGCAGACCGATTAGGGCTTCTTATGTGGACAAATTCCTTAAGAGTCAAAGCCATCGGGCCCTACATTGTTAATTTGTGATGGAAATCCGAAGAGATGAGGAGCACGCAGAGCATGGGATCAATAAAATTAAAGGTCAAAAGCAATCCTTATTAGTTGCCCAAATGGAGAGTTGATCTATAACAGAGACCTTTAAGTACATTCCTTCAAGTAAAATCTGTCACAATTGATGTGGTCACAGAAGAGGAAAGAAAGAATGTGTTAGCTGGGTTCACTCCTATGTGAAGGAAGCCCAATGAGTTCTGGCCTAAAAAGGGCTTGAGCCCATATAATAAGTTATATGAGGAAATAAGGTTTCTCACTATCTATATAAAAGGAGGTAGCGGCGAAAAAGGAAATAGTAACAAGAGAAAAGAGAAGCGAGAAAATGCGGGGTTTGGGGAATATCGATTTACATCAAGCTGGCGTCGAAGGTCGATTCATGGTCCGATTGAGCTGAAATTTTGTCAGCATGTTCGTGGCGCAATTTTATCGAATCTGAACGGTTTGATTTTCGTTTGAAGCTCCCTACATCAGGTTTTTGTGGATTGATCAAAACCTGCGTTTTGGTCGATTTATCCTTGATCTCTTGTGAAGTTCATGTGTATTGCCAAGAATTATGTTCTTGAGGTGTTTGCTGCTATGTACCTCTAGTATTTGCTAGAGAAGAACAATTTTATTGATAGTGAAGATTTTCGGTGGACTCCGGTCCCGTGGTTTTTTATCTCCTCACATTGAGGAGGTTTTCCACGTAAAAAATCGTCTTGTGTTCGCGTGCTTGGTATTTATTTTACTCTACTATATCGATTCCTATTAGGTTTACACAAGAGGGGAGATTATTTTATTCCGCTGCGTTGATTCGATGTTGTTCGAATTATTACCGTTCTCCCATCAGAGTGGTATCAGAGCATCAGGTTATTGCTTGATTTTTCTGCCTTGTGTTAAACAATGGAAACGAATATGAGTAGGATGGTTACACTTTGAGTGGTTCGAATTATCATATTTGGAAAGGGAAGATGGAAGATCTTTTATATGTGAAAGATTTTTATTTGCCTATATTTGCTGAGGAGAAACCAGAGAATAAAACTGATGTTGAATGGTCTATATTTCATCATCAAGTGTGTGGTTATATCGGACGGTGGGTAGATGATAATGTTTTGAACCATATTATTGAGGAAACACATGCACGCAGTTTATGGGATAAGCTCGAACAGTTATATGCTCGAAAGACTGGAAATAATAAGTTATTTTTGATAAAACAGATGATGGCTCTGAGATATCATGATGGTACTCGTTTAACTGATCATTTAAATTCTTTTCAAGGAATTATAAATCAGTTGGCTGCGATGGGAATCAAGTTTGATGATGAGATACAAGCATTATGGTTGCTTGGTACTTTACCGGACTCATGGGAGACGTTTCAAACATCTTTGTCTAACTCTGCCCGGATGGTACGATTACCATGGATTTAGCCAAGAGTAGTATTTTGAATGAAGAGATGAGAAGGAAGGCACGGGGATCATCCTCTTCACATTCGATGCCTTGGTTGTTGAGAAAAGGGGAGAAGTGAGTCTCGAGGTCCGAGAAATAGAGATAAAAGTCGAGACAAAAGCGAGAGGTAAGTATAATAAATTTGCTAATGTTGAGTGCCATTATTGCCATCGAAGGGACATATTCAGAGGTTTTGTCGCCCAGATTAAAAGGGATAAACAAAAGGAGAAAGGTAAAGAGAAGAAAAGTGATGATGACAGTGATGACAATCGTGTCGCTACACTTAAAGAAGACTTTCTCACTATTTTTGATGGTGATGTGGTGAATTTTGTTTCTCATGAGACCAGTTGGGTAATTGATAGTGGTGCATCCGTTCATGCTACGTCTCGTAGAGATTTCTTTACATCATACGGGTCGGGTGACTTCGGATCTGTGTGAAGATGGGAAACAATGGACTAGCTCAAGCTGTAGGCATCGGTGATGTGTGCCTAGAAACCAGCAATGGCACAAGGTTAGTATTGAATAATGTTAAACATATACCCGATATCCGCTTGAATTTGATTTCTACGGGCAAGTTGGATGATGAGGGGTATTGCGGCACCTTCGGTAATGGTCAATGGAAACTTACCAAAGGTTCTCTTGTTGTGGCTAGAGGTGAAAAATATTCTTCGTTATACATTATGCGAGGCAAAGTTGTCCACGAGACAAAATTAATGCGTAGATAGCGAAGATGCGGGCTGAGTTATGGCATAAGAGGCTCGGTCACATCGGTGAGAAGGGTTTGTCAATATTGGCCAAGAAGAAGCTCCTTTCGGGATTGAAAAGTTCAGCGCTAAAGAAGTGTGCTCATTGTTTAGCGGGAAAACGAAACGAGTTGCATTTAAAAGCACCCCTCCTTCAAGAAAGTCGGGTATATTGGATTTAGTGCATTCGATGTTTGCGGTCCTATGAAAACAAAATCACTTGGTGGCTCTCTTTATTTTGTTACTTTTATAGTTGATTTTTCAAGGAAAATTTGGATTTATACCTTGAAAACTAAAAATCAAGTGTTAGATGCTTTTAAGCAATTTGGGCTTCGGTTGAGAGACAGACTGGAAAGAAATTGAAATGTATCGGGCGATAACGGGGGAGAGTATATTGGACCTTTTGATGAATACTGCAGACAACAAGGTATTCGACATCAAAAGACACCTCCCAAGACGCCTCAGTTAAATGGCTTAGCTGAGAGAATGAACAGAACATTGGTTGAAAGGGTAAGATGCTTACTTTCACGGTCAAAACTACCTGGATCCTTTTGGGGTGAGGCTTTAAGTACGGTTGTGCATATATTAAATCTTACTCCATGCGTTCCTTTAGAGTTTGATGTTCCTAATAGAGTTTGGACAGGCAAAGAAGTTTCTTATGATTATTTGCGTGTATTTGGGTGCAAAGCATTTGTGCATGTTCCCAAAGATGAGAGGTCTAAACTTGATGTGAAAACATGACGGTGCATATTTATTGGTTATGGACAGGATATGCTTGGCTACAAATTTTATGATCAATTGAAAAGAAAATTGTAAGAAGCGAGAGACGTTGTGTTTATGGAAGATCAAACAATAGAGGATATTGAGAAATCAAAGATGATTTCAGCACCACGGGTTAGTGATAATCTGGTTGATTTAGATCCAGTTCCTCTTACAAATATCCCTACACGGGTTGATGAAGAGCAGCGGAAGTCAATGTTCCAAATAATGCACATGTTCTGAACATGTTGAGATAGATAATACTATTCCTGAACCGAGGCTCAATTAGATGTTCCACTTTGGATGTTCCAGTCCGGAGATCCATTAGAGACCGACGACCTTCCACCAGGTATTACGAAGATGAGTATGTATTATTGACGATGCGGGTGAACCGAGAATGTTATGCGAAGCAATAGAAGATGAGTACAAAAGCAATTGGTTCGATGCTATGCAAGATGAGATGCAGTCACTTTATGATAATCATACTTTTGAATTGGTGAAGTTACCTAAAGGTAAAAGAGTTTTGAAGAACAAGTGGGTATATAGGTTGAAGCAAGATGAACATACTTTACAACCACGGTACAAAGCTAGATTGGTTGTTAAGGGATTCGGTCGAGAAAGGGTATTGATTTTGATGATATATTTTCTCCGGTAGTAAAAATGTCTTCTATCCGTGTGGTACTAGGCTTGGCAGCTAGCCTAGATTTAGAAATTGAGCAAATGGATGTTAAAACAGCCTTCCTACATGGTGACTTGGAGGAAGAGATATACATGGAACAACCTGAGGGTTTCAAAGCGAAAGGAAAAGAGGATTATGTGTGCAAATTGAAGAAAAGTCTCTATGGCCTAAAACAAGCACCAAGACAGTGGTATAAGAAATTTGCGTCAGTTATGACAGAACAGGGCTATAAGAAGACTTCCTCGGATAACTGTGTGTTTGTCCAAAAATTTTCTGATGATGATTTTATTATTCTCTTGCTTTATGTTGATGATATGCTTTGATTGTTGGCGGGAATGCTTCAAGAATTGAGTTATTGAAGAAGCGATTGAGCAAGTCTTTTGCCATGAAAGACTTGGGCTCGGCAAAGCAGATTCTTGGCATTAGAATTACCCGAGACAGAGATGCTAAGAAGTTATTTTTATCGCAAGAGAAATATATCGAGAAGATCCTTCAAAAATTTTACATGGACAAGGCTAAAGTGGTTAGTACTCCTCTTGCTACCCACTTTAAGTTAAATATGATGCAAAGTCCTACAACTGATAAAGAAAAGAAAGATATGGAAAGTGTTCCATATGCTTCAACTGTAGGAAGCTTAATGTATGCGATGGTATGTACACGCCTAGACTTGGCGCATGCAGTTGGCGTTGTTAGTCGCTATTTGTCAAATCCGGGCGAGAGCAAACCTTTGGAATGCGGTGAAGTGGATTATGAGGTATCTTCGGGGAACTTCAAATTTGAAACTCAGTTTTGGGACCGGGAAACTTGAGTTAGTTGGATACACATTCCGACTTGGCGGGAGATATTGATACTCGTAAATCTACTTCTGGTTATTTGATTTCTTTTGCTGGTGGAGCCGTGTCATGGAAATCAAGATTGCGAAGTGTGTTGCACTTTCTACAACCGAAGCTGAATTTATTGCGGTGACTCGAAGCTAGTAAAGAGATACTATGGATGAAGAAGTTCTTAGAAGAACTTGGGTTCAAGCAAAAGAGGTATGTGCTATTTTGTGATAATCAAAGCGCAATTCATCTTGGTAAGAATTCATCTTTTCATTCTAGATCGAAACATATTGATGTTAGATATCATTGGATAAGGGATGTTCTAGATGAAAAGTTGTTGGAACTCGAGAAAATTCATACGGATCATAATGGCTCCGATATGATGACGAAGACTCTACCAAGAGAGAAGCTTGAACATTGCCGTTTGATAGCAGGGATGGTGAATCCCTCCACATTGTCGTGAGGGGAGATTTGTTAGGGGTTCACTCTATGTGAAGGAAGCCCAATGAGTTGCAAGCCTAAAGGGCTTGAGCCCATATAATAAGTTATATGAGGAAATAAGGTTTCTCACTATCTATATAAAAGGAGGTAGCGAGAAAAAAGGAAATAGTAACAAGAGAAAAAGAAAGCGAAAATGCGGGGTTTGGGGAATATCGATTTACATCAAGCTGGCGTCGGAGGTCGATTCATGGTCCGATTGAGCTGAAATTTTGTCAGCATGTTCGTGGCGCAATTTTATCGAATCTGAACGGTTTGATTTTCGTTTGAAGCTCCCTACATCAGGTTTTTTGTGGATTGATCAAAACCTGCGTTTTTGGTTAGATTTATCCTTGATCTCTTGTGAAGTTCATGTGTATTGCCAAGAATTATGTTCTTGAGGTGTTTGCTGCTATGTACCTCTAGTATTTGCTAGAGAAGAACAATTTTATTGATAGTGAAGATTTTCAGGTGGACTCCGGTCCCGTGGTTTTTTATCTCCTCACATTGAGGAGGTTTTCCACGTAAAAAATCGTCTTGTATTCGCGTGCTTGGTATTTATTTTACTCTACTATATCGATTCCTATTAGGTTTACACAAGAGGGGAGATTATTTTATTCCGCTGCGTTGATTCGATATTGTTCGAATTATTACCGTTCTCCCATCAGAATGTCCTGCACCAAATCCGTATTCATGAAATATGGGGAGGTCTCTACAGATCCATACTCAAAGATTTACGGAAAGGTGAATTAAGGATAGTTCTTGCCATCCATCAATAACACAAAAGGAAGTTTCGATTAGAGGGCTAGTCTTTCACCTTCTCGCCTTACAAAATGGATGAATGACATCGACAGATCAATGATTGTAAAACTGAATTGCAATAAAATTTCCAGAACTCATGGTCAGCAGGTATCGCAGTGTTCTTGACCATAGGGCTTTAAACATAAAGTAATAACACCATCCGTAAGTGAACTTGCTTGTCTCCCCTCAAATAAATCATTAGCAGTAGAACCATCCAGCAGCTCCTATAAGTCAGACACAGCCGGATCAGAAGAAACAGGACTGCTAGGCTTCCCCTTTTTGCTGATGAGATTGCTGAAGCGACCATTGACTTCCGCTCCATAGATGTGCCCCATCTTGAACGTTTTGTCTCCAAGTATCTCTTCTCTTTTGTATGGAAGTTACTAGGGGGACTGTCTCAGCAATCATCAGGCCATAATCTTGGAGCCCCACGTACTTCATCAGCTTCATAGTTCTGACTTCCTGGGAGTCAATATGTTAAGCACTAATACAGATGCGTCAAATGCTGTAAAAAGAAATGATGGAGTGATTCTTTAGAGTAATTAGATCTCATCTTTTTAAGACAAGAAGTTGAAGCTCCGCTTTAGTGACCAGCTTCCTCTAATAGTCCTACAAAATGATGTACAATTTCTGAAACTGTTGCCTCTCACATCAGTATAGCTTCTGACTTAAGGAAGTACCTGAACACTGATTCCATACTCTTGAGAGTAAACAGGCAATCCAAGTTCCACATTTGCTTCCATGGAAGCACGCCCACCATCCTGCAGGTTATAGGCACGTAATATGTGCCTCAAACCTATTCCTCTCCTTTGTGCCCTCAGGGGTAGACCAGCATGGCCCGACCAGCTGCTTCTATCTGCTGCATTGCAAGTGCAAGCTGGTCGCAGTTGCGTCTAGCAGATCCAAACATGTCTCCTGGGATGCATCCTGAGGATACCCTCACAAGGACATCTTGATCACCTCCAACATCGCTCTGTTCAGAACTTTTACAATAAAGTATGAATCACATGATGGGAAATATTGCTGTCTGAAGGGAGGACATAAAATACGAAAAACTAGAGACACTGCTTTTAATCAAAATTATGGCACTCCTACATCAATTGCAGACACAAAGGGCGCGCATGAAAAAAATTTTGTTTCTCGATTTCTCTGTTTCTCTGTTCCTCTGTTCCCCGGAACAGGTTTGGAACAAAATCCGTTTGGTAACGCAATTTGATTTCTCTATTTAAACAGATTTCTATTTCAGAAATAGAAAAATTGAAGAAATCGAAGCTGAAATTTTTAACTTCTTAGTTTCTGAAATAGATATCGAAACTGAAATTAAACCATATAAAAGAACATTGCACTTCCTTGCTAACTTATTTTACTCATAACCACAACTTCACAAATTATTGCTAATTTTCTTTTTCTTGTTTTGCTCGTGTTTTTTTTTTTTTTTTTTTTTTTTTTTCAATTTTTTTGATAACTTCCTCTTTAGGATGAAAGGCAATCGAATGGGTCCCCAATTTTCAAAAACGACCAAAGTTCTTAAATGCTTACTTAAAAAATTTGGGCTCTTTCCTCCTAGAAAAGGCACGTGCATGGCCAGTTGAAGAAAAGTTTGTACATAATAGATGAATAAAAAACGTGCCTAGAAATTTAACCTTATTTTTAGGAATTCAAATTTCTTGCAAAATCAAAATAATTAGATTGTTACACAATCTTGAATTTTAATTCGAAGTTAAGAGATTCAAGAGAATCTCTCTTTGCTATGCAAAGGCCATTAAAGGTTCATTGAGCAACAATAAAGAAATTAGAGGTGAGCAACTAGACTAATTCAATTCGAAAATCAAAATAAACTGACCTTCCCTCGATTGATTCCTAACCATAAACGTTATTTTAAGGTAGAATTCTCATATATTCCTTTACACCATTAATTTTATTTTGTTGATAATCTTGTCTAATACTAGTTTTTGATAAAATGACAAGGCTGTATAAGCGCCATTGATGGCACCCATATTCATGCTTCCGCGTACTTATCTCGAACCAACGCAGGATGAGCTTGCAAATGATACATTGACCGAGGAGGAAACTAAATAAATACGCTTAGGAAAACAATTGCTAATAAAATGGCAAGGGAAAATAATATGCCGGAAATTCCATGAAATTGTATTTTCAACTTTTGTAATGTATTAGTATTATTTCGACTATTATTTTGTATATGAGGATCTTCTATGTTGTTTTATTATTATTTCGATTATTATTTTGTATTTGAGGATTTCCTATGTTGCTGTTATCTAATTAATTTCTATTCCTAGAAATATAAATTTTGTTTTGTTATCAAACGGATTTCTGTTTTAGAAATAGAATTTTGAGTTGTTATCAAATGGGTTTCTTTGCTCGAAACTTGTCCAGGGGAATAGAAATTAAGAAATTGATTTTTAGGCGGAAATCAATTTACATTTCAAAAATTTTGTCATGCGCAGCCAAACAGGCCCCTTATCAATCATTTCATAGACTATAAGAAAGAATTATTGTTCCCAGCAGTTCACTAAAATCCTAACAATCATTTCTCCCGGTGTTAACTTTCCTGTCCAGACAAAATTTGTTATCCAACTAAGATAAATTTGGTACTCCAAATTATGATTGACACATGATTAGACATTTTTTTACAAGCTTCCAAAAACATTTAATGGAGTTCCACCCAAAAGATACCATCAATTTTTCAGTGGTGTGATTATTCAACTCTAAAGCTTGACAGCCTGCTCTAGTAAAATCATTGTCAAACAAAATCATGCAATGGAAATACATAAGATTAAGCACAAATTGAAGTTGTGCTGAAAAATTGGACTGCTACCAACAAGATCTTCTAAGTTTACAATTAATCAATTCAAAACTCTCTGTTCAATAGTTTCTGAATTCTTAAAACAGTTTTAGTAATTAGCTCATAATCTATCTCAAATTGACCATTGCAATTTGCTCGATTCCATCTAATATCGACCTATAGCAATGGGCTGTAAAAGGCCCCACATTGTTGGTAATCTTGCAGTAGCAGCACGTTCAACTCATTTATCTCTTTTCCAGCTGTACCTATAAATTTATGCATCTAATGAGCAGTGAATCATTTCTCACTCACACAGTATAAGAAGCTTCTCAATATACAAGTCAGAATACAAGCTAGATGTTCTATCCCTATTTCCTGGTGATAACGCTGAGAATGCACCTCAAACTCTGCCTCAGTAAGTGGTCAACTAACATTCAGACATGGGTTTTGAAACAAGGTATATACAAGAAAATGTACATAAAGATAACTGTGGTCACAGGCTCATTGACAAAATTTGACAAGAATCCTGGCCATTCATAACCATATACTAATCTAACGACACCATACACATAAAAAATTGTGAGAAACAACTCTTCAGAACCCCCAAAACCATTGATCTGCATGGTGTTGACGAGTGGAATAACAACCACAAGCTTAAAGCATAAACTAAAATAGCTTATGCTTCTCTCCCTTTTGCTATGCAAAACAACAGCCCAACAGTAACCCATAAGACTCTTTTTTCCCACCCCACCCAGGGTTCCAAGGTTTCTACTCTTCATTTATCCTCTCCCAAAAAGGGGAGATGTCGCAGCGACAACATCTTGATCAAAAGAGCCAACACTTAAGAAGTGACGGTTGCAGCTGAAATTGGATTTGATTGTCCTTAAAAAGTATTTTGCATTGGATTGCTGGGAAGAGAATATTTACCTGATTAGATCAGCAATAGATGCATTTTTCAATTTCTCCCGCTGTGCAAACCCATGAAGCTTAGGTAATCTTGCCATGGAGCCATCCATCACCCACTACCTCACAAAGAGAACTGCCACAGGTTAGCGAACACAGCAAGGTCGACAGAAGCCGAGCTCTTTTCAGGACACCGCCCTCCTTGTACTTCAATGGGAAAACATGTCCCGGCCTGTTGAAATCTTCAGGTTTTGGAATCTCTAGACACAAGAACCAAAGCTGTCGCCACCCTATCACGATTTGATACGCCTGTAGTCGTCCCATGCTCTGCATCCTATAACAAAATTGCTTAACTACCATCCATTACAAGGCAAGAGAAGAGATGATTAAAGAAAATAACTAAGATGATCAAAGGCTATTAGGAAATCAAGAATTCAAGAAAACAATATTGTTCTACTGAACTATAAAAGTGCGTGTTATCTATCATTACTTTCGAAAATTGATTATCCCCACTTGAAGGAATAGGTACCAGTCAATTATCTTCAACTAAGTTTTGATAAATAAAAAATCAAGGATTGAAAAATAGATTTAGGGAATAAAAGCACATACCGCGATCACAGTGAATGCAGTCTGAAGCTTGTCTTCCTTCTCCCCTAGATGCACCATCAGAGGAAGTCTCAAGCGCTCCAGATCTTCCCTCTTTCATGCTCGCACAAACAATCCCAAAGCGCCATGCTTCACAATGAAATGCCATAAGCCTAAGGTGCCGCCATTATAAGATCACCCTCAATTCCGTCCGTCCTCATCGCCGACCGCCACTCCAGATCCGTAATCCGAAGCGTCTTGCTCTCCGGAATCACCGCAGTCAGATCAGACGAATGACCAATTCGCGAAGAAGGATCGGCCTGAAGCAGCAGAATTGGAGGATTACGAGTTTCAGCAGCCTCGGCATGAAACAAGGGCACTCGGGTCTTCGCCATGAAGGTCGAACACCGACTGGAGCTTGGATTTGGGGCTTTTTCGGGCGTCGACAAAAGCCCTAAATTCGAAACGATCGGGCACTGGCATTGTCAATTTGTGGGGAATCTTTTAGCAGAAATGCAAGCGTTTTACAATCCCAGCATCAAAGCTGCATGTTTATGCAGGCTAGAAGAAGCTGCACAATCCAGGAAAATGGTTTCCCTCAGGGTACATTTTTTTTTTTTCCGAAAATAATTCACGATATTATTAAAAGATTCCATAAAAGTTGGAGAGGACGGCCCGCCCAAGAGGAAGGAGTATTCGAACATTGGGCCAAAGGAGATAAATCGAAATTGGGCCCAAGATAGTTGCGCTTTCTCAATTAAAGCTTTGCACCTCCCACCTCCACGTCTTCTTCAGCATTACGTCGACCCGAGCTCCAGCAAATTCTCTCTCCTCGACTGAGAACGTTTCAAATCTCCGAGCAGGGCCATGGCTTCCGTATGAAACGCCGACGAAGCTGGAACCTTCGTAGCAAAGCCATCCAGTAGAGCTCCTGTCTCGTCGCGAAGAATCTCCAAAATAGCTCCAACTGTTTTACCTCCAAAAAAGCTTCGTCAACATTGATTTTCAAGGTATGCTGCTTCGGTGGGTTCCGATTCTTTGCCGATTGAGTCTTTTCTATGTAGAGTTTCAAACTTTGGCGATTCCGTTTCCTGAAATTATTGAGCATTGGCACAACTAACCTCGTCTGCTCTCTCTCTCTCTCAATCACCCTATGTAGAGCAACTCTTTCAAATATTTAGATGGTGGTCCCTTCGTGGTGGAGGAAAGGACATGGAATAGGCAGATCAAACCAAGAAACTATGCTGACAGTAGCTTCCTGAATTGGTTGTTTAACAGTTATATTCTGCATTCCTTAGAAATATTTTTCACTAAATCAAAAATTATTACGACCACGAAAATGAATGCTCGTTTTCTTCTAAAATTAGTCGGTCTTTAAAGTACCAGAATCGAAATCAGATTTTACTTTGGCAGATTCGGCACTGCCAAGAAAAACAAAAATTTAATGGCCTAAAAATAATTTTCATTTTGGGACTCAAGATCGACCATTCTTTTTAAGTCACGTTTCCTGAATTTAAAAAAGAGAAAAACAAACGAACTTTAACATGGATCGCAGAGACACGTGCTCTGTCCGTTGAAACCACCGTTGGAACCTTGCATACGTGGCGGCTGACGTGTCACTATATATCTATTCAGCAGGCTGACCAACCAGGCAAAAGAAAGACGTGTCGTCTTCTGCATCCTAAAAGCCAGCAGATATCATTAAATAGAAAAGGTAGACGACTTTTAAAAGGAGTACCAGAGGAGGGCGACAGCGGGAAGCGAAACCAGTGGACAGGGCTTTGCTTTTCAGTGGAGGAGGGGCTGCGAGCAAGTCGAATTTGAAGATTGGTAGCTGCGAGAAGACGCTTTGACCGATTGGAATTTCGATTTGGGGCTTTATTTTTATTTTATTTTTCCGTCGACAATGCCCTGAATTCGAAACGGTTCGGGTTCTGCATTGTTAATTTGTGGGGGAAGTTCAGAGAGATGAGACTTCCTAACTATTGCATTGTTTTCACTGATCGAGTTACAAGTAGATTCTCCATTTTTGTTGGAACATAGTAATATTTTTTTATCAATTTCTCTCTTGATGGCGACCGACTGAAAGTGTGAGTGAGGTTGGTTTTCAGTGGGATTTTTACTTTTTACCTTCATAGATGATGGCAATGACTCGACATGTCAGATTGTGAGAGATGCTTCAATTAACATAATTCGGATTTGCAAACAACCGAGAGGTTTTGCAATTGCGATATTAGGACCTAACGATTGCTTGTATACTATCATGATGAACCGAAAAATCTAATATTTTGTCAATGCTTATGCTCAATTTCATGGACGTCAGATCCTGTTTGTTGTTAATGCATATTGTAAATCCTGCTATGAGATTTAGTAATTGCTTTTGATGCTCGGTCGTACGTTGCTTTGCAGAATGAAATTTTCAAATGGTTTGATCTCTGAAAGTTCTATTCACAACAATGAAGTTATATAGATACTGACGACATGAAAGGAGAAGTTGAAGCAGAAGATCCGATAGAGGGGAGAAAGAATGTGAATCTCGAGTGAATGACAAATCTTGAAGAGAAGATTAGTAAGTGTATGTCTGTCAATATCAAAAACAGAGGAGATGAGTCATCTGCGTCACTCCACGTAGTGTTGGGTAGATTGGAAGTTCTTTGTAGTTGAAAACAATGGCAGCTTCTTCCTTTGTTTTGATGTCGGCGTCTACTAACGAAACTTCGATCCTTTTACTAATAAAACTCGATGCTTATTACTGTCTTATTTCGGTAACCGTTCCTCAACATCACATATGAAAGTACACAGTGTACCTCAAGGAATGTTAACTCTCCTTGCGTATAGCACGTTGGCTAAAAAAATAGGCACACTCTGCCTCAAAAAGCAGGGATTATCTGATGCCATGTAACACCACTTTTCTATGTATATTGCCTCAAAAAAAAAAAAAAAAATCCAAAGTATCTCGTACTTTGCATATCCTTAGATACCCTATTTAAATTGAGATGCAGATTCAAATATCATTCCTATTTCAAAAATAAGATTCTCATGGCCACACCTTAGACTATACAAGGGAAGTAGCCGCTTGCTAACAAAGTATGAAGTTTGTCTTCAGCGAGCTCCCTCTCCGCCTCTGCCACGGAGTTTCCCTCTACCGCTTGCGTAGTCCCCCTCTACCAGTTGGGTAGCTTCCTGTTCCATCCCCATCCTCTTCATGCAGCGAAGCTCCGCCTCTTAACCTTTGGGTGTTTCCATCCCCATCCTCTTCTAGCGTCGAGGCTTGAAAACCCCTCTTCGAACGACCGCAAACCCTAACTTGAGCCCCTTTCCTCCGCATCAAGGCACCCCCCCATTCTCACTCATCTAACCTTCTTCCAACTCATAAATCCACGATTCTAGGTTCCTCTCCAGCTTCACTTACCAGCTCCCTTCAACCCATACACCCACGATTCCACCAAAACCCCTACAAAACCATGGCAGATCAAACCAAAGAAGACAGGCGACTTGCGGCTCTCTGTAAAAGCATGGGCAAGCTATGGAATGCAGTCGAAGTTGTCGATATACCAGGTGATATTCCTCCTGATAAACTACTAGAGTGTCGCAAAACCCTATTTGGCCGATTCTACACCAACCCCGCATTAAACTACAATGCTTTTCTAACACTCATGCGGAAAGATTGGAAGACGAGAACTTTACCGTGCGACGCCGGAACCGGGTTTTTCTCATTCTCCTTCCAATCGGAAACGAGGCACGAGAGTACTCCACACGGGACCTTGGTCCTTCTCCAGTCATCTCCTCATACTTAGGCAGTGCGAACGACACACCCGAATTACTCCGTTATGATTTCAGCTATTGTGATTTCTGGGTTAAGTTTATCGGATTACCATATGGGAGAGTTAACTATGATGTCATTGAGGAACTAGCCTCCAAACTTGGCTCAGTTGTCGAAGTGAAACTCGAAGCTAAAGGAAATAGTACCTATAAAGTGGGTAAAGCCAGAGTTAGACTACCCTTAGCAAACCCTCTAAAGACTGGTGTGCTTATGAATCTAGAGAACAGGAAGATTTGGGTTGAATTTAAATACGAACGACTGCCCTATTACTGCTACTCCTGTGGAAGAATTGGCCATTACGCCACGGAGTGCGCCGAAATACCGTATAGAGAATCGGGGTTGGAACAGAACTTACCAGCTAGATGCGGTGATTGGTTGCACGCTGAGGTGAAGGAATTAAGCCCCTATGGCAAAATATTTTACGGTAAGCAGGAACTCCTTCTTGAAGAGGTGGATGCAGTACCCGAAACCCCACTATCTCCTGTAATTGAAACAGAGCAGAATAGTTCTCCTGAAACCCAGCAAACACAAGTCTGTAACACTCAGCAAAGGGGGAAGGAGATTTACCAACATTCCACATCTCGGGATATAATTCTGATTGAAGAGAAAAGCCCCCAGAAAAGAGGCAATAGCTGTATCGATGAAGAGTCAATATTGATACTCCACGAGGAACAGAGATGAAGGAAGGCGACGCGGGCGGGAGACAATCTCCCTGCAGTCGAAAGGAAAATATGTGAAGTTGACGAGTTCAAAAAAGTCAAAAGATTCTGTCCATATGGAGCACAAACAGCACATCAACACTCGAGGACAGTAATCAGCTAGTGGAAACACCTATAAGGGTGGTAGGAAAATCATATCAATGGGCTTTGGTGGCTAGCCCTAATAAGCCACCAAATTACCCATGAAACTATTAAGCTGGAATTGTCAGGGGTTGGGCAATCCCCTGACAATCCAGGCCTTGCGAGTCACTGTGACTCAAGAACGGCCCAATCTTGTTTTCATTATGGAAACAAAAACCCCGAACAGAAAGTGCTCAAAATCAAAAGGAGACTCAAGTTTAAGAATAGTTACCTAGTTAATCCGGAAGGTACGCAGGGGGCTTAGCTCTATTCTGGGATGATCAAATGCAAGTGTCCATCAACTCCTCCTCGGCATCAGCAATCTTCACCCAATGTCAACTGATAAACAGTAATCAGAGAATGAATATCATTTTTCTCCATGCTCCATATGTGTTCAGAGAAAGAATACAGCTGTCGCGACCCAATTTTTTGGGGTTTGGACCACCTAGGGTTTGGCTAATGGATTGACTTAACTCGGGCTCTCCCAAGCCCATACCAATTCGCGACTTAGGTTTGAATTGTTAACATGCAATTTTTTAATTAGGAGTCGCCACTAATCTATTTTTGGTGGGTCGATTAGAAACCCTAGTAAAGTGACGGGAGAATTACTTTACTTCTACGAACCGAGAGACTAAGGGTACGGGGACTTGGTTACGTTAGATTTCTCTAACGCCATTTCGGTACCTTTCTTTTTCAAAAAAATGTTTGGCAATTGAATTGATTTTAATTTAACTTTCTAACATGTGAGGTGATCATACATGTGCGCATACCACCAATTTAACACTCAAGAAAGCAAATTAAATGATGCAAAACATACCTAGAAGCAACGAAAGCATCTGCATTGTTAAATCAGAATTCACATCAGCAACCCTAGATATGATTTCTAATTAACACGCAATTTCAATTTTTGTTTTCACTTTATTTAATGAAAATCATGCGATGCATGCTAATAATCTAATATGACATGGCGGCATGACCTAAACTATATGACATGAAGAAATGCAATAATTAAATGCAATCTAAATGACCTACTTCTAATGACATGTAATGCAATGCAAAATTATGACATGCAGCATACAATTTAGTATGTGAATTATATGTCATGCGACATTTATTAAATGACTTAGTCTAATGACGAGGACTAAGTTTTAATTAAATGAACCTAATAAGAACTAAATGACGTGCATTTGATATTTCTATTTAAAAAATGCAAAAATGATCTAACTAGATTAAAATTCTATCTAATTTAAACTAAGGATCAAGTCACATTAAATCCTAATTTAAACTAAGGTATCATCTTAATCTACCATGCAATTTATCTAATATGCGATGATATGGCATGGTGACATATCCTAAACCATATGAATAAAATTTTTATGATCTCTTAATGAACATGCAATTGTTGAATATGCAATTTAAATTAATCAAAATGACTTAATTCTAATGACGTGCAATGCAATGCAATGACGTACAAAATTATTTCAACTAAAATGACATGCAACATTGCAATTTAATATGCGAGCTATATGTCAAATGACACTTATTAAATGACCTAATCTGATGACGGTCAATTTCTTATTAGAAATGAACCTAACAATAATCACTAAAATGACGTGCATTTCATGAACCTAATCTTATATGACATGCAAATGACGTTTTTATTTAAAAAATGCAATCTATCCTAGAAATTGCAACTAATTTATCCTAAGACAGATTTTATGAAATTTGAAAAGATCTAGTTAGATTAAGATTCTATCTAATTTAAATTAAGGATTAAGTCATATTAAATCTAATTTAAACTAAGACATTATCTAAATCTAAAATGCAATTTATTTAAAAAAGATGATCTAAATTTTAAAATGAAACATGCAATCACAATCTAATATGCACAGTGATTTTTTTTGTGTTTTTCTTTAAGAAATTCGAAATAAGATTGCAATTTTAATCCTAAAGCAAATCTAATCCTAATTCAAATATTTTTTGGATTTTTCTTTTTACAAAAATAAGATTGACTCAACCAACTTGACGATAGCGAATCAAACAAGATAAGATTGATATCCAAAAATTGACAAACCATATCTCGCGCATGAGATCGGGTTAGCCAATTTTAAATTAAATCGCAAATCGAATCTCGGGCTTGAGATTGGATTGTCGATTTTATAAGGGATTGCGAGTCGGATTTGGGCGCGAAAATCGGACTGTCAATCCCTAGGGACTATTTCATATTGGTATCTCAATCACATATTTAAAGGGAACAATTTCACTAAAAGGATAAAATAAAAAGGAAAGAGAATGAAAACAGTAAATAAATAAATAAATAAAAACTACCTAATTTTCCCTTTTCTTTTCCTTTTGTTTTTTCTGCTTTCTTTTCCCTTTCCACGGATTGCTCGTGGCAGGTCACCTACGGCAACTGGCGTCGGTCCGGCGGGTCGTCGGACCTCCGGCGCGGGGGGGAAGGGCAGCGTGCAACGGTGACTGACTGGTGTCGCGAGGCTGGCTGAGGCGCGAGGACTGGGGACTCGCAGGTTGCTGGTGCCGGCGCAGGTGACTCGGGACTCCGGCGCGGTGGAGACTGGCGCCGGGTAGTCGCGGACGAGCGGCAGAATAGGGCAGGAAAGGTTCCGGCGTCGGGCTTCACGGACGGCGACCGAAGGCAAGATCTGCTGGGCAATCGCGGCGGTGCGGTTGATTTGGGGGCTCCGGTTTCAGCAGGGCTTCAGTGCAGAGTTGCAGGAGCGGTGAGGGTGGCGACGGACGCGGCACAGCGTCAGGCGAGCGGCGCGGCGGAGTGGGGCGGTGGTGCGTTGGAGAGCGGCTCGACTCGAGCTTGGGTCGTCGCGAGGCAAGGCGTTGAGGCGCGGCACGGCGTCGGGGAAAAACGGTGGCGGAAGCTTCGCGGATGGAGGTTGCAGAGGAGAGGCAGCGATTTGGGGAAGAAGGTGAATAGTAAGGGTCAAATCACTCTTACTTTTTACTTTTCTCCTCTCTCTCTCTCTCTCTCTCTCTCTCACGTTCTAACTTTTCTTTTTTCTGCTCTTTTCCCTTTCGCAGAAGCTAAACCTTTCTTGACCTTTTTTCCTGTTAATTTTTTCAAAGAACCCCCCTCACGATTGATCCGTACGTATCCTTTTATAGGCGACGCAAAACAGGATCTTTTTTGTTAATATTTTCATCTCCCGAATATTGCTTATAACCTCTTGATCGCAAAAATCCTTATCTCAAAAATATTTTCCCCCGATTTCATCACCTATTGATAAAAAATAAGATTACAATGCGATTTTTTTAATTTTTCAAAATCATAATATCACATCAAATCTTAATTTTTCGCAACATAATCAATTAAAAATAACGACGGGCTTGGGTTAATTTTATCCTTTCATGGGCCTAGCCCGGCCTACCGAACTAAAGCTTAAAAACATAAAATTTGAGCTCATCCACCACCGGTCCTAAAAATGCAAAACATGTAAATTAAAAATAAATGCACCTAAAAAATTATATGCTATGCGATTGAATTATAATATTTTTTAGGGGTTAAAAATTAATCCCCAATTTTTATGCAATAAATGACTAAATGGGTCGCCAAAATTTAGGTGTCAACAACAGCTATGGGAACAAATTCATTCAGCAAGTGCGCACTATCGACTACCATGGCTTTGCTTGGGCGATTTCAACGAAATACTTAATCACTGGGAGAAAGTGGGAAAGTACAGAGCTGAAACTTACAGGTTAACAGCTTTTAGAGATTTTGTAAGTCAGTGTTCCTTGATGGACCTCGAATGCAGGGGTGCTCCTTCACCTGGTCAAATAAACGTGAGGGAGACAATCTAGTGAAAAAGAGACTTGACAGTTCTTTGCTCGCTTCGTGGAGAATCACTTACCCCGAGGTCGAATGTTTTGCACTCCGGCGATAGGCTCGGATCACACTCCTCTCCTGCTATCCTTGGCTCAACCGAAGAGAAGAAAACGAAAGCGGTTTAAATATGAAGCATCTTTGGAATGATGAAGTTGAAAGCAAAGCCATAGTCACCGATACCGGAATGGCCACGATCTCACCCGGTGAAGAAACTGCAGCAAGTACAGGGCGATTCATTGGAGTAAAAGCAAATTTGGCCACGCAAAGAAGAGGATTACCTGGCTGCAAGGAGAACTCCAAAACCTAATGAACAGCACGCAAAGCAACGGAGAATCAGCTCAAGAAAAAAAGGATCACTAAAAAAACGAACAACTATGGCAACAGGAGGAGATGTATTGGGAATGCGGTCAATGATAAGCTGGATAAAGTGGGGTGATAAAAATACCCGGTTCTTTCATGCGACGACAATTCGAAGATGTCGCAACCAGATAACAATGCTGAAAAATGAGAACGGAGATTGGGTTAGAGGGGAAAACCAAATACAGAGGATGACAGATCAATTTTATAAAAACTTATATTCCACAGTGGGTATCCGCAACTACCAACCCATACTAGAACTTATACCCACCTTAGTGGATGACCAGATCAATCAAACCTTGATGGCTCCGAGTCACGAGAGGAGGAGGTTACTCAAGCTATGCAGCGGCTAGGGGCCTTCAAGGCACCCGGTCCCGATGGATTTCATGGCATATTCTACAAGGAGCACCGCGCAATCTCCAAAGATATCTACCAAGCAGTACAGCTCCTTTTCACCACTGGTCATCTAGATCCTGCAATAAACAGAACACTTATCACACCGATACCCAAGATCCCACACCCTGAAAAACTAGAGCAATACCGCCCTATCAGCCTCTGCAATTTTATATATAAAATAATCTCCAAAGTACTCACAAACAGACTCAAACCAATTCTACCACATATCATTGCAGAGGAAAAAAGTGCTTTTGTGGGAGGTAGGCAGATTCAGGACAACATACTAATAGTTCAGGAGGTGCTACACAGACTACGAAACAGCAGCAGGAAAAAGAAGTTCCAAGCAGTTTTAAAACTTGACATGCAAAAGGCATACGATTGTATAGAGTGGGACTTTCTTAAAGCCTGTTTAGCAAGACTAGGCTTCTGTGATCAATGGGTACAGATTATTATGCAATGCGTGACCACAGTTACTTACAACATAAACTTCAATGGTGAACCCTTACCTTCCTTTAAACCAACCCGAGGCTTGCGCCAAGGAGATCCACTCTCACCTTATCTCTTTATCATTGTGGCCAACGTGCTGTCTACCCTGATGAAGAAAGCAATTCAAGACAGTACGCTCACAGGAATCAGAATGAATAACCACTGCCCTACTCTGTCCCACCTCCTCTTTGCTGATGACTCCATTTTCTTCCTGAATGGTACAATAGCAGAATGTCAGCACTTGGCAAATATCTTAAATCAATACTGTTTTGCATCTGGTCAGGCAATCAATCTCAATAAGTCAGGAATCTACTTCAGTAAAGGTTGTCCTACAGCCCTAAAGCGAAACATGGCATCAACTCTTCGAGTACTAGAAATTACCAAGACAGGAAGTACTTAGGTATACCTTCAGATTGGGGGCAATCCAAGAAAGACATCTTCGCGTGGATCTTAGCTCGAGTCAACTCCAAACTCGACAGTGGAAGGAAAAATTGCTATCAAAGGCGGGAAAGAAACACTCCCGAAACGGTAATACAAGCTATCCCTCAATACGCCATGTCAATTTTCAAAATACCTATATCAATTTGTAAAGCAATTGAGAGAAAGGTGGCATCATTTTGGTGGAAAAGCAATGACAAAAAAGCTGGAATTCACTGGAAGAAGTGGGACTTGTTAAGAACCAAGAAAAGTGAGGGGGGATTGGGCTTCAAAGACTTACAAACATTCAACACAGCAATGCTAGCAAAGCAGATGTGGCGTATCCTCAAAAAACCAAACTCTCTGCTGACCAAAGTAATGAAATGATTGTATTACTCACAGGGTGACATCTGGAATGCTCGAAGAGGCTCCCGACCCTCGTGGAGTTGGCAAAGTATCATCAAGGCCAGGGATATGGTTGCTCCTCAGGTAATGCAGAGGATAGGCAATGGGAAAACACATCAATCGGAACAGATAGATGGCTAAAAAGTGGCCCTATAGGAGGCCCGGAACAAATCATGAACCAGAACAGAGTTTCGGACCTCATAAATCCGAGACACGGGCACATGGAATGAAACTTTACTACATTCTATGTTTGATGAAACAAGGGTCCAAGAAATATTAGCCACACCCATTAGCTTATCTAATGAAGAAGATAAATTGGTCTGGATACACACCAAATCGGGAGATTACGAAGTGAAGAGCGGTTATTTTATATTCGGGATGTCATGCTTAAACCATAGGAAACACAAGCACATTTGTCATATAAAGCCAGCCCAAACCTCTAGAAATACATTTGGCAATCCATAATCCCACCCAAAATCAAAATTTTCCTTTGGAATGCATGCAATAACGCACTAGCAACAATGGAGAATTTACATCACCGAAAGATCGTACCTTCTCCTCTATGCCCCCTCTGCAAGCAGGAAGCAAAAACGCCCGAGCACACACTTCTTCTATGCCCATGGACTACCAAGGTATGGAACTCATCTCCCCTGAATCTTCGAATCTCCAGGTTTGGCCTCACCCGGATCGAAGAATGGATCTCGAATCAAACAGAACCCGGTTACTTCGGGCAAATTTAACAACATTCCGGTGTTGCTTTGGAGCATTTGGAAGGAGAGAAATCAGTTCATTTTCAGCCATCAAAACCCGAGGCCGCACTCAACAATCGCCAGAGCAAAGGCGATCACAGCAAGTTACAGAGCCATGAACAGACAACCCAAAACCGAGAAGGAAACAGAACACTTATCTGAAATCTGGCGTCCACCTCCTCCAGGCAAGATCCGAATCAACATAGACGCCTCCTTTGATACCAATCTGGCAAACGAAACAACACCCACGGATGGAAGATATGGAAGCAATCCTCCCGGAACAAATCCCCGCAAATGAGAAGACGCCTCCTTTGATACCGATCTGGCAAACGAAACAACACCCACGGATGGAAGATATGGAAGCAATCCTCCTCGACATAGAGCAGCCATCGCCTGTGTCTGTCGAGATCACCGCGGCATCGTGGTGGATGGTTTCGCGAAGTAGGTTCCTGCGGCTTCGGCCTCTCAAGCGGAGACGATTGCAATGGACGAAACCTTAAAGTTCATTGAAAGCCGACACTTTCTCTCTCCTCAAGTACACTCTGACTGTTTAACTCTGGTGCACGCGTTGAAGTCTTCGATCGAACTCAACTGGGAACTGCAACTGTGTGAGCAGGGCCCAAGCCAAACTCGCCCAACTTCCGGGCCTTTCCCTGGCCCACTGCCATCATAGCTCAAATCGCCCGCGAGATTGGATAGCCAAGGCTTGCCGGAACAACTCCCTACCCCGAACCGGATATCAAATCCCCCTACTTTATTTGATCTTTTATGCACCGATGTAATGGGTGTTTTATTCCCAAAAACGAATGAGTAATCAAAGTGATGATGTTTGACGACCAAAAAAAAAAAGATTATACAAGGAGAACCTTTCTCAATTTTAACCCTCATCAGCCTCACTATTTCTAGGAGTAACGGGTTCATCACCTCAGTTGTCATAGCTGTTATCTCCTCCTGTGGCATTAATCGGAAAAAGCAACGAAATCAAGCGCCGTCATTCTTATTCTTTCCCTAAGATCCTTTCTATTTTGCCTAGCTACCTTATATTCCTTCTTATATGAAGAGTATTCCTCTTGAGAAGCAAGATTACTACTTTCCCGGTCTTCTACTCTATACCCTTGTAAACGAATTTGTGATTGCATGTTTGGTTAGATCACACTGATGGTTAAGATTATGATGTAATGGCTATTATGGTTATAATCTAACTGAGCTGTAAAACCTATTGCTGTTTGAAAGAGAGAGATAGGAGCAATGGAGATTGGTGAAGCGTGACGATGACATGATGTGCCAAGAGGGAGTGAGCGGCGATGGTGGTGTGCGTGAAGATTACACGAACAGGAAAGAAAACAGAGAAGATGAAGAAACAAGCTGACAAAGATGAAGGATCAAAAGGAATGGTCTTGAGCTTCTGTATTCAGATCTCTTTATCGAGAAAAAGAGAGAGAGAAATTTCATAAAGTGTATCATACATCCGTTCTTTGCACAATTCAGTATTTATATGTAAGCGAGTAACAAAACTTGTACAACTGATTTAACAGAAATGAAAACAGAAGAAGGGGAAAATAACAGAACACGGAAAGTATTCAGTTTTGACTTAAAGCTGAATATTTGTTATTCAATGAGCACGTGTTGTTGATGTAAATCATGCTTTCTTTGTTCTGCTTTTCTTTATCCTCACAAGTAGAGTTGAATTTATCGTTTCCAGCCTTGATTGAATCATTAGCACCAACATTTGTTACTGCATTTCCCAAATCAGCAGTCTGCCTCGCCTTACTTCCCCTGTTTGCACCAGAACTTAACTCCCGAACATCAATATCTAACTTTGACTTCAACTTGAACTCCTTTACTTCATTTTCCTTGTTTCCACCAGAGCTTGGCTCTTGACCACCAGCATTTCTCTTCGACTTTGGCTTATATGCTTTAACAGTGTGAAGGTTAGACAAGTGCAACGCACACGAAGAGGGAGGCTGCGGATTTGCTGCGCCATCAATTAGATTTAAGGGTCTAAGTTACTGCAATTTTGCTGGCAAGTATCTCATATTTATGTCGATTGAGACGAAAACCAAGAGTGTCGCTTTAGGCTGCTTGCAAGGCTTGATTCGTCAAATTATCTCTAACCCACCTACTTTAAATAGTAAGTCAATCGATGACACATTCATGCTGGTGTCTTTAGAATGATAGATTTCCTTCTTTCCAAGTATATAGCCGAGATCAAACAATCTAGATGCCGTCCTGCACGTTAGCCAGTAAATCTGAATTGGAGAACCCATTTTTTAAGGTGGCGATGTGATGAACTTACATTAGGAGAAGTATTGTAAGATCTTGGCTGTTAATTCACCACTGGACTATCTCAAATTCAATTATGAATTCTAACTATATATTACCTTGGTCTAATGATGAACGGTAGTTTCTTCATCAGATTATATTTTGGTCACTTTATTTGGACTTGATCAGATGTATGAAAAGAAGATTACTGTGTGTATGTATGTAAGTATAGACCCCTCTCATAAATAAATAAATGGAAGGAAGAGGTATTGACGCTGTTTAATTAGATGGTAGAATCGAAAAATTAGCAATTTGAAATGAGACGAAAGAAAGCCTAACTTACTATGGAAGACAATTTTATCAGTACATAATCACGTTGGCAGAGTGTTCCTCATGGATTCATCAAGTAGGACATTATGGAAGACAAGCAAACTGTGACTCAGGTATCCTGACAGATAATGGCCGGTGGAGCCAGGGTTCTATCGACATGTCCAAGCGGGGTTCTTTCCTGCTGGCTGGTATCTATTTACGAGAGGAACACGCCTGCGAGTAAGAGACATCTGCATGTTAGAGCTCATCAGTCGTGGGTTTTCCACGTTCAAAGCCTCCATTCGCAGTGTTTAGTTCAGATCTCATTTTCGCTGACGGAGATGCACACTAGAAGTTTTTGCCTTTTGATGTATCAATGAGAAGTGCAACACGTTTATGACATTCCTTCTCTGGGGCCCTCTCAATTTGATGCTTCTTAGGGTTTCAAATCCATCATGGCTCAACTTCAACCTGCTCTTCAGGATATAATTTGACATGTTTTGGTTGTGGAAGAGGGTTGCTATTACTACGGAGCAATACTGAAATGATCCTGCTCATCTCATCTACAGTTTGAAGAGCAAGGGTACACTTCAAATAATGCCATCCCATCTTTGAGGTTATATTTTAATCCATTTCTAGTTGGAGGAAGTCTTCCAACCACGCCTTTAATTGGTTAGTTATAAATATGGATATCAGTCACTTGTCAATTTACTTGTAAATAAATGTGCATGATATTTATATTTATAACTTATCAATTCAATAAAACCGGCTGGAGGAAGTTTCCTCCAACTAGAGTCGGAAGATGTGGCATATGATCTTGTAAATGGACTCTACCCGGACACACGTGCATGAAATGGTTATCGTAGAGAATCCCCTGTTCATGGGAATTGGATAATGGAGGCTAAGTTTTGATTAAAAGATAACTTCATATGCCCTCTTTAATATGGACTGATGTTTGGACTCTTTTCGTTTGTCGTGCAGAATTTGTGCCTTTCTAGGATTTCATTAGACCTTATAAAATTATCCAAACAGTACACAATCCATCATAGCATAAATACTATAAAGCTTTATCATATCGTTAGAAAGAGTCTTCCTTAACGAGATTGCCTCCAGAACAGAGGCAAATTGCACAAACCACTTTTCTTGAGTGACTCCTGGACACGATTGTATATGGCTTGTGGTCGCCATAGCCGGAGGGAAGGTGGAGGTGTCGAGCCAGAGATGGTGACTGGTCCTCATCTTGACAGTCCTCACTTCTTCAAGATCATTCTCTCCGACACCCTAGGATCCGGAAAACTCATAAGTTCCACATTTTTGTAGTCTGCTTCTTAGGATTCAGCTCTCAAGTGTCAGCAGAGTTTCTCTCATGATTTATCTCAATCTGGAAAACTTTCTATGCGTTTGGCTTTGAGCAAACCTTTTGATTCCAGCGAAAAGGAACAAAAGCCCAAAACCTTGAACAAAAAGTGTTTATATTCAATTATCCCAAGTAAAAATCGTTTTTTTTTTTTTTTCCTTTAGTACCTTGAATTGAAGACTGGATGGCCAAGGATAGTGTTAGACAAAGGCATTGGGTCTCTCTAGCTTTACCCTCGTCAAATGAAGCGACTATAACTAAAACTCAATTCACAGTCGCCCGCTGACACCCTGCTTGTGTGCAAACCGATCTTTCATCACCATGTTACAGAATGCAAAATTTGCTCAGTGTTCAAATATAACTTTTGAGTTTTTCCCTGCACTTTTGGTCTGACTTCGACCAATTAGAGTCCTGGACCAATAACTTTTGAGTTTTTCTTAATAGGGAATTCCGAATAAAATTCTTAGGAAGATACGGAAAGGATCTCTTAAGCTTGGTACTACTCAAGGTTTCGGGCAGTATGACCTAGACTATAGGGGTAGAAAAGCTTAAAAACGGCAAGGTTTGGTTGTGGAAAGGGTGGCAAGAATTTATGCAGCATTACCCCATTGGTCATGGTCACAGTCACCTCGTAGTTTTCAAATATAAAGGAACTCCACTTGTTGGGTGATAATATTCGATGAGAGTGCTTCGGAGATCGATTATTAGTGAAGCAGCATATCGAACCTTGAGAGTGGATTTATCTTGCCAAAGGGGGAGGATGTTGTTGAAGTTGAAGAGTCGGAGGATTTCGCTCCTCATCAAAAAATGAGGCGAACCACATTCACCATATTCTCAGCCTAGTCCAAGCTGCCTATCACAAGATCTGTAAGGTGTGACTTATCTTTCATAAGTCATGTATCTTCGTTAGTTTCTTTTGGAGTACTTCAGGAACTTTTTAATAAGCATGTGTATGTTGACTGATAGCATAATGATTTCGGTAATGCTTATTGTGATTTAAGTTGTTACAGCTTCCAAGGTGAAGAGAGGCAAATTTTTCGTTTGGTCAACTTATCTAAATCTTGATTTCCATCACTGTATTAGTTTCCATTCTGTGTTAAATCTTTATGGTGAGTAAATCAACTAATGAAAAGTTGAAACTGGCGTCATCTAAACATTTCATTTTCTTGAAGAAAAGAAGAGATCGGACAATCTAGATTCAAAGCGAGCCATTCTGAGCAGGTTTTGGTGGTCCTACGAGATCGTGGCCTCTCCCCAGTTTTGAACTGGCCAGTGGATTTGACTCGGTGTATCCTTTTTAAAGGTGGTGATTGGGCCATCTTATATCAAACAAGATATAGCGGTAAGATTTCCTAAGCTGATTGGATTTCTGTACGAAACTAATGTTTACCTTGCATCAGTTCATTCCTATTTGTTTAAATAGGCAAAGATCCTTTCTACCCTCATGCTAGTTCTAAGAGCAGAGATTTGACATTTTGACTTTTGCCTGTTAAAGACTCTTGATTGGAGTTACTAAAACTACCATATCAATCTACATTTTGCTCGCGTGCTTGAATAAGGGAATGCTTCCCCAGTCTTTCTTTACCAAGCACGGGTTGTTCAAACATGTGTGGGCAGCAAGTTCCTCGTAGGTTCATAATGCAGCACATTCTGAAAATCAAGGAAATCGCTACTCTCAAGCATTCCAACAGATCATAGCCGGTGAAGCTTAGGAGCTATCCACATGAGGCGATGCTCTCTTCTGGTTGGATCACATTTGGGAGAGGAACTTGCTTGAGTGTAGGAAATATCTCTGTGTTCAAGCTAATAGATAGTTATGATATTGTGTTCAAAGCCTACATTTTCAGCAGAGCAGGTAGAAACTTCATTTACGTTGTTTGAGTGAAACTTTAGGCTGGTTATGGCATGACATGAGTTCTATGCTGACGATCTTCATGGTCAATTAAAGAAACATTCGCACCAATAATGTCTCTTAAAGTTCTCAATTTAACTTCAGGCAGGAACAAACAGTCTCAATGCAGAATGAACCATTCTGAGCTAGTATTTCGTGATCCTACTCCTTCAATGCCTCTCACTACTCCTGAGCCAGAGAATTTGATTCAGAGCTTCCCTTCTTCAAATCGGTGATACAACAATCTCATTTTAAGAAAAGTGTACAATCTTGAGCCTAATTCATCACTGCCATTTCTCAAGTTCAATTACGATCCCTATCTAATCTTGCCTCAATATTGTGTTTTCCCAGGTTGATTTGGTTTGTATTGGGAACCATATGACGTGCTAGTTTTCCTGAAGTGATTGTGGGGCATCCCCATGGTGGAGTAACACGGAATCAGGAAAAAAAGAAGAAAACACAGTAGTAAAGACTGTAATGAGGTCTGGACTATTCATTCACTTGGATATCCTCGACAAGCTGCTCCATCACCATCTGAGTGAAAGGATGGACAATCACTTGAATTGAGTACTAACCTAAAATGGTAATTAATGGCAGTAATTTGTTTGAAATGCCTTTTTTACATTGCGGGTTAAGATCGATGGCTTTCATGAGCCTCTTCAGACTGTTGACTTAAGCTGGCCTTGTGTGCTTTCTTCCCAAGAGCGCATGCTTACATTATTGTCCTTCTTTCACCATACATTTGTTGTTCAAACATCTGCCCATGGCAGCATGTTCCCGGTCAATTCACCAGGCAACATATTCAAGGAAACAATAAAAAGGGAACTCTTAGTCGTGGCTAGTGAAGCTCTCAAGATATACACGGGAAATCCGAGTGATCTTCTCTGCTGGTTGGCTTGCATTTGCAAGAGAAACTCATTTGTGTGTAGGAAATGCTTGCATTTTTTAGCTCATTGATAGGGAAGATGCTGTGTTCAAAGTCTACATCTTCAGTAATGGTGGTAAGGACCTGATTCACATTGATTGAGGTGATCATGGGACATGTTACTCTGGGCTGTTTATAGAACTGATATGAATCCAGGATACCTAATTTCGACTTTGTATTTCCATTTTGGCAAGAATCCCTCAGATTTGGCGCTCCTCTGAGGATTCTGGGTGCTCAACTGACCTAAAAGGTTCTTTTGTATTTCCTTAACATCTTAAAGTTATGTCTTAGACATCAAAGCTTTTTGTAAGAAAGTAACACTTCAAGAAAGCAGTTCATTCGTTAGCTTTTTGCATTCCTTGCGTTTTAGCCTATCAACGATATAATTATACTGACCACCGGCCGCGGTGGCTCCGCTGGTTAAGTCTTCCCCACCGTGGGCGGACCCACTGACCCCTTCTAGGAGGGAGAGGGTTCGACTCTCCATGGAGACGCTTGGCGTCTTACCCATTCCGCGGGGGTGGTGGGTCCTTCCGTGGGGCCCCAGGGTTTACCCTCCGTCACCCCGGGCCTACCGAGGCTGTCCGTGTTGGTACGGTGCGCGGGTTCCCTCGTTCATCAAAAAAAAAAATGATATAATTATACTGTTTTACGGCCAAATAATATAAAATATCAACATTTAGAGAAAGTTGCATGGGTAAGTGCTCAGTTGTACATGACAAATTCCTGTACCAGGTTATGTCTCCAATTCAAAGTAATCTCAAATTGAATAGCCCACCACTCTATTGAAGAAGCCTTCTTCCGGTTAATGTGCATTCAGGTCTATTTGTCTTTGGCCAAAACACAAAAAGGTCCATTGGTCGAAATTGAGAAATCAGTGCTAAGAATTTACGAACTGATTTTTAAGTGTTAACAATCTTAAATGCTAATATAGAAAGGAGAAGATGTTTGGCAATCACTAAATATCTATAATTTCTTTCCAAACAAAGAATCACAACCATAATGAGCAGGTCCTAATCATATAGTTGGCAAGATTCTAATAACCATCAATTATAACTTCTACTGAATTAACTAATAAACCCTTTTTAATGGGTTAATTGAATATTTTAAGACAACTCTAATTAGAGTTACCTAACAAGCTTAATTTCACCGACCAAAAAAAAAAAAAAAAAAAACAAGCTTAGTTTCATTAAGTGCCAAATTTTTACCACCGGGGCCATCGCAAGTGAAAAGTCTTGACATGACTTGTTGTTGAATTTATTTTTTAAATCACCACGAGGGCACGCGGCTTCTTAAGGAAGGTTTTGTGTTGATTGTTTACTGGTTTAGGTACTGGGCCGGGCCGTAGTGGGCCCAAGCTGAAATGGCCCGTCTACCGTCCCTACTTTCCTAGTTATGTCCTTTAGTCCATTTAGAAGTCTAGATATGATCTAACCCAAAATGTCACGGGATACTTGCTGCGCATTATAAAATTCATATTTCTTGATTTCTCTGTTTCTCTGTTCTCCGGAACAGGTTTGGAACAGAAATCCGTTTGGTAACGTAATTTGATTTCTCTATTTCTGAAATAAATTTCTATTCCAGAAAAAGATTTGAAGAAGAAATCGAAGCTAAAATTTTTAACTTCTCAGTTTTGAAATAGAAATTGAGAAATCAATTTCGACCAAAATCAATTTCTTTTCTACAAATTTTGTCATGCGCACCCTTACCTTGCCCAACAAGCGAAAAGGTATAATCTAATGTACAAGAACTCCTATGTACTTGTATGCACTCATTTGTTATCTTAGCTATTGATGCTTAAGCATTTTAAGAAAATAGTTTTATAATAGCTCTTACACTAAGTTGAACGGTGCAAATAGATTTAATCACCAGAACTCATTCATGAAATATATACTAATTCAGCATAAATTTGGATACACTACACATGATAATCTAAATAATTGATTGAATGCTAAAAAATTTTACCCCGGGACCCACCCCACACAAATTCCAAATAATTTTACTTATTATGGGCACCACATAAAAACTTACTTGGTGCTTCGTCAATCTCAACCATATAAAATAAATTTGAAAATGTCACATGGAATTTTGATAACAATTCAATTTAGTTCATCGTGACGAATGACTTAATTCCACTTTTTTTACAGATTTTTACGACAGCAATAGAGCGATCCCAACTTCATATTGTCGGATTGTTCCCAATATAACTATAAAAAGCTATTTTTTAGGAAATTTAGACCAAGTTTCACTTCCCTACGGGGGCACACTGTCAAGCGTCTTTGCCTTGGTCACTGAACAGTCCATCTTTGTCCTGAACCAATTGAGATGAAGTAAGCTGTGCCATGGTTCAGGTTTCCATAACATCCTTTGAACATTACTATTCTACAGTTCGGTTTGACTATGATGAGTTATCGTCATGGACTCATAGCTTTTATATTTTTATGATAGAGAATCAATTCCAAAAAGTCTATTAAGAAAATGTGGAAAGGATTTCTCAAGCTCAGTTTCTCTCTATGTTCAAGGCAGTTCAATCTGGACTATACAACTAGAAATGCATAATAATGACAGTATTTCGCTGTTGAAAGGGTGGTGGGAATTCACGGACAATTGATCATATTCACCTCATAGTTTTTTAATATAAAGGGGACTGCTTTTTTCGCCTAATATTATTAAATCAAAGTGCTTCGAAGATATTATGATGGTGTAGGATTGTACAAAAATGCAATCACTAATTAAACTAAGCAAGCAATTCTATTAAATTGTGTACATTCCAAAGGTTACTCAATATGTACATGAAGTCAATTGAACATCGGCATGGTGCCAATGTTTTATTAAATGAGATTAGGCTAGACTAATTTGGAGTTGCAAAATTACCGCACCACATCATTCAATTTCCCTCCCCCTGCAAGGGCATTTTAGTATATTAAAAAAATACCCATATGGACTGGTCGCATGATGATATGAAAAAAGGTAATTGAGATGTGACGAGCAAAAAGTTTGTAACAATTAATAGAGAGGAGAGGGGAGTAAAGAAAGTTTCGCTCATGTCGCGACCCGATCTCGCCGCCCCTCGAAAATGTATCCAAGGATGGGAAAGGTCGAGTTTATGGGTACTTTGATCACGAGAGTTTCCACGAGCTCTCCCATGCTCATACCCCGCGTGACAGCGGATTTATTTATAGAATCTAGTTATTTATAACAACCTAAAAATATACAGGAGTCGCCACTAGCCTCATTTTCGGGGTTGGCTAGAAACCCAATCGAGGGTCGGGAGTATTCTCTTGATTTCTACGCAACTAGATATCTAGGTTCGGGACTTGGGTTACGCTAATATTGCTATTAGCGCCCTTTCGGTACCTAAACAGTATGTTGTGTTTTTCCTAATATGTTCATGCATTTCTTTTTATATTTTCGGGATCATCAATTCCTAGACTAAGTGATCGTGCGTGGTTGATCATTTTCATGCTATTCTATTTCTAAAAAAATAGAAAGGAAAACAACCAATGAAATTGAAATTGCAAAACATTAAGTAAGCAATCAAGGAAAAACAGTAAATCTATCAGGCAGTCCTAAAAAATATAAAAGAGAAAACAATTAAAAAGAAAGAAAGAAAACCCGCAACTCGTCGGGTTTTATACAATGCATGGAACCCGAGACATATGTCTGGAAAATGGGTATTACATGAAAATGGTCGGAATGGACATCGACCTTCACCATCTTCACGCTTTATCCATCTTCAAGATCTTAATCTAAACCTAATCTAAGAAATTTATGACTAGGTGCATACAAATAAAAGAAACAGTCAAACACATCAAGCAACCAAAAACAATACATCATATCAAAATCAATTGTTCAAAAGAAGTTCAATGCGAAGTCAAGTTTCGAGTGATATTCTAAAGTTCAGCATTAATATGTGTCGAACCAAAATCATTCATCAAATGATCACGTGCAAAGCATATACTATGACATACATCCAAGTCATATAACTTTGGTTCTCAGTTAACCAAACAAGTGAATTTGCTGACAAAAGATCATTCACCAAACAATATGCATCATCGAGCGTGTTCATGCTACATGTATGTCGATCTAATCAATGCTTAATCCACAACTTCCAGCATGCAATCAATGTTGTAACAGAACACGTGAGACTATAAATTGTAATTGTTTGATGACAAATTACCATGAAATTGAAGTCATGTCTTGCCACAAGCACGTATGAATTTTCTTGATCAAAATGGCATCAATTAATAACCAAACTAACCTCAAGTTAGAACCAAATGCACATCCAATCATGGTAACAATTTTCGTGGAAAAAGCTTTTAACGTGAGCTATATAGAAGTTAAAGAAAATTCAAGAATGCACAATATCACGTCGGAATTGCTGCAAAATATCGGGATGTCATGACATATTAATAATGATTTGACCTAAAAGAAAATCCGAAGAATATGAAATTTTACTGCAGCACGAACAAAAGAGAGACAAACAAATTTTGTTAAGAATCCAATTTTAGAGTTTCTTAATAAGAGAATCATAGAAAAGTAACAAAGTCAGCTTTGATAAGGGAAAAATAAGGATCATGAATTTCATTTTTTATGACAAATTTCTATCATGCGAATCACAAGAGAAGTTGAGTCCAATTGATACACAAATCATGTGAAATCAGCATCATAAGAACAATTTTCACGAGGAAGCTTCTCAAAATTTTAACACGTGAATTTCTAAAAATTCGAGAACATGAAGAGGTCAATCAAAAATAGAACATGATAGCATGTCACACCGTCACTCTACAACAATATTAAAAACAATTGGACAAATCTACTATCTTATCTTTAAAACTAACAGCAATTAGCCACAGAAAAGACAACGTTTCTAATCAAATCAACTCCAAAGAATTCTATAAAGCACCAATCTATGATCTAAATTCTACTCCACTAGAAGTCAGTTCCTCACTAAGCATGATTAACATCCTATCAAGACAACCAGCTTTTTGTGTTACTTGGATTTTCACCATACGAAAGTACAATTCAAGAGAAAGACAAGCAAGAGAATCTTAACACAATACTTCAGCAGAAAACCAAAGAGAACCACAAAATCTGAAGCTTGTAAACCCTGTGAACCCCTATGCTTTTTTTTTTATATTCACTTGGTCCATCAGAAAGTATACAGCAGATGCCATAATCAACTTCAAAGAAAACAACATTATCAAACTCAGCATGCATATTTTTCTAAAAAAATCAAGAGCAGAGATACATCAATCAACCAAAACAATCTATACAAGAACAGAGTATCTAATATCTAATGTCTGTTTAATAGAAGCATGACCTATGATCTATTCAACCCAACAAAAAAAATCAATTCCTCATCAAGCATGATTAAATTGCTGTTTGCACTAGTAACATCATATCAAGACCATCAGTTTTTTTTTTAAGATAATAGAGTGCTAGATTCAACCGGACATTACACTTTTCAGCTCTAGCAATACAGATCTCAAGTTGCAAATCAAAATTCTCACGTTTGACAGATGAGTGAACACTTGGGAATTAAGATAGTCGACGGTCTAGAGAAACTTGTTTAAAGGTGATGTGACAAATGGTAAATAAGCATTTACACTACTAGGTCATGTTCAGCAATCAAATTGATTATGTCGCTCAAACATATTTGGCGAGCAAGCCTTTATATGCGTAGTAATTGCTCATCACAGAAAGCAACTCAGTGCAACAAATACCATATCATGCATGTTGAGTAAGTGAACACAACACTTCCAATAGAGAAAACTAAGAAAATAGTGACTACGGAGGTCAAACCTCAATTCAAAGAAGCCACCGAAGTTGTCATATGAGAACTAAGACCAAGCCAAAGTTGGTCTTAGAGATGACGCTCTTCGACCGGTCGTTTCAGCGAGTCGATCCGGTGCGCGAGAGAGAGCCGAAGAAAATCGTTCGAGTCAGAAACGGCGAACGAGAAATCGGAAACCAAAACCCTAACGGATCAAAAGAGAGAGAAAGAGAGCTCACCGATCCGGTGAGCCCGATCCAAAGAGAAGATCGGTTAAGCGTCGTTGTCGTCGCCACCACTGCCACCGTCTTCGCCGATGACGACGCGATTTGAGCAAACCAGAGAGAATCAGAGAGAGAGAGTCCAGAGGAGAAGAAACCCCAGTCAATCTCAAAGATCTGGCCTCCAATCTTCGATCCCTCGCTAATGGAGGAAAAACCCTAGCCGATCGAACCGTAAAGAGAGAGAACACTCGATCGAGAGAGTCCCCCGGAGAGAGTTTCCTTCGAGGAGAGAGAGACAAAACCGATCCCCAGGCCTCCTTGATTGCGTGCTATATCTATGGTGATCACCCAGCGGCAACGACGGAGAGTGGGGCGACGGAGACGGAGATGAAGCCGCCGGTCAGGCCGCGGGTGAGCGAGAAGCTACTGGAAAAAACTCCTTCGACAACCGCCTCCGTGAAACCGGAAAAAAACCGTCCCCGAGCGTCCTCTAAGGAGAGAGAGCGAGAGATCCTCCCAACAGAGTTCGTGAGAGCTTGCCGGCGTCCCCTAGAGAATGCCAACGTTTCTTCGGCCAAAAACCCTCTGAGCGAATGAGAGAGAGAGAGAGACCGTGAGGAGAGAGAGAAACCGTGTGAGGTGTGGAGAGTCCCAGCGTTGTGAGGAGAGAGACCCCTTTTTCCTTGCGAATCCGTGTGCTTTCATTTTCTATTTTTTTTTTTCTTTTATTTCTTCCTTTTCTTTTGTTTTGTTTTCTTTTTGTTTTCTTTTCTTTTTGGCTCTTTTATTTATTTTCTCTCTCTCTCTTTTTTTCATTTTTCCTTATTTCTAATTAATTTTTTTTTATCTTTTCATTTCAAACAATGTTTTACTTTTTGCAAATTGAATGTTTAAAACGTCGACAAAAATTTCAGGTGTCAACAGCTCATGAATCAAGTTAGGCCGAGTTGTGAATAAAGTCGCATGCATGTTGGCAACAGACTATGACACGTCTCGATAATGCATTAGACCCCGTCATGGTCTGGTCATGAATCACAAGCTTTGTCTAGTTGTGGCTTGATTCATTCTCTCCCTTTTTCAATTGCATGAAACTTGTCCCTTTTCTTTGTCAATCTCAGCATCCCCAACTTCCACAAATGTCTTGATTCAAACTTTTGCTTAAGGTGATCCAAGGAATCACGCCCGAGTCCTTGCCATTACAGTTGGAAGGAGGGAGGGGCCGGGCTTCAAAAGGGCTTTTAGACTTGACCTTCAAAATCGAAATGGGCCAAGGCTTTGTGTGCATGCTAGGAGAGTCATATTGAGAACCACATTAAGCCATACTGCGAGGACTTGAAATACTTGCATGAAATTTTTCATTCAGGTCAAACATAGATCTGGTCAACAAAATTCCGTGATTTTATCTTTAAAAATTCTGCAATTCCTAAATATGGAAGAATGCTGTTAAAGGATGAGAACATGAGAATAACATTTTTTTTTAAAAGAAATTAATCATAAAATTTTCAATTAGTCATAAAAAAATATATATGGATTCTGGAGACATTCTAACTAACCGTTATAATTGGCAAGAAAATAAAACAATTTCAAATGTTCGTTATGAACTGATTTTTTCCCCTCATTTAAAGGAATGGTTTGAGGGGCTTTTGGTCAACAAATCTATGAAAACTTGAAAGATAATACATGAAAAGTTGAGGCTTATTCTCAACTAATAGTCAACGTTAATTAGAAATACAGGTTGAGGTAGCCCAAGTCTAATATGTCAGTTTGCAGAAGATCATCAGAAATTGCTCTATATATGTATGTAAATGCATCACATGACCATTTTATATTTTATTCAGTGTTTTCTTAATTTCTAATTTGGAATTTTATGTTATTCTGAAATTTAAAGTCAAAAAAGAGAGAAGTTTCCAGTTGATTATTGCATTAAAAAAGAAAATGGAACATTTTCTAATTTATGACATTAATTAAATCTCTGTATGATAAAAAGGAACACTTACCGAGTAAGCAGTTGAATCAAAGGGTAGGGCCTGCAAAAAAGCATTCAAGTGAACAGAAAGATGTGGACTTGATAAATACTTCTTCCTTACATAACTCAATGCATAAAGGTAAAACGTTTAGAGCTCTTAGTCTATACTTTTATTTTCTATGACATTTTTATTAAAATTATTATTTCCTAAATAGCGGCCATGCATTATTACAAAAGTTCAAGGATTGAATCATTCATGCAAAAATAGGGTCCACACGTGTTCTTTTGTCGGATAGAGCTTTGTCACTAGAAAAAAAGCTATGTAATTTTCAGGCCAAAAATGCAATAATGTAAATAGACATTAGATAGTGGGGTGTCCCATCTAGCTCCTCCTCGAGTCCACCTTAAATAAAGACGCTTTATAAAAAAGCTAAAAAGTTGAAAGCATTGATAATTCCTACATAGCTTAGCATAAGCAGCACCGCACTCAAAATATTTTTCTACAATGTGGAAATAAACCAACAGATTAATGATAAGCCAAGTTGTTTATTGATGGGAAAAAATGGGGTTCGTAGGCAATTTTCATTTTTGCAATTGAAATCACTTCTGTTTTGTTTTGTGCCTCTGTTGAGGTGAGTTTGTTTTGGCATACTCGCGTAATGGTCTTGTTTCATATGGGTCATGTCACTTGTTGGTAGGGGTGTTGGGGCTTGCTTCTACTCGCTGCTGTATCCCATCAACCATTTGTTTAAGTCGAACGTTTGAGCTAAAGATTTAGTGACTTGGAGCTTTAGCCGTTCGACCAAGCACCGATGCCATTTATCTAAGAACAAACAACACCGTTTCATGTAATTCTAGTCCACGTCACACCATCGCCATTACATGTAAGATATGATTGGATTGTCACGTGAGATAAATTAAACAAAACTTTGGTTGAGAGGACTTGATTGCACTTTTCCTCAAAGTGTTAGGACAAAATTTATTCAATTAAAAAGTTTAGGGATTCATTACATTCTATATAATTGGTTTTAGACTAGTTGTGAAATTTTCCAGCAATAGTTAAACTCTAGCAGCCTGTACTTTGATGAAAATAGAAGATTCTTGCGTATGTTTACCCATTAATCACGACAAAATCTTAAATTCGTACATTTCTTAACTACATGGGTAAAATGATAATTAGCGCTTGTCAATTTTGATCCTCTAATTTAATGTCCTCCCTTCATGGCAAAACTCTATTTCCACATGTTAAAAACTCCACTCTATTATAATAATTAGATAGAGAGGTATTAGGGCAATATTTAAGTTCAAAGTGCATATTTGGGTCTCAAGTGAAACTTGATGTAATATAAAGAGTGAGATCATTTGGGCTCATGAGGACTGGATTCATGCAATTAAACAACCGTTTTGTTTCTTCAAAATTTGGTTCTGAAAGGCAACAAGGAACATCATTCACTCATGCGTGATGGAGTTTCCTAAGCCATGGTTATGGTCAAGGCGAAGCTTATCTTTTCTAATTCTTCTTATTTTTACGACCATTTGAGTCGAAATAACTCATCTTTTCAAGTACTCCTATTTTTTAAATTGTAATGACTTCTCAGTCTAGAGTTTAGAGTACACTTGCGTCTAGCCAAGCACCAATCTAGGTTAAAGTTTATAATTTTTTATGCACATACCATTTGAATATTATCAAGAAAGAGTTGTATTACAAGTAAAAGAAATAATTTATAAAAGTGATGTGAATAAGCTGGGGTCTGGCTAAAGCATCATTTTGTCAAGCATTTCCAAATGAACTATTTTTAGCAGGATTCAATTAGCCAGCACATTTGAATCAAAGCATCCATTTTTCAAAGTGGTGATGTAGCCATCTTTCTTGAGAGATTCGTGGAAAGATCCCAAGCTTAATTCATCAAATTTGAAATCTTGCCTCGTATTTTAGTTTGTTTGTAGCTCGAGTTTTCACTACAACTTTACTTGAGATTACATTATCTACCCATGTATGATCTAAGAGCACACATTTTGATAGGTTAAGATTGATTATTTACAAATTATGCAATCTATTGTATAGTTCGGGGTGCTGATTATAAATTTTGAAACTAGCAAATACTACCAAGTGCCGTGAGCATACATACATCTTGTGTCTTCTTTCATTATGTATGTTTATATTATTGTATTTCATTCGTATTCATACATTGCTTGCTGAAATATGCATGCAAACAATTCCCTTTGAATTGTTCAAGGTATATATTGAGTAAAATAATAATTTTGCACCTCCTATTAATTCACACTGATCTTAAAGGGTGAAGTTAAAGATCCATCACATCTTGTCAAAAAAGTAAAGGACTGAAATGCATTTACCTTATTCTTTGCCATGCCTAATGTTTTCCGCTCATGTAAGGGTCAATAATAAAACATCGACTAAAACAGGTCGAGAAGACACAATAATTTGAATAGACAATTGACAGTGGGGAGTCCCATCTATTTTCCTCTCGTGAATACCTTTAATAAAGGCGCTTTTATAAAAAGCTTAAAAGACTAAAGGATGGAATTACTCGTAGACAATCAATGTTGTCTATTAGCTATGGAATGGACGCCAGAAATTATCAATGGTCACTGTTTAAGCAAAGGGACAATAATGCCGAAAGTCACCCACTTCTAAACTAAGAAATCAATTGGTGTTTAGTTTAGACCTAAACTAAGGTTAAGACGCCCAACTCCATTAATATTTGGATAGTTTTGGAAATATTTAGAATATTTCCTCTGAAGATTAAATGACCAGAGATGACGTTGACAAAATCTAGAAATTATTGAAAATGAAATGACTAAAGATGGCTACATAAAGGAATAAAAAAGGCGAGAGTTTAATTTGATTCATTTTCTCTTGATGACTTAAGGAAACATCCTAAATGTCTAACAGTCTGCATCAATCTCCTCTTACTCTCTTGTGGTTTGTGTTTTTATTAAAGTTCTTAATCGTTGGATCTCTCCTATTAAATCTCACCCGTTGATAATCAAAAATTTCAGAAAAAAAGTTGCTATGTTTCTATAACCAAAATTTAAAGATCGTCATGTCAAGAAGCAAAATCAAACGAAAATGTAATGTTTAGTTATAAAGACCCATCACGTATTTCTCTTTACCACCCTCGAATAAAAACAACAAAGACATTATTGTGGCCCATTTATTTAAATAAATCTGAAATTTGAACCTTCAGTAAAAAGTCCTACTGTTCTGAAAAAGAAATCATGATACTATGCCGCCATTGATTTTCACCAAAGAGGAAAAATGTAAAGACGACTTTAAGTCACCGTTGATTAAACTGGCATTTGACATCATGGATCATGTTGTACTGCTCATCAACGTGTCTAGCTTCACTAAACTTTGACTTTAAAAAAATGATACAAGAGATTAAGGCTGTCGGCATGGATCACGTTGTACTGCTCATCAACGTGTCTAGCTTCACCTACCCAATACTAAACTTTGACTTTAAAAAAATGATACGAGAGATTAAGGCTATCGGCATGGATCGTGTTGTACAGCTCATCAACGTATCTAGCTTCACCTACCCAGTACTAAACTTTGACTTTAAAAAATGATGCGAGATATTCAGGCTATCAGCATGGATCATGTTGTACTGTTCATCAACGTGTCTAGCTTCACCGTGACATTCTAAAATTCGACCTCGTTTCGTCAAAGTGAAATGGACATGTCATCAACGTGCCTATGGTCCTTTTTCTCTGAGCTGATCACTCACGAGTTAACTAACCTATTGGGTGAAGCCGTTAAGGGATGTATCTGCAGTAAAATCCCTAAAAGCTACTCAATTAGTTGGATTAAACTAAAATTGCGTCTAATCAATTCTAATCATGAAATTTAAATTGGTTTCGGGATTCAAATATTCAAGCGTGTCACAATTCATTTTTAGGGATCCTATCTCATCATCCGTCAAATTATTGACGAGTCTGAAATTTCAGGAAAGAAATTATCGGAAGAAAAAGCTGAAGATCGAAAGAAAATAGAAATGAAAAGAGAAAAATAAAAATAATGATATTATTTTTGTTATTTCTTTCTCTCCCTCTCTTCTTTTCTCTCTTTTTCTCTCTCTTCTCCCCTCCCCTTCGTGCGGACACCCCCCACCGACTCTCTCTTCTCTCTCTCTTTCCTTTTGACCGGTCAAGCCTTAACTCTCTCTCTCTCTTCTCTCTCTTCTCCCCACCCCACGTGACCGAATTCTTCTTCTTCTTCATCGCGTGCAAACCAGCGAACGGAGGAAGAACAGAAGCTGCAGCTCGTCGTCACCGCCCGTCCCGCCGCCCGCACCGCACACCCGCGCGACACCGTGCACCCCGCCGCCTCCTGCCCGCACCTGCCGTCTTCGCCATGCGCCGTCTAGCCCCGTTCGGCCTCTGCTCAACCCTGTTCCGCCCCGACCAGCCGCCTCCGACCACCGCCCAACTTTGTCCGGCCACCGCCCGGCCTCCCCGGCGTCCCCCTCGCACTCCGCCGGCCTCCCCTCGTCGCCCTAGCCACCGAACCAGCCTCGGCCAGGCCAAAACCGCAACCCACGGAGTGGGTATCCAGCCCGTTCGTGGGCCGTTTTGGGCCGTTTTTGGGCCCGGAACCTGAGACCCGCTTTGGAGTTTATCGTTCCTCGCGTCACCCCATCGGATTGATCCGATTTGCGCGCGATTCCGAGTAATCTCACTAATCTCTGATTAGTTGGTTAATTATGCTTAATGATTTTTAGTTTTAATTAATTAGGTTTATGTGGTTAGATTAGAATAGATTAGCGATTATTAGTTAATTGTGATGTAAATTAAACAAATTAATTGTGCAATTAGCAAGTAGACGTAGTCTACTATTTATTGAAAGTATCTTGGGATTTTTCCCGACCCTTAGTGGACTTCAATTAGGCTTTTCGGGCCTAAGTGGAATTTTTGGTATTTAAATATTATTTTTCGGAATTAAATTAATTATTTATTTATTTTCTGAAAATTTAATTGAGATGGCTAGTGATCGGAATATTATGCTGATGACCGTGGTGAAGTACATTTATTTAATCGGGCTTTATTTTGAGTTAAATTGAATTTTTAATATTAATTATTTAATTTTCAAAATTAATTAATTATTTATTTATTTTCCGAAAATTCAACTGGGATGACTCGTGACCGGAATATTATGCTAATAATCGTGGTGAAGTCCGTTTATTTAATATTTTGAGCTAAATTGAATTTTTAATATTTATTAATTAATTTTCGAAATTAATTATTTATTTATTTATTTTTCGGAAATTAAGATTGAGATGGCCGACAACCAAAATCTCGTGCTAATTGTTGTGGCGCAGTCCATTTATTTATTTGAGCTTTGAACTGTGCCAAATTGAATTGAATATGGAATTTAGGATATATTCCTAAATGGTTGTGGTTAATTATTTCATTGAGAAATCGTTGAGTATTAATTGTTGATATCAAAAGTGGTCGAGTGGGACCGTAAAGCCATTGAATATCAAAAGTGGTCGAGTGGGACCGTAAAGTCATTAAATATTAAGTGTTGTCGAGTGGGACTGTGTCTTCCCCCTATGCTTAAGATGTGATCTGAGGATCGTGATTCGTAATTGGGGATTGAGATGGAATAATCGAATCGACCTTGAAATGGTCCGACTGACATGTAATCGACTAAGTCGATTGAATTGTGATTTGTCTGATTGTGCATGGAGATTATGAAGTATTTGTATATAACCTTGAATTGCAGGTTGAGACTGATGCCAAGGTACATCTTCTGCCCTGTGCATATATAGGCAGCTTATAGTATAATGGTTTACTAATCGGGCCTTAGTGGGGTAGGAACTCGCCGAGACGTAGTCTCATCCCGTTTGGGGAAAACATTTCAGGACCCCACCGAGGAGTTGAGGAGGAAGAGTTTGAGAAGGAGAACTTTGGGGTGAAACCTGAGGAAAAGAATTTTGAAAGAAAAAGATAATCCCGAGAGGGATCTTGAGTACGACCCGGATGGATTGAGATTCCATCTTCTTTTGAGAACTCCATTTTGATGTGAATAGTTATGAAGTACTCTGGTTTGTGTTTTATATAAAAGTTTGGTTATAAGTTTCAATATGAAAAATATGGCCATGTTTTTCTATCACATTATTTTATTGTCTAGGAATTTATAACCTGCCTCCATATGTGCTTAAAAATTGAAAGGGCCGGCGATACATAATTCTAGGATATCGCATTTTAAAATCGACCAAGTAGAAGGAAAAAGGAAAAAATAAAAGAAAAAAAAATTAAGAAATTGCCATGCTAGCACCGGCCGACCAAATTTTACCGAATCGATTGAATTAGCGCAATTGCAAAAGATTTATGACTGAATTAGCAAAAAAAAAAAAAGATTTCTCTTTGAATTGACATAATTATAATAGATTTATAAGTTTTTAAATCATTACCCCTTATTATGCAATAAACTAAAGTTCAAAGAGAACATCCTCATGACTTTAATAATTAATGACCATCATTTTTGTTAGAAATCAGTCATAAAAATTCAAATGGTCATAATAAATAAAAGTATTTAGGAGTAATTTGACATTATAATCTGACGAAATGGTTGGCCAAAAAAATTAAACAACTTCAATTTTCCTTATGAACCGAGCTTTTGCTTCTCTCTCTTAAAGGGATGGTTATGAGGTGCTTCCTATCAATAAATTTATGAAAATTTGAAAGACAATGCAGGAAAAGTCGAGACTTATTTTTAACTAATGGTCCACATTAATTGGATAGAAGGCTCTAAGTTGGCCCAAGTCAGACATGTCAATAAGTGGGATATTATCAATAATTGCTATTTAATATGTAAATCAATAACATCCATTTTACATTTTAGAGCTATTTCCATTTATATACTTCTTTGAAAACAAAATACAATTTTTACCCATTCAATTATCTTAATTATAATGTTAACTTCTATATTTTTTAAATGCTTTCACGACCCACACAAGGAACGGGTTTATGAGTAGTACCTAATTCTTTTTTGCACTCAAATCTCTTTGCTTTCTTTGTCTCTCGTCATTCTTGCTCTAATATGCTCTTTTATCATTCTCTTTATATCTTTCTGTTTTTGGCCCTTTGTTCTCCAAAAGAAGAATCAAAGAAAAATGTTACGTCAATCTTGTTGTTAAGAAAAATTGGAAAAAAATCACATTAAACTCAAATCAATAAGTAAATTGTTGATGCAAGGATCTTAGTTACGGTTGAATTAACAAGAACAGACAGACATTAAAAAATTCCAACCATATCATCATATGTTAATTTTTATAATCTTCCACTTGGGATATGGGTATATATACCTCAAACAATCCACCTCTCTAGGGGCTCCGTCAATTTGTCTTTTGACTCCTTTTCTTTAAAGTGGAAGTCATGATGGGTTTTTCTTGGATTACAACAAAATTTAATGGTAAATATTTTCATCGCCGACGCATAATCAATAATGATATTGACATGCTTCTCTAATCTTTCATCCACGCATAATCAACATTATCAACAGTAAATACTTCTTAAAAGTGGAAGTCATAATAGGGTTTTCCTACACTGAAAGGTGAAATTCACTAAAAAAAGAAAAGAAAAACTAGTGGGCCTTCCATTCCACCAAAACCTTTGAAAATCGGAACCGACTTTTATTTCAAAAAAGAATAATAAATATGCCTTTTCATTTTCTCTCTCATCTTTTGTCTTGTGTATTTTCTTATTTACTATAGACAATTGATAAGAGAATCTGGTTAGAATCTTGTCACCTACTCTTCTGATTCCACAAATCTGTTTATGCAAGAATTTTTCTGAAAGATGTCTTCAGCCTTTGAATCATAGAAAAAAATGCTGATTTGTTTAAAAGATTGGAGCATAAGCACGTTCTGAAATATTAAATTTAAACTGATGCTTTCATCAAGCTTTAGCTATAATTTTTCAAAATATCATGATCAAATGTCCATTTCTTTTTATTATTTCTAGAAGAGATCGTTTCAACAATGAGTCCATATGTTAGTGAACTAACAAATGATTCTCTTTATTTAAATAATTACAGATAAAAAGTTATTTTTTTATAGCTAATTCGTTATTCCGCATTAATAATGCTAGAAAGTCCAGGAGATCAGTGGGTGAAGTTTCATTTTGTGCATAATAATTCCTTTTGTTTCGCTGCATCTCTATAGTTATTTTAAGAGTAATAGTTGTTGCTAAACAGAAGAAAGAAATATGGAAGTCCGTCCATGGATTCAACTTGTTGACGATCCAGAAAACAACGTTGTGTTAGAGTAAAGAGAAAAGATTTTAAGAATCGATTTGAGAGAACTGCACTAAGTTCCAAGGGTCAACTTGGGCTTTCTACCTTGGTATATGGTGCACATGAGGGTGCGAATGATAACTATTATAGCTAAAAAAAAAGAAATAGATTTTTTTATTTCTATTTTTGGAAGAATTTTTAAGTAAAAATATGTGTTTGATAACAACACAAAATTTCTCTCTCTCGGTAGTGGCTAACGACCGGCGACCAATGATCGATGAGGCAATGGCGGCAACGATGATCGGCAAGTGGTGGCCGGTGGCAACGGTGACTAGTGAGCGGCGGCAATGATTGGTAAGCCACAACGGTAGCAGCAACCAGTGACCGCCGACGGCAACGACGACTAACAACCAATAATTAGTGATGATCAGCAGCGAGTGGCAAAGGCAGCCGGTGACTTGCGGCGCGATGTAAGTGGCCGACGAGGAGCAATGACCGACGGCCAACAAAGGGGGTAGCGACTATTGAGGTAGAGAGAATTTGCACATCAATGATATCCTGATAAACATTTGTAAAACCATTCATATTAGTCATGATTTTCAAGTATATAATTATTTTTTTATAGCTAATTCGTTATTTCGCATTAAGAAAGAGAGAGAGAAAGGGGGAAAAAGTGTTTGGCTAAAAATGGAAAAGAAATGGGAAGATCACAAAAATAAAAGAATTTTCTCAAATAGAAAATTCTAATCTCAATTTCTTTTAAATAAGCATATAAATTCTCAAAAGAATTTCAACTTAGAGTTCTTGGTCCCCATTTGCATTTTGCATCCAAATTCCCTCTTAAATTTCTCTCAAATAACTCTCATAAAAATCAATTGATATTTCCATTATCAAATTGATTATTTTCCTTATCCAAGAATCTCTCATACTCCTCTATTTCACAATCCCCAACTTCAACTGAACGAAAACGGCCCTAAACTGACTTTTTCCCAAAAAATCTCGATTGTTAGAAAAAATCTTCTAAGACTGAGTTGACGTTCCTAAAAACTTATTGTGACAAGACAAAATCTTTAAAATTGGAATCCGATTGGCAATTATTTCACTCGAACATGTTTTTAGCGGGACCTAGGCTACCAAGTAGTTTTCAAAACTTTTTAGGACAAATGACCCGTGGTCGATTTTCTTTGAGCCACGATGAACCCACTCGATACATTGTTGATTCTCGATTGTCGTGAAAATCTCGAAGATTCAAATATGGACATAGGATACCAAAACGACAATAAAATCAAATTAGTGCCAGTTGATGAGAGTTTTCCAATTTAGTAGAGTCACCCACAATCGGCCATTCATCTCAATCGAACCGACCTATCTCGATCTTAATTCAATTTTTAACTATGCTGTAATAATCTCTAAAGATGAGTATGGTCGAGAAATCGATTTCGGTCGAATTCCCAAGTCTATTTATTTTAAAATCCTTAATAACTCATCCAGTTAGTCTAGTTATCTAGTGCGTGGCCAACTCAAAGAAAAGCACTATAGTCGCGCCGATGAAATGCCCAATTTATCTAATCAAAGTCGAACCCAAAATCTGGATGTCACACACATGGCAAAGCAAATATCTATTCATGGTTAGTCAATATAACAATTTTTTTACACCAACATCTACTAAGGCTTCGTCCATTTCGTAAAAAATATTACGTTTTTGGAAAATATTTTCTAGGAATTCATTTTCTAGGAAAATGATAATATTTTCCAGTGTTTGCTTGAAACTTAAAAATGAATTGGAAAATATTTTCCACCATATGATTTGGAAAATTCAATTTGATTTCCCTTTGTGCACTCATTTTAACAAATTTTTATCTTTTAAAAAATCAAAATTTCAATTTTTTATTTTCATTTTTCTTTCTTCTTTTTCTTTTTACTTTTTATATTTTTTCATTGTATTTTTTTTCTTTTCCTTCTCCTTCTTCTTTAGTTGATCATCATGGCCACAAAGTGACAGCCGAAAAGCTTGAGGCCTTCAGCCTCACTAGATCGACAAGCTAGCGAGCCAAAGGCTCACGCTCACCGACCTCGGAGAGGCTCGAACTCAAGGCCTTGGGTCTCGCTACATCGACGAGCAAGCTTGCTGCTCAACAAAAGCTTGCTTGATCAATGAGCGGTGAGCGGTGAGCCTAGCTTCCCAATTTGGCAAGCCCTAAGCTTGCCTATGGCTAGCCACGACAATTGGCCAAGATACAAGGAAAAAGAAAAAGAAAATAATTAAAAATTCCATTTTAAAAAATAAAATAAAAAAGAAAGATAGGAAGGATCATAAGGGTAACGAGTGAGGAAAATATTTTCCTAAACTTAAAAAGTGAAAAAAATTTTCCTTTACTTTAGAAGATTTTTTTCATTGACAAAAATATTTTCACCATCTAGTTCATTTTTATAAAACGAATGTTAGAAAATCTGAAAAATGTTTTTCTGAAAGTTATTTTTCGCGAAATAAATGAAGATTGAATTCCCCATAGTTCCACTGTGGAAAATGGATTTCTAGGGTGTGTTTGGTAACGCAATGTTTTTATTCAGAAATTGTTTTAGGAAACAGAAATAGAAAAAACTATTTCGTTGCTGGGAACAATTTTTAAACAGAAGAATGCGTTTGGTAAATTTGTTCTCGGAATAGAAAAAGAATAGAAACACGTTTGGTAAGGCCCTGTTTGTTTGTGTTCTTTTCTTTTGTTCATGAACACAATTTCTTTTTTTGTTCCGGGTAATAAAAAATAACATAAACGTGTTTGTTTGTGTTTTTGTTCCAAATCTATTTTTTTGTTCCTGGAAACAAATTTGGAACAGAAACAAGAAATAAGAAAAACTTGTTTCTTGTTTTGGAACACTTTTGAGAAACAATTTTTCTCTCTTTTTTTTTTTTCTTTTCTTTATTTTTTTTTTTTTTTCTTCTTGTCTTCTTCTTTTTTCTTTGGCCAATGACCTTGCCAGAGCATGAGGCCGAATAGGAAAAATAAAAAATATTAAAAACTTATAAAAAAACAAAAAAAATTATACAAGTTTAGGGTGTGTTTGGTAACATTTTTGTTCAAAACTTGTTCCAAAATAGAAATAGGAAAAACTATTTCTGTTCCAAAGTGAATAATTTTTTAACAAAAGAATGCATTTGTTAAATTTGTTCCCGAATAGAAAAAAACAGAAATACGTTTGGTAAACTTGTATAATTTTTTTTTTTTTTTTTTTTTTTAATTTTTAGATATTTTTATTTTATTTTTCCTATTTTATTTTTATTTTCCATTTTTCTTTTTTTTTTTTTCTTCCGAGCGAGCTCGAGCTCGCCCCATCCGTGGGCCGAGCCTCGCCAAGGGCCGGCGACACTTGGCTCGCCAAGGGCCGGTGGCGCTCCCGCGAGGTCGCCGGCCAAAGAAAAAGAAGAAGAAAAGAAGAAAAAAAGAAAGAAAGAAAAGAAAAGAAAAAAATAGAAGAGAAAAAAATTGTTTCTCGAAAGTGTTCTAGAAAAAAGAAACAAGTTTTTCTTGTTTCTTGTTTCTGTTCCAAATTTGTTCCCCGGAACAAAAAATATATTTGAAACAAAAATGCAAACAAACACATTTCTGTTCTTTTTTGTTCCTCGAAACAAAAAAACAGAAATTGTATTCATGAACAAAAGAAAAAAACACAAATAAACAAGGCCCTAGTCACCCCCTTGCCCTCGGCCATGCTGCCAAATGATATGATATCACAAGAAAGTCCCTAACGTGGAAGGAGCAGCTTTACTATTTCTATTATTATAGAAATGGGAAGTAGTCTCTATGCAGATTGAGCCACTCTGAGTTCGTTTTTTTATGGTCTTACACTTCCAAGACCTCTCGTTACTTTTTCAAAATGGTGATCCTGCATCTTATATGAATTGTTTGGTAAGATCTTGAGCTTAATCATCACCGGTATACCTAGAGCTCAATTATGGTTGCTAGCACTTACAATACCATGACCGCTTTAGTGTTTGATGTGCACTTGTTGGAGACTTTTTTTCATCTATATTGTGTTTATATATTATCCAATAGAATACTAAAATGATACTCATTATAACATGTATTAGAAAATGATGTTAGCTATTAATTTCTTTCATCCTCGAGCACTTTCAAACGGATAAATTTATCCTTGGATTTCTTCAACTTCAAATCATTACCTTCTTGCTCCTTGCCCTCCAATTTTATCTTTGGATTTCTCATTTCACTTATATAATTTCATAGCTCAATCATTCAAACATGTAAATGTGCAAAGTATTTGGGATGGATTCATTAAGCAACATATTCAGGAGAAGCAAAAAGTAACTATGTGCTTATCACTACTTGTGACTTGGTACCTCCATGTAACTATGTCTTTTTTCTTCCCCACATTTAGTGTTGAAAATCCACAAAGACACTACCTTAGATCTCCATGATTTGTATTTCCAGAGTCCCTATGCTAATCTGCCGTCATAAGATACATGTATGCAAAAACAAATGCAACAAATGTCCTATCATCAACGAAGAAGTTGCCTAGGAGTGAGTTTTCGGAGCTCACCAATTTCCTACCCCGCGTTAGAACAGAATGAACAACACATAATATGGATATTAATAACCATGAAGCAAAGCAAACCCAAGAGAATTAATTCAACCCCTAGAATAGTAGAGCACGTGATTAACAAATCAAATTTGACAAGATAAATCATCGACTAATTACACTCGTTACTAGATGGGACAATTTAGAGAATAACATTTAAGCTATGCAATGATAGATCACCCATCAAAGTTTATGAGGGCAAAGAGTCATTGAATAGCAAAGCTATTACTACATTGGAACAAGAGAGGCTTGTCCGAAATTTGCGAATGATTGCTTACCCTTTCAAACAAAAGAAGGCAAGAAAAGGACGGAGGAGATGTGAAGCTTTTTGAGGCTAATACCGAATATTTCAAGCCGATGAAATTAGTGTAATAACAATCATCCCATCCTGTGCCAACGTTATTATCTTGAGCATGTGTCATTGAATTATCTCATTTTTCTATGCTCATGTTGATACCGTCATAAGGTCAAACTGAAAAGAAGTTTGAATGCATTGTCGTCATGGAGTGGATAGTTTGCGTGGAAATTTACTCAAAGCAACATAACTAACACACTGCATTAAGAAATTAGTGACCGCCAATCTGAAAAAAGCATAGGATGAGGAAGCACTTTGGTTGGAGGAACTTACTAGTGATGTTATACAGTTCATGAGCAACTCTCATTTCACCAACTCTCATTTTGCATGCCACAAATGATTCTCGTGTCTAATAGATCCTGAGGGTGATGAGTGATCTAACGAAGCCAAATCCGATAAAGATTCCCCTAGGTTGGATGGCGACGTCTTCACTCGGCTTGGGAGTGATGGGTGGCAACTCCTCTTGTAGCTCCTCTTGAAACTATAGGGATGACATATCGCTAGCCAACATGTAGTCCATCTTTGCAGGAGAATTTGTAATGTAGTCAATTAACTGCACAATGAAGTACACTCCACAACAGACCTAAGACCATAGAAAGCAATGCCAATTTCAACTCCACAATAGGCTTGAGACCATAGAATCAATGATTTGATTACACTAATTAATCGGTTGGTGCCCTTTTGGTGTCTAATGTTGTTCATTTCACAAAAATATATATATCAGGCAGTTTGAATTGATTTTAGACCATCCCTACTATGTGAAATGATCATGCAGGTGCACAATTATTATTATAGCAACTAGCAACCAAGGACCTCAAATAAATTGCATGGCAAAGTGAGCATTTAATGCTAATAAGTAAGAAAGATATCATTCCTAACTAGCCTAAGGGCAAACGACCAACTATATATGTATATATTGAAAAGCATGTAATCAAGTGGTAATTCATATCAAAAAAGGAAACATTGAAATCCTATGGCAAAGCCCAAAGAGTTTGTTTAAATATTGAGCATGATTTTTTATCAATGATTTTCCACAATTTTAAGAGAAGACTTCCAAAAGACTATTTTAAAGCTTTTTCCAAGGAATTCTATTTCAAAAGCTTTTTGAATTTTTGGAAATTTTAAAATTTTAATTCTTCTAATTATATATATATATATATATATTACATTTTCGAAATAATTAATAAAAATAATTTTTATTCCGAAAATAGGGACTCGGGCTGGGCCCTAAGGCCCCATCAAAAAATAGGCTGCCGTCTGATGCCTCGTGGGTTTGGCGAACCAGGCTTTCAACAAGCTCCATTTACAAAATGATCTAAGCCCATCTTTTGAGATAATTATACTGAGCCCAAGCTCAACTAAATACCAAAATCAGCCCACATTTGCTGACCTTCAACTTGAGTCCAACGCCCCACTAATCCCATCGCCTAAAGAGGTCAGCCCAAAATCTTTGATTTCCCTTCCTCATTCATTCTGCCCTCCACGCCCTCTCCAATGTTCCCCCTCTCTTACGTTGTTCACGTCCTCATCTTCCGGCTCGGAAGACTCATCACGACACGTAGATTTGGAAGTGAAAGATGGTGTGCTTGAGGGCATCAGCCCGAGGTCGTCGGAGGGGGTTCGGGCGTTACTGAGCCGCTAGAAGAACTCCTTCTCGCTCTCGAGTTTCACTCGTTGGAAATGGTGATCCATTTTCTAGAATTTCCTAGAGTTGCTAAATTTCTAGAATTCCCTAGATGAAGTTTTTGGAAGAAAGAGAAAATGTAGAAGCACGTGTATATCTCTCTAGAAGAAGAGAGGATAAACTACAATCTAGAACTCTCTAGATTAATCCTAAGTGGACAACATTCTACACAAATCTAGAATGTTGGTAGAGCACCCTATAAATAGGAAAGCGGGGAGAGCATAGTAGAACAACAAATGTAAAAGTGTGAGGGGAAAACCTTCCACCTTGTGTGTGGTGGGAAAACCCTCCATCGTGAGAGGTCTTAGACCTCTACCAATCTCCATCAAACTATTTCCTTCAACTAATGAAACTATTTTCCCCATATCCATGTTCTTTATCCTTTAATTATCATATATTGTCCCTTGTCCATCCTCTACAAACTATACCATACACTTGCACACATCACTAACAAAAACTATAACTAATACCAAATCATCCTTCTGCAGCGCACACATCCAAAATTTTTAACACACTCTCCTCCTCAACTCTCGCTCGGATCTCCCTCTGTTCAATTCTCGAGGCCGCGCGAGAGAGGAGCGCACTTGACCAGACCCACCTCTGGTCTTTCACCACCGTGACATCCACCTCCTCCGCCGCCGGAACACTGCCACCGCCGAAGATCTCGAGCGCACAGTCGCTTCTCTCTCGCTCTCTCTAGCTCCCACGAGCAGATCTCCACTGTCTCCTTCTCGAGCAACGCTCACCCTCTCTGGTTTCCGGCCGAACCCCTCGAGAAAGCAACCCTCACCCTTTCTCTCCTTTTGTTTTCAGACGAAGAAGAGGCCCTCTCAGTCTCACTCCTTCTTTCTCTCCCGGTTTAACTGACCGGATCTCTCTTCTCTCGCCCCGTTCTCTTCCTAGCTCTCCGCCTTTTGAGCTCGTCTCCCACCAAGGACACGTGCCGCCGCCGCCAGCCGCTCGTACAGCGTGACATTCCCTCCGTCCTTGCTCACACGCTGTCCTTTTCCTCCTCGCTCCCTAGTGACACCCCCGTTTTTTCCCCGATGCATCGTCCAAAACAAGCGACGAGGGAGAGAGGAGGAAGAAGAAATTGGGGCCGGGCTTGGGGAAGAGAGAAAGTGGGCCGGCTCGCTTGGGGGAAAGGAAAGGAGGGAATAAATAAAGGAGGGCCAGCAGCCCAACCCGGCCCGGCCATATTTGATTTTTTTTTACGATAATAATATTTTTTTGAAATCTTTTCAAAATAATAAAAATTTTCAATTTAATTAATTTTTCAAATATTTTTAATATTCACAATTATAGTACAAATGTTCCTAATGTCTACATGCGATGCATTTTAATAAAAATTATTTACCTTATCTATTTTTTTTTTGTGCCTAGAGATTTTTTATGCAATTAAGTCCTAAAAAAAAAAAAAAACAAAAAACAAAAGTGTCAACAACCTTTACACAAAATCCCAACATGGTTCTTCTAGCCAATTGACCCTGATGTAACATCCAATCGATGGCCTTTCGACATGGCATGCTGATGTGGACAATTGTCTTGTTAGTGATATATGTCAGCAATTGATTATAAGAATTACATTAGAATTTGGCATAAAGATTTATGAATACATTAGTAAGATTGGAGATTTTATTACTAAATTAAAGTCCATACAATAGTTTTAAAATTGAATTGGTAAATTTTTCCCATTCAATTTGGGTTGGATTCATTTCATGAGTCCAAACTTGAAACATATCCTAACAATATCTTGTTGCTTCAAGATCTACTATTGCGAATTTTGAGTGCGGTCAAGCTCAAACATTGTCAAATCAAATTGAACCGTTCTTGTAGACAATTAATCAATTCAAACAAATATAAAGATCAGTGGCGTCACAGCACCTCTCATTCCATGTTCATATAACACTATGATGGGATCTTATTAATTATTAATTTTCTTAGAGGTGATGCATCATGAGACAATAAACACTCTGGTTAATTTTTGAATGCGTATTACTCATACCCAAGCTTACAATCGCAAAGCTGAAGTTGCGCTCCAATGTTGTATGGGCACACTCTCTTAATTTCCGTGTGGGCAAAATTCATGCAACTACTATAGTCGGCATGTGGCAACGCACCGTTGCACGCGCCGTGGCCGAAGCACTCGGCATGGAAGAAAGAAGCATGGGTGTTGGAGTCGAACCCCTTTTCCACGGTGTTGAACCTCATATGGGTCAGGACGGTATCCATTGCCTCAGTATAATGTTCCCATTCTGTGTACTCCTCTTGCATACCCTGTCCATAAATGTCACGTCCAGTTCACTTCTAATGATACAAAGAAGACAATGTGAAAGTACGATGAGTAGGACCCGATATTCTGCGATGTGGACATGATGATAGCGATCGCTGTCTTCCCCTCTAATTCTCTCGCGCTTAGCATAGGGAAACACACAAACTGAGTTGGGTATAAAAAGGGCTCACTTCTCATAGGATCCTCACTCATTGATTTATTTGGTTTTAAGAGTCTTTCTTAGTCGTTATGATTAATATTAGACATGATCTGGGGGCGACAATTTGTGCCAAATTTTTCAGAAATCTTGGCGGAGTCTTCATTAGATCAAAAGGGTATTGCTCCTCAATCTAACTGGTTAATTTGTCACATACATATTACATAATCTGAGTTTGTTATATAATCTGAGTTTGTTGACGTCCTAGCAAACTATACTCTCATACCCTTATATATTATAAAGTGGAAATTTATGTATATTAGCCAACTTGTGCTTGCACAATATATGATCCCTTGTCATGCTAGTCGAATGGGGAAATTCCTTTTCCCTACACCAAACATATACTCGAGTATCATTTCAAATTGAAATTGGACAATTAAAAAAAAAATTAATGTTATAAAATTAGGCATAGACAACCCTAGCCATAAGCATGCACCCACACACGCAGATATTTATATGAAATGATTATGTAATCGATTGCAAATTGAGTTTTGAACACTGAGTATGGGGGTTGAGTGGATCTCGACTTGGGCACTATTGCGGCTCGTTTAGACAACTAGGACCCAGCCATGTTGACACTAAATTTGTCTAATTGGAGCTGAAGTCTCCATTGAAGCGATTGAGAATTCTCATGCACAAAATTTGAGTTTAAGGTTTTCATTACTCACGATTTCGTCGCGATCTTCATCATGCAAGTATTAAGTCCCCCATATTATGCAACTAGCAAGATACATGGGTCTAAGAGTATATTTGTTATATTACCCTAAATATTTGTGTTGATATCAATTTTTGCAAGAAAAACAATATATATATCTTCCTATCAATCAAATCTTCGCTAGAGTTTATGTGTAGTTTTATTTAATAAAGTGGACTCGAACTGGATCATGTAGTTTTGAGACGTGGAATCGCAATATATATCAAACATAATATAAGTGCATGTTGTTAATCAATAAGTCATCTAGGACCGCATTCAACCGCATTCATTGTATTTCCATACGGATCATAAAGGTTATACTGCTGTCCGTTGCAGATTCTGTTTAACATGGTTGAGTCTAGGGTACCACCCACCGTGGTGCATAGAGAAAGGAGCCCCATAATTATGCCTACGACCCCTTGAAACGTCAGCGTGATGTTAATATACGTGATTTGTCTATGTCTCAAGTAAATATTTCTCTGTAAGTTTAAAAATCGGCCAGTTTTGACTACATATAAGGGGGCCGACTCCATAGGTCGGGCCGCTACTCTAATATCATTACATCAGTGCAAATGTCGATGAAAGAGGGGACAACATCCTTGATTATTCAATTATCTTCTCTCTTGAATGTTCTTGGCCGAGAGATTCACAACTTCCTGGATTCACTCGTCCTTGTCTATGCTTTTGTAGTATATGGTTCGATAGACATGAAATAGGTTGGATACTCCTTATGATAAAGAATAATATGCTCCACCCTACAATATCAATTGCTTCTAAATCTGTCTTGATTTTACTGTTAGTGAAATTAACGCAAAAAATTGACAGATCTTGGAATCAAATCAATGTGAAGCCAGAGCAGTAAATGAAGAACAATTAAGGATGTAAGAAATTTAAATGATTTAATTTAAGTATTGGTATTTACTCCATAGAGAGAGTCGACCGCAAATAATCTATTAATAATCGAAAAATTAAATTTACAATATCCATACACTCGAGTGTTTCCCGTGCTTAGATTAAGTCCAAATCCACATTATTTACAAATAAATAATTCAATTGGATGTACAGCTCATAGCACGAATCTCTCGATGTTTTGTGGCCTAAAGAAAGAGCTTCGCTGCCGCTTGAAAGAATCAGAGAAAACCCATGCACCATTTCTCTTCCCCGTGTGGACCGGCCCATCTCTTTTTCTTCCGGCCCGGCCCGCCCATCCCTTTTCTTCTCCTTCCTTTGGACAATGGCCTGAGAACAAAAGAAAGAAAAAACCGACGCCCCACCAGCATATGCAGTGATATCTGGCGACACTCTCAGCGACAGCGAGCTTCAGGATTTCCGACGCTGCGAGCCTCAGGTTTTTCGACGCTGGTCAGGACCGTGACACGCCTCAGATCTCCACCATCAAGGCGTCCCCACGGCAGAGTTCACCAAGCTCGACCGCTTAGCACCATAGCCACCGCTCCAGCAAAACGGACGAGTTGCTGCCTTCCCCCGACGCCAGCTCAACGCCATAGCCGCTGCAGTAACAAAGCTGCCGCCAAGCTTATCCTGGCAACCTTGCTGTGACTCGCCCCTGCTCCAACTCGTTTTTCGTCAGCCACACAGCATGGACGCCGGCCTTGCAAGCTTGTTATGTAATCCTTTTGAGCAATGTGGCCCCAAATCTATATGCAAAATTCTTATGTAATCCTTTTGAGCAATTTTAGCATAAAAATGCCGATGTAGACGTCCCGCCTTCGCTGAAAAGACGTCTTTATTTTTTTATTTTTTTTATCTTTATGATTTCTTTTCTCTTTTCTTTTTCTTTTTCTTCTTTTTTTTTTTTCCTTTTCTTTAGGTTCTATTCATCTTCCTCTTCCTTCGCTTCCTGTACTGTTCATCTTTCCTGACTTCGGCCAATCTCTCCTCCGTGTAAATTCGCATAAACTCTTGTCCACATAATTACCGACATCCGATTCAAATAGCCAAACTCCAAGAAGAAGAGCCACAAATTGAACTAATTGAAGGAGAGGAGGACTAAAAGATGCTTAACTGTTGTTGTAGAAATACTCCTAAAGTAGTTGGATCCCACAACTAACAATCTAGCTCTAATAGCATTAGCAAGTTCTTCGTGTATTCTCCATAAATAATCCATTCACTCTCTTCGTGGAGTCATATCCGATGAATAATTGAATCTAAGCCCCTAACTTATGAAATGACCTCCAATGTGATTGTGGCATCAATTAGGAATTGACCATAAGGCTTCATGCTTTTTAAGATATTAGATCCCAATCGTTCTACTATTTAAAAATCCTTGAGAGTTATCTACACATCTTACAAGGGTAAATTAAGTAGAGGAGTCATCATCAAATATCCTCATTGACATAGGATACATAATTGATGTTTAGGAGTTTATGCTTCAAATATTTCGGTTCCTCATCATCATCACTGATTCAAAAAGTTATGCATGTATAATGGTCCGATTCACTGAGGAGGACAATTTTGTCATCATAAATATGTTTGATATTATTTTACATTAGACATGGTCTCTTACATGGAGGCAATACTCCATCATCTAGTGAATGAACAACTCTCACACCAACCGTCATTCGATGAAAGAATACATCTCACACCTAACTCTGCAATCCTAGAGTTGAATTTGAGCGCTGATAGAGTAGCTTTACTCTTGAAAGAGTTGCTGTCTCGTAGAATTGATGCATATGGTGCAGTCTTGCTGTCCAAGCACCCCATTACATGCTCCATGCCCGCAACATTGAAAGTTGGAATCAAGAGACGAGCTATAGTAGCTGTATCCGTGAGTTGCCGTGTTAGTGCTCAAGTCATCTAGGACCACATTCACTGTATTTTCCATACGGACTATAAAGATAATGCTGCTGTCCGTTGCAGATTCTGTTCAGCATGGTCGTGCCTGAGATACCAGTCGCCGTGATGCATAGAGAAAGGAGTCCCATAATGATGCCTACGACCCCTTGAAATGTCAACATAGTGTTTATATACGTGATCTGTATGTCTCAAGAAAAAAAAAAATTTATGTAAGTTTGAGACTAGTTTCAGTGATATATAAAGGGATCGATTCCATAGGTTGGGCCGCTACTCTTATATCATTACATCGGTGCAAATGTTGATGAAATAGGTGACAACATCCTTGATTATTCCATCGTCTTCTCTCTTGAATATTATCAGCCAATAAATTTACAACTTCCTTGATTCACTCGTCCTTCTCTATGCTTTTGTAGTATATGGTTCGATAGGCATGAAATAGGTTGGATACTCTTTATGATCAAGAATCATATGGTCCATCCTACAATATTCGTTGCTTCCGAATCTATCCAAGTTTTACTGTTACTGAAATTAACGTGGAAATTAACAAGATCTTGAAAGCAAATTAATATGAAAATTGCCAAAGAAATAAATGAGAAACAATCAAGGACACAAGGAATTTATATGATTTGATCCTAAAGATCGACCAGAGAAACCAATAAGAAATAATCTATTAATAATTAGATAAGTAAAACAATATCCCATACACTGAGTATTTCCCATACTTAGATTAAGTCCAAATTCACATTATTTACAAATGAATAATTTAACTGGATGTACAGCTCACAGCACGAATATTTCGATGTTCTGTGGCCAAAAGGAAGAGCTTCACCGTCGCTTGACAGAATCAGAAAAAACCCATCCACTATTTCTCTTCCCCCGTGCGGGCCGGCCCATCTCTTCTTGTTCCGGCCCGGCCTGCTCATCCCTTTCCTTCTCCTTCCTTTGGACATTGGCTCGAGGACAAAAGAGAGGAAAGAGCAAAGAGAGGGGACGTAGAGAAGGTCGGGGTAGAAGACAGAAAGCACGCGCCTCAGATCTCCACCATCAAGGCGTCCCCACAGCAGAGTTCACCTAGCCCGACTGCTTAGCACCATAGCCACCGCTCCAGCAAACCGGATGAGTTGCCGCCTTCCCCTGCCGCAGCAACAAGCTGCCGCCAAGCTTATCCTAGCAATCTCACTGTGACTGCCCCTGCTCCAACTCGTTTTTCATCGACCACCCAGTGTGGACGCTGGATTTGCAAGCGAGCATCCCGTCGTCTCCGGTGACCACCTCAACTAGGTTGACGTCGCTCCGTCCGAGATCCTGACGCTGACACCTCGCTGTTGCGCCATGCGAGCTAGCCATATGTGTATTCCACCTCCACCGTGGTCGCGTTTCATCAACAGTCACCCCGGCGTCACACCTTGTCAAGCGTCACCTCGAGCAAGCACGACCACCACTGTGGCCGAGATTCGAGCAGTAAAACGATCTACACACCGAGACGTGCCACTGCGATGCAACGCTACTGCACCAGCACCTCGAGCTTGCTCTGTTTTCTTTGTGTTTTGCAGATCCTCCAGCGAATCCCCAATGATCCCGGTGGATATCTAACGTGCCGCAAGCCTCCACATCACGCCGAGATCCCCGACGTTTGAGATCGTCCTTGCCTAGCCGCCACAACTGTATCTTTCTTGTTGCAGGTTTTCTTCAGTCGAGTTGGCGTCCAACCCCGAGACTTCCGAGGAGAAAGACACAAGAAAAAGAGAAGGCGAGGGCAACGAGCATACTTGAGCCAAATCAATTCCGTGTTTTGCAAGTTCACAGTGGTGTTGCTTCTTCACGCTGCCACTTGGACCTCCAGAAGACTTGTTGCTGCCTCTGGTTGGTGATAGCTCCTGCTATGCTGCGAATTTTTATGCTGTCTTTCGGTGTTCCTTGCTGTTCTGAGACATGTCTTGCTCCGGCGAGCCCTGATCCGGTCCGATTCCGGTAAAGATTACGAGAGCCCAAATTAGGTGACGATTTTGTCCGATTTGATTTAAAATTTTTATAAATCGATTACCTTATCTTCTTGCAATATTTGAGATTTTATGCATCATCCAGTTAAGGCATTGTTGATGATAGTTAATTTAATTACTAATTTAATACGTAAAGATCTTAGATCATTTTTTTAATTTCTTTGACTTAATATTGGCTAACTGTTGTGCTCGAAAATTGTGATAACCTTTAATTTATCCCGTGAGACGATGGGTTATTTTTCCGATAATTACAATTTATTAATTTAAAATTTCCTTGAATTGTGCATGTGGGTAAGTTGAGATCCCATCCCGAGTTCAAACAACTATTGTGTTAGGAAATCTAAGAATGGATTAGATTCCTTTTCTTAGTACGAATTGCATGTTTACATTAGAGCATTTCTTTTAAATCACAAATTTTAATAAAAGGATACCAAAAATTTCATGTGCATGTTATATAGTTCTAATTTCATTATTATCTGCTACGTTATGTCATGTGCATGTCACATAATTTTTAACTGCATCATTATGCCATGCCAGCGTGCCACATCTTTATGCCACATCATCATGCATACCATTGTGCCACGTCATGTGCCCTGTCATTGTCTATGTCACCACATATGTCATGTCATCATTCGCATGCCATTTAGTGATTGTATGTTAAGGTCATTATATTAGAACGCATATCATGGTAGAATAAAATGCATATTGATATTTCTCATCCTTAGAATTAGGATATGTAGTTAAGATATCATTCATATTGATTATTTACTGTATTTAATCCGTATTTAATACTTACAAAGTGGAGGAGTTATTATATGGATCAATACGACGTAGTGAGTAAAAAGATAAGTAACATGAATATTTGGATATAACCATGACGAGTTTGATAAGAGATTAAGCATTATTGAGATGCATCTAAAGATGTGTTAGAAAATGTGTGGAGTAGTTAAGATATCATGATTCACCCATAACACTAAGGCTTAAATTTTTAGTGAAAGTTGATTTAACTAAATATATTGATAAGCTCAAATTTAAGCTCCTTTTTTGCGATCTCCCTAGGAGAAGCTGTGAATTTCCAACAAATGATATAATATTCTGGCATTTCCCAATATGTTGATTGCTTGCGTTAAACGAATGAGTTGACTGTGGAAGGTTTTACGCATAGGGCTATCTGCTTTCTTTATCTCACTTACCGTCAGTTTGTCTAGCGCCTTTCGATTGGGGTCTGCTTTGGGTAGCCTCATGCTTGATCGACTTCTCGGAGTTGGAAGCTGTCAATACCTCGTCTTATAGAGTCAGTAGTTCGACTTCTTTTGGGGAGTTGCCAAGAGTTGTGGATCCATACGAGAAATCATAGATAATTAGTTTAATAAGATCATTTTCTCCTTCCTCACCGATGGTTAACTAGTAGCTCACTCCCAGTGTACATCTATATTTGGCGAATATCTCAGAAAAGGAATTTCGTGACCGATGCGGCTTTCAAGCAACCTTGATGGTTCACTCTAGTGGAAGAGACTTAGGGTAAAGGTGAACGTTGTGTTGTAATGGTGCAATCACGGTGATAGCCTTCATAATTTAGTTAAGAAAGAGAGCAAAGATGAAGGTGAGTGTTGAAAATTTAAGCTTGAGACATGTTGATGTAGAAGGGTACCCGAATTAAAGGAGAGAAGACCTGTACTAAGCTCACACATGAGATTTAGTTTTTTTTTTTTTGACAAATCACAAATGAGATTTAGTTTAAAATTCCCAATTTGTATACTGATGGAATCACCCTTCAACTACTGAACAAAATTTACGTTGGGGATAGGAAAAGGGGGGATCATTTCTTGAAGAAAACTAATAACGTGGTCAAATTTAACTTTAATAATAAAAAGTTTCTAGATTATTTTGACTAATCAGGATTTTTGCAAGTCACAACGACTTGATTGATTTCGAGTCAGGCTCCAGCTTGAGCTACTCGAGTATCTTGTCAAATTGAAGTTCAAACTTGCCAATACTTTGCTCAACAAGCTTGTTAGCCTAATCTTGACTAATTTATCCATTGCTTTATACCATAATCCTATAATACATTTTAACGATAAACATTAGCATTTCATGGAATTTTTAACAAAAGTCTGAAATTCATGTCTATCCACTTTGAATTTTTATTATTCTCTATTTAATCTAGAAAACTTTGTACTTGTCAAGATCTAGCATTGCTAATTTTGAGTGGGGTCAAGCTCCAACATTGTCAGATCAAATTGATCGATAATGGTAGACGATTGATCAATTCAACCATATACAAATATCAATGGCGTCAATGAAGTCACTCACATTTCACATTTATATTACTCTTGCAATGAAACCTTATTGAATTATGGATTTTCATAGACGTGCCACCATTATGATATTGGACATTTTTCCAATACAAGCTTAGGTTATTCCCTGAGTTTATATTGCTGGTACCTAGGTACACAATCACAAAGCTGAAATTGTAATCCAATACCATACGGGCACACTCTCTTGATTTCCTTGTAGGTGAAATCCATGCAACTAATATATTCTGTGAGCATGAGTGCATCTTTGCATGCAGTGTGGCCGAAGCACATGGCGTGGTGGAAAGAAGCATGGGTGTGGCAGTCAAAACCATTTTGCGTGTTGGCAAACCTCAGATCGACCAGGACGCTGTCCCATGCCAAGGAATAATCGTCCCATCCATAGTATTGTCCTCCATCGCACACCTTGCAGGCAGAAGTCAAGTCCGGGTCACTTCTAATGATACATATACATCGTGAAAGTACTAAGAGAAGGACTGCGATTGTCGGTGTCGTGGACATGACGACGGGGTCACCGTCTTTCCCTTCAATTCTCTCCTGTTTAGAATACAGAAACCTAGGAATTGAGTCGGGTTTAAAAAGGGCTCATTTCTCATTGGGTCCCTCAATCATTGATTGATTAGGTTATAGTCTTTCTTTGGACCTTGGTGGAATCTTCATTGGATCAGAAGGCTTTTGCTCCTCCGTTCAACCGGTGAATTTGGCATATATATTATATGACACAAGTTCATTGACGTCCTTGCAAACCATACTTTCTCATATCCTTACATATTAAAAAGAGAATTCATTTATAATAGCCAACTTGTGCTCGCAAGAAATATTTCGTTATCATGCTAGTCATGTTGGTAAAATTACTACCTACCCGACGAGCATATGCGAAGACGTACTTGAAGTGAAACTAAGTAGAGCTCTCATGAGTTGTCTGGTCTTGGGTTGATGATTATCTGAGAAGTGCTCGACTGATTTTTAGTCAAACTCTAGCAGGAAAAACTTGAGTATCTTGTCAAATTGAACTCAAGGCCGCTAATACTCAGCTCAACAGGCTTGTGAGTCTAATTCAAAAAAAATTAATTGTATAAATTAGACATGGACATCCGTAAGTAATTACACACAGATATATGACTCAAGCTCCAGCGGGAAAATTATACTTGACTGAGCTCAAATCGAGTTCCAAACACTGAGTACGGGAGTTCTAGTCTATCTTGGGCGACTTGTTTAGACACTTAGGGTGCGAATGGTAACGTTTCTGTTCTTTTTTTTGTTCTGGGAACAAAACAAAAAAAGTGTTTCCGTTCCGGGAACAATTTTTGAACAAAAGAACGCGTTTGGTAACGTTTGGTCCGGGAATAAAAATGAACGAAACACGTTTGGTAAATTTTATTCTTTTTTTGTTTCTTTTAATTTTTTAAACATTTTTATTTTATTTTATTTTTCATTTTCCTTTCTTTTTTTTTTTTTCTTTTTTCGGCCAGTCCACCGGCCTCCGGCGACCGGCCGACGAGGCCGGCAGCCTCGCCCGCCACAAAGAAGGCTCGCCAGCCCTCGGCGGGCCGAGCGTCGCCGGCCCCTGGCGAGGCCGAGCTCGCCGAATCTGGGCAAGCCCGAGCTCGCCCAGCCAAGGCGATGCTCGGCATCGCCGGCGCGGGTGAGCTCGAGCTCGCCAGATCCGGCGAGGCGAGCCTCGACGGCAGGTCGCCGGCCATGGCCGAGGCCGGCGACCGGCAAAAGAAAAAAGAAGAAAAAAAGAAGAAGAAAGAAAAGAAGAAGAGAAGAAGAAGAGAGAGAATAGAAACGTTTCTTTCATTTTTGTTTCTGAACAAGAAACAACAAATTGTTGTCTCTTTTTTCTGTTCCTATTTCGCTCCGAAAACAAAAAAAAAAAAAAGCAAACGCAACCAAACGCGTTTGTTCCTTTTTTGTTCCCTGAACACTTTCCGTATAGAAGTGTGCTGGAAACACTTTTGGAGTGTTTCCATGCACACCCTTAATGCCCATCTTGTTGCCACTAGATTTGGGTAATTGGAGCCAACATGTTCATCAAAGCAATTGCAGATTCTCACGTGCGAACTCAAGTGCAAGGCTCTTGTTGAGAAATCTTATTATAACGATTTGGTTGTGATCTTTATTGTGCAACTTTTAGGTTCCCAGAATCTTTAAATGCTTTATTTTAAGCAACTAGCTAGACATAAAATTGCAATACTCATCGAATTATAATATCTGTACATGCTATGAATCAAGAAGAAACATGAAAGCACTAAGAATGTCAATTCCTTTCTCTTGGTAGCTTTTTTACATTTTTCGGAATATTCATGCCATCCGGATGTGAAAAAGGCGGGCAAGTCATTTATGCAGAATCTTCTTGATAGCAAAATTTAATAGTTTCTTCTATCCTCCATTTTCTACTTTCAAAAATAGGTAGATTCTAACTTTATCTCGGCGTCAACTTTTAATAATGGAATTTTGATGCTTTTGCTAATGAAACATCGATTTTTATTACCATCTTGTTTCGTTAATTATCCCTTAACATAGGCAAAGTGTAACCAAACCCTTGCCTAGATCTAGGCAACGGTGAGGGTGGACCATAGCCGCCGTTCGCCCTCGTGTAGTGGTAGCGCACTAGTGACGAGAGTCAGACACGTGGGGTTTGGCTGGTCCTAGGTCCTTGTGTTTATTGGTGCACCACCACCACATAAAGGCAAGAGCAAGTGATCTGGTCATTCAGACCGGAAAAAAAGAAAAAGAAAAAGGTAATCCTCTTTGTAGCCCAGTAAGGCGTTTGTGCTTGATGCCGTAGTAAGGGTGGCGATGGCACTGCTATTTTTTTTTTTTTTTTTTACAATAGCTATTTTGGCCACCACATTAGCATTTGCTTGGTGCCTTATCAATCTCAACCGACATAAATTTTTTTGGAAATGCCACATTATATTCTATTCACTTGAAAATGGAGGAGATGATTGGAAGTAATTGATAATCTTTTAAAACAAATTTTAGGAATTGGTAATACCACTCGAAAGTTTGAATTAGATTGTACTTATGCATTGCTTAATTGCACATTTTTTATTTTTTATTTTATAAATTTTACATCTGTGATATAACTATATCTAGTAGCACATTCGTCTGTTTTATTTTCATGGTTTAACTAATAAATGGAAATACTAATAGATGGAATTCAAGACTAGTGGTGTACTTATTTCATTTGATAATCAAATTAGTTGCTAGCTCTCCCGGATAAAAACTGGCCTAAAGTTATCATGTGAAGCAACTTCCACATGTCGCTTTATCACAGCGTGTGCCGTTGCGCAAGAGCTAGCACATTTGGGCAAAGTAGTCACTGGTTAGTCTATCAATTCAGAGCATCCATCATGCAACCCCACTGGTCGCTCCAAGTTATGTGCACAATCTCCAATCAAATAAAAGGAAAATTGATCTCAACCATTGGATGATAAGGCTTCTTGACCATGCGATAAAGATAAATTTATGTCAACAGTTGGATTAATCATGAGCTGGGCTACATCACCAATGCCCTAATCAGCGTGTAAAGTGTGGTTTGGATTCTCTAGCTTAACAATTGTGAAATGAAGCAACTATCACTAAAAAAATTTGTAATAGAGAATTAATTCCAAGAAGTTCCCTTAGAAGGTGTGGAAAGGATCTCTCCAACTCAATGCTTCACTAGGTTCTGGCCGATTCAACCTGTATTGTATAACTAGAAATGCGGAACAATGACATGGTTTTGCTATGGAAAGGGTGGCGGAAAATCTATGAGCATTACTCCATCGGTCATGTACACCTCACAATTTTCAAATATAAAGGGAACTCTTCTTTTTGCCTATTATTATTCAGTGAGAGTGCTTTGAAGATATTATAATATCATAGAATTATACAAAAATGCAATCACTAATTTAAATTAAGCATGCAATACAATTAAATTGTGAAAAATTTGAAAGGCTAGTTAATACGTACATGAATTCAGTTGAAAATAGGCATGGTTTTAGCATTTTATTAAATGAGATTAACCTAGATTGACATGTGGTTTCAAAGTTATGGTTCCCTATCATTTAATTTCACTCCCCAGCAAGGGGATCTTAGTATATCAAGACATAGCAATATGGATTAGCTGCATAGTGATATGAAAAAATTAATTGAAAGACAAAGAAGATAAAAGTGTTGTAACAATTAATATAGAGGAATGGTGAGAGAAGAAAGTTCCAGACATTGATCAAGTTAGGCCCACTAGCAAACTAGGCTGCATGTCGGCAATGAACTGGGCATGTCTCGATCACGGGCTAGGCCCAACCCTGGTCACAAATCAGGCTCTGTGTTGTTTTGGTTCTATTCATTGTTGGTCGTGATTTAAAAAAAGTTCTTAGTCTCTATGGGCAAGAAACTTATATGAGACAAGTGTTTGATATATCAAGAATGCAAAGGACACTAATTAGACGTTAAATTAATGATTTAGAGGAAGTTCTCGATCTTCTCTTTCTTTTACCTCTAGATTCTTCCCAATATACCAGAATCTCTGCCTTTTCTTCTTCAAAATGGAAGAGTCTCCATGAGTATCCGTTGGACCCAAAGCTGAACGGTGCTTCTTTCAATTGGCAAAGAAAACGTCCCTGGTATCATGAACAATTGATGGAAAATCTGGACCGATGGAGTCCCCACCTTCGACGAATGCCCTGATTCTTACTTTGCTTCAGGTCGTCCGAGATGGCAAGGAATCATGCCCAAGCATGGTATGATTCCATGCTATTCCGAGAAAGAGAGAGGGTCGGGCTTCAACAGGGCTTTCTAACCTAACCTTCAAAACTGAAATGGGCCAAGACTTTGCATGCATGCAGAGGCCTCATTAAAAAAATCACATTGATGGCTTAAAATTCTTGCATAAAATTTTCAGTCGGGTCATGCATCAATCTGGTTCACAAAATTCCATGGTCCTATCTAAAAAATATCCCTAATTCCTAAATGTGGAAGAATGTGTTAAAAGAGTGGAAATGCTAGACTATTCAGGTTGACATATATATATATATATATTTGGTCATACCATTTCTTTTTTGGTTGGAAATTAGTCATAAATTTTTTAAGTAGTCATAATATATATACACACATACAGATTAACAATTAATTTGAAATTATAATCTTACAATTATGGCTGGTGGAAAAAATTAAACAATTTCAAATTTCCTTATTAACTGAGTCTTTTTTTTTTTCACTTAAAGGGATGATTTGAAGGGCTTTTTGTCAACAAATGTGTGAAAATTTGAAAGATAATACATGAAAATGCAAGACTTAATTTGAACTAAAGTTCAAAATTAACTAGATATAAAGGTCTAAGTTATGCAAGTCTAACATATCAATAGGTATCAAAATTTGCTATTCAATATACATACATTACACGGTTGTTTCACATTTAATTGAGTGTTCTCCTTGTTGCTAATTTAGAAATTTATGTTACTGTGAAATTTAAAGTGAACAAAATAGAAGTTTCCAATTGATTATGTCATTAGAAGATATATATCAATGATATCTAATTTATGACATGAACGAGGTCTCTACATAGCAATTAATAGCAAATCAGTGAATCAAAAGGCAAAGGTATGGAAAAAGGCACAAAAGTGGATACTAAGATTTGGATTTAATAGTACTGGTTCCTTACACAACTCAAAGCAAAAAGCAGTAAAAAAGGAAAAGGTAAAGCGCCTTAACATTCAAAGATCTTAGTGTATACTTTGGCTTTCCATTATGTCCTTATTAAAGTTATCATTTCTAAGAAAGCAGCCATGCATTATCACTAGGGATCCCCTGATTAAAGGTGCAAAATTTGAATGGACATTAGATGGTGGAGTGTCCCATCTTCCCTTCAAGTCCACATTTAATAAAGACACTTTATAAAAAAAAGTTAAAAAGGCGAAAGCATTGATCATCTTGATCCATTTTCTCTCTCAATTCCTTCTTTAATAAATATACTTTATTTAACAGGGGTAAAAAGACAAAAGCATTGATTGTTTTGATCATAGTTCTTCCTAACGCAACTCAAGTAAGAAAATGTAAAGCGCCTTCACATTTAGAAATCTTATTCTATACTTTCACTTTCAATGATGTCCTTATTAAACTTATTATTTCTAAGAAAGCAGCCACGCACTATCACTAGAAATCATATGATTAAAGATGCAATAATTTGAATGGACATTAGATAGTGGGGTGTCCTATCTTCCTCTCAAGTCTACCTTTAATAAAGACGCTTTATACAAAAGCCAAAAAAGATGAACGCGTTGAATATCTTGATCCCATTTCTCTCTCTAGTCCTTCTTTAATAAAGATGCTTTATTAAAAAAGGTAAAAAGACAAAAGCATTGATTATTTTGATCATACTTTTCCTTACACAACTCAAAGCAAAAAAGGTAAAGCACCTTAACATTCAGAGATTCTGGTCTATATTTTTATTTTCCATGAGATCCTTATTAAAAGTTCTATTTCGAGGAAAGCAACCATACATTATCACTAGAATCCCGTAATTAAAGATGTAATAATTTGAATAGACATTAGTTAGTGGGGTGCCCCATCTCCTTTCGAGTCCACCTTTAATAAAGCTTCTTTATAACAAAGTCAAAAAGACCAAGCGTTGATTATTCGTAAATGGCTTAACACGAGTGACATGACATGAGAGATGTTTGCTACAATGTGGAAATAAAGCAATAGATTAATGATAAATCAAGTTGGTTACCGTTAGGAAAAAAGGCACAATTTTTATTTTGGCTGTTGAAATCGCTTATGTTTTGTTCTATCGCGACCAAATTTTCGGAGTGAACCACTAAGATTTGGCTAATGAATTGTTAAGCCTAGACTTAATTCGAGCTCTCCCAAGCCCATACCAATTCGCGATAAATAGAATGTTTAACATAAATATGCAAACAACCCTAAAACATGCAATATTCTAACCCAAACATATTTTCAGATAAATAAAGCAATCATGATAAATAAAATAATCAAGATAAAACATGCCACACAAAATCATAAAAGATACTCCAAATCAAGAGATAATATCTCGCTAATAAAATTGATAAATTGATCTTAAGCCTTAAAAATCAAAACATCAATTTTATTCTGTTGATCAATTATTTCATTTAAAGCCTTATAAACGAAATAAAATATCTAGGCGCGATTGCGAATTAGGTGGTATGTTGGGTGCCCCTTAATCCCCTACCTTAATTTTACCTATTGGCGGAGCAACAAGGGACACAACTTGGGGTCTCTCACCCCTGCCAAGTTCTCCCAGTACCTCCATTGAGCAATTTAGGGCCTGTTTGTTTGTATTTTTTTTTTTTCTGTTTTTGAACACTTTTTCTGTTTTTGTTCTTGGGAACAAAAGGAACAACAAACGCGTTTGGGTGCGTTTCTGTTCCTTTTTTTGTTCTTTTGTTCTCGAAACAAAAAAGAAACAAAAATAAGAAACAACAAATTTATGTTTCTTATTTCTAAAACAAAACTTAGAAACACTTTTTATTTTCTTCTTCTTTTTCTTTTTTCGCCGGTCGCCGGCCTTGGCCATGGCCATGACCGGCCAACGAGGGGTCGGCGGCCTCGCCCGGCCACGGCGAGGCTCACCGACCCCGGCGAGGGTCGACCTCACCTTGGTGGCGAGCTCGGCCTCGCCGGATTGGGCGAGCTCGAGCTCGCCCGGCCAAGGCGAGGCCGACCTCGCGCCGGCTGGGTGAGCTCGATCTTGCCCAGATCCGACGAGGCCGAGCTTGCCTAGCGGCCGGCGAGCTAGGCCTCGCCGGATCACGGGCGATCGGCGTCGCCGGCGGTGGCTGGTGAGGCCGAGCCTCGCCAGCCGCTAGGCGAGCTCGGCCTCGCCGTGGCTGGGCGAGGCCGCCGGCCCTCGTCGGCCTGGCGCCATGGCCATGGCCGAGGCGAACCGAACAAAAAGAAGAAAAAGAAAAAGGAAAATAAGAATAAAATAAAATAAAAATATTAAAAAATAAAAGAAATTAAAAAAATTATATAAATTTACCAAACGTGTTTCCGTTTATTTTTTATTCCTCGTAACAAGTTTACCAAACGCATTTTTATGTTTAAAAATTTTTCCCTAGAATGAAATAATATTTTCTATTTCCGTTTAGAACAATTTTTAAACGAAATAAATACAAACAAACGCACCTTAAAGATCTACTCAGATCTATCTAAAAAGAACACATGAATTAAAATAACAAAAACGATAAAGATAAAATGAAATAAATAAATAAAAGGAAAAACTACCTAAATTATTTTTTCCTTTTTGTTTTTTTTTTTTTTTTTCTGCTTTTTCACCCACAGCTTCAGTAGGTTGCCATCGGTGAGGGGGTTCACCGTCGGCAAGTCACCGGAGCTCCGGTGAGAGGCAACAGCGTCGGTGCAGGGCAGACCGCTCGTGGGTGAAGCGGCTTAACTTGGCTCGGGCAAAGGCGGCGTCGTGATTTTGGGGCACAGAGCAGCAGCGCTCGGAGCGGGGCACATGGGCTCGGGTCGCGGCACGGCTGGGTTGCGGTGCAGCAAAGGCGGTGGGCGGATCCGACGTCGTGGGTGAAGAGGAATCAGCGAGCAGCGGCGGCGCTAGGGCGTGCGGTGTCGGAGCAGAAACGCCGCGTGTGGAGGGAGAACACAGGCGAGTACAGTGGACCAGGCCCGATGGAGAAGGAGAACAGCTTCTTCTCTCTTTTTTTTATATTTTTCCTCTCTCCTCCTTGTCTCCTCACGTCTCTTCCCACTTTTTCCTCTCTGTCTCTTCTCTCTCCTATTCACTTTTCCTTTTGACTTTTCAGCAAAAGAGGCCTTTTTCTTCAAAACCGAGAGCCCCCACTCGGTAAAACCCTCCGCGGACGCAGCCCTCTTTTCTCTTGTATTTGTGCTCGATTTCTCTCCTTTTTTTCAGCGAATCCCAAAAAAAAAAAAAAAAGAATAAGTGTTCCAGAAATCCTACAACTTGTTACAAAAATACATTTCAGTCCTAAAACTTATAAAAAATGCATTTAAATCTTAAAACTTGTCAACTTATTTCAAATGAGTCATAAGATTGACGCCATTAGTCTTTTCCATTAAAAATGCTGACGTGGCATTTTAAATAATTTTTATTTTTCATATTTATTTTTTTAATTAATTTTTATCCTTTTTAAAAAAAATAGATTTAAAAACCAAAAATTAAATTTATTCTTATCTTATTTTCAACAAAAACTAAAAAGAAAAGTTAAAAAATTTATTTTTAAAATTTTTAAAAATAAACTAAAAAATAATGTTAACTTTTTAAATATGTTTTTTAATAAATATTTTAACTAAAAATTTTATTTTAAATTAAAATGTTTTTAATAGATATTTTAAATTTTTTTAAAAGTTTTGGTGAAAATAAGATAAAATGAATAAATTTGATTTTTTTAGTTTTTAAATCTAATTTTTAAAAAATTAAAAAAATTCACGTGGAAAATAAAAAATTATTTAAAATGCCACGTCAGCATTTTTAACGGAAAAGGCTAACGGCGTCGATCTTAGGACTCGTTTGAAATAATTTGACAAGTTTTAGGACTTAAATGCACTTTTTGCAAGTTTTATGACTGAAATGTATTTTCGTGACAAGTTGTAGGACTTAAAACACTTATCCAAAAAAAAAAAACCTCCCATCCGTACCCGAACAACACCCTTTTATAATGGAAAAAATTAAACCTTTTTGACATATTTTATTTCCAATTTCGTGTGCGCATAATATACTAAATATATCATTGAAATATACATATTCGCGCAATATTCTTTTTTGCATTTTCTTGCATATTCCACCAAAAAAATTTCCTTTATGTTCAAAATACACTCCCCAGTATATATCACCTGAATATGTGAAAATTCTGAACGAAATATGTGAAAAATCTTTCCCTCATCTGCGTCTAATAAAATGAAACAAAAATGTCCCTAAACTATATGCCATGTTATATATATATTTTTAATTTAGCAAAATTCAACCTCAAAATTTAGGTCTCAACATGTTCCATACCTGGCGATTTGTGTTGTCATGTCATTACAAATAAAGTTTCAATGTGATATTTCATTAAAAATGGTTGAAAACATGTGAATGTCTGATATTGTCAAGTTGAGTCACATCGTGTTATGTCAAGTTATGGCTTCTCTCAATTAATTTTATGTCAAGTTTGGAATGTGTTTCCTCTAAACTGCCACCTCTCATACTTAGATGATTCATGTGAGGTGACTTTTGGCCCTGTCGTGACCTAATATAAATTTTGTCTAAGAAATTGCCTCTAGCCTTTTTTAAGGGTTGGCTATAAACCTAATAAGATATGAGAGGATATCTTAACATTTATGTAACCAAAGATTTTGGAGTCGGAGACTTAGGGGTGAATGATAACCATTCTATTCCGAAATAGGTTTCATAAGAGAAATAGATTTTTCTATTTCTATTCCTAGAAAGAGTTTCTAAGCAAAAATAACCGTTTGATAACGACACAAAATTTTTACTCTAAAAATAGAAATTCGTTTGATAATAACACAAATTTTTTTCTTTTCGAATGGCGGTAGGCCGGCGACCGGTGGCGGTGGCGGCGGCGGCGGTCGGCGGACGGTGGTTGACGGCGACGAATGAAGGACCAATTGATGAACGATGAGAAGAATTTTTATTTCTCATTTCTGTTCCAGAAATAGAAATGTAGAAAATTTCTACTTCGATTTATTCCAAACTTATTTCGGAACAATAATTTATTTCAGAAATAGAAAAATAGAATAAGTTTACCAAACGGATTTTTATTCCGAAAGCAGTGCGGAATAGAAAAATTGTTTCGGAACGAAACAAGGTTTGTCATGCACCCCCTTAATTACGTACCCCATTTTGATATCTAATCTAATCATCTGCTAGCTAATGCCATAACAACCAAATGATCATAAGACAATACAAGCGATATGTCATTGGAAAGCTACATGAAGAATGTAATTTCAAATCTTGAATGTATGATTTCATAAGAATTTGGGAATGCATAAAAGTCTAATTGCGAACCAAAATTCCAGAATATTACTGCAATTTTAGGAGGATGCTAAAAATAGCAAATGAACTTTTTATTTTCTGAAAAAAAAAATTTCGATACAGATATTAATGTGATGAACACATTTCATGAAGGAAGCATCATCGATTCTAAAACAGAAGTCTGTAAAAATAAGAGGGTACTTGAAGGTCGATTTGGAAATTAAGATTCCGAAAACCAGCACGTCTTTTTGGGTGGTGTTCTTTTTTTTTTTTTTTTTGGACGAAAATAACTCATCTATTAAACTCCCATCATCGAGTTTACACTTAGCATAAGGTTAGAGTACAAAAGATCCCATAGAAAAGGCGGAGGAGAAAGCACCCAATTAGTAGGAAGAATTGAAGCCGCATGGGCCTTCGCGGTCCGGTCCGCAACGGTATTTGCCTCTCTATTACAATGAGCAATGCAGAGATTAGGGCACCTTTGAAGCATCAACGCCGCGTTTTCTTCGAAGAGAGATCTAAACTCCCACGGCGTGCGATCGGGGTGGATGATAGCGTCCACAAGAGTCAAGCAATCGGATTCCACATCCATTCGATCTAGTCCTCGTCCATGCTAGAGCAAAAAATGAAGAGTGAGATTAAGGGCCATCACCTCAGCGTGCAAGGTCGAAGAGGTAGGGATGGAACGTGTGAAACCATCGATCAAGAGGCCAAAGGAGTCTCTACACACACAGGCCACCGAAGCGTCACTACAAAGGGACCGGTAAGCCGCGTCAATGTTAATCTTTAAGACTCCTTGGTCCAATTTGTACCATCTTTGAGTTGTTTCGTATTTGGCGAGCCTCTCCTCGTAGGGTCTCCTTGATACAATAGTGGGATCGGCGTACGCTAAGGTGGAAAACACGACTTGCTCAATGTTGGGTTGTTGCTACCGAAAGATGTAGTGATTCCGAGCCTTCCCGGATATACCGGAGGATTGACGTAGTCGTCGCCGAATCCAGTAAGCCGCCCTTTTTACCAATTAGATCAAGCAACCATCTTTCTATGCGATGCACTCCTGTGAAATGATGATTGATGTTGATTTCTGGATGAAACCAAACATCTAATGTCCATGGACAGAACAAGAAAAGGTGTTCAGGTGTCTCTAGTACATGGTTAGGGCACAGACAGCAAAGCGGGTCCGATAAAATGTGTCACTTATATAAATTTTCTCTAGTCGCCAATGCATTATTGCAAAGTGACCAAAGAAACAATATGAGTTTAGGCATGGTATTCAATGTCCAGATTGAGTTCCACAATTTGCGAGGCACTTGAAAAGAGGAAGAGGCTTGAAAGTTATGATTGCTTGTTTACTGTGCTATGATATTGTTATAACAACTCTTCACTTTGTGAATTCCCCATTCTCGCTTTCCGCTCCAAATTAGTTTATCCTTCGTAAATTGAGGTCGTAGAGGGATAGAGGTAATTTCTTCAATTGTTTGGTTGTCAAAACTTTGACGCAGTAAGGTTGTATTCCAAATGTTTGTTGACACCTAAATTTTAATGGCCTGTTTAGTCATTTATCGCATTAAAAATTAGGGTTTAATTTTATCTAAATACATATACATATATATATATATATATATATATATATATATATTAATTACATATCATATAGATTTAGGTGCATTTTATTGGACCAGTGCGGATGGAGTCAAATTAGTTGAACTAAGCCCATGAAGCGAGTAAGTTGGCCCAAGCCCATGTTTTTTATTAAATTAATTATCTCGTGGGAAATTAAGATTTTATGCGATATTACGGTGGTTTTTAGAATCATATTGCAATCTTATCTTTAGTCTTTAGGTGATAAGATCGTTGGGAATATTAAGGAGATAAGGAAAATAAGAAGATTTTGGGTGATTGGGAGGTTATAGGTTATCTTCGTGTATATTGAAAAAAGTGAGAGAAAATATTCTACGAAAATATTCTATGAAAATCACCTATTTTTACCAATCGTGTACATGAGAGAAAAAGGGGGCTTTTCTAGGGTTCTCTACGTCGAAGGAAGTCGAAAAAAAAAATTGAAGAAATTCCTTCTCCGATTGAGAAAAAGCGAAAAAGTCTTCTGCAGAAAATTCAGAGTGGGCAGAGGGAAGCTTTTTCGGTTTTACGGGAATCGAAAAGAAAAGAACACAAAATTTAAAAAGTGTGCGGCTGCAGAGGAGAGAGGAAAGGAAAAAGTAAAAAAAATTTCTGTTCATCTTCTTCAGCGATGCTTCCTTGGTGTCCAGTACCTTCACCAGCGCGCCTCCGTGCTCATGTTCGGTCGATCATCCGCGTGCCCTGCACTTGAGCACTGCTCGTCGCTCAACCCGACGACCCGCGAAGCTCTGTCGCGCCTCCACTTGTCCCCGAAGCCCTGCATCAACGATCACAGCAGACCACCTCCTCGCCGGACACCGCACCGCGCCATCACCGCCCTCTGCTCAATCCCGTACCCGCTCAGAGCCCGATCTACCGCACCGAAGCGCCGATCTCGCCCCGACTTGTTGCTGAATCGCGACGCTACCTCAGCCAGACTTACGAGCCTTCTCTGCTCTACCGACGTTCCGCTGGCCACGCCCGACTTCAACACCGGAGCCCCGACGGACAGCCCTCTGCTCTGACGACCCGTGCCGCGCCAGATCCGGACGCCCACCGGCGTCGCACCACCAAAGCTACAGCCCATAGTCCCGCCTCCGCCAGATCCAGATCCAGATCCGAACCCGAAGCTCCGCTTCATCAGCGACTTGCTGCTGCTGCTGCCGGTCCACCCTCGCCAAGGCTCCGTACGCCGGCAACCAGCTGCCCCCTACCGGACCTCCGACCAGCTGCTCTTGGTTGAGTACCCATGGGCTGTCGAGCCCATTTTGAAAAAGAAAAGAATCAAAATCCAATTAGGTAGTTTTTATTTATTTATTTTATCTATTTTATTGTTCATTATTATTTTACTTATTTTGTCTTTTAGTGGAATTATTCCTTAAGTTATGATTGAGAGTTCCCGACATGCAATTGCCTGTGAAATTTGCGATTGACAGTCCTATTTTCGTCTTGCAATCCGACTCGCAATTCTAAAAATCGACAATCCAATCTGGCCGGATTCGATTCGCGATTTAATTTAAAATTAGTGGCAACGATCTCAAATGCGCGAGATATGGTTCATCAATTTTTAGATATTTTTAGATATCACTCTTATCTAGTTTGATTTCCTGTCGTTAAGTTGATTGAGTCAATCTTATTTTTGTAAAAAATCCAAAAAATATTTGAGTTAGGATTAGATTTGCTTTAGAATATTTCCTGTGTTAGGGTTAAAATTGCAATCTTAATTCGAGTTTTAAATAAGAAAATCCAAAAAATGTTGAATTAAGATTAGGTTTGGTTATTATCTTTTATATTTAAAATAAGAATTTTATTCTGAATCATGGAAAAGAAAACCAAAAGAAAAAGCACATTCATTTAGGATGTTAGTTTTATCATTATTTGAATTGCATGTGAAAATTTTAATTTCGAAATTAATAAAAAAAAAATCATCATGCATATATCATGTTGAATTAAGGCATTCTTTGCACGTCATTGCATGTTAGGGTTGCATGTTTATCAATTATAGGTAGATAATCTCTCATAGATAAATTGCATGTTTTGTTAGGAAAATAAAAATGCCCATGTTACATAGAATTAGGTTCATGAAATGCATGTCATTTAGTGATTATTGTTAGGTTCATTTCTAATTAGAAATTGACCGTCATTAGATTAGGTCATTTAATAAATATCGCGTGACATATAGCTCACATATCATTTTAATTGAAATAATTCTGTACGTCATTGTATTGCATTGCACGTCATTAGAATTAAGTCATTTGGGTTAATTGAAATTGCATATTTAATTATTACATTTCTTTATAATAGACTGCATACTTATTTATGTCATATAGTTTAGGACATATTGCCATGCCATATCATTTTATGTTAAATTAGTAGCATGCATTGCATAAAGCATAATTCTCATTAACTAAGTGAAAACAAAAAATGTGTGTTAATTAGAAATCATATCTAGGATTGTTGATGTGAATTCGGAACTAACAACGCGAGATGCTTTCGTTGCTACGAGGTAAGTCCTGTATTTTTCTATTATTTGCTTTCTTAGTGTTAAATTGGTGGATTGCGCACCCGTATGATCGCCTCACATGTTAGGGAAATAGCCTAAAATTAATTCAACCTGCTTGCCAAACATTTTTTCAAAATAAAAGAGAAAGGTACCGAAAGGGCGTTAGAGAAATCTAGCGTAACCAAGTCCCCGTACCCAAATCTCTGGTTTGTAGGAGTAAAGTAAATCTCCCGTTACTTTACTTGGGTTTCTAATCGACCCACCAAAAATAGATTAGTGGCGACTCCTAATTTAAAATCAATTGCATGTTAAGAATTCAAACCTAAGTCGCGAATTGGTATGGGCTTGGGAGAGCCCGCATTAAGTCTATGCTTAACAATCCATTAGCCAAATCTTAGGTGGTCCAAACCCCGAAAAATTGGTCGCGACAATGTTAAATTCGGGAATTATAAAACCAGCAACTTCTTCAGGTTCACCTCTAGGAGCAGGGCCTCCAAGAACACCCTTAGGCAACCATCTATCTTGTCTAACTTTAATTTTTGTACCATTACCAACAGACCAAAGTTACTTGTCTACGATAGAGTCTCGGCCCAGCAAGAGGCTCTGCTAGCACCAAGAGGGTCTAGTACTGGGCAAGAGGCTCTGCTAGCACCAAGAGGGTCTAGTACCTTTAGTTCCTTGCCAGAAATTCTAACGATGTATGATATGTCAAAACAAAGCTAATGAAGATTACTAGTGTTCTCTAGTTGATCACATCTTGAAAATCTGCCATATACATCATCATATCGTCAACATCATGCAATCAGTCTAGAAATCGCATTTACACTATCATCATCCACTAATCATGCCTTAACAGCCATTGATTTACATCATATCCACACTTATCCATCTCAAACCATCATTGAGCATTTGAAATGATGATCCTAGCCCCAGCCACTTGTCATCCACTTGTGGGTGATCTAAAAATTAACACAAGTGCCCTCACTTCATCGGATCATAGGCTTAAAGAGTATTACCTTGGTTTTCTCGTTTGTCGAGCTCAAACGAGCTAACCAACCACCTCTAAGCTTCAAGGAATGGCCAAGTGTAGCTTGTCAAGAAATGCTTCGAAGAATTGGATAACAAATTGTATCTATCTTCTATATCCAGCCATTTCTCATCAGCAAGTGCCACTGACATCCACCGGAACATGAAACACAAAGAAATATAAAACAAAAGAATTACCAAAAGGCATGCATCCGGTTCCATTCCAAAACGTTTTCAGCAAAATTCAACAAGATTTCAGCATGTTTTGACAAGATTAAACTCATTTCGACAAAATTCCTTCATTCTCATTTCCAGTATACTCGAACTTCCTTTTTAATCCTCTAACTCTTGGCCAAATCTTTATCCATCTGTATTCAAGTAACAAACATACAAAGTCACTTATCCAGAGTCAATTGAACCATTCAAAACAGAATTCTCTCAACCATAAACAATGTTCCTTGAAAACCACTATAGCTGAACGTTTCAGGATAAAACAAACAGCATATGAGCATCCGCAGTCTACTCATGATCATCACATATGAATCTGACATACAAAATCACCTACACAGATCTTAAGCAAAGAACAATATCTATATACATTTTACCTCGACATGATCACCTTTGACCACCCCTAGATCAAAGCGATCAACATATCGACTCCAATCATCAACATACATGATTGCCACATCACTGAACCCACAGCAAATGAACAAGAAAGTTTGCGATGGTGAGAGGAACCAACTTTTGAACATATAATCATAAAAATTATCGAGCACTACATCCAACCCATGTCACATGTGTTTGGATTGTGCTCCAAACTGTAAATAAGGCAGGAGGTCATGATCATAAGATCAACTTTTTGACGTATTGAAATGCTCAAAATGATTAATAACAGAGACTAACTTCTATTGTTCAGATTATCATAAGCTGAAGCAAAGAGGTAGTCAAAAGCTAACGTTGATTAGCGAAGACCAAGATTGGATCGAACTCATGTGTGATGGTTTTCGATTAAGAAATAGTGAATCGGGGATCATAATAACGCTACATCATTTAACTTCAACTAATAGAAGATATATTCTTACTTGGGTGAGACTGATTTTTTAACTTCAACTAATCGAGATCAGTAAAATTCCGAGGATTCTCCCTTCGACTGAAATGAAACTCACAAATCTGCTTTAGACACCTTCACTCTCCTAAATATGCTTCCGCCCTCTCATGCACCAGCTTGCCATTCTTCAAGGCTCTCGGATCAGCTGTCGTCACACGCCGTTGCTTGTCTATCGCTCATGGGCACAGCCTTTTTTTCGGTCACGGCCAAGACGCATCTTCTCTTCCTCGCGTCACAGGTGGGTGGGCATGCCAGAGAAAGAAAGGAAGACATAGGGTGGGCCCAGGATTTTCTCTCCTTTGGGGCTCAAATCGTGGGCTCAAAGAAATGATGAAAATTGGGCCCAAAGTAGGGGTGAGCACGGTTCTCCGGTTCCCGTTCTTAAAGGACCGGTTCCGGTTCCCGGTTCCATTTTTCCGGGAACCGGAACCGAAACCAGTCGCAGAATCATTTAGGGTTTTAAGCTCCAAATCAATTACCCTACTTCACTTCTCTCCCATTCTCTACCTCGTCCATCGCCGACGCTGCTCGCCCTCCTCGACGCCGCCGGACGTTGCTCGGCCTCGACGCCACCGGACGTTGCTCGGCCTCGACGCCGCCGTCGAGATGCCACCGCCGGACGCCGCTAACCCTCGACGCTGCTGGACGCTAGTGGTCCTGCGCTCGCCTCGCCCTTGCCTCCTCGACACCGTCACCCCTCGCTCGCCTCGCTGCTCAGCCGCCGCGGACGCTGGTCGTCCCGCCGCCGGACTCCGCTTGTCCCCGAAGGCGCTAGCCCGATCGTCCCCCCGGGCCGCTCGCCCAGCTGCCCTCGACGCCGCTCACCCAATCACCCCGACGCCCCTCGCCGAGCCTCCACCGAAGCCCCGGCTACCCTCGACGCCGCTCGGCGAGCGATGGTTCTTTGTTAGCGGACGAGAAGCGCGCTACTGCGAAACCGAGGGATCTCGACGTGGAATGTATGGATGCCGAAGCGATGGTTCTTTGTTAGCGGGGGCTTTTCTTAGGTTGAGTTTGACGTCTGGATATGGTGGGTTGGGGGGATGATTGATGAAGAATTCTGAGTAACTCATTCGAGGGATGTGCACCTGGTTTAGTCAAGTTGAAGCGAGAGGGATGATTATGCTTGTCGGGATTGTGCTTGTTTAATTGAGATTTTGTATTTTTATTGCGTTCATCATGTTTGCTTTTGTGGATTTGATGTTGGAGACGTAATTTGTTTCTTCAAGTCGAGTTGCTTCATGTTCTTAAATGTTGGTTCCAGGTTGAATTAGTTTAGTGATACAAAACGGAGCTGCATTTCTCTTGGCGGTGAAAGGTTTTGATGAGATTGTCGTTGGAATTCACAGAGCCGGTTCATGGTAATAGATTGCCTGCAGCCTCTTATTTGATAATTTCGAGTTTACAGTATTCTTCCAAAGCAAGTGCCAAAAAGGAGGAACCCACAGGTTTTTTCCTTTTTCCCACTAATTTGTGTCTTGACATATTGTGTAGTTCTTTCTCTGATATTTGGTTCTTGTCATATTATGCAGAGACCGTGAAGGAGTTGTATGACAAAATTCTTGAGTCTGTTAACACAAAAAGAACAATGGCTCCAAACGCATGGGCGTGGTCGATGATTGAAAATTGCAAGAACAGAGAGGATATTAAGCTTCTCTTTAATATCTTGCAGAACCTACGCAGATTTGTCGGTTGACTTCTTGCCCCATTTGAGAAGTGAAGTTTTAATTTTTGAGTAGTTGATAAATTCAACTGTCTTTTCTTTCATCGCAGGGATTGTCAAATTTTCGACCTTTGTTGAGAAGTCACAAAAGCATGTGTGCGTGCAAGGGCTCTTGACTTTGGTGAGCTTTATCTACACAAGTTGTGTGCCAAGTTCAAAAATTTTATATCATGCTGATATATTTACCTGATTCTTCTTCTGCATTCAATTGTTGCTACCTACGCTATCATTGCTTGTTCTCAAATGATCTTTTTACCTCAAGCCTGTCATGCTTGGAGAACATATTCAGAACATATTCAGTTGCTTATGAGAACTTTTGACCATCCTGCTGGTAGCTAGTTGTGCTTTTGTGTTTCTTCTTTCCTAGATGCGCCAATTATGTAAACCAGAATTTTGTCTTACGCAGATGCATCACGTCTATTAAGCGCGTGTATGGAACTAACACGACACACAACATATTCAATAAATTGTTTTTCATGTGTAAATGTGTAAAAGGATATTCAATTTAAAGTATGGAACATTGTTAAATGTGTGTATAAACTTGCCCTGTTAAGGTATCCTTCTTCGTTATAGTTCAAATCTGAAAATGAAAAAAAAAAATCAAAAGAACCTTTGGAACTGGAACCGACCTTGGAACTTGTGACGGGGGTAGGTTCCGAGTTCTTGGTTCTGACGGGTAAGTTTCGGGTTCCAAAAATGAGGAACCAGCTGCCCAGGGTAGGTTCCAAGTTCGGACGGAACCGAACCAAAACCTAGAACCGCTTAACCCTAGCCGAAAGTGAGGGAGTTTAATGGGGCCGAAAACTCATTGAAGGGGTGGGCCGGACACACCGGCCCATTCGACTCGGTTTTTTTTAATTGCTTTTTTTATTTATCTATATATATTTTTCCATTTTCATTCTCATCTTTTATTCTTTTTAAGATTTCTTTTGCTTTTTATATACATATATTTTTATATTTTTGTAAAATAAACAGATATCTAAAACGTCGACAAAAATTTGGGTGTCAACAGGCTCTTAACTTCATTCCTATTTCTTTGTCAATGCATAAGCAATCATCTACATGTCCCATCCAAATGATTCTCTCATGATTACATTTGACAGAGATTACTTAAAGTTATTGACACCTTAATTTTAATCCACGCATCAAAATAAATGATGAAAAGGAAAGGGGATTTTTAAATCGGCTTGGTCCAATGCACCTTCAGCCCATGTCCGAATTCACTATTTTTCTCTTTGGGACGTTAGTTCAAACGCTCAAGAGGGAGCGTTCTTTTCAGGGTAAGAAAACGATCTTTGTTGTAGAAGAGGATTCTTAGGCATTGAAAGTTTCTCTAAGCTTTAACATTGTGTCTGTCATGAACGAACGTAATAGCCAATAGCATGAGTCTTATGATATAGTAGATTGACTATCATGTATAAACATTCGATATTTGGTTATCTTTGTGTGATAAGCCCCGACTGTTAATGCGTTGGTATGGTGATCTTTGATTTTGTTTTTGTATATTTCTCAGGTGGTGATGAGAAAGGCAACAAGAAGAAGATGATGGGAGAAAGAAAATTATTATTAGTTAGCAAATGGAAAATGAAGAAAATAGTTAGGTTTAATGAACTTCGGGCTTGAATAGGTTTAATGAGCTTCGGGCTTGAATAGGTTTAATGAGCTTGGGCTTAGCTTGGTTTAATAAATTTGGGTTTACTTCGGTTCTAGAAAATTTGGGTTTGCTTTGTCTAGGTGAATCTTGGCTGGGTTTGATCTTATATGAGTTTGCGCTTAATTCGACTTTGACAAATTGGGCTTCCTTTACATTTGATTTTGAAAAGGTTGAGATAAGAGCCTGTGCTTGTCTTGGGCGAAGCCCGTGAGACCAAAGTTGGCCCATGTTTGGATCCGGCCCAAGTCAGTTAATAAATATCGAATTCTTGTGAGAGTAGCACATTGTTCCAAAATTTGAACTTTCATTTTATCATCAAATCATTTCCGAGGTCATTCAAATGAGACCTCGAAATGTCCGCTAGTTCCATCATGAATAAAAATATATTGAAATAGTCGCATTCACATATACATTACAATGCTGATTTTTTTTTAATCATTTTTATATACCAATTACGTATGTTTTTACATATTAATAAGTAATCCTAGAGCCTCCGGTGGATCAATCGATACATATAATGATTCTTTTTGTCAAGAAGCAATCAGGTATATCAGTAATCACATTATTGTCCCATTATCTAATGATGATTTGCTCTTAAGATGAGATAGCTTTTGGGGAATGTACTTTTAATATGGGGGATAAGCACCACTAAAATAGACTAACTAAAGATGGAGTTAATTAACATTATGATTTCCGTGACCTTAATTAATTAAAAACTACAATTTCTGTGATTGTTAATATGGGGGTGGAATTAGTGTAGGCCATAACATAGTGATAATTACATGATTTCATCATCAAAAGGGTGGTGGGAACTCACGAAGCATTACTCCTTGGTCACCTCATAATTTTCATAATACGAAGGGAACTCTACTTTTCATGTAATAATATCCAATAAGAGTGCTTTAGAGATAAATTATTCGCCAATCAGCGGCAAATTATCAAACCTTGGGAGCTAATTTCTCTTAGCAAATGCGGAAGATGTTGTGGAAGCAAAAGATCTAAAGTAAAAAGAAAATCAATTTCTCGAGCTTCGGATCGATTCAATTTCAAGAACAAGAGGCATTAGCGTGCTTCAATTGAAAGCTCATGTAATTGCCTTTGCTGCTCCTTGAAGCTCACCGTCTTTCGTCCTCGTCAAAATTCCTTCAACATCATGGCTCGTCCTCATCGTCATTCCCGTCCTTGCAAGAGAGAAGACGGAGCTGTTGCCGAGCAGGAGACTCCTCCTCGCAGTAGCCCTCCATTCTTCATACTCTCCAACACGCTAAATTCGCTAGCTCGGTAGCTTTAATCAAATTAAGAGGCTCATGTAAGTCATCAATCTTAATTACCAGCAAATCGAAAGCAATATTTTAGGAAGCGACTCTCCTCCATCAATAAGCTATTTTCAGTTAAGTCACTGTGCGATTGCGACTCCTTATAAGCTGATGGATCAATGCCTCTTCTGTCCCAGAAATTTCAAGCAAATTCCTCTTTCCCGGAAACTAATATCCGCTCACTTCATTGGCAAAACACGAAATCGCTACGTCCCAAGAGAAATCGTCCCTACACGGCGTGTAACTAAGGGATACAGAGACTTACCCGCCTCATGCATCCTTCAATCATCGTTTGACCACAATGAGGCATATCGTCAAAGAGTCACCGCGCATTATCCATTTGACCACACATGGCATAAAGCTGAAGGATGAAGAAGGTTTACGAACATGACACGCGAAGCAGAGCAGAACAGACCATGGGAACTAGCTGAATGTCTTAACTCTCGACAATGAGTGGTAGTGATAGAGGTGAAATGTAGAGCTGGAACAGCGAATACCGAACTGAAGACGTGTCAGATCGATCTCTCTCTCTCTCTCTCTCTCTCTCTCTGGCATTTCGTCAAACGTGTGATTACCACAATGAGGACGTAAGAACAGAGCAACCGCGCGGGATAGAGGTAAGACCTTGATGATCGGAGAAGAGATTCAAACTTCTCAATCAGAACAAATGGCGACGAGGATGCATCAATGGAGAAAACCCAGCAACGGAGCGTTGGCGCGATGACCAGATCGTCGCCACGCCTAGGCACCAAGTCACGCACAAGATTTTGCCACCGCCATCGCTTTGGAACATCTGGCAAGCTTCTCAGGCTCCTCCTAATCCTGAAACTGTTTGCTTTCCCGATTGCTTGAGTCCACTGAACTGCCAATAAAAGAAGATCAATGAAGGAGTCCGAGGATTTTGCAATGATGATGCTAGACAACTATGGAAATCCAGCGATGGAATTGCTCGACAGAGATACTCAAGATGCGACCCGAAACGGATCCAAGTTGCAACTGCGGGGCTGAAGGCGCGGTGCAGAGAGCTCCGCCATGGGAGAAACCCGGAGATCACCGTCCGAAGGTCGGACGACACGACGGCGAGGAGGTGGAGATCCCCTCTGGCGAAAATCCAGTCATCGAAAACGGGCTAACTACTAGGCTTATGTCTGGGCTGCGTTTGATGAGCCTAAAAGAGGAATTGAGTCTGCTAATTGTCTAGCTGGCTGAAGACACGAACTTGGGCTGATGTGTTGGATTAGAATTGATCTCTTTCTCTTCTTCTTCCTTTTTTTGTTTTTGGTCAATTTATTTAATATCTATTTTTCTTGAACTTTCCTGCTTTCTATTTTAATCCTTCATTTTTTTATTCTTTTAAACCAATTCTTCATCTGTCGATTAAAATTTAGGTTCCAATAATCCTTCTTATTTTCAAGAATTTTTTCGAATGTATTCCTACACTATTAAATATTAGAAATTAACCATTCGATCAATAAAGTCTTTCTAGAATGCTTTTACATTGCTCTAAATTATAGAGGAGAAATTTCCTAGGACTCTGCACCATGCCACCGAGTCATTGAATCAGTGTTTCTTTACAACTCGGTATCTGTATGATAGACTTCGGTTTGAAATAGTCTCTATAAACACAATCATTTTCTAACTTGATCAAGTAAACTAGCCTTCCCTCTTAACATGATGCCTCCTTCAATATAAAAATCATCCGTCGACGTTAACATGAAAGCAGCAGAATGACTATATAACTAAGCATGTTGGCCGACTCTTTTATTTTATAATACTCGATTGTCTAAAAGTCACCGTTCTTATCTTGATTGAGGTGGCCGATGGCAGTGGTCTTCTTTTATTTTTACATTGGATAATTTGTACTCGTAGTAGTGTGCTACCAAGTTTTCCCTTTCCAAAGAATTGACCGGTACTTAATTAAGTCCTTAACATGGGTTACCGAACACCATGGTCCACACCCAGGAAATCACTGGTATTTTTATTTGATTATTTTTCAGTCCATAGCATTTTGATTTTTCTCACTATATCCCTTCATACATAAAGTGAGTGTCTTTTTCTAATTTTAATTCAATCAATAAAAATTAAAAATATAAATAAACTTATTAGAACTTAATTGATTTATGGAGCTTATAAGCTGTGCCACAGGTCCTAGCATTCATGCTCCTTGATGATCCAAAACAAAAATGTGGACTAAAAGACGCCATTTCCCTCCAAAGGAGGAGGGGGAGGGGTTACAAACGTGAACTTTATTTTTTTAGTTAAATTTTGGATATTGATCAAGCCCATATTTCTAACACACTAATCAAAGGCTCGATAAGGATGGAAAAATGTTAATGGGACTTAAATAAACTCTCATATTCTAAGCAAGCCATCTGATGGTATCTCAAATAGAGATGTAAATATTGAATCATTTCAAAGCATGAGAAGACAATGTGATCTTATCATTTGCCGCATCAAAATAATTTTGTCCGTCTCTTTTTTCTTTCCCTAACCTGTCACAATGAAAGAATCTAATATCTGCCAACATTTATATTGCTTATATTATGTTTGTGTATATCTACACCGCATTATCATTAAGATATGACAAATACGTGATTGGCTCTATTTAAGGATATTGCAATGGGCTTCCCATCCACATCAATCATATGCAAATCAATCATCAAAGGAAGCAAAACCATACCATTTAACTAGGGTCTATCTTCACTTAAGAAATTCTATTGAATGCGAGTACACTTTTTCTTTATGATAACATAATCATTTTTTTGTCAGAGTAAAATAATCATGTTCACTTAACATCATATCTTGCAATTATCGAACATCAATAATGTGACGCTTAATCATTTTTGTTTTATTAAAGAATGACAAATGATGGAAAATAGATTTATCTTTACAATACAATATTATGCTTACTGAACCCTAGGATTGACATAGTTGGTTGGGGAATAAAGGAATTCCAGCTTAAGAATTGGAGATTGCCGATTAGGACCACACACATTGCGTGCAAACTACTTTGGATTTGAGTCACCTACACAATCCGAAGGCTTGAGCTTAACCGATTCATTGGGCTTGCAGGATATTTCGTAGGCTTGTTAGTAGACAGGTTTCCAAGCCTATGCCCCTAGATTATGCACACACAAAAAAAAGAAGAAAAAAGATGCTTACTTTAGGAGAATCCTAATTTTATATCATAGTTATTGTAGTATGCATTTATTCCTCATAATCTAGATAGTTATTAAACAACAAACCCTTATCAACTTAATTACAAAGAGAATGTCACCCGTGACTTTAATTAGTATAACATTTTTTTCGTTAGAAAATAGTCATAAACTTTGCAAATAGTCATAATAAATATGCAGACTTAGGATTGATTTGACATTCTAGTGGAACAATTATGGTTGGCAAATAAACAACTTCAAATTTTCCATTTTTCCCCTCAAAGGGTTGATTTGAGGCACTATCTATTAACAAATATGTGAAAATTGAAAGATAACACATGAAAAGTCAACACGTATTTTCATCTAATTGTCCATATTAATTAGATATGATGGTCTAAGTTAGCCCAAGTCCAATATGTCAATAAGTAGAAAAATGTTCATAAAATTGGATCAATAACATCCGACCGAAAGATATATATAAATCAATAACATGGCCAGTGAATCAATGTTTGTCATTGGCGGTACAGAAAAGGAGGGAAACTTATTATGATTACATGAAAAATTAAATTATGACTTGCTAAGACATTAAGTTACGTGAAAACCAAAATTCAAAATTTTTGACAGACAAAATATGACTGTTCTTCATATCAAAAAAGACAAATCAGCTATATTTCTCGCCTAAATCATTATTTTTCCAAACGACGCACTATTACTAAACCAATTTTCTAGCATGTTTCAAAATAACAAAGAAAAGAAAGTTCTTGTTAGTGAAGGAGCACAACCAAATAAGGGGGCATAATTGTAAACCTAAAACTCAAGTCATTGTTGACACCTAAATTTTGACTAATCATTTAGTAATTAATTGCATAAAAATTTAGGGATTAATCTTTAACTCCTTTAAAAAAAAATAGTAAAATTGCATTTCATGTAGTCGCATTTGCATCGGTACTAAGAGAACAACAAGAAGCGGGGCTCGCGGTCGATTGCATGCACAAAGCGATGGTCTCTCTCTCGCTGGTCTGAATGCACATAAGAGAGAAAGTAAAAAATGATGAGGAAAGAAGCTCTCGCACGTCCATTATCTATTCCACATTAATGCATGCACAAATTCCGTGGACGTGCGGATTCTGGGGAAATCTTCAAAGAAGCAAAAACAGTCCATAATATTATATAATATATCAGCTTTGGTGACGTAATTCATTGAAGAAGGAACCTCCTCATTAATGCATGTAGATACACACACGAAATGGGGGACGTAAAAATCATACATGCGCCTGCAAGAAGATTTCCTTGCGGAAGAGTGGAGTGGTGGCCCAAAGAAAGGTCTGGATAAGATTAAAAAAGGGAAAAGTTCAGCTTAAATCCTGGAAAAGTTGCGGCTGCGTCTTGTCACAATAATGTTGGCTATCTTCAAGAGGCAATGGACGGCCTATAAATAAGACCACAAGAAACCGCGTCAAGGGGGAAAGAAAATTTCATTGGAGGGAAAGCGAAAAAAAAAAAAAGTTTTCACGGTGAGGGCTTCTCCTTCGGTGAAAAGAAGAGAAATAGAGAGGTTTGTCGAAAAAAAAAAAAAAACAAAAGGTTAAGCCAGAAAGAGAAAAAAGGTACACTGAAAGTACAGAGATAGAAAGAGAGAGTACGAAACGAGAGAAGGAAGTGCGAAAGAGAGGCGCCTTGTTCTTCTCCTTCGCTGAACTTTCCGCTAGTTTCTCTTTGCCCGCGTCCACGTTCGCTCCACCGTACCTCCACCAACCCACAACGAACCGCGCGCGGCTCCTTCTCCGCCGCTCCGCTGCCGACCCGCCGCCAAACCGGAGGCCGAGCCACCGCACGCCCGAGCAACTCTACTGCTGCTTCCGCTCGCTCGTGACTGCGGCCATCGAGCCACCGCACGCCCGAGCAACTCCACCGTGCTTCCGCTCTGCTCGTGACCTGCGGCGGTCGAGCCCCGTTCGTCGTCTCTGAGTACGCCACCGTCCAACGCCGCGAGCACCCTCCTCCGGCGCCACCTCCGTTCGCTCGCCTCTGCGGCTCGAGTTTTCGAGCAACACACCTGCAAGGCCACTTCTGCACTGCCTATGCTCTTCTCGGAACCCCGAACTCTCTCGCCGTTGCAACCCGCTCGGCACCCGTTAGTCACCGCGCCAGCAACCTTTCTCCTTCCGGCGAGTTCCGAGCCCGAGCCCCCTCCCCCGTGCGCCACCGTCCCCGACGCTGCACCAGCACCTCGCACCCCATTGTGACGCCGCAAGTACCCTCCAGCCCACACTCCTTTGCGCGCCTCGACCGCTCGCACCAGCAACCCCCGACGCCGCATTTTGCCGCCCTCGGCCCGCTCCCACCACCTCGCCGCGCACCGCAACCCGACCGATGCAACACACCACCCGCAACCTCGCTGCTGCCACCGGTCAGCCCACCACCTGTCCACTGCCGCCGGTCCTCGCCGGAGCTCGAACGCCCGGTGACCAACTATCCCCGGACGACAACCTGCTTCCCTTCGGAGACCCAGAGCCCAAGCCTTGCGTGGGGAAAGGAAAAGATAAAAAAACAAAAGGGGAACATTAGGTATTTTTTTTATTATTATTTTATCTTTTTTTTTATATAGTTTATAGTTTGTTTTTATATAGTTTCTTAGTGTGATTATTCATTAATGCATGATTGAAATTCCAATGTGAAATAACCCCTCAAATTAGGGATTAGGAGTCCGATTTTCGCGCCTGAAATCCGACTCACGATCTCTTGCAAAAATCGACAATCCAATCTCATGCCCGAGATTTGATTCGCGATTTAATTTAAAATTGACCAACCCGATCTCATGCGCGAGATACGGCTCGTCAATTTTGGGTATTAATCTTATCTTGATTGGATTGAATATCGGGTTATTTGAATTAACTTTTGTTTTTGCATAAAAAATTTTCAAAAAATGCAAGTTAGATTAGGCCTAGGGTTGGCGCATTTAGTTTTTTTAAAAAAATAAAATAAAATAACAAAAATCCAAAAAAGGCGTTCATTTGGGATATTAATTTTCTTAGTTTTTTTTTTAGAATTGCACGTGTCAATTTAGAATAGGATTTTTTATTTTAAAAAAATCATCATGCATTTTAGAATAGAATTGCATGTCTCATTTTTAGATCAATTTGCATCTTAAGTTAGAAATTGCTAGATTAAGATAATGTCTCAGTTTAAATTAGGATTTAGCATGACTTAATCCTAAGTTTAAACTGGATGGAATTTTAATTTAGCTAGGTATTTTTATTTTTCTTAATTTTGAATATCATGGAAAATACAAAAATTTGTCTTTATATAAACTAGTTTCAATTTTTAGGATAAATTGCATTTTTAGGAACAGGAATATCATGGGCACGTCATGTAGGAGTAGGCTCATTTAATTAAAAATTGCCCGTCATTATAATTAGGTCATTTTGATTTGCATATTTAATTATTGCATATTCATTAAGAAAACACAAAACAAAACAAAATATTTTACTCATGTCATGTAGTTTAGAACGCATTGTTATGCCATTTCATGTTAGATTAGATGCACTTTGCATGGTTCGCATTGAAAAAGTGAAAACAAAATAAAGAAATTGCGTGTTAATTAGAAATCATATCTAGGGTTGTTGATATGAATTCTGATATAACATTGCGAGATGCTTTCGTTGTTATGAGGTAATCCTGCCATTTATTCACTGATTTATTTGGGTGTTAAATTGGTGGTTTGTGCACTCGCATGATCACTTTACATGTTAGGGAGGTAAATTAAAATCAATTCAAGCTGCTTGCAAAATATTTTTTTTAAAAGAAAAGGTACCGAAAGGGCATTAGACAAGTCTAGTGTAACCAAGTCCCTGAACTCATTTAATCTCTGGTTCGTAGAGTAAAGTAATTCTCCCATTACTTTACTTGGGTTTCTAATCGACCCACCCAAAATAGATTAGTGGCGACTCCATGATAAAAATCATTTGCATGTTAAGAACTTAAACCCTAAGTCGCGAATTGGTATGTGCTTGGGAGAGCCCGAGTTAAGTTTAGGCTTAATAATCCATTAGCCGAACCCTTAGGTGGTCCAACCCGCTTCGGGAGGTCGCGACGGCTTGGCGACTCCTGGGGACTTGAGTTGAAACTCTTAGTGGACTTAGGCCAATTTTCTTTTTGAAAAATATTTTGTTTGGCAGCAAGGATTCCAGGTACATCCCTAACATTTAAGGTGTTAAATGTTCTTGCGGAATGGGAGGTATAAGGGAAGTGTTTGCTGACCTTTGTTTTGTAGGGAGGGGTAGGAATGAATGGTTTATTTTCATGAATGAAGTGTTGTTTGATATAAACTGTCGTGCATGTCTTGCATCTAGCACTACACTATTGCACACACAACCCGCTGCCAGACCTGGGCCGCATAAGATCATCTAGGATGGTATTGAGATGGATATCACTTTGACCGCATGCTCGCGGTATGAGTCGCCCATCTCAATCCCGAAGTTTCTTTTTCTGGCGTCAAGAGTACCCACCTTGGTTCGCATGCCCGCAACCCAGGTCGGCTCTTTGACCAAGCCGAAGTCATGAGGACCCTACTTAGTTCGCACGCCCGCGGCTAGTCTGATCATTCTTGTGGCTTCACTTTGTTAAGCCTTATAGACTAGAAATCGAGCCACTTACCATGCGCATGTCTATGTGATTGCCCTTTGTTTATTGGTAAAGTAAGTTCTCTAAATTCTCGCCTTTGCAATTTACTTACTCTACCGTATTATTTTGTCACCATGGCATTAGGATTTTCCCGAGTCTTGATCAATATACAATGGGAATACCGGACATTCGAATTATTCTCCCTCAAAGGAAGAGCTTAGCGCATGGTGGGACAAGTTAGACCAAGCTGGCCGTCAATTTGTAGAGTCACACATTAGTTGACTACTTCCATTGCTGCGCATCAACATTCATGGCGGCCTCATCCAAGCACTTGCTCATTGTTGGTGCCCCGAGACTTCTACTTTCATCTTCGGCGGTAAGCATGAACTCACGCCCACCTTGGAAGAGTATAGCATTGCCATAGGAAAACCTTTGAAAGCTGAATTAATTAGCCCACCTATCGGAATAGACCCCGTTGTAGCCTTATCCGATTTTCTGAGAATTAAGGAGGACAATGTAAGAAAGGTTTTAAAAAGCTCACCGCAATACATGTCATTTATCTTTTCTAAAAGAATGTTTTGAAAATGGCAATTCATTTCAAATGAGAAGGGTTTTCCTTTTAGCTTTCTTTGGGTTTATACTTTTTCCTCATTGCAAGAATGCTATTAACCCTTTAATGGCTCACTTAGTTGAACAAGTGTTTGGAGGAAAAAATTTCGTAAACACTATTTTGGCTTAAACATTTCTTTCCCTCACTTGATTTAAAGGAAGCGGTGATAAGACCTTCCATTCCTCTCCCGAGCTTTTACAAATTTGGTTTCTTTCTCATATAAAAGGGTTTGGTGGTTCAATGACTATACTTGATGTTAATAACTCTAATCACCCTATTATGAGATTTGAGAACAACCAAAAACATGCACCGGATTACCATTACTCTAGGTGGCTAGCTTTCATGAAAAAACCAACTTCCAAGGGTTTCCTATGGCATGCTAAGTAGTTCCAAGTTCGTGTGGCGAGACTTTCATGTGGAGGTGTTGGCCCAATCCCTCTACTAGGGATTCACCGAGCAACGGAGTACTATCCAACTAGAGTGACCCGTCGGTATCAAGTTGTGCAAGAGCTTCCCCCGGCATTGCAAGCGAGATCCACTCCGAGTCGGCTTCATTGATGGAGACCGAGGCCATGAAGATTCCATTCTCACAATTAAATCAATGTGGGATATGTGCCAGCCACGAAAACTCAAGTGGCCCGAGGAGGAGTTGAAGGGCAAAGAAATGAAGTACTATGCCTCAATTAAGTACATCCAACAACACAAGATTCCGGAGAAGTTACTCCCAAAGATACCGAGGTGCCGCTGAACATCACCAACCGCGGCTGAGAATAAACGCCTCAAACGGGTTGCTGAGAAAGCTCAGGAGGAGAATAAGCGATTGCGCCGAGTGGTGTCCCGAGTGTATATTGATCAAGCTAGATGAAGTGTTTGAGTCAATCTTGTTGTTTCATTTCTAGATTAATGTTTAGGAAGTTGAGTCATTTACCTTCCTAGTATGTTTGTTTAGGGCTTTTTGAGCTTCTACTTCATTAATGAAGTGCTTGAATCAATCTTGCTTCTATTTTGTTAGTATTGTCAAAAACTCCATTAATGAATAAAAGTTTTAGACCATTGCCATGGACCGGTGTATTTCATATGAGATACTTATTTTTGTCCGTTTCTTCAAATTAGGTGATAACGGATCTTCCACGTTCGCCCATCATTACACGATCAAGAGCAAAAATGGCCAGCCAAATCGAAATGCGTGATCGTATGACCGCCGTGGAAAATCAACTCCAGCAGATTGCTCACCTCTATGCAACTTATGACGGATCAAATGCAATCTCTCCAAGTGAATCGAGACTCTTGCATCCGCTCTCCCGAGATAGTAGTCCCAAAGCGGACGATCAAGGCCCAAATAGGTGATGATGACATGCCGGAGCGGAGGATGACCCACTGTTTGTCACAGCTGAAAAGGCTAAGCCCGACAATGTCCCTAAGGCGGAGCAAGATGAATGCTTCGCCAAACTTGAAGAGAAACTGAAACAATCGCAAGAATCGCAGAATTCACTCCCGTTCGACTTGTCGGTTTATGAGAAAGTCAAAGTGCCAAAGAAGTTTAAGATGCCGGAGTTCGAGAAATACGATGGTACTTCCTGCCCAAAAGCTCATTTGCAAATGTACCACGTACGCATGGCCCAATACGTCAAGAACGAGCCCCTTATGATCCAATCGTTTCATGCAAGCTTGACTGGGCCCGCACTCAACTGGTACATAATGAAAAATGTAAACCTTCTCGACACTTGGAGTGAAGTGGCTGATGCTTTCTGAATAAGTTCAACATGGACATTGCACCTTCCCGAGAGGATCTTGAGCGGATGGAGAAGAAGAAAAGTGAGTCATTTAAGGAGTATGCTGTAAGGTGGCGAAACTTGGCGGCTCAAATCACTCCAGAGCCTACAAACAAGGAGTTGATGAAGTTGTTCGTCAAGACTCTCCCATATGAGTTCCGTAACCGGATGGCTAGCACATACGTTGAGAACTTCAACCAACTTATCCCAGTGGGTGAACGGATCGAGATGGGGCTAAGGGATGGATGGTTCAATGAACCAACTCTTCAAGGCAAAGGTTCACCATGAAGAAAGATAAAGAACCAACCATTGAAGTCAATGTTGCATATGCGCAACCAGCCCTTAGTAAGCCTCCGATGGTTCATGTCCCTAAGAATCAACAAGATGGAGGCCGAGTGCCTATACAGGCGGCAATTCACCAAAAGATAGTTCTCTCCTCTTCTGGCCCTCTATCTCGGGTCTTACCGATACTCCGAAACAAGGGATTGATCTCCCACGAACCAAAGCAGCCCAATGCTGAAAAATTCTCCAACTATGACCCCTCCAAAAAATGTGAGTATCATATGGGAGAGGTCGGCCATTCAACGATGAATGTTTGACTTTGAAGCACAAGATCCAAAATTTGTTGGATACTAAGGCATTTTCTTTCCGTACCACCCAACCGAATGTCAAGAAGAATCCATTGCCAGAGCATGAAGGAAACGTGAATGCAATCTTTGAGGTCAATGCGCCAAAAAAAATGAACTTGAAGGTGTCTGTCAAAGATATCTATAGCGGATTAGTTAGAGTTGGTTACTATCCGACAGATGAGAATCCTCCCTCGCCTACCATGAAGGAAAGGGTTCAAGAAATGGTTAAGGCTGGCGTGATTGTGTATGCTTTGATCAAGCTGGAATAGTGTCAACTATCTCGAAGTCATCATTGATTGGGAGAAAGAATTTGCTAAGCTAAGCGTTGAAAAGAGTGAACCGTGATCCATTGATCGAGGACATGCCCCCACTTGAGGATGCCTCCGACCATGAAGAATTGATAGTGGAAGTGCCTTCAACTAATGAAGAAATAATTATTGAGATGCCCCAGCTGTATGAGTACAAGGATAACAAAGCAGTCCCCTGGTCATACGAGCTAGATGTTGACGATTACAAGGTCTGGCGGATCTATGCTCAAGCTAATGCCCAACCCGCGAAAACCGATTCTGATGAAAGAGGCCAAAGAATTTCTGGCTATAATCAAAGCAAGTGAGTATAACGTGGTCGACCGGTTGCGGAAATTGCCCGCTCAAATCTCTTTACTTGAACTCTTGCAAACGTCTCCTACACACCAAAAGTCTCTAATGAAGGTTTTGAGCGAAGTTCATGTACCAAAAACGATCGAGGAAGACAGGTTGGAGGAATTTGTAGGGTCGATTCTTCTTAAGGACTTAATAGCCTTTTCTGATGAAGAATTCCCTCTTGAGGGGAGGGGACATAATAAGGCGTTATATATATCCGTCAAGTGCAAGGCGTCCCATGTGGCTCGAGTACTCATTGATAATGGGTCTGCCTTGAATATTTGTCCATTGGCGACTCTTCACCGCCTTAAAATATATCCGTCAAAAATAAATGCTGCAAAAACCTCCGTCCGAGCTTTTGATGGTACGAGAAAGGAGGTGATAGGGGAGACCCACCTTGAACTGCAAATAGGACCGGTGATGTTCAACGTCCTTTTCCAGGTGATGGACATTCCTACCACATTCAATTTCCTATTGGGGCGTCCTTGGATTCATATTGCTGGAGCTGTGCCATCAAGTCTTCACCAAAGCGTGAAATTTGTTGTCAAAGGAAAACTAGTCATTGTTCATGGCGAGGAGGATCATCGGATCTATCATGAGACGGCCATCCCCTATGTCGAGCCGGAACGTAGGGAGGAGTCAAGTTACCAATCGTTCGAGCTTGTATCCACTATTCATGCATCTCGAGGATTGACAGCACCCATTCCCGATGTGTCGAATGCAGCGATTATGGTAGCAAGAGTAATGGTTGGAAATGGCTTTATTCCCCGGCCGTGGACTTGGTAAAAAAGAGCGGGATATCCGGAATCCTATTGAAGCCCCTCGAAGGTCTCGTTCTCTTTGGATTAGGGTACCATGGAAAGGGTGGAGGACATGAACAAGAGAGGAAAAACTCATTACTCCTCGATATCCGCGAGACATTCCCTGGCCCTGCTAGAATGATGCATGATGAAGGAGGAGTGATCGCCACCCGAGGTATCGTACCCGATGGATGGAGTGGCATGGACGACCCGACAACTTCAAAGACGAGAGGATCCGATGATGGCATGGAAGGAATCACGACTCTATTCGATGATCTCCTCATAGGTGCCATTGATGAAGAACCATCGGAGGAAATGGGTGCTAGCCCACAAGAGTAACACGTTTACTTTTCTGCACTCCCTTGCGTGGGAATCTTATCTCTTTTAGGATTTGATGTTTTCTAGGGTTTGCTTATCGTATTCTGCATGTCGTTTGTCAGGAGTTGATGTTTGCTAGGGTTTGATTGTTAGGGTTTCGTTTCACTTTGATTGCCATACTTTTCAATCCAATAAATGTAATTTGGTTGATGAATATCAATTACAATTACAAACTTTATTTTGAGGGCATGATGGGGTATACCAAACCAGCTCGTTGATGATATCCAACCGATGAAAGAAAAGAAAAATCAAGGAGAATTCGAGGCTGGGCTTCATCATGCTTCCTCGTGACAAAAAGCTTTTCCAAAATGTTTTGCCAAAATTCTTTAAAATAAAATAAAAATTTGAAAAAAAAAATCAATCAAAAAAAATTCAAAAGGAAGGAAAATTCAAAAACAAATAGAAAAGAAATTCATGCCTTTTAGCCCTGTTTGTCTTTTTGAACTATCCATTTTCGGAGCAAATTTATGATAGGCAAAGAGGAGAAAATGGTCCAATCCAATGTCATGAGCGATGACGGTGATGACCCTGATGATCCAAATGGTGACTCCATTGGAGTACAACAAAGTTGGGAGCAACATGAAAAACCCAAAGTTCTCACCTCTGAGCAAACCGTCACTATCAATCTGAGTGATGCCGAGGAGCCCAAAGAGATAAAGATTGGGGCAAATCTTCCCAAAAATGAGGCTGAGCATCTAACTCAGTTGCTAAAAGAATATCAAGATATCTTTGCTTGGACATACGCCGATATGCCAGGTTTAGATCCATCAATTGTGGAACATTGTTTGCCCACTAATCCAGGACGTGCATCCTAAGAAGCGAAGCTCAGGAGGACTAAACCAGAGCTCTCGAAGAAGATAGAAGAGGAAGTAATGAAACTTCTCAAAGTGGGGTTCATCGAAGTCTCATAATACCCTGAATGGGTGGCCAACATAGTACCGGTCATGAAGAAAGACGGTCGAGTCCGAGTGTGTGTTGATTACCGTGATTTGAACAAGGCCAGCCCAAAGGATGACTTCCTATTGCCACATATCGATGTTCTCGTGGATAGTACTGCCGGATTTGAACTATTCTCTTTCATGGATGGTTTTTCTGGCTACAACCGAGATACGCATGAAGGATGAAGACAAAGAGAAGACAACATTTATCACCCCGTGGGGAACCTTTCATTATAAGGTTATGCCCTTCGGACTCAAAAATGCGGGGGCAACTTACCAACGAGCCATGGTTACATTGTTCCATGACATGATGCATGAAGAAATTGAGGTATATGTTGATGATATGATTGCAAAAACCCGACTGGAAAAGTCATGTTGAAACCCTCAAGAAGTTATTTGATCGTCTCCGTGAATTCAAACTCCGTTTAAACCCTGCCAAGTGCGTGTTCGGGGCAGCATCAGGAAAATTACTTGGGTTTATGGTGAGTAGCAAAGGGATCGAGATTGACCCATCTAAAGCCAAGGCAATATGTGAATTGCAACCTCCGTCGACAGTGAAGGAGGTTCGGAGTCTCCTAGGGAGACTGAATTACATTGCACGATTTATTTCCCAACTCTCTGAGACCGCTAAGCCGTTCTTCAAACTCTTGAGGAAAAATGTACAAGTTGAGTGGAATGAAGAATGTCGAGAGGCGTTCGATAAGTTGAAGCAATATTTGATAAATCCACCGGTTCTTGTCCCACCAATATCGGGGCATCCTTTGATTTTATACCTCACAATCCATAGTGAGTCACTCGGCGCGATGTTAGCTCGGAAGAGTCCCGTGGATCGAAGGAACGGGCCATTTATTACCTCGTAAAAAGTTCACTTTGTCTCGGAGCTAAAGTATTCGATGCTGAAAAAACTTGTCTTTGCGTTAGTATGGGTATTGCATAGACTGCGACAGTACACCTTGCATTACCAAACGTTTCTCGTGACTGAGAACGATCCCATCAAGTATTTATTTAATCAACCAGCTTTGGTGGGTAAGCTAGCCAAATGGCAGGTCTTGATTTCGGAATTCGACGTGCAGTTCATGCCACAAAAATCAGTTAAAGGCCGAGTAATTGCTGATTTATTGGCTGAGAATCCTAGAACCTTCAATGATGATGATTGTCCTCTGGATGATCGTATTTTGGCCATAAATGAATATGCATGGTCCATGTTCTTCGATGGAGCTGTGAACATGTCCGGTTATGGTACTGGGGCAGTATTAATATCCCCAAACGGACAACACCACCCAGTAGCCGCAAAATTAATATTCTCATGCACTAACAATATAGCTGAATACAAAGCTTGTATTCTCGGACTTTAGGCTGCAATTGAAATGAGAGTGGCCAAATTGAAAGTATATGGAGATTCCGCACTAATCATACTCCGGACGTAGGTGAATGGAAGACCGGGGATGCCAAATTACTTGCCATATCATAAGTACCTCGAAAAGTTGGTGAAGGAGTTCGATGAAATCTCGTTTGACTATTTGGCTAGATCTCATAATCGGTTTGCCGATGCCCGGGCAACATTGTCATCCATGTTGCAAGTTCGATGGTTTAGAAGTTGAGCCTTTGAAAATTGAGGTTTTAGCCAAACCTTCTTATTGCATGGCTGTGAATGAAGAGCTTGATGAGAAGCCATGGTATTATGACATCATGAACTATATTCAAAAGCAAGAATTTCTGAATGGAGCACTTCAAATTAGATAGAAAATACATAATGAAGATGGCCTCAAAGTTCTTCGTCGTGGTAAGAACTTATACAAGAGATCTTATGATTCGGTTTTATTGAGGTGCGTAGATGAAGCGAAGCTACCCAAATCATGCAAGAAGTGCATGAAGGAGTTTGTGGCCCACACATGAATGGGCACATGTTAGCCAAGAAGATTATGAGACTAGGTTAGTATTGGCTTGCGCTGGAAAGTGACTGCATACAGCATGTTAGAAGTTGCCATCGTTGTCAAATTCATGGAAATAAAATAAATGTTCCTCCAACGGAGTTGCACCAGCTATCTGAGCCATGGCCTTTCTCAATGTGGGGGATCGATGTGATTGGCCCAATAAATCCCAAAGCTTCAAATGGGCACCGGTTCATATTGGTGGCAATAGATTATTTCTCAAAGTGGATTGAAGCTGCATCATATGCTAATGTCACGGCTCGAAACGTTGTGAAGTTTATTCGGCGTGACATAATCGCCCGTTATGGTGTCCCTGAAACAATTGTCACTGACAATGGGACAAATCTGAATAACAAGTTCGTTGATGAGTTGTTCAGTGAGTTCAAAATCAGGCATTTGAATTCATCACCATACCGCCCACAAATGAATGGAGCTATTGAGGCAGCTAATAAGAACATTAAGAAGATCCTGGCTAAGACGGCCGAGAATTATCGAGATTGGCATGACAGGTTACCTTTTGCTTTAATGGCGTATCAGACATCGATCCGAACATCTACCGGGGCGACCCCTTTCTCCTTGGTTTATGGCATGGAGGCAGTCTTGCCTGTGGAAGTAGAAATCCCCTCTTTGAGAGTCTTATCCCAAGTGGAATTGTCCGAGGCATAATGGACACAACAAAGGTTCGAGCAGTTGAATCTGATTGATGAGAGAAGGTTAAAAGCTCTTTGCCATGGTCAGGCATATCAACAAAGAGTAGCCAAGTCTTTCAATAGAAAGGTACGGCCGAGACACTTCGAAGTGAATGATCTAGTTCTAAGAAAGGTGTTGCCGATTTTTCCTGATCCTGGAGGCAAATTTGCTCCAAATTATAGCGGCCCGTATATGGTGAAGAGGGTACTCCACAGGTGCCTTAATCTGACGAAATGGATGGTCGAGAGTTTTCTAATCCCGTGAACTCTGATGCTGTGAAGAAGTATTACCCTTGAAAGAATTTGTTGTGAATTAAAGGAACTCATTTCTTCGTTGAATTGTGTGAGAATGGATTGAATGAGATGAGAAGTAGGCCATGTTCCATACACATATCGAATTCATTTGGTTCGGTATATCGACGTGTTGACCTAGTGTCAGTTCAATTAAATAAAAAAGGAAATGCCTTGAGGACACCACCAGCGCCTCGGCCTGGTGGCAAGGGGAATGAAAGGGTGCGAGAACGACCGGGGTTCGATCCTGGAAATGGCAAAAGTTTGCCACACAAAAAAAAAAAATAATAAAAAATTTTTTTTTTTACCAATCCTTTTTCTTTCTTAAGCTACAAACTCTTTGTGTTCAAAGCTGATGAGTTCATGAAGTACTTGTGACATTTCAAAGGAGAATTTTGCGTGATAGTTTTACTGTTTAATTACCAATTCCACCGAGGATTGTCACCATCGATCAAGTTAATGAATGATGTGGAATGAATTGAACATGCTAAATGAGACATGTCGGGATGATGAAAGGCAAGCCTTATCCTATACACAGTCCTTTACTCATATACTGGTGAGATGAGTGTAGGAAATTCCATGTTTCTAAGGAAAAGAGTTTTCTCGCGAAAGGTACGATGATCGAAATGATGAGAGGCGGTTCATTCTCTATCCCAAACACTATGTGATCATCCATTGTTTAAACCCTTTTGAGCCCACGCACGTGAATAATTTTAAATTACCCCTGTCAAAAACCACCCCACATTGGGGCAAGCTAGAGGTAAGACGACATCATGAGGTGAGGAAATTGATAGGGATATTCTTGCTCTCACTTGCATCAATCTTCAGGTATTACTATTACATTGAATTCATACGGTAATTTAAGTGCCTTAAGATGATGAAGAGCGGTTCTTTCTCTATCCTACACACTTTATCCATTGTGTAGCCCCTTTGAGCCTGTAAATTCATTTCATTTAAGCCCAATTGGTGATCATCCTCCACACTGGGGCAAGGCAAAAGGCAAATGTCCAAGCAGCAAAATCCCGAGTGCTGACAAAAAATGAAAACTCTTCAAGAACCCAAGATGTTAAAGCATTACGTGGTTATTCAAAAAAAAAAAAAAACAAAACAAAACAAAACAAAAGGGGCATGAAAAAGCAGTGTGCCTGGTAAAAGCAAGGCCAATGCCCATGGAAAATGAAAGAAAGAGTCAAGATAAATGATTATCAATTTGTAAAAAGGGTGTATTCCCAGTGGAGTGGTACTCAAAGAACTCAAATGCCAAGTTTTTATAGTACCTATGAGGAAAATCCCAATGGTGAAGAAGAAGACCGGTGACAATGCCAAGATGATCACCAATTCTCATCCCCCTATACACATTTTGAGCCTAATGATCCGTTCACTTCTCAATCCATGAACTTAACCTACGCTATGTCCCTTACAAAGTCTCTTCAGATTAGGGCACCAAAATTAACTTAGGAATTCATATGCTTAAAAGCATCGCTCGAAGAAGTGCGAGCAAGACCATTTTTATCTCATTTCGCAGGTTCCTTGACTTGTAAACCCGAAAATGATTGCGAAGTATTGTTCTTTCATTAGCCTTGACTCGAAGAGTCCCTCTTTGTTGAGCCATTGACCGAGCCTCGATAAAGACCTCTCATTGACAAGGTCGTACCGCTTGCGAGAATACTCGAACCCTTATTGACATGATGAAAGTAAGATGGAGTGATTCTGTGATCCCACATTAATGGTCGGGACAAAATAGCCTTCTTAATGAGAGTGAGTGAAAGTCCTTGCTAACTGAAAGTCTCTCATTTGGTATTCTTGAAAATCCATGTCATGAGTGAAAATTGTCTTAAACGATGATTCTCCCCAGTGGAAATTTGGTGGTGCAAATAGGGTAAAACCATCATGCATAAATCTTGATGGAATGGATAAAAGCTTTAGTGGATTTTGGAGTGTGCTGAATTACTTACTTCTTTGGCAAATGCATGTATTTTTGCTCTAATCATGTCGACGGGTAATGTTTCCTTGGAGACCCAAGAGCTCCCGACATTTATGTTGCCTTTCGAAGCCTCGAGGTGAGAAACCTCCATGAATATTTGAAGTACATCCTCGATGTTCCAAAATTTCTGTCTACCAAGAGGTAAGTGACCCTCACGAATATCCCGGGTTCATCCTAGGTATTCCCAAATTCTTGATATATGTCTCAAAACTAGTTGTTAACCATTTCACTCTGGATGTGGATGCTTTCCGATCTTTTCGTTATACCTTAGTCTGGGTCTAGGTATTTCGAATCTTCTTAATCAATATTCATCTCACCTAACATTGAGTGTTTATTGGTTAAGTTCCAAAATTCTCGACATCTCGATCTGGATGTCGGATGTCTCAAAACTCTTCGTTAAACATTTCACTCTAGATGTGAATGTTTTTCGATCTTTTTCGTTATACCTTAGTCTACCTTTAGTCGGATCTAGGTATTTTGAATCTTCTTAATCCAATATTCATCTCACCTAACATTGAGTGTTTATTGGTTAAGTTCCAAAATTCTTGACATCTCAGTCTGGATCTGGATGTCTCAAAACTCTTCGTTAAACATTTCACTGGATGTGAATGTTTTTCGATCTTTTCGTTATACCTTAGTCTTGAATCTAGGTATTTCGAATCTTCTTAATCCAATATTCATCTCACCTAACATTGAGTGTCTATTGGTTAAGTCCCAAAATTCTTGACATCTCGGTGATCGGATCTAGATGTCTCAAAACTCTTCGTTAAACATTTCACTCTGGATGTGAATGTTTTTCGATCTTTTTCGTTATACCTTAGTCTGGATCTAGGTATTTCGAATCTTCTTAATCCAATATTCATCTCACCTAACATTGAGTGTCTATTGGTTAAGTTCCCAAAATTTTGACATCTCGGTTTGGATCTAGATGTCTCAAAACTGTTCATTAAGCAATTCATTCGGGATATGAGTGCTTTCGATCTTTCTCGTTATACCTTAGTCTAGATCTAGGTATTTCGAACCCTCTTAATCAATATTCATCTCACCTAACATTGAGCGCCTATTGGTTAAGTCCCCAAATTTTTGACATCTCGGATGTGAATGGATCTGGATGTCTCAAATCTCATCGAATCTTACTCGCTATACCTTAGCGTGAATCTAGGTATTTCGAGTCGTCTGAATTCAACAAGGCATCTCACCTAACATTGAGTGTCTATTGGATAGATTCATGTTGACTCTTCAAGGAACCTGAAATGAAAACTGGACACTTGTCGAGCTTGGACATGTAACGAAAATTCGTCCCGATGCTCGACCGGTAAGTGATTACAGGTATGCTCTCCTTTTCAATATCTCACATTTGCATTACCATTTTCATGACATCACATTCATACAAAAAAAAAAAAAAAAAAAAGTCCCGCTAAAGTATCATCCATTGCATGTTCATGGTCAAAATTTAGGTATCATATCGTCTTTGAATGCAACCTCTGCGAGCTCACCTTCAAAGAGGGGCAGCTGTTGACACCTAAATTTTGACTAATCATTTAGTAATTAATTGCATAAAAATTTAGGGATTAATCTTTAACTCCTTTAAAAAAAATAGTAAAATTGCATTTCATGTAGTCGCATTTGCATCGGTACTAAGAGAACAACAAGAAGCAGGGGCTCGCAGTCGATTGCATGCACAAAGCGATGGTCTCTCTCTCGCTGGTCTGAATGCACATAAGAGAGAAAGTAAAAAATGATGAGGAAAGAAGCTCTCGCACGTCCATTATCTATTCCTCATTAATGCATGCACAAATTCCGTGGACGTGCGGATTCTGGGGAAATCTTCAAAGAAGCAAAAGCAGTCCATAATATTATATAATATATCAGCTTTAGTGACGTAATTCATTGAAGAAGGAACCTCCTCATTAATGCACGTACATACACACACGAAATGGGGGACGTAAAAATCATACATGCGCCTATAAGAAGATTTCCTTGCGGAAGAGTGGAGTGGTGGCCCAAAGAAAGGTCTGGATAAGATTAAAAAAGGGAAAAGTTCAGCTTAAATCCTGGAAAAGTTGCGGCTGCGTCTTGTCACAATAATGTTGGCTATCTTTAAGAGGCAATGGACGGCCTATAAATAAGACCACAAGAAACCGCGTCAAGGGGGGAAAGAAAAATTTCATTGGAGGGAAAGCGAAAAAATTTTTCACGGTGAGGGGGCTTCTCCTTCGGTGAAAAGAAGAGAAATAGAGAGGTTTGTCGAAAAAAAAAAAAAAAAAAAAAAAAAGGTTAAGGCGAAAGAGAAAAAAGGTACACCGAAAGTACGAGAGATAGAAAGAGAGAGTACGAAAACGAAGAAGGAAGTGCGAAAGAGAGGCGCCCATGTTCTTCTCCTTCGCTGAACTTTCCGCCGTTTCTCGCCCGCGTCCACGTTCGCTCCACCGTACCTCCACCAACCCACAACGAACCGACGCGGCTCCTTCTCCGCCGCTCTCGCTACCGACCCGCGACGCGGGGCCGGAGGCCGAGCCACCGCACGCCCGAGCAACTCTACCGCTTCCACTCGCTCGTGACTGCGGCGGTCGAGCCACCGCACGCCCGACCAACTCCACCGCTACTTCCGCTCCCCGCTCGTGACTGCAGCGGTCGAGCCCCACGTCGTCTCCGAGTACGCCACCGTCCAACGCCGCGAGCACCCTCCTCCGAGCGCCACCTCCGTTCGCCCGCCTCCTGCAGCTCGAGTTTTCGAGCAACACCTGCAAGGCCACTTCTGCAGCTGCCTATTACTGCCGGAGCCCCGAACTCTCTCGCCGTTGCAACCCGCTCGGCGCCCGCAGCGGCCCGTCACCGCGCCAGCAACCTTTCTCCTTCCGGCGAGTTCCGAGCCCGACGCCGCCCCTCGCCCGCGCGCCACCGTCCCCGATGCCTGCACCACCACCTGCACCCCTATTGACGCCGCGAGTACCCTCCAGCCCACACTCATTGTTGCGCCTCGACCGCTCGCACCGGCCGACCCCGAACGCCCTTGCCGCCCTCGGCCCGCGCTCCACCACCGCTCGCCACGCCCGAACCCGACCCGACGCCCAACACACCACCCGCGACTGCTGCTTGCCGCCGGTCAGCCCACCACTGTCCACACCCGCCGGTCCTCGCCGAAGCTCCGAACGCCGGTGACCAGCTATCCCCTGGGCGACAACTGCTTCCCTTCGGAGACCCCAAGCCCAAGCCTTGCGTGGGGAAAGGAAAAGATAAAAAAACAAAAGGGGAACATTAGGTATTTTTTATTATTATTTTATTTTTTTTTATATAGTTTATAGTTTGTTTTTGTATAGTTTCTTAGTGTGATTATTCATTAATGCATGATTGAAATTCCAATGTGAAATAACCCCTCAAATTAGGGATTAGGAGTCCGATTTTCGCGCCCGAAATCCGACTCACGATCTCTTGCAAAAATCGACAATCCAATCTCATGCCCGAGATTTGATTCGCGATTTAATTTAAAATTGACCAACCCGATCTCATGCGCGAGATACGGCTCGTCAATTTTGGGTATTAATCTTATCTTGATTGGATTGAATATCGGGTTATTTGAATTAACTTTTGTTTTTGCATAAAAAATTTTCAAAAAAATGCGAGTTAGATTAGGCCTAGGGTTGGCGCATTTAGTTTTTTTTTTAAAATAAAATAACAAAAAAATCCAAAAAAAGGCGTTCATTTGGGATATTAATTTTCTTAGTTTTTTTTTTTTAGAATTGCACGTGTCAATTTAGAATAGGATTTTTATTTTAAAAAATCATCATGTATTTTAGAATAGAATTGCATGTCTCATTTTTAGATCAATTTGCATCTTAAGTTAGAAATTGCTAGATTAAGATAATGTCTTAGTTTAAATTAGGATTTAGCATGACTTAATCCTAAGTTTAAATTGGATGGAATTTTAATTTAGCTAGGTATTTTTTGCATTTTCTTAATTTCGAATATCATGGAAAATACAAAAATTTGTCTTTATATAAACTAGTTTCAATTTTTAGGATAAATTGCATTTTTAGGAATAGGAATATCATGGGCACGTCATGTAGGAGTAGGCTCATTTAGTTAAAAATTGCCCATCATTATAATTAGGTCATTTTGATTTGCATATTTAATTATTGCATATTCATTAAGAAAACACAAAACAAAAAAATATTTTACTCATGTCATGTAGTTTAGAACGCATTGTTATGCCATTTCTTGTTAGATTAGATGCACTGCATGGTTCGCATTGAAAAAGTGAAAACAAAATAAAGAAATTGCGTGTTAATTAAAAATCATATCTAGGGTTGTTGATATGAATTCTGATATAACATTGCAGATGCTTTCGTTGCTATGAGGTAATCCTGCCATTTATTCACTGATTTATCCGGGTGTTAAATTGGTGGTTTGTGCACTCGCATGATCACTTTACATGTTATGGAGGTAAATTAAAATCAATTCAAGCTGCCTGCAAAATATTTTTTTAAAAGAAAAGGTACCGAAAGGGCATTAGACAAGTCTAGTGTAACCAAGTCCCCGAACTCATTTAATCTCTCAGTTCGTAGGAGTAAAGTAATTCTCCCATTACTTTACTTGGGTTTCTAATCGACCCACCCAAAATAGATTAGTGGCGACTCCATGATAAAAATTATTTGCATGTTAAGAACTTAAACCTAAGTCGCGAATTGGTATAGGCTTGGGAGAGCCCGAGTTAAGTTTAGGCTTAACAATCCATTAGCCGAACCCTTAGGTGGTCCAACCCGCTTCGGGAGGTCGCGACATCAGCCTAAAGTGATACTTTGAGAACTCATTTCAAACAACATAAATAAAGTCCTGACCAGCACCGCTCAAAATGGTGACTTTGAAAGCAATGTCATCACTATAAATTAGATTGAACACGCGGACATTTGTGCGCATGGATGAGTTTCTCTCATGAATGCATGCCAACCAGGGACAGAGACATAGCCTCATCCATAGATCCTAATGAGCTTCATTGGCCATTATTTGTAACAAGCTCCAATGGTTATAATCTATTGAAATACCTAAGAGTCGCTCTTTGCTTTTCTAGAACATGTTGCTTGATGAATTCCCTCAGAATTGTTTGCTCATGTTCATGTTGGAACAACCAAGATATGAAATTGCTTAAGTGAAATGATAAAACCAAGGAAAAATTGGAGGGCAAGGAGCAAGATGGTATTGATATGAGGTTGTGGAAATCCAAGGATAAATCTATCCATTTGAAAGTGTTCAAGGATGAAATAAAGCAAAAGATGCCGTGGAAGCAGAAAATCTGGAGTAAAAAGAAAATCAACTTCATGAGCTCGAGATCAATTCAATTTCAAGAGAAAGAGGCAAGCAGTGTATGCTTCACTTGAAAACTCATGTGAATGCATTTGCAGCTCCTCGAAGCCTGTTGTTTTTTTTTGGTCCTTTCCATAAAACCTTCAACATCATGGCTCCTCCTCATCCTCGTCCTTGCCAGAGAGATGGAGTTGTTGTCGAGCAGGAGACTCCTCCAAGTAGTAGCCCTCCCTTCTTCATACTCTTCAATATGCTAGTTCGCCAGTTCAGTAACTTTAATCAAATCAAGAGGCTCATGAAAGTAATTGGTCTTAATAAACCAGCAATCAAATGCAAATTTTTTTGAGAAGTGACTGTCCATTAATAGCTATTTTGCAGTTAAGTCACTGTGCAATTGCCACTCCTTATAAGCTGATGGACCAGTGACTCTTCTGTCCAATTCCTGCTTCATGCGTTCGTACCAGGAATTTCGAGCAAATGCATTCTTCCCAGAAACTAACATTTGCTCATTTCATTGGCAAAACACGAAATTGCCACGTTCCAAGAGAAATCATCCCTGCACAGCATGTAACTAACACATCCATAGACTTACCGCCTCTGCCATCCTCATGTATCCTTCGATCATCGTTTTCCCAGTGAAGTTATTCCCAGTGAGTCGTATCGTCAAACAGTCAACGTGCATTATCTATTTGACTGAACACGGCACAAAGCCGAAGGAAGAAGAAGGTTCGCAAACGTGATCGTGCAGTTCAAGAGTCTAATTACCTTCTCTTGAAAAAGCACGCAGACTGACCGCAAAGTAGGACCATGGCAAAATCTAGAGCTGGAACAACGAGTGCCGGACTGAAAACGTGTCGGATCTCTCTCTCTCTCTCTCTCTCTCTCTCTCTCTCTCTCTCTCTGGCGTTTCGTCGAGAAGGGATTCAAACTTTTCAATCAGAACACATTGCGACAAGGATGCATCAACGGAGAAAACCCAGTGACAGAGTGTCGGCGACGTGACGAGATCGGCACAACTGAGGGTCGGAGGACGACACGAGATTTCTGCTACAGCCATCGCTTCGGAACCTCTCGTGAGCTTCTCAGGCTCCTAATCCCGAAACTATTTGTTTTGTCGATTGCTTGAATCCACTGAACTGCAAACAAAAGAAGATCAGTGAAGGATCCCGAGGATTTTGCGATGATGACGCTTGGCGACGATGGAAATCCAACGATGGAAAATCGCCGACAGAGATGTTCAGATGCGACGCGAAACGGATCGAAGTTACAACCACGGGGCTGAAGGCGCGATGCAGAGAGCTCCGCCACGTCCGGAGGTCGTAAGAAGGGACGGCGACACGGCGGAGATCGCCTCCCGCAAAACTCCGGTCGGCGAAAACGGGCTCATGTTTGATGGGCTTAAGAGAGGAATTGAGTCTGCTAATCGTCTAGCGGGCTGAAGACACGAACTTGGGCTGATGTATTGGATCCAAATTGGTCTCTCTTTCTTCTTGTTTTTCTTTTTGTCAATTTATTTAATATCTATTTTTCTTGTACTTTCCTATTTTCTATTTTAATCCTTCATTTTTATTCATTTAAACTAATGTTTAATTTGTTGACTAAAATTCAGGTGCCAACAACCCTTCTTTTTTTTAGGAGTTTCTTCGAGTATAATTCCAAGAGTTAGAAGTTAGAAATTAACCATTCGATCATCAAAACTTTTCTAAAATACTTGCGTGTTACTATAAAGTACCGAGGAGAAATTTCCTAAGACTCATGCACCGTGCCATCAAGTCATGGAATGAGTGCTTCTTTGCAACTTGGTATCTGTATAATCGAGTTAGGTTTGAAATAGCCTCTGTAAATATAATCGTATTTGAAAAAAAAAAGAAAAAAAAAAAAAAACGTAATTGTTTTCTAACTTAATGAAGTACACTAACCTTCACTTTTAACTTGATGCCTCCTTCAATACAAGAAATCATCCATCCACGTTAGCATGAAAGCAACTGAATGACAATATAACTAAGCAAGTTGACCGACTCTTTTTATTTTTATTTTCCTAATACTCGATTGTCTAAAAGTCACCATTCTTATCTTGGCTGAGGCGGCTGACAGTGATCTTTTATATATATATATTGGATAGTTTGGATTTGTAGCAATAACAAGTTGTAGCTTCTGAAGGAATTGACCGGTGTTTAGTTAGGGTCTTAACTAAGGTTAGACTACTGAGGTCCGTTGTCCACACCCAAGGATTTTTTTTTTTGGTTGGTCCACACCCAAGAAATTCACCGGTATCTTTATTTGATTATTATTTGGTCTATAACATTTTGATTTTTCACACTATATCTCTTCATACACAAAGTGTGTGCTCTTTTTATAATATCAATTAAACGAAAAATTGAATATATAAATAAAATCTCTGAAATTTAATAGGCCATGGCACAGGCTTCTAAGCAGTTAGGCCTCTGCATTCGTCCTCCCTGATGCTCCAAAATAAATGTGGACTAAAAGAAGCCATGTTCTGCTCCATGGGGTTTACAACACGTGAAAATCAGACATACACTCTATTTTTTGTTAAATTTGCATATTAGTCAAGTCCATATTTCTAGCACCTCAATCAAAGGAAAATACTAAATCATACTTCAGGTAATCCATTGGATAGGGTCTCAATTAGCGAAGAAATCCAATGAGATCTAAATATTGAATCATTCTGAAGCTCGAGAAGATAATTTAACCTTATCAAGAAAGCAGTTTATTCGTTAGCTTTTTGCATTCCTTGCCTTTTAGCCTATCAACAATATATTCATACCACTTTATGGTTGAATAATATAGAATATCAACATTTAGAGAAAGTTGCGTGGGTAAGTGCTCAGTTGTACATGACAAATTCCTTTACCAGGTTATGTCTCCAATTCAAAGTAATCTCAAATTGAAGGCTACACCCACCACTCTATTGAAGAAGCCTTCTTCAAATCTACATGAATGTACCGGTGAATGTGCATTCAGGTCTATTTGTCTTCGACCCAAAAAAAAAAGAAAAAGGTCTATTGGTCAACATTGAGAAATCAGTGTTGAGAATTTAAGAATGATTTTTAAGTGTTAACAATCTTAAATGTTAATATAGAAATGAGAAGTTGTTTGACAATCACTAAATATCTATAATTTCTTTCCAAACAAAGAATCGCAACCATAATGGTAGGTCTTAATCATATAGTTGGCAAGATTCTAATTACCATCAATGATATCTTCTACTGAATTAACTAAGTAACCGTTTTCAATGAGTTAATTGAATATTTTTTAAGACAACTCTAATTAGAGTTATCTAACAAGCTTAATTTCATTAAGTGCCAAATTTTTACCACTAGGGCTATCACACGTAAAAAGTTTTGATATTGACGTGTTGTTGAATTTATTTTTAAATCACTGCGAGGGGGCGCGGTTTCTTAAGGAAGGTTTTGTGTTGACTGTTTACTAGTTAGGTACTGGGCCGGGCCGTACTAGGCCCAAGCTTAAATGACCCGTCTACCGTCCCTACTTTACTGGTTATGTCCTTTAGTTTAGTCCATTTTAGAAGTCTGGACATGATCTGCCCAAAAATGTCACAGGATACTTACCTTGCCCAACAAACGAAAAGGTATAATATAATGCACAAGAACTCCTATGTAATTGTATGTAATCTTTTGTTATCTTAGCTATTGGTGCATTTTAAGAAATCCTTTGCATTTTTAAGAAAATAGTTTTATAATAGCTCTTACACTAAAGTTGAATGATACAAAAAGATTTAATCACTAGAACTCATGCATGAAATATATACTAATTCAGCATAAACTTGGATATACTACACATGCAAATCTAAATAATCGATTCAATGCTAAAAAATTTTACCCCCACCCCCTCAACCCGCCCCACACGAATTCCAAATGGGCACCCTATAAATACTTACTTGGTGTTTCGTCAATCTCAACCATCATAAAATAAATTTGAAAAGGCCACGTTGAATTTTGGTCACAATTCAATATAGTTCATCATTACGAATGACTTAATTCCACATTTTTTTTTTTTACAGATTTTTATGACAACAATATAGCGACTCCAACTTCATATTCTCGGATTGTTGCCAATATAATTATAAAAAGCTGCCTTTCAAGAAATTTAGACCAAGTTTCACTTTCCTCCAGGGGCACACTGTCAAGCATCTTTGGTCACCGAACAGTCCATCTTTGTCCTAAACCAATTGAGATGAAGTGAATTGTGTCATGGTTCAGGTTTTCACAACATCCTTTGAACATTACTATTCTGCAGTTCAGTTTGACTGCGATGAGTTATCACCATGGACTTGTTTCTAATTTTTTATGATAGAGAATCAATTCCAAAGAGTCTATTGAGAAAATTTGGAAAGGATTACTCAAGTTCGGTGTTTCTCAACGTTCAAGGCAGTTTAACCTAGACTATAGAACTAGAAATAAGTAATAATGGCATTGTTTTGCTATTGAAAGGGTGGTGGGAATTCACATAGCCTTACTCCATTGATCATATTCACCTCATAGTTTGTAAATATAAAAGGGACTGCTTTTTTCGCCTAATATTATTAAATCAAAGTGCTTCGAAGATATTATGATGGCGTACAATTGTACAAAATTGTAATCACTAATTAAACTAAGCATGCAATTCTATGAAATTGTGTACATTCCAAAGGCCACTCAATATGTGCATGAAGTCAATTGAATATCGGCATGGTGCCAACGTTTTATCAAATGAGATTAGGCTAGACTGACATGGAGTTGCAAAATTACTGCACCACATCATTCAATTTCACTCCCCTACAAGGGAATTTTAGTATATTAAAAAAATAGCTATATGGACTAGTCGCATGATGATATGAGAAAAGGTAATTGAGATATGAGGACCAGAAAAGTGTGGTAACAAATCATAGAGGGAGAGGGGAGTAAAGAAAAGTTCTGCTCATGGATCAAGTTACACCCAGTTGTGAATAAGATCTCATGCATGCTGACAACAGACTATGGCATGTCTCAATAATGCATTAGGCCCCGTCCTGGTCATGAATCACAAGCTTTGTCTAGTTGTGGCTTGATTCATTCTTTCCCTTTTTCAATTGCGTGAAACTTATCCCTTTTCTTTGTTAATCTCCGCATCCCCCACCTTCCACAAATGTCTTGATTCGAACTTTTGCTTAAGGTTTCAAGGAATCATGCCTGGGTCCATGCCATTACGGTTGGAAGGAGGGAGGGGCCGGGCTTAAAAAGGGCCTTCGGACTTGACCTTCAAAATCAAAATGGGCCAAGGCTTTGCGTGCATGCTAGGAGGGTCTTATTGAGAACCACATTAATACATACCATGAGGACTTGAAATACTTGCATGAAATTTTTCAATCAGGTCAAATATTGTTCTGGTCAATAAAATTCCATGATTTTATCTTTTAAAAAAAAATCAACAATTCCTAAATATGGAAGAATGCTATTAAAGAATGAGAACATGAGAATAACAATTTTTTTGTTAGAAATTAGTCGTAAACTTTTCAAATAGTCATAAAAATATATGTGTGTGTGTGGGTGTGGGTGTATTTTGGAGACATTCTAACTAACCATTGTGGTCGAGGCTTATTCTCAACTAATGATCAATGTTAATTGGAAACAAAGGTTTGAGTTAGTACGAATCTAATATGTCAGTTTGTAGAAGATTATTAGAAATTGCTCTGTATATGTATGTAAATGTATCACATGATAATTTTATATTTTACTTAGTGTTTTCTTAATTTCTAATTTGGAATTTTATGTTATCCTGAAATTTAAAGTCAATAAAGGGGAAGTTTCCAATTGATTATTGCCTTAGAAGAAAAAATGGAACGTTTTCTAATTTATGACATTAGTTAAATCTCTGTATGATAAAAAGGAAGACTTACCGACAGTGGAATCAAAAGGTAGGGCCTGCAAAAAAGCATTCAAGTGAATAGAAAGATATGGACTTGATAAATAATTAAATACTTCTTCCTTACACAACTCAATGCATAAAGGTAAAACATTTAGACCTACACTCTTTCCAGAAGCAAAAGTGGAGGGGATCCGATTTTTTATGACAAGGCAACCAAGCCCACCAGGAAGAACCCATGCAACAAACCGAACAACCCCCCAGGCAGGACATTATTAACAAGGAAAGGCAAAGAGCGGAAATGAACCAGCTCAGACAAAAAAGGAGGGCCCACGTGTACTCGAGAAGATCGGATCAAAGCCCCATCCTCTTTGAAGCATTTTTATTAAAATTATTTTCAAAATAGCAGCCATGCATTATTACAAAAAATTCAAGATTGAATCATTCATGCAAAAATAGGGCCCACATGTACCTTTTTGTCGGATAAAGCTCTGTCACCGGAAAAAAAGCTATGCACGGCCAAAAAATTCAATAATGTGAGTAGACATTTGATAGTAGGGTGTCCCATCCATCACCTTATGGAGTCAATTTTAATAAAAATGCTTTATAAAAAAAGCTAAATAGTTGAAAGCGTTGATAATTCCTAAATATCTTAGCATAAGCAGCATTGCACACAATATTTTCGCTACAATGTGGAAATAAATCAATAGATTAATGATAAGCCAAGTTGGTTACTGTTGGGAAAAAAATGGGGTTTGTAGGCAATTTTCATTTTTGCAATTGAAATCGCTTCTGTTTTGTTTTGTGCCTCTTTTGTGGTGAGTTTGTTTTGGCATACTTACGTAATAGTCTTGTTTCATATAGGTCATGTCGCTTGTTCGCAAGAGTGTTGGGGCTTGCTTCTATTCACTATTGTATACCATCAACCCTTTTGTTTAAGTCGAACCTTTGAGCTAAAGATTTGGTGATTTGGAGCTTTAGCTGTTCAACCAACCACTGACGCCATTTATCTAAGAACAACCAACGTTGTTTCATGTAATTTTAGTCCATGTCACACCATCGCCATTACATGTAAGATATGATTGAATTGTCACACGAGACAAATTAAACAAAACGTAATTGAGAGGACTTGATTGCACTTTTCCTCAACTGTTAGAACAAAATTTATTCAATTAAAAAGGTTAGGACTTCATTACATTCTATATAATAGGTTTTAGACTAATTGTGCAATTTTCCAGCAATAATTAAACTCCAGCAGCCCGTACTTGGATGAAAATAGAAGATTCTTGCATATGTCTACCCATTAATCACAACGAAATCTTAAATCTCATATATTTCTTAATTACATGGGTAAAATGATAATTTGCGCTTGTCAATTTTGATCCTCTAATTTTATGTCCCCCTTTCAATGTGAAACTTTATTTCCACATGTTAAAAACTCCACTCCATTATAATAATTAGATAGAGTGGTATTAGGGAAATATTTAAGTTAAACATGTATCATTTGGGTCTCAAGTGAAAATGACATAATATAAAGAGTGAGATCATTTGGGCTCATGAGGACTGGATTCATGCAATTGAAAAACCGTTTTGTTTCTTCAAAATTTGGTTCTGAAAGGCAACAAGGAACATCATTCACTCATGCATGATGGAGTTTCCTGAGCCATGGTTATGGTCAAGGTGAAGCTGATCTTTTCTATTCTTCTCTTACTTTTACAACCATATGGGTCAAAATAACTCATCTTTGTCGAGTACTCCTACTTTTTGAATTGTAATGTATTCTCAGTCTAGAGTTTAGGGTACACTTGTGTCCAACCAAGCACCAATCAAGGTAAAATTTTTTACACGAATATCATTTGAATATTATCAAGAAAGAGTTACATTACAACTAAGAGAAATAAAAGTTTATAATCATTTTGTCAAGCATTTCCAAATGCACTATTCGTAGCAGGATTCAATTAGCCAACACATTTGAATCAGAGCGTCCAATTTTTTAAGTGGTGATGTAGCAATATTTTTTTGAAAGATTCATGGAAAGATCCCAAGCTTCATTCATCGGTGACATGTCTCCAAATTTAAATCTTGCCTCATATTTTAGTTTTTTTTACCTCAAGTTTTCACTGTGATCACTTTACTTGAGATTACATTATCTACCCCTTGTATGATCTAAGAGCACAAATTTTGATAGGTTAAGAACCATTATTTACAAATTATGCAATTTATTGTACGGTTTGGGGTGCTGATTATAACTCATGAAACTAGCAAATACTGTCAAGTGCCGTGAGCATACATACATGTTATGTCTTCTTTCATTCCGTATGTCTATAGTATGATATTTTATTCATATTCATACATTGCTATTGAAATATATATGCAGGCAAACAATTTTCTTTGAATTGTTCAAGGTATATATTGAGTAAAATAATAATTTTGTACCTCCTATTAATTCCAACAGATCGTGGAGGCCGAAGTCAAGGATTCCATCACATCTTGTCAAAAAAATAGAGGACAAATGCATTTGGCTTGTTCTCTGTCATGGCTAACGTTGTCTGCACATGTAAGGGTCAATAATAAAAGAGCGACTAAAACGTGTCGAGAAGATACAATAATTTGAATAGACATTCGACAGGGGGAAGTCCCATCTATCTACCTCTCGTGACCACCTTTAATAAAGGTACTTTTTGAAAAAGCTGAAGAGACCAAAGGATGGAAGTACTCGTGGACAATCAATGTTTGTCCATTAGCTATGGAGGAAAGGATGGAGGCCAGAAATTCTCGATGGCCACTATTTAAGCAAAGGAACAATAATGCAGAAAGTCACTCACTTCTACACTAAGAAATCAATTGGTGTTTAGTTTAGTCCTAAACTAAGGTTAAGACGCCGAGCTCCATTAGTATTGAGTAAAATAATAATTTTTTTAAGACACAAAATAATAATTTTTTTAAGACGCCGAGCTCCATTATTAATTCCGACAGATCGTGGAGGGCGAAGTTGATCACATCTTGTCAAAAATAGAGGACTAAATTGCATTTGGCTTGTTCTCTGCCATGGCTAACGTTGTCTGCTCATGTAAGGGTCAATAGTAAAAGAGCGATTAAAATAGGTTGAGAAGATACAATAATTTGAATAGACATCCGAGGATGGGGAGTCCCATTTATTTACTATCTCTTGTGACCACCTTTAATAAAGGTACCTTTTGAAAAAGCTGAAGAGACCAAATGATGGAAGTACTCGTGGACAATCAATATTTATCTATTAGCTATGGAGGAAAGGATGGAGGCCAGAAATTTTCGATGGTCACTATTTAAGCAAAGGACAATAATGCAGAAAGTCACTCACTTTTACACTAAGAAATCAATCGGTGTTTAGTTTAGTCCTAAACTAAGGTTAAGACGCCGAGCTCCATTAATATTTGGATAGCTTTTGGAAATATTTAGAATGTTTCCTCTGAAGATTAAATGACCAGAGATGATCTTGACAAAATCTAGAAGCTACTGAAAATGAGATGACTAAAGATGGCTGCATAAAGGAACCAAAAAGGCTAGATTTTAATTTGATTCATTTTCTCTTGATGGCTTAGGAAACACCCTAAATATGTCTAACATTTTGCATCAATCTCCTCTTACTCTCTTGTGTTTGTGTCTTTATTAAAGTTCTAAATTGTAGGATCTCCGCTATTGAATCTCACCCATTGATAATAAAAAATTTCAGAAAAAAGTTTCTATGTTTCATAACCAAAATTTAAACATCGTTATGTCAAGGACCAAAATCAAATGAAAATGTAATGCTCAATTATAAAGACTCATCACATATTTCTCTTTATCACCCTTGAATAAAAATAACAAAAACATTATTGTAGCCCATTTATTTAAATAAATCTGGAGTTTAACCCTTCAATAAAGAGTCTTACTGTTCTGAAAAGAAATCATAATACTGTCCTGCCATTAATTTTCACCAAAGAGGAAAAATGTAAAGATGACTTCAAGTCACTGCTAATTAAAGCGGCACCTAGCACCATGGACCATGTTGCACTACTTATCAACGTGTCTAGCTTCACCTATCGAGTGCCAACTTTGACTCTAAAAAATGATACTAGACATCAAAGTTGTCGACGAAAATAAAATTGCACTTTTATCTTGCAAAAAATCATGAATTGAAGTGGACGACCCTATTATAGCTTAGAATCGCATCGGCTAGTTCTAGGGTTGACTTGAGAATTGGCCTATATCTTTTTTTACGTTTCATTTTTTATTTAATTGCTTTATCATATTCATTAATTAGATATAAGGGTCTAAGTTAGCCTAGATCTAGTATGTTAATTGGTAGAACATTATCAAAAATTATTCACACACACATACCATATACATATGGCCATTTTACATTTTATTGAGTGTTTTTTTAATTTATAATTTATAATTTGATGGTATTCTAAAATTTAAAGTCAGTAGAGATAGAATTTTTCAATTGATTGTGGCATTAGAAAAAGAATGAATTTTTTAATTTAAAATCATATACATGAATGAAGTTTTCAAACGGTAATTAGGAAATTTACTGGCAAACTTAAGTATGGAATGATTCGACAAATAATGTTCAGAGCTCTTAGCCTATACTTTCGCTTTCCATCACATCCACAAGAAAGTTATTATTTCCCAAAAAGTAGCCATGAATTATTATTACCAAAATCCCAAAATTGAACCATTCATGCAAAAAATGGGGTCCACATGGATTCTCGTCTGAAAGAGTTCTATCATTGGAAAAAGGCAATGCACGCTGCTCAGGCCACAAGATGCAATAATTTGACAAGACATCATTTAATAGTGTCCTCACTCTCTCTATCTATAATTGCCCTTTAGCATGTGGAGCATCACGCCCAAGATATTTTTGCTACAATGTGGAAATAAACCAATGATTGATGATAAAACAAGTTTCATTTTTGCTGTTGAAATTAACTTTGCTCTGTTTTGTTGTGTGCCTCTTTCGTGGTGAGTTCGTTTTTGGGTACTTCTGTGGTAGTTTTTTGTTCTAAAAGGGTCGTGTTGCTTGCTGGTCTGAGTGTTGCGGCTTTGCTTCTATTCGTTACTTTTTGGCAGATTCAGTTCATTCATGGATTCTTGATTTTGGACCTCGAGACCCTGCATACCATCGCACCCTTTTTGTTTAAGTTGAACATTAAAACTAAAGATTTGGTGATTTAGGGCTTTAGCTTAGCTGCTCAACCAAGCAAAGTCGCCATTTATATCAACAAAAACAGCATTGTTCCTCAGTCCACGTCACATCTTCATCTTCGCCGTTACACGTAGGACGATTATTTATGATTGGATTGACGCGCTAGATAAATTAAGTGAAACTTGTTTGGAAAGACTTTATTACAATTTTCCTCAAATTAAGGGCTCCATTACATTATGTATACTAAGTTTCAGATTGATTGTGCAATTTTTCCAGCAAAAGTAAAACTTTAGCAGCCTGTACTTTGATGAAAATAGAACATTCTTTTGTATATCTCCTCATTAATCATGACAGAATCTTAATCTCGTACATTTTTTGATTACACGAGTAAAATGATGATTTGCACTTGTCAATTTTGATCATCTAATTTTTATGTCATAACCTTATCACGAGACTTTATTTCCATACTATTAAAATAATTAGATAGAGCGGTATAAGGATAATATTTAAGTTCCACATGCATCATTTGGGTCACAAGTGAAAAGGATGTAATGCAAAGAGCGAGATCATTTCGGTTCGTGAGGACTGGGTTCATGCAATTACAAAACCGTTTTGTTTCTTCAAAATTTGGTTTTGAAAGGCAACAAGGAACTTCATTCGTATAAGCTGATGGAGTTTCCTAAGCCATGGTTATGGTCAAAGGTGAAGCTCATCTTTTCTATTCTTCTTATTTTTACAACTATTTGAGTCGAAATAACTCATTTTTTTCAAGTACTCCTATTTTTAAATTGTAATGCCTTCTCAGCCTGGAGTTTAGAGTACATTTGTGTCTAGCCAAGCACCAATCAAAGTAAAAGTTTATAATTTAATATGCACATATCATTTGAATATTATCAAGCAAAAGATATATAACAACTAAAAGAATTGATTTATAAAAGTGATGTGAATAAGCAGACAATCGCATAATTTAGTCAATCATCTCCAAATGCATTATTCTTAGCAAGATGCACTTAGCCAGCACATTTGAATCAGAGCATTTATTTTTCAAAGTGGTGATGTAGCCATCTTTTTTTAGAGATTCATGGATAGATCCCAAGCTCAACATGCCAAATTTGAAAGCTTGCCTCGTATTATAGTTTGCTTTTAGCATGAGTTTTCACTTTGTTTGCTTTTATCCATTTTACACGTGGCTAAGACTTGAGATTACGTTATGTACCCTCTGTATTGTCTAAGAGCACAAATTTTGATAGGTTAAGATTAATTACTTACATATTATGCACCCTATTGTATAGTTCAGGGCACTAATTGTAACTTTTGAAACTAACAAATATTGCCAAGTGCCGTGAATAATTACGCAGGCAGATAGTTTCCTTTAGATTCTTTATGGTATATATTGAGGGAAATAATAATTTCGCAACTTTTATTTATTGAGAAAAGTTGTGGAGGGCCAAGTTAAGGATTCATAGCATCTTGTTAAAAAAAAAAAAAAAAAATTTTTGTTACAGATGACTAAATTGCTTGTACCTTCTTCTCTCCCATGCTTGACGTCGTCAACTCATATAAGGGCCAATAATAAGGGAGAGACTAAAATAGGTCCAGAAGACGCAATAATTTGAATAGACATTTGCTATAAGGGTGTCCCACTAATATTCCTCTCGAGTTCCACCTTTAATAAAGATGCTTTTTGAAAAAGCTAAAAAGACCAAAGGATGCAAGTACTCAATGTGGACAATCAATGTTTGTCCATTAGCGGTGGAGGAAAAAGGATGGAGACCATAAATTGTCGGTGGTCACTGTTCAAGCAAAGGAATAATAATGCAGAGAATCATCCCTGCACTAAAGAAACCGACTGGTGCTTAGTTTAGGCCTAAACTAAGGTTAAGACGCCGAGCTCCATTTTCTGTACTAGAGATATTTATATATTTTCTAGAGATATTTAGAATTTTTTTCTGAAAATAAAATGATTAGAGACAGTACTGACAAAATCGAGAAGTTATTGAAAATGAGATAACTGAATATGGCGGCATAAAGGAATAAAAGGCTGGGTCAAATTTGATTCATTTTCTCTTGATTGGTTAAAAAAAATCCTAAATATCTCTAATGGTATGTAAACCAATCTCTCTTTCTTTCTCAAGGTCTGTGTCTTTGTTAAAGTTCTAAATCATTGGATCTCTACTGTTAAATCTCATAATATTTCACAAAAATGTTGCTATGTTTCTTTCACCAAAATTTAAAGATCATCATGTCAAGAACCAAAATCGAGCATAAATGTAATACTCAGTTATAAAGACTCATCACATATTTCTCTTTATCATCCTCAAATTAAAACAATAGAGACATTATTGTAGCACATTTATTTAAATAAATTTGGAGTTTGACCCCTCACTAATAAGTCTTGCCGTTTTGAAAAGAAATCATGATACTGTCCTGCCATTAATATTACCCAGAGAGGAATTCTTTTCATAATACTATCCTGCCATTAATATTCCTCGGAGAGGAATTGTGTGAAAATAACTTCAACTCGCCACTAATGCAACTGGCATTTGACACCACGGACTATGTTGTACTAGTTATTTGTGGGTCCATCTTCACTTTCCTGTACCAAACTTTGGCTAAAAAAAAAAAATGATACAAGAGATTAAAGCTGTGGGTGAACTTAAAATTGAATTATCTATCTTGCAAGAATGGTAGCTATCAAAAAGAAAACCATATTATATTTCACTTACATTTTTGTCCACATCTTATTAGGGGGTGACGTTTCACAATAGATATGTTTCAAAACAACAACTTCGGACTTACTCTGTCATTATCTTCCCAGTCATTTTTTTTCCCATAGATCTATATTCATTTTGATCACCTTGTTCAAAATGATTGTCACAAATTAGGAACATGCAAGAGGGATTCCGAAAAGACTCCATACAACATTCCATCATCAAATTTTTTTTTTTTTGACTTCTATAGTTAACTTGCTCTACTGTTTAAACTTTTTGAGTACCACTTTCTGCGTTTTGCTTTCGCTCAAAAAGTTAAAAATGATAATAATTAGGTTTTATAAATTATGAACAACAAATAACTCTATTTGTCAATAATTTTATAGTTTTGAAGGCTTTGAAAATCAATTTGTGATAACTACAATATTTGGATAATAGATGTTAGAGGTAAAAAAACTCCAAACAGACCCAAGCATTTGTGATAATTATAATCAGAATGAGAGGCCATGAAGCAACATCAGTTGTTGCTCACAGTCATTCCCATATTTATTTTTGTCATGTATGGAGTAGCAGTATCCAAGAAGCAAGAACAAAAAAAAGTTTAATTTTCTTAGGAGTTCTGATCCTGCAATTTTTACTTGAAGTTATGTCTAATGTAACAATTAAAACTGACATTCTAATACAACAATTTGCTTAATTATAATGTTAATTATATATTTTAAATATGAATTCATTGATCTGCGCATGGACCGGGTTTAAAACTAGTGCCTAATTAGCGTTTGTCCATTAATGGCGGTAGAAAGGATGACAGGATGTATCGGGACTAGTACATTGGCGGTGAAAACGGACGAAAGGACCATTTGCAGTGGCAAATGATGAAAGGATGGATACCTACCCAATGTATGTTCACTAGGGCGGAGGAAAGGATGAGAGCTCCATAGCATAGCATGTACCATTCTCCTATTTCTTCGTCGTGGTTTGAAACTTTGTTATTAAAAAGAAAGGAAAAAGTGAAAAATAAAATAAAAATGTTTCAAAATTAAAAGAAATAAAAAAGAATAAAATTTACCAAACGTGTTTCTCTTCATTTTTTATTTCCTGACCAAAAATGTTACCAAACGTGTTCTTTTGTTCAAAAAATTGTTCTAGAACAAACACTTTTTTTTTTTTTCTCCCCGAACAAAAAGTTACTGGACCCTAAATGTCTGTCCACTAGGGCGAAGAAAGGATAAATGTTTCCATGCGGGAAACTTAATGTTTTAAATTGATGGATATCTAGTACTAAATCCCAACCGTTGATAAAATGTTTCAGCAAAAGTCGTTGTGTTTGTATTATCAAAGTCGGGCTAATTCCCAAAAAGAAAAGTACAATTTTGACCCTTTTTTTTTTTTCCGTAAAAAGTACAAATTTTACATCAAGGGATAAATTGGGCATAAACTTTTTTTTTCTCGTAAAAAAGTATCCACTTTAGATTGAGTGATAATTATGACCCAATTTTTTTATCTTATAAAAAAGGGTTAATACTCTGAAAAACCAAAAACTGGTACTTATGTGATAAATTTACCAAAAATTATTTTTTTAACCATAAAAACCCCAAATTGGTACACGGACAAATTTACCCCGACTAACCATAAAAAATCCTAAATTGGTACATTTATAACAAATTTACCCAAAACTAATTTATTCGATCGTAAAACTCAAAAACCGATAAATTTGTGACAAATATACCCTTTACTAAATTGGATTAATACAAAAAAATCACAAGAATTGTAAACTATGACAAACGGAACGTAAAATCCAAAATTGATATATTAATCAACCTCTCACGTGTTATTTAACTTAATAATTTGACAATAAAATTTAATAAAAAACTAACATAAGGTAAATTTGTCACAAGTGTATTAATTTGGGGGTAAATTTGTTAAAGGTATACCGTTTGAGATTTTTAGTGGTCAAAAAATACTTTTGGGTAAATTTGTCACCCATCGGTTTGGAGTTTTTGGGATATTAACCTCATAAAAAATTACAAATATTCACTTTTATCCAAATTCTAACCCCTACCATTAACATTTTATTTGAAGTTAACCTTGTTTCAGCAAAAAGTATTTTAGTCGTGAACTTGGTGAATCTTGACCATGGTGTCTCTTGGTGGGCGATGGTCTACAATTCCATATTACGAGAAAACAACAAAGTCTAACAAGAGAAATTCAATCTAAAGATTTTTTGACTTGTTAGTAAAGTTTAGGAAATGATGAACAGATTCACCATTATTCTCCAAACTTATTCTCCAAAATGTGGCTCAAACAAGAGGACGATGAATAGTGTTTTAAATCCATCTAGCAAGTGCATAAATCTAAGAACAATGAATAAATCTAAGTTAAGGAGAACATATTTAGAATTCAAGTAAAAGTTCATGATTTTTTCGATAAAAAAATTGGAATATAATTGTTATTCGATTTAAAGTTCTTTTACAAGACAAAAAAAAAAAAAGAGTTTGAGCCAAATTTATCTTTCGATCTAAAATTTACTTTTTATTTGGGAATTACCCACAAAAGTCTGAAGATTTCGACTTGTCAAGAGCCAAAATATGACCTGGTGGGAAAAGAAAAAATTATGCTTCGACGCTAAGATCCGTCCATGCATTTATTTTCATCACCCTTTAGTTAAAATGACACGTGTCATTGGAGCTTCTTTATTCCAATATTTCTCGAGCTAGACCCCTCAGTAAAAAGGCTTCATGTTCATAAGAAAAGTCATTGTACTGTCCCGTCATTTTATAAACTGCAGGTGCAGAGGCAGAGTGTAAAAAAGGACTTTACGTGACGGATAAGACAACTGCCATCTGAGACCAGAAGGCCATGTTGTACTACACAGCGGTGCGTCCATCTTCACTTACCATTAACAACTTTAACCGTACGATAATGATACAGGTAAAGAAGCAATTACCCTGGTAGTGGGGAAGCTGAGAGATTAAAGCTGTCGGTAAAAATGAGGTTAACTTTTTATCGCGCAAAAAAGGTAACCGTCAAAGAAAATTGTCACTTTCATTTCACTTATATTTCTATCTGCGTCTTCTTATTAAAAAAATGTGCTTGGTACCAAGAACGCAGAATTTATCCTATCAAAGCCTTTATCCTTAACTTGAAATCGGGATATGAACTTATTGATCCTAGAACCAACCTAGAACCGCATCACTGAGTCCCAAGGTCGACCCATAAACAGGCCTACCTTTTTTCTTCTATTTCAATTTTTATTAAATTGCTCTTTCATATTCAACATAGTTGCAAAATTTCTCAATTGGAACACCATAAAAGACTTATTATTGAATATCAACAATACGATAAATTTATAGTACCATTTTCATTTAAAAAAATAATACAGAATGCAAAATACACATTATTTACAATAAAAATATTATGCTTACCTAACCAAAAAAATTAGTGTAGTTGATTGGGATGCTAGGAATTTCTAGATTATGAACCGGAGATCACCAAGAACGCAGAATTTATCCTATCAAAGCCTTTATCCTTAACTTGAAATCATTCCTACGATAAATTTATAGTACCCAAATTTTCATTTTAAAAATAATAAGAAATCAGAATGCTCCAAAATATTCATCATTATTTACAATAAAAATATTATGGTGTAGTCCTTCGAATCCTACAAAGTACGTGAAAACTGTTTTGATTTAGAGCCACCTTTGCTAGCCAAAAGTCCGATCTCAACCTGTTCATGGGTTTGTGGGATATTTCATGAGTTACTAGGTAGACGAGTTCCCATACTTGTATCATTGGATTATAAAAAAAATAGGCTTACTTTATGTGGCGAATTTTTCATATGCATTATTCCTTACAAACTAATTGGTTATTTTGCAGAAGGTCTCCATCAACTTAAACACAAATAGAAAGTACCTCATGACTTTAATCAGTTATAACATTTTTGGTTAGAAATTTATGATATACAAAGCTAGGAGTAACTTCACATTCTAATCTAACAAACGTGGCTGGCAAAAAAAAAATTAAACGACTTGGTTTTCTTTATGAACTGATTTTTTTTCTATTTTTACTTATCTGGATATTTTGAGGGGTTTTTGTCAACAACTCTGTCAAAGTTTGAAAGATAACACTTATTTCAACTAACGGTTAAAACATTAATTATATAAACGGATCTAAGCTAGCCCAAGTCTATTATGTCAATAAATAGAAAATTATAAAAAATTACTATTCAATATATAAAACAACAACGTGGCTATATTATATTTTGAAATTATTTCAATCTGTATATCATTTTGACCTTTAAACTTTCAATGTTTTTTTCCTATAGCTTAATCCTAAAATTACTTCTATATTTGTAACATGATTTCATTGACCTGCACAAGGAGTGGTTTTAGCACCTGTACCTAATCAATGTTGTCAATTGACGGCAGAGGAACGCATGAAAGGATGGATTAAGACTAGTACCCTGCCGGTGGGAAAGTATGGACACCCCCATCAATGCCCATCCATTAGCGGTGGAGGAAAGGATGGAGACGTGGACATTGGTGATGGCCACTGGTCCAATAAAGGAACAATAATGCAGAGAATCATCTATTTCTATAACCAAGTAATTGACTGGTGTTTATTTAAGGCCTAAACTAAGGTTAGGGTAGCATCTATATCTTGCATTATCGAATTATCAATAATATGACAATTTTATGTTAACATTGTCATTTTCTTTGCAAATGATATAGAATGCAAAAGAAATGTACCTACTTTAAGAGAATGATAACTTTACATGGTAATTTGTTTATGCACTTATTCCTCATAGATTAGGTAGTTATTATGCAGAGGATCCTTGTCAACTTAACTAGAAAGAGAACATCCTCATAATTTTATTTAGTGATAACATTTTCTTTGTTAGGAACTAGTCCTAACCTTTTCAAATAATCATAACAAATAATACGGATTTGGGAGCAATCTAACAATCATGGAGTTTGGAAAAGGAAGGAAGTTGTGCAGGCGCCCAGGACTCCGGTGGAGCAAGCCGGTGAAGAAGACGCTAAGTTTTGGGACTGTAAATAGCAGCGGAGATGGTGGAGGAGGAGAAACACCGGCAAGAGATGCAAGTGTTGGTACTTTTGTCAGTTCATGGCCTTTCGCTTTTGTCTAATTAGAGAGAGTAGTTAAGAAAAACAAAGCGGGAACGCACTAATTAGTAATTAGAGGAGCTGTGTGTATGCCCCTGTATGTATGGATGAGAAGCGGGGAAATTAAGCCTCAAATCGTGTGAATTACCACACCCCACGTTTTAATCACTATTCGGATCATATCTCAAGTAAGAAAGAGAAGCATAACGGGTTTTAACAAAGTCAGGCCAAAGATATAATTTTTGGAATGCAAGAAATGAAAAAGGGTTCCAAAGCAAATTTGACCTTATCATTTTATCAAACTATTTTATGCTAACTTGGATTAAGACGTGATTTTTGGAGAAATTTGCACGTAGTAGTTAGAAGAATGGCTTAGCGCTGCACATTAATTATCAAGCCAGCAATTCACGTGGCACAGTGGCACATAACTTAAGATTTCTTTAATTTCCAAATCTCTTTCTAGTCATATTAATTATCTGCCGCAAGTTGCCACCGCCATCACCAACAAAGCAACCACCGCCATCAAAATTAGTTCATGCTCGCTACAATCTTTCTCTTGAGATTGTACGTCTCACTTGCCTTGATTGCATTCGAGAACGCCATAGGGTACTCTCAATTGAGATTGACGATGGGCGAGACTGCTTGGCTCGATCCTGGCATGCTGCTTGGCAAAGTCATTGCACCTTCAAGGCCGTTGATGCATTGTTGCAAACGCATTTAGCACAAAGTGAACTCATCCTTCAAGCAAGGAGTGGAAGAGACTCATCTAGTGAAGGCGATGGATGGGAATCAAGGTCCTCGGCATCATTTGGCACGCATGGACCAGCCAGCTAAAGCATTACCTTCTTAAATGTGCTAATTCAATACTTCATCATCATCATCAGTCGATCACCGTCAACCTCCATTAACAGAACCACTCAAGTGACCTCAGATCTGCATTGTGTGACCTCATATGTAATGTGCACAACCTCAAGTGAGTTTGTTAATGTAGGTCGACCATACAATGAGAGAGAGAGAGAGAGAGAGAGAGAGAGAGGCTTCTATAAACCCGATGGTGGTTGTAGTGGTGGTGGTTGAGTTTGATCTTGACGATGGTGGTCGAGTTGTTGGTGATAGTAGTGGCGGGTTGCGGCAGCAGTTGGTAACATCTTTAAAAACAACAAAAAGCTAGGGAGAGGATGAACTGCAAATCAAGAGCTTTTAAAAAAGATAAGATAATAGAAAAAAGAAATTTAGCAAAAAAAAGAAGAAAAATAAGCAAAATAATGTCGTTTTAAATAGAATCCTATATTATATCATCTACATTAGCATGTCAAGTGGGTGTGACCCATCCTTCTCTAGTTGCACTCACCACGATTTATTGTTTGGGAATTTTTGGAAAATCATATCACAATTGATTAAATGTATTTTCAAAATGCAAATTTGTGTTTGGTAAAATTGTATTTTGAAAGCTCATTTGAAGTAAATAATTTAAAAATGAATTTGGGAAATTATATTTACAAAAGCGCTTTGGTGATAAAAAATTATTAAAAGAAAAATAAATAAAAAATTGACTGGAAGGGCGGATGGCCGGGAAAGGGAAGGCGGTGGCCGCCTGGACGTCCACTAAAGACCACCGGCGAGGTTCGCGGACGTCGGCAACCATTGAAGACCACCTGCGAGGGTCGCCGACGTCGGGTGACCACAAGACCATCACGAGAGGATCGCCGGACGTCGGGCGACCACCGAAAACCATCGCGAGGGTCTTTGGATGTCGGGCGACCGCGACCCAAATCTAGGGCGGTGAGGTCCCGTGACCTCGCAGCCCCCGGATCCGGGTCGCGGGGGTCATGCGACCTCGTTGCTCTCGGATCGGGTCGCGCGAGGTCATGCGACCTCGTTGCTCTGGATCGGGTCGCGGCGGGTCATGCGACCTCGTTGCTCTCGGATGCGGGTCGCGGCGAGGTCGCGGGACCTCTCGACCGCCGCGACCAAGATCCGGGGGCGGCGAGGTCGCGGGAGGACCTCGCCGCCCTCGGATGCCGGGTCGCGGCGAGGTCGGCGACCCAAACCTTGCCGCAACCACGGCGATCGCCGCGACCCAAACAAGGTAGCGGTTGCACCACTCCCGGCGATTTCGCATCACTCCGGTGATCGGTCACTTGGGCCACCGCAACCATGCCGAGCCGTCGGCGGCCGGCCGCTCACTCATAGCTTCGAGGAACATGTCGTCGGCCTTCAACGAAGAAGAAGATGAACCAATAACGAGGGCAAAACCGGAAAAATTAAGAGTAAGTGAGGATAATTTTGGAAGAAAATAAAAAAAGTGAACAAAGTGCCACTTAGGCCCACATGGAAACATTTGCACTCACCATTTACGTTCGAGAACGAAAAAAAAAAATTGTTTGTTCCTAGGAGGCAGTTTTGAACAAAAGAACACGTTTGATAACGTTTGGTCCGAGAATAAAAAATGAACAGAAACACGTTTGGTAAATTTTATTCTTTTTTTATTTCTTTTAATTTTTTAAAAATTTGTATTATATTTTTATTTTTTCCTCTTTTTATTTTTTTCTTTTTTTTTTTGGCGGTCACCGCCTCCCATGACTCCGGTCGACGGGCTCACGGCCTTGCCCGCCACGGCGAGGCTCGCCGCCGGGCGAGGCCGAGCCTCGCCGTGGTTGGCCGAGGCTCGACCTCGCGGATCTAGGCGAGGCCGAGCCCGAGTCGCCGGCAATCGGCGAGGCTAGGCCTCGCCGGATGCCGGGCGAGCTCGAGCTCGCCCGCCATGGCGAGCTCGGCCTCGCCGCGCCCACGCGACGCCGAGCCTCGCCTTGGCCGGGCGAGGCCGAGCCTCGACGGCTGGTCGCCGGCCATAGCGAGGCCTACGACCTAGGCGAAAGAAAAAGAAGAAAAAAAGAAGAAGAAAAGAAAAAAAGAAGAGAAGAAGAAGAGAGAGAGAGAGAGAAACGTTTCTTTCGTTTGTGTTTTAACAAAGCACAAATTTGTTGTTTCTTTTTCTATTCCAATTAGTTCCAAACAAAAAAAAGCCGTAAACGCAACCAAACGCGTTTTACATTTTTTTGTTCCAGACACTTTCCGTACAGAAATGTCGCGAACACTTTTCGAGTGTTACCATGCACACCCTTATATCTTCTGAGAAAGTGGCCCAAGGCACCCCTTCACCTGCCTTGGGCTTTCAGCCTTGAGAAGGCTAGCTTTGGCCTAATGAAAATTCTAAAATTATTCCTAAACACCTCAGCTTTAGGCCAAATATCTTTAGAAGACCAAAGTCCCTTGCAAAGTTGATTCCGAACGCACTCTAAATCGAATCGTTTTGTTATTTTGACAGCTGATCATTACTTTTACGATTTTCTGGTAACTCTTCAATTTGGGCATTAGCGGGAAGGCTCAGACGTGAAAGTGACCGATCAACTAAAGAAATAATAAAATGCAGAAAATCATCTAATTCTGTTACCTCGACTGTTCATAAGTCCACCATCTTTTTCTTGTCTTGATTGAGGCGAGTGGGAACGGTCTTATTTAATTTTTATCTTTTGCCAGTTTCCACTTGGAGCAATATGCTATCAAGTTTTCAGCTACCCAAGGAATTAACTAATGTCTAGTTAAGGCCTTGACCATGGTTAAGTTACCGAGTTCTTTTATACTTAAATCGATTGCTCTTCCCTCTCCTGCTCCATCCTTGTTAGCGCTCAAATCTCTCGGCCATCTTCATCTCTCATCGTCCTTGCTCTGTTTCCCTCTTTCTTCACCTCGGCGCGACCGTTCTTCTTCCTTCTTTTCTTCTTCGGTATCTGCTTCTCTTTTCCATCGTCTTCTCTCTCTGTCTCCCTATTTTCTCGCCCTTTCTTTCTCAAAAAAAGAAAAAAAAGAAAAAAGAGAAATGTCGATGGATTCTGCTATTTCTATTGCGTGGGATGTCTTCAAGTCCGTAGTTGCTCCCATCAAGCGTCAATTCGGATACGTGATCTACTCCAAGAGGCACGCCCAAGATCTTCAGATGGAAGTCGATGAGCTTGCGTACGAGGTTGATAGGGTCCACAATCTCGTTGAAGCGGCCAGAAACAATCTTCGGAATGTCTACGATCGCGTCACGGACTGCAATGCAAGTGCTGAGAAGGCCTTGAAGGAGGCGCGAGACCTGTTGGGCGACATCCCAGAGGCGAGCAAGACTTGCTGCTATGGGACTCTTCCTGACCCCAAGTGTCGCTATCAATTCAGTAGGAAGGCCAAGGACAAGATCGAGGTCATTCAGCGACTCACTCAAAGATGCAGTGGATTAAGGGAATTGAACGACATCTCCTTCAGCAATCCTGCTCCAGGGAACGTTGCTGCTCTGACTCGGGCCAAGAGAGAGGGCAAAGATGTCGACCAGTCGGCCACAGTGACGGCCTTTGCCTCGACGTCGAATAAGGTTAGGGACAATGGTGTCTTCGAATCCAGAGCTTCTATCATTCGGGACATCATGGACGCTCTTGCCGATGACAGCAATAGCGAGATAGGGGTTTACGGGATGGGCGGGGTCGGCAAGTCCACCCTCTTGGCGGACGTTGAAAGGAGAATAATGGAAGAGAAATCGTTCGATTGGGTCATTAAGGCCGACGTGTCGGAAAATCCAGACATCGAGAAGATTCAAGGAGAGATTGCGGACGCCTTGGGCCTTACTGAGATAAAGAACGAAGAGATTGTCAGCGTGCGAGCGGGGCTTTTGCGCAAGAGGTTGGAAAATGAGGAGAGGATGAAAAAGAAGGTCCTCATAATACTGGACAACCTGTGGAAGGGGCTGAACTTGAAATCAGTGGGCATTCCTTGCGGACATGACAACAAAGTCATAGGATGCAAGTTGTTGCTGACGTCAAGATTTCAAGATGTTTTGCGAAGGGAAATGGGCTGCGACAGGGACTTCCGCCTTGAAGAGCTGAAGGATGAAGAGGCAAAAAGATTGTTTGAGAGGACGGTGGGAGACAAAGTCCATGATGACCCGTTCAAATCCTTGGTGGATGAAGCAGTCTACAAATGTGCAGGTTTGCCTTTCCTCATAATTGCAATGGCGAATATTTTTAAAGATGCCGATTTTTATGAATGGAAAGATGTTTTGAGACAAATTGAGAAGTCTACAACCAGAGAAATCAGTGAGAGCATAAATAAGATGTTGCAGTTGAGTTATGATCGTTTCAAAGGGGAGGGCGGCGAGGAGGTAAAGTCATTGTTACGACTCTGTGTTGTTTATGGTGTCTCTAAGCCCTCTTTGAAAACTTGGTGAGGTACTGCGTGGGTTCGAGGTTATTTCGAGGAGATAGCAGCATGGAAGAAGTTAGAAATAGGTTGCGCTCAATGATCCGAACCTTGAAAGCCTCCTCTCTTTTGTTAGCAGACAATGACGATGTTGATGGTTTCAAGATACATGACTTAGTTCGTGGATTTGTTGCCTCAGTCGCTTCAAGAGATGACCATCTTCTCGTGTTGAAGGATAATGATGTGTTGATGACAGAGTTGCTAAAGGACAAGCTCAAAAGTTGTATGGCGGTATGCTTTCCCTATGTTAACATGAAGAAGCTTCCTGAAGAGTTAGATTGCCCCGAAATGCGGATCTTTTTGTTGTTCACATACAATAAATTTCTTAAGATCTCAGATTCATATTTCAACTCTATGAAAAAACTCATGGTCTTACATCTTTCTCATGTACATCTCACTCATTCTCCTTCGCCATTTAAGTTATTGGAGGACTTACGCACTCTGTGTCTTGATGGTTGTTGGTTAGAGGATGTAGCCATGATTGGCGAGCTAAAAGGGCTACATATTCTTAGCTTTGTGAACTCCAAAATTCAACGATTGCCAAAAGAAATTGGACAATTGGTAGAGCTGAGGTTGTTAGACTTAAACCATTGTTCACAGCTTTGGAAAATTGAACCGGGTGTGCTTGGAAGCTTGATAAAATTGGAAGAGTTGTATATGGAGAATAGCTTTGATCAATGGAATGCCGTGGAGCAAACTCCACCAACTAATGCCAGGCTTATTGAGTTGAATAATATGAAGAATCTATGCACTCTGTATGTGTCCATTCTTGATCCAAGTTTGCTCCCAGAGGATATAAACATCGAGAAATTAATCAAGTACAAAATCCATGTAGGTGGTATGAAGTGCTGGCAAAGTAGCAAAGGATTGAGCACATTGGAGCTTAAGTTGGATCCAACAAGCGATATTCTTCAAAAAGATACGTACAAACTTTATTAGGCAAAACCAACAATCTATTTTTAGATGGATCAAATGGAATCGAGCAAAGTATTTGCGTGTTATCCCAAGAAGGCTTTTCAAAATTAAAGCATCTACACGTGAAGAATAGTCCCTCCGTCCATTGTGTCCTCCAGTTGCCATCCCATATAGATTTTAAGACATTGGAGTCGTTAATTCTCAATAATCTCATCAACTTAGAGAAGATATGCAGCAACCATATCTCCTCTAATTCCTTCAGTGCATTAAAAGTAGTACGAGTTAAAAGTTGTGACAAGATGGAAGTTTTGTTTCCTCTTTCATTATTGAGAAAACTTCCACAGCTTGAAGAGATCCGAGCTACCAAGTGCCACTTAATGCGGGAGATTGTAGAAGGTTATGCTTATGGCAAAGTTGAATTGCATAATTTGCATGTATTGGAATTGCGTGACTTGCCAAATATCAAGAATTTTTTCACTCCGAGGATGGGTCCTTCAAGTAGTACATCAAAAGACCAAGTTGACACTCAAGTTGCTCTCTTCAACGGTCAACAGGTAACTTTCTATCAAAAGAATATACTATTTATTAATCTTTTATTTATTTGCCAATTAGATGTACCGTAGAGTTTAATCCTTATTCCTTTTTTTTTTCTTAGTTCATTTTCTTCCTAATTACCTTGTCCAATCACGCCTTCCTTCTAATTAGTTAAAGCAATCTTCTATTTCTCTTCATTGTGAAGAAGTCCAACTAATAGAATGGAATCCATGTAAATTTAGTTTGGGATATGATCTGAATTATTTTCAACTCACATGTTGCAAGTACACCTATATTAATAGGGTTTTACAGAGCAACGTTGAAGGGAATTTTGGCATTAGAATAATTCCACAATAACGTCATTTCATAATCTTGTAAAATGGATTCCTTGAATTTAGTTATTTAACTTTGTTATTATCTATAAAATATAATATCTAGGCGACTTTGGTAAAATTCAATACTGAGAATGAGCAAGGGGATTGGGTTTTCAAATAGTAGCAACGATGCTAACCTAATTGATGCATGTCATTTCCATATTGTGTATTTCAATAAGCAGTTAGTCATTGCATAGGTCCTACTAGTATAAAAGTACACAATTTCATGTGTGTTCATATATTTGTAAGCACTCTAGGCATTACATAAATATTCAACTTGTGCTAATATCTTATAGTCGTAGGCTTTAGTGAGTGACTTTTAGGAAAAACTACATGAAATCCCCCATGAAGATTTTAAGCGGTACACATTTACTTCCAAAATTTGGTTTTATAAATTATGGCATATTGAGCATAGTTATGTGATGTTATCATCCAATGGTCCTTTTAAATAGCTGATTGGGGATGCTTTATGCATAATGAAATAAAAAATTTAGCCTTTCCCATTATTGTTTTATATGCTTGGGATATACTTGAAAGCCTACTAGATGTTTTGCTTTTTCGTGAAGTCAACCATATTATTAGTAATTTTTGTCTTAATCTCTATTAAGATCATTGCGTCTTTTTCCTCATTTTTCTTCATTTATTTTGGAAATTTTCAACTGGTTTTAGAGCATTTGGAGGCCAAAGGACGATTTAACTAAAACAGATGCACAAGAATTGCAATTTTATCATAAAAAACACATGTAAAAAGCAATTGAGTCCTAAATATGTTTGGGGGAAAGTGTCTTAGGAGTCTTAACATTTTAGTCATGAGTAAATTGAGTACTAAATATATTATTTGAAATAGTCCTCACATTTTGAAAAATAATGAAAAATCAAGTTCTAAAGTTAGTGTTGTTGACAAATTTCATCAACAGAGATGATAACATTTTGTTTTTTGTGAAGTTCAGTATGATTTTGACCTAAATCAAGGGAATGTACATAGGTTTGGTCCATAATGGAGTGGAACGTTGATTATTGTAATTTACCAAAAAATAAGTGGTGAAAAATCATTGTCATTTTCTTGATTTGTTTACTCAAAATTCGGGCTTAATTTTATTTATCAATTCACTTAATTGATTTTTTTTTTTTTTTTTTTTGCTTATTTCTAAACTACCTCATGTGCATTATTATGGTCAAAATCATGGTCTTAATTGGTGAAAGGGTAAAATGAAATGGTTTTCAAGCGAATACTTGGTTTGAAGCACAATTCCAAGGCATAGTCGAGGCTCGAGCATATGAAATGGCAATTGAGATATAGGAGAACGTAATATTCATAATAAAAATAATTAATGATTTTGTAGAATAAACCTTTATCACCTAGAAATATGACTTAGAAAATGGTCTCAAGCACTATGTAATTGAGAATTTATGAATATGAAGTTGGCAATTTAGATCATCACAACAGCAATTAATGGTATTTAATTGCAATTGAGGCTGTTTATATATAGTTGATTAGACTGCTAAACTGGTAGGCGGAAATTACAGTTAATTGTTTAACTAGCTTTAGTGATAACATTTAAGAGGAGATCCTTTTCGTTTTGCACCTATTGTCTATGACACGTATGGATGGGCGACACGTGCCATCTTGCTTCTCCCCGCCATGGATGGGCGACACATGCCATCTTGCTTCTCTCTCCGGCCCCGGCCCCCCCCGGGGGGGGCCGGGGCCCCGAGCCCCGTTCTCTCTCTCTCCATCCAAAAGTTATTCAGCATCTTCTCTCACTGAAGGGGCTGAGAACCAGATCTGCTAGCCCCCACCTTAGCAACGCTCATCCGACTCCACCATGACAGGCCACAGCTCACCTCCGTCAACGTCACCACCAACAGCTGGTCGATTCTACCCTCATGCCCAGTCATGTACCTTGCGGACTGGCGCAAATTCTATCTTCAACCGTTTTTCTTCTTCACTTGTAATCAGCGTCACGAACTCTGTCACGATCAATGCTTCACCCATAAATTGATTGGGTCTGGACAAGCCCAAGCGGGCTAAGATGGGTGGCCCAGGCGTTAGAAGGAAGTTACTTGCAGTAACTGAACTTTTATTATAGTAATTTTCCCTTGTGAAGTAGTAAGTTACTTTTTGAAATTGCTGAGTTTCCTTAGGTAGGTAGTAAATTAGACATACCTTCCGTAATTAAGGTGTTATAACGTCATAATTTACTTCTCGTGATTGCAATCTCGCTTTGTTGATCACTTATTGCAATGAGATATTTTCCTTTGTTAGCAAATTGCCTGTCTTTTGTAATTATGGTCATTCTATTGTTTCTTCATTTTTTTTTTTCACGGTAGTAACCCTCATTGTGAGATAGTTCAGTACTTTCTAGTAGTTATCTGATAAAATGAGTAATGTAAGTAATAACATAACCTGAGAGGGAGTATGTTACCTTATAGGAAGTAATCTACCTTGAATGTACTTCCTTTTGCTTTATGGATTACTAAGTTTTGTAGTCACTAGCAAACTGAATTGATGCTATTTCTTGATGATTGTAGTTTCCCTTATTGTTAATAGATTGCAAACAAAATCTAATCGTAATACCATCCACGAATCTAATTTGTAAATGCAAATATCTCGTAGTTGTAGGCATAAGTGAGCGGCTTTTAGAAAAACTACATGAAATCCCCATGAAGATTTGAAGCGGTACACATTCACTTCCATAATTTGTTTATGTGTGTGTGTGTGTGTGTGTGTTATGACGTATTGAGCATAGTTATGTGATGTTGTCATCCAATGGTCCTTTTAAAATTGCTGACTACGGAGGCTATATGCATAATGAAATAAAAAATTTAGCCTTTACTATGATTGTTTTATATGCTTGGGATATATTTGAAAGCCTAGTAGATGTTTAGCTCTTTTCATGAAGTCAACCATATCATTAGTAATTTTTGTCTTAACCTCTGTTAAGATCATTGCATTTTTCCTTATTTGTCTTTATTTATTTTGGGAATTTTCAACTCATTTTAGTGCATTTGGAGGCCAAAAGATGATTTAACTGAAGCAGATACAAAAGAATTGCAACTTTATTGAAAAAATCACATGTAACATGTAAATGGTAAAATGCCCAAAGGTTGACATCCGCAACAAAATCGAAGTTGAACAGACTCATGTGATACTTAAAAGGTTAGGAGTAAAGGTGTGCTCCCCTCAAGGTTCATGAGTGGGTTGGGTAATTTCCCCGTGATTTGTATGTTCTTTTGTAGGTAAATGAATGTTATATTGATAAGTTAGCATCGTATAATAATGAGGAAAATTATAAGTGTTAAAATTAAATAGTGAAATAATGGAGAAAGGGAGGATGAGAAAGCGATTAATATTACAGGCAATTTGAAATACATGCAAATCAAGTTCTAATGTTAGTGTTGTCGACAAACTTCATCGATCGAAATGATAGCAGTTCATTTTTCATGAAGTTAAGTATATTTTGACCTAAATCAAGAGAATTTACATAGATTTGGTCCCTAATAAAGTGGAACCTTGATTATCATAATTAACTGAAAATAACTCACATATTCTATGTTTAGTGGTGAAAAATCATTGTCATTTTGCCGCTTTATTTACTCAGAATTTGGGCTTAATTTTATTACTTAATTCTCATAATTAATTTTTCTTTTTTGCTCATTTCTAAACTACTTTATGTGCGTTGTTCCTCCATTATGGTCAAAATCATGGTCTTAATTGGTGAAAGATTAAAACAAAATGATTTTCAAGCGTATGATTGGTTTGAAGCCATTCCAACATATAGTTGAGGCTCGGGTGTATGAAATGGCAATTAATATATAGTAGACTGTAACATGCATAATAAAATTAATTAAATGATTCTATATGATAAACCTATATCTCCTAGAGATCGGACTTAGAAAATTGTCTGAAGCACTATGTAATTGAGAATTTATGAATATGAAGTTTATAATTTAGATCATCACAACAACAATTAATGGCATTTAATTGATTTTTGAGACCGTTTATGTATAGTTGATTAAATTGATTATTGTTAGTAAGAGAAGTAAACTATGGATAAGCAGTGGTCCAATTCAGGAAAACACATAACCGTTTTGTACAACAAAAATTTCTTAAAGCCTTTTAGTTGACTAGACATGATTGTCCTATTATAATGATGTAATAAAGATTCGTGGAAATTTAAGTTGCCATAGTAGATTTACGAAGTATAAAAAGGAAGTTTGAGTATGAGCGTTTGCGTCCTACTGTGCTACGACATGTATCGATGGCATATACATGTCATCATGCTTTTCTCCTTTTTGTGAGCCCTCTCTCTCTCCCCATCTAAAAGTTGTTCAGCATCGCGAGAGGAACTGCATTCTGTCACTCCTACTCACCACGTGCTGAAGGGTTGAGAACCACATCGACTTACCGCCACTGTCGACACGCTCATTGCGCTCGGTCATCTCCCTTGCGGACCAGACGCAAATTCTATCTCTATCTGTTTCTCTCATGAACTCGGTGTGACAAACAAGCGACATTGCTACGAGCCTTGGTCATGCCTTTCTGAGGTTGATTTTCCGGTGATGTGAAGAGAGAGAAAATGAGGATTTGGAAAAATTAAAATAAAAAAAAAAAAAGAGAGAAAATAACGTGCTATGTGTTTAACTATTGGTGTGAGCCGTAGACGATAGGTATAAAGATCGCAGTAGACTATACACACTTGAATAGTTTATATTAAGGATTGAAGGTATTATCATTTATGAGAAAATACAAATTATAGGACAATTATTAAAGACAAACTCCTCATGTCATTGGGTAAAAGTAAATTTTATTGGATTTTATTTTATAAATTATAAAATTTCACGCATAAATTGATTAGGTCTGGATAAGCCCAAGTGGGCTTAGGTGGGTGGCCCAGGAAAGAAAATGAAGTTACTTGCAGAGACTAAACTTTTATAGACTAATTTTCCCTCGTGAAGTAATAAATTACTTTTTAAAAATTGCTAAATTTCTTTAGGTAGGTAGTAAATTAAACCTTCCGTAATTAAGGTCTTATAGCATTGTAATTTACTTCTTGTGATTGCAATCTCACTTTTTTGATCACTTATTGCAATGATATATTTTCCTTTGTTAGTAAGTTACCTATGTCTTTCGTGATCACGGTCATTCTATAGTTTCTTTATTTTTTTTTTCATTGTAGTAATCTCCATTGTGAGATAGTAGCAATCATCCGATAAAATGAGTAATATTGTCAAAATAGTAACGTAACTTAAGAGGAAGCAGTTTATCTTATAGGAAGTAATTTACCTTGAATGTACTTCCTTTTCCTCAATGGATTGCTAATTTTTGTAGTCGTTAGCAAAATGAATGACTACTATTTCTTGACGACCATAATTTCCCTTATTATTAGTAAATTGCAAAGAAAATCTAATCGTAATAATACCCATGAGTATATTGTAAATAAAAAATGAAGTTTGTTAGTTGTCTTTTGGGGTTGTAAAATACCTTTCCGGATTGTAAATCAACTTTTATTTATCACAGATTTTTATAAATGAATTATCCCAAAATTTGTGAAGTTTCTTCAGCAACCATTTGAATAACCTGCTATGGCATGTAAATTTTTTGCTTGCGTTTTGTATTTGTAAATACTATTGCTGATGGGTCTATCCGTTAGGTTTCAATCCCCTCCTTGGAGTCCTTGAAGATGGCCGGACTTCCCAATCTGGAAAATATATGGAGTGATGAATCTCCATCGGGGCTGAGCAATCTCCAATTTCTTGAGGTCTTTTCATGCAAATCTCTCTCAAAAGTTATCAATTCCAAGTCACTAGTAAAACTACACAAGTTACACACTTTGAGGGTAAAAGCTTGCGTTTCGGTGCAAGAAATTTTTGACCTTGATGGACTAAGCGCCAATGCAAATATCGAGACTCTGTATGAGCTAAACACCATCCATATAATGGGATTACTAGGCTTGAGGTGCATATGGAACAAGAATCCTTGTGGAATCGTGAGACACCATAATTTGAAGAAAGTAGATGTGCATGGTTGTGACAATCTCAGGTTTATGTTTTTCCCCTCCATGGTTCAATATCTTGCACAATTGAGAGAGCTAGTGGTATGGGATTGCAAGAAGATGGAGGCGATCATTATGGAGGAAGAAGGGTTGAGCATAGAAACATCGGAAACTCTAGTATTCCGATGTTGACCATTTTACAATTAGTACATTTGGAAAGTTTGACATGCTTCTCTTACAGAAAGTGTAAGATCGATTTTTTTTTTTTTTTGGTTTCATTATTGAAGATCTTCTTAGATTAATTTATCCTTGCCATGCAAAAGATGCCATTCTTTTCATCTAATGAAAAATTGATGACAGGTACATCGGAAGCTGGAGGTGAGGATTGCGTCAAATTGTGCTCTACTATCCTTTTCAATCAAGAGGTATGTGATTAACGCTATGTCACAATCTTAAATATAACAAAAATCTGATGGAGTAAAATGCTTGGCATCAATTTTATGTGTTACAACACTTTGGAAGTTTACTTGCTGTGTATTTCAAGTTGCCATATGGCACTACAAGTAATTGCCAATTTTCAATTCACACTAATAAGGGTTGGATCAATAACATCAAATTATTAAGAAATTAAAAAAAAGATATATGCATATAAATAATTATTATGCCAGCCAGCTATATAATTAAAATTAACAAATAATTAGTTATACTAGAGACAAAGCATAATTGCCGAAGCCTCCCTTTGGTTAAAATTGATTATTCCACATAATCATGGCACCATCAAATTTGGATAAGTCAAAGTAGAGTTACTATTAAACTTGTAATTTTAAATTGAAATGAAGAATTTAAAGTATAGTCACAATAAATACAAAAGTTGGATAATTAATCTTCAGTGAGCTCAATTGTTTACTCTCAAAATTGTGGGGTAACTATAAAGTAAAACTTTTTGTAATATAGTCATTGAACTTCTATTTGATCACCTAAGACAATAAATTTTCATTTATTTATAATTTATGCACTTTGACAAAAAAATGCTCAATTTTCCAGCAAACTATTGATGTGAAAGACACATGGCTAATTTTCTAAATGGGCTGCTGTTTTCACTTCACTACCGAATCATCACCTCACTAGAAAATCTACTATAAATATTTAATAGTCACCAAAAACTTTTAATTTGCAAGATGATCATTCTCCTTTCTCGTAATTTCTATTCATCTTTCTTCCAACGAGAATTCCTCTTTCTCATAGGTGATTGCCTTGTTCAAGGCCATTGTTCTTAATGAGTTTTAGCGTTGCAATTTAGCAATGTAACCCTTCCTATTATATATTTCTTTTGATGAGTTTTGCAATTTTCTCTCAATATTACAACAATGTTATATAAATATGTATATATATATATGAGTTATGCATTTAGCCTTTTATCTTCAAAAAGGTAGATTCATATGAAATGAGATACAATTTAATTAATTACTTGTATTAAAAATAAATTCCAATTTTTCATAAATGAAAGATTCCACGCTTGCACAAACACACCAGAATGTTGCTAATTACCTAGTAACTGAAGAAAGAGGAATCATGCAACTTATTGGGTAGGCATATAGGTTATTGAGAGAAGTATTATGAGCATTTGAAGCTTTCACGTTAGCATCTTTCTTCCAAACGTAACTAAATATAAGTACTTCCTATCAAAATAAAAATAAAAAATCGATTGGCTGACGATTTATGTTCATCAGACTACGCTATATTTTTGTTGATTTTGCTGCAAATTTATGTATATTAAAGTTCATATCAATTCGTGTCATTTTCTAATTTGTCAAATAATCATTTACGAATATGTTAATTCGTATAACGAATTGTCAGCCCTTTCAATTCTTATATTTTTTTATATATAAAATTATAATAATTCTCATGAGCATGTACAAGCTTTTGGGTACTTTAAAACTCAATGGATGAATAAATTTCGTAAAAAACACAAATAACATTACTCAAGTGACGAAAAGAACGTGCTACGATCTTGTTAATATGATAGAAATATTTGTTACGTCATAAGGTAGATTATACACATTTCCAATATCCTTTTTTGGAGTCAACACTTTTGGAGTCGTTTCAAAAATCAATATATCATCAAATCTAGCTAAAAAGAAATTGTAAATATTGGACGGTTTTATCACAACATAGACCTTATTAAGAAGTAGACTATCATGAAGTAAGCAAAATTGCATTGAGAGAACATATGAAAAGAACGAAGAAGAAGAAGAAGAAGAAGAAGAAGAAGAAGAAGAAGAAGAGAAATTCCAATCATAAATGCACACGTATGGAAGGGAAAGTAATAAAAGAAAAAGAAAGAAAGAAAAACATGAGGAGAGAGAAGATCACAAAAGTTTGACATGTATATATACATATATATCTTCTTTTCTTGTAGATTTTTTTTTCCCGATGGAAGGGAGCTCTTGCTTTTAGATTGATCATACCTCTAAAGTCCTGATTCTATCTTAAATGCCAATTTGCGCAATTTAGTTTTTCCCAATTGCTCGACCATTTTTATGTAGGAGGTAGTGATGATTTTGTTTTTTTTTTTTGGGTGCTCGCGCCGGGGGGTTTGGATTGAGTGCGGGCACTGTGTTGGGGTGGTCGACAAGTCAACATTTGTGAATTTAAGGTAACCCTAGGGGTTTTTGTTCCCCTGCTCCACGAGCCTATGTGATTGCGCCTGTCTGGGTCGAATCGCGGGGATATCCAGGTAACTCGCGAGCCATAGACGCAATCTCAGCCATTGCGCTGCGCATTTTGACAGTGCTAATTAACTCGCTTTCGAGTGCTTGGGGGTGCACAGGATTGTCACTCACGCGGGGGTGGGAGTGGGGGTCGGGTCGACACACTTTGTGGTGCTGTTTTGAAAGTGGGGACTTTTCATGATGTGGTGGGAGGCCATTGGGGAAAGGTAGAATGGCAGTGGGAAAGTTGTTAATATGGACAAATCAACCACAATTACCTTATTGAAGTAGCATGATTATTTTGGAGAAATAGCACAACCAAACATGCCAAAATTAAGGCCCACTGTGATTAAGAAATATTGTCCTTTTTTGTTTTAAAATATTTTATGTTGCCTTTTGAACCATCCTTCGAAAATATAAAGAGACTAATATGTGTCAAAACATAAACAAAAGAGCTTTGTTCGTCTTATTGTTTTGTGTGGTCTTCCATTCTTTGGTATGGCCTTTGTAATATGAGGAAGCATTCATCTAATAAGACGGCCACAATTGATAGATCAAGATTGATAGGACTATCGCTTCTTCTATGTATTTCCTTGCATCTCATAATTTATCTTTACCACAATTAAGAAACTCATAATTTGATTTCAAGGTTAGGCGAGCAGCTTCTTTTGTACTGCCCCTTTTGATGGATGATTAGTTGCCTTTTAATCTCAATCTCTGCATCGTTTACTTTCTAATGACATCACTCTTCCTCAAGCAAGCTCTTCTATATGTAATGGAACTTTATGAACTTTTAATCTATCATAATCACTAATTTTGTGAGCGAATACCGCAGGTTGCATTTCCTAGCTTGGAGACATTAGGCATCGGTGGCATTAATAATATTGAAATATTATGGGATAATCAAGTTGCTGCGGATTCTTTCCACAAACTAAAATTGCTTGAGGTGTGGAGATGCAATAAGCTATTGAACATTGTTCCTTCTTGCATTCTCGGACAGCTCAGGAGCTTGGAAAGTTTGGAAGTAAGATCATGTGGTTCGCTTGAAGTTGTTTTCAAACTTCAGCCATCGAATCTTCTAGATGGACATCTCGTTGCTGATTTGCCATTAAAAAGGCTGGTCTTAAATGAATTACCAGAGCTAAAGTGTGTATGGGAGAATGAACTCCACAATCGAGTCAAATGCCAGTGTCTTTGTTCTATTACCGTTTTTGGATGCAAGAGCCTCACCTCTCTATTTTCTACCTTAGTAGCAATACATCTAACCCAACTTGAGGAATTGGAGATTGATGAATGTGGCATTGTGGAACTTATCGAGAAGGACGAAGGACTAGTTCCCAAGTTTGTGTTCCCAAAGTTAACCTCCCTCAAGCTTAAGCTTCTAACGAAGTTGAAGTGCATCTACAATGGAAATCATACTTCACATTGGCCAGCATTGAAGACCTTGGTAGTGCGTGGCTGTGACAAAGTGGAGATACTTGCATCATACCCTGAGAATGATATTCTACTTGATAAACAGCCTCTCTTCTTGATAGAAAAGGTATGGCCTAAGACTATATGTTTTGCTTTAATGGTGGATATTGGAAGTGATGATTAATTATTATGCTAGCTAGCAAAATATTAAAATGAACAAATAAGTAGTTATAATGGAGACAAAGCATAATCGCCGAAGCCCCCTTTGGTTAAAATTGATTGCGTTCAACGTATAATCACAGCAACATAAAATCTAGATAAATCAAAGTGGAGTTACTATTCAAATTGTGATTTTAAATTGAAATGAAGAATTTAAAGTAAAGTCACTATATATACAAAAGTTGGATAATTAATCTTCAATGAGCTCAATAGTTAACTCTCAAAATATAGTTGAGGCTCGGGGCATATGAAATGACAATTAATGTATAGTAGACCGTAATATGCACGATAAAATTAAATGATTTCTTGATGACCATAATTTCCCTTATCATTAGTAAATTGCAAAGAAAATCTAATCATAATAACGCCCATGAGTATATTGTAAATAAAAAATGAAGTTTGTCAGTTGTCTTTTGGGGTCGTAAAATACCTTTCCGGATTGTAAATCAACTTTTATTTATCACAGATTTTTGTAAATGAATTATCCCAGAATTCGTGAAATTTCTTTGGCAACTATTTGAATAACCTGCATGTAAGTTTCTTGCCTGCGTTTTGTAATTGTAAATACTATTGCTGATGGGTCTATCTGCTAGGTTTCAATCCCATCCTTGGAGTCCTTGAAGATGGCCAGACTTCCCAATCTGGAAAATATATGGAGCGATGAGTCTCTATTAGGGCTGAGCAATCTCCAATTTCTTGAGGTCTCTTTGTGCAAATCTCTCTCAAAAGTTATCAATTCCAAGTCACTAGTAAAACTACACAAGTTACACACTTTGAGGGTAAAAGCTTGCATTTCGGTGCAAGAAATTTTTGACCTTGATGGACTAAGTGCCAATGCAAATATCGAGACTCTCTCTGAGCTAAACACCATCCATATAATGGGATTATTAGGCTTGAGGTGCATATGGAACAAGAATCCTCATGGAATCGTGAGACACCATAATTTGAAGAGAGTATATGTGCACGGTTGTGACAATCTCAGGTTTATGTTTTTCCCATCCATGGTTCAATATCTTGCACAATTGAGAGAACTAGAGGTATGGAATTGCAAGAAGATGGAGGCAATCATTATGGAGGAAGAAGGGTTGAGCATAGAAACATCGGAAATTCTAGTATTCCCGAGGTTGACCATTTTAGAACTTGTAGGTTTGGAAAGTTTGACGTGCTTTTCTTGCAGAAAGTGTAAGATCAATGCTTTTAGTTTCATCATTGAAGACCTTAGATTACTTTATCCCTGCCATGCAAAGGATGCCATTCTTTTACATCTAATGAAAAATTGATGACAGGTACATCAGAAGCTCGAGTTGAGGACCGTGTCAAATCGGGCTCTACTGTCCTCTTCAATCAAGAGGTATGTGATTAACACTATGTCATAATCTTAAATATAAGAAAAATCTGATGGAGTAAAATGCTTGGCATCAATTTTATGTGTTACAGCAATTTAGAAGTTTACATGCTGTTCATTTCAAGTTGCCTTATGGCACTACAAATAATTGGCAAATTTCAATTCACACTAATAAGAGTTGGATCAATCATATCAAATTATTAAGAAATTAGAAAAAAAGATATATGCATATAAATAATTATTATGCCAGCCAACTAAATAATTAACTAATAAATAGTTATAGTGGAGACAAAGCATAATCGCCGAAGCCCGCTTGGGTTAAAATTGATTCCGTTTCACATAATCATGGCACCATAAAATCTAGAGAAGTCGAGTTATTGTTCAAATTGTGATTTTAAATTGAAATAAAGAATTTAAAGTAGTCACCATATATACAAAAGTTGGATAATTAATCTTCAATGAGCTCAATTGTTGACTTTCAAAATTATGGGGTGACTTTATAATAACAAATTCTGTAATATAGCCATTGAACTTTTGTTTGATCACCTAAGACAATAATTTTTCATTTCTTTATAATTTATGCACTTCAACAAAAAATCCGAAATTTTCTGGTGAACTATCGATGTGCAAGACATGTAGCTAATTTTCTAATGGGCTACTATTTCCACTTCACTACCGAATCATCACCTCACTGGAAAATCTACTATAAATATTTAATACAGTCACTAAAAAGTTGCAAGATGATTATTCTTCTTTTCTTGTACTTCCCACTCATCTTGCTTCCAACGAGAATTCCTCTTTCTCATATGTGATTGCCTTGTTCGAGGCCATGGGTCTTAATGAGTTTTAGCATTGCAATTTAGCAAGGTAAACACTTCCTATTATATATTTCTTTTGATGAGTTTTGTAATTCTCTCTCAATATTACAACAATGTCATATAACATTGACAATTAGGAAGTTCTAAATGTTATCAAATCCCTATGTTTCACATGATACGAGTTATGAATGTAGCCTTTTTTCTTCAAAAAGGTAGATTCATATGAAATAAGATACAATTCAATTAATTACTTGTATTAAAAACATATTCTGATTTTACATAAATGAAAGATTCCAGCCTGCACAAACGTGCGAGAATACTGCTAATTACCTAGTAATTGAACAAGGAGGAATCATGCAAAGGAGTCTCTTAGCTTCTACTTAATGGGTAGGCATATAGGTTATTAAGAGAAGTATTATGAGCATTTTGAAGCTTTCACGTTACCATATGTCTTCCAAACGTAAGTAAATATAAGTACTTTCTATCAAAATAAAAATAAAAATCAACTAGCTAGCAATTTATGTTCATCGGACAATGCTATATTTTTGTTAATTTTGCTACAAATTTACATATATTGAAGTTCATATCAATTCGTATCATTTTCGAATTTGTCAAATGATCATTTACGAATATGTTAATTTGTATAACGAATTGTTAGCCCTTTCAATTCTTATATTTTTTATATATATAAAATTCTAATAGTTCTCATGGGCATGTACAAGCTTTTGGGTACTTTGACACTCGGTGGATGTATAAATTTCAACACTCGGACCCTTGGAGTGCTAAAACTTAGTACGGGGGACACTTAAGTGCCAAAAGTTAGAAAAGTGACACTTAAGTACTAAAATCGGAGCAAAATTGATCGCTTTAAGTGCCAATGGCGAGAAAATCTAGCCAAAACACCGATGTGGAGATTTTCCGGCAAGGTAAGTCCAAAACGACGTCGTTTTGCCGCGACGTAAGTAATTAATTAATATAAAAATTAACTAAATTGAATTTAAAACCAAATTTTTTTTAAAAGGGAAGAAGTTGGAGGCGGTGAGGGCTTGCCCCCTGCCGCCTCCACTGTTCATCTTCTTCTTTATGCTTTTTTATTTTAATTTTGTTTTAACTTAATTTAATTAATTTTTATATTAAAATTAAATCTGCGCCAAAACGATGTCGTTTTTGCGTTTATTTGCTTAGTTAGCTCTCTCGGCAAGCCATGTAGACAAGTAAAATTAATAAAAAATTGCATGTAGGATTTTTGTTGGGTCCACCGAAAGTGGCATTAAGTGTTATTTTTCTAACTTTTGATAGTTAAGTGTTTCTTCATGCCAAGTTTTGACACTTGGGGTGTTCTTTTTGCTTATAAATTTCATAATAAAGGCAAATAACATTACTTTAAGTGATGAAAAAGAACATGCTACCATCTTGTTAATATGATATAAATGTTTGTTATGTCATAAGGTAGATTATACACATTTCCAAAGATCCTTTTTGGGAGTCAAAACATTTTTGGAGTCGTTTCAAAACCAATATATCATCAAATCGAGCTAAAAAGAAATTGTAAATATTGGACAGTTTTATCACAATGTAGACCTTATTAAAAAGTAGACTATCGGTAAGCAAAATTGCATTGAGAGAACACATGCAAAGAACCACTGGGATTCGCTCCAGCCACCCTTCCAACATGGAAGGGGGAGGTGAGGTTCAAATCCCCACCTTCTCGGGGGATGAGATGGGGACGCGTAAGTTTCAAGAGTGAGTTTGACTCCCACGCCCGCAAGAGACGGGCAAAAGTCTAAGAGTGAGTGTAGAGTAGGAATAGAGTAGGACCACCAAAAAAAAAAAAAGAACACATGCTAAGAACCCAAAAAAAAAAAAAAAAAAAAGCAGAAGAGAAATTCCAATCATAAATGCACGCGTGTGGAAGGGAAAGTAATAAAAAAAAAAAAAAAAAAGAAGGAAAGAAAAACATGAGGAGAGAAAGATCATAAAAGTTTGACATGTATACATATATATACATATATATCTTCTTTTATTGTAGATATTTTTTTCCCGATGGAAAGGAGCTCTTGTTTTTAGATTAATCATACCTCTAAAGCCCTGATTCTATCTTAAATGCCAATCTGCTCGATTTAGTTTTTGCTAATTGCTCGACCATTTTTATGGAGGAGGTGGCGATGTTTTGTTTTTGCTTTTGTTTTTCTTTTGGGTGCCCGAGGGGGAGGGTTGGGTTGAGTGCGGGCACCGTCTTTGGGGTGGTCGACAAGTCAACGTGTGTGAATTTAAGGCGACCTTGGGGGATTTTCATTGCCTTGCTCTGCGAGCCTACATGATTGTGCCCGTTTGGGTTGAATCCCAAGGATATCTAGGTAACTTGTAGCCATAGACACAATCTCAGCCGTTGCGCCGCGCGCTTCAACAATGCTAATTGACTGCTCTTGAGTGCTTTGGGGTGCATGGGATTATTACTCATGTGGGGTGGGGTGGGGTGGGGTCGGCACACTTTGTGGTGTTGTTTTGAACGTGGGGACTTTCCATGATGTGGCGCAAGGCCATTGGCTAAAAGGAAGAATTAGGGATTTGCAATGAGAATTGCTCGAACTAGGAACCGCTTCAACCGGATCGGACGAGCTCTGGTTTGGGCGGTTCCCAAAGTCGACGGTTTGGTTCTGATTCTAAGGTGGGATCGAACCTGATCGATTATATATATATATTATTTATATACATATAATATATAATATATAATATATAATATATAATATATAAATATTATATATGAAACTTATTGCAATCAAAATTGCAATTGAGGTAGCAACCTCTTATGTGGCCAAGAGACCACCAAAACTCTTCTTGTCACTTTTTATTTATAGAGAAAACCTACTTATTAATTTCATCTTCTACCCAATCTGGGACTAAGGCTCCAAGAGACCCTCATTCCTCATATTCGCACACTCTCTTGCTCCCCTCACTTGCAAAAGACAAGGCACTTCAAGCCTCTAGGAGTCCCACATCGACTAACCATTTAAAGAGCACAAGAGAGATTGACTATAAAAGCCAAGCCAAACACAACCTCTAACCACATTGTTCATGGCCTTTATGGTTAGGATTAAGTGTTAAACACACAAAGTATGATTGATAATTATGCAAGTGAAGTTTGAATATTTTGCATATGGAAACATGTGTGATTAGTTTTATTGGATCACTTGGGAACCAAATTAGATTGATTGGTCCGGTCACTCTTTAGTGGAAAAAAAAAGTGCTGATTTTGTTGGATCGGTCCAGTCCTTGGTCCTGAGACCATACGGTTTGGTTCCAAGGTGGAACCGGGAACCGGACCGGAAATCGATCACCCCTATGTAGAATGCGCGGTGGGAAAGTTGCTGATATGGACAAATCAACCACGATTACTTTATTGAAGTAGCATGATTATTGCAGAGGAACAACACAACCTAACAAGCCAAAATTAAGGGCCACCATGAAAATCCTTCGAAAATATGGGGAGACTAATATGTGTCAAAACATAAACATAAGATCTTCGTTTGTCTTATTGTTTTGTGTGGTCTTCCATTCTTTGGTATGACATTTGCAATATGAGGAAGTGTTCATCTAATAAGACGGCCGCAATTGATAGGTCAAAATTGATAGGACTATCGCTTCTTCCATGTATTTCCTTACATCTCGTAATTTTTCTTTACCGCATAATTTGATTTCAAGGTCGAGCAAGCAGCTACTTTTGTACTGCCCCTTTAATGGATGATTAGTTGCCTTTTTAATCTCAATACTTTCTAATGACAACGCTCTTCCTCAAGCAAGCTCTTCTATATGTAATGGAACTTTATGAACTTTTAATCTATAAGAATCACTAATTTCGCGAGTGAATACTGCAGGTTGCATTTCCTAGCTTGGAGACATTAGACATCTATGGCATGGATAATATTGAGATATTATGGGAGAATCAAGATGCCGCAGAGTCTTTCCACAAATTAAAATCGCTTAGTGTTTGTGGATGCGATAAGCTAGCGAACATTGCTGCTTCTTGCATTCTTGGATGGCTTCGGAGCCTGGAAAGTATGAAGGTAGAATCATGTGGTTCGCTTGAAGATGTTTTCAAACTTCAGCCATTGAATCCTCTGGATGGACATCTCTTTGATCCTTTTCCGTTGACAAACCTTGAGTTATGTGAATTACCAGAGCTAAAGTGTGTATGGGAGAATGAACTCCATAGTCGAGTCAAATTCCAGTATCTCCGTTCTATTACCGTTTCTAGATGTAAAAGCCTCACCTCTCTATTTCCTGCCTCAGTAGCAATACATCTAATTCAACTTGAGGAATTGGAGATTGATGAATGTGGCATTGTGGAACTCATCCAGAAGGACGAAGGACTAATTCTCAAGTTTGTGTTCCCAAAGTTAACCTCCCTCAAGCTTAAGCTTCTAACGGAGTTGAAGTGCATCTACACTGGAAAACATACTTCACATTGGCCAGCATTGAAGACCTTGATAGTGCGTGGCTGTGACAAAGTGGAGATACTTGCATCGTACCTTGAGAATGATATTCTACTTGATAAACAGCCTCTCTTCTTGATAGAAAAGGTATGGCCTAAGACTATATGTTTTGCTTTAATGGTGGATATTGGAAGTGATGATTAATTATTATGCTAGCTAGCAAAATATTAAAATTAACAAATAAGTAGTTATAATGGAGACAAAGCATAATTGCCGAAGCCCCTTTGGTTAAAACTGATTACATTAAACATAATCACGGCACCATAAAATCTGGATAAGTCAAAGTAGAATTACCATACAAATCACGATTTTTAAATTGAAATGAAGAATTTGAAGTAGTCACTGTATATACAAAAGTTGGATAATTAATCTTCAACGAACTCAATTGTTAACTCTCAAAAAATGGGGGTAAATATATAGTAAAAGATTTTGTAATATAGTCATTGAACTTTTGTTTAATCACCTAAGGCAATAAATTTTCATTTCTTTATAATTTGTGCACTTTGACAAAAAACAATCCGAAATTTTCCAGCAAATTATTGATGTGCAAGACATGTGGCTAATTTTTTAAATGTGTTGTTGTTTCCACTTCATCACCGAATCAGCATTGCACTGGAAATTCTATGTAAGTATTTGATTTAGTCACCAAAACTTTTAATTTGCATTATGATCGTTCTCCTTCTCGTTGTACTTTCCACTCATCTTGCGTCCAATGAGAATTCCTCATTCTCATAGGTGGTTTGCCTTGTTCGATGCCATCGGTTTATATATATATATATATATATATATATGGATGAGTTTAGTAATTTTGTGTCAAGATTACAATAATGTTATATTTTATATATAAAATCACACTATGTCATATAACAATGACAATTAGGAATTTTTAAATATTATCAAATCCCTATGTTTTACATATTATGAGCTAAGAAATTAGCCTTTTTCTTCATAAAAGGGAGATTCGTATGAAATGAGATACAATTTAATTAGTTACTTGTATTAAAAGCATATTCTGATTTTATATAAATGAAAGATTCCACGCCCGTACAAACGCGTGAGAATGCTGCTAATTACCTAGTAATTGAAGAAAGAGGAATCATGCAAAGGAGTCTCTCAGCTTCTGCTTGTTGGGTAGGCGTATAGGTTACTGAGAGAAGTATTTTGAACATTTTGAAGCTTTCACGTTAGCATCTTTCTTCCAAGCATAACTAAATATAAGTACTTTCTGTCAAAATAAAAATAAAAATCGACTAGCTAGCAATTTATGTTCATTGGACAACACTATATTTTTGTTAATTTTGCTACAAATTTGCGTACATTACGTTCATATCAATTTGTATCATTTTCGAATTTGTCGAGATAATCATTTATGAATGTGTTAATTCGTATCACAAATTGTCAGCCCTTTCAATTCTTACATTTTTTTTTTTTTATATATAAAATTCTAGTAGTATCCTCTTTTATAGTTAACACTATTGGAATCATTTCAAAAATCAAGGTATCATCAAAGCGAGCTAAAAAGAAATTGTAAATATTGGACAGATTTATTACAACATAGACCTTATTAAGAAGTAGACAATCGAGAAGGAAGCAAAATCGCATTAAGAGAAAATATGAAATATATATATATATATATATATATATATTTATTTATATATAAGAGGTTCCTATCATAATTTCATGCGTGTGTAAGGGAAAGTAATAAAAGAAAAAAAAAAGAAAGAAAGAAAAACGTGAGGAGAGAGAAGATTGCATAAGTTTGATATATATACATACATAAACATATATATTTTTGTTTTACAATTTTTTTGCCGATCGAAGGGAGCTCTTGCTTCGGATTAATCATACCCCCAAAGCCCCGATTCTATCTTAAATGCCAAACTGCACAATTTAGTTTTTGCTAATTTGGTAGACCATTTTTATGGAGGTGGTGGGGATGAATGCGGGCGCGGGAATTGACTGCGGGCACTGGGTTGACTCATTTTTGCTAATCTTAGCCGTTGCGTTGCGCAGGCCCTAGCGCTTCGAGGGTGCTTATGGACTGCTCCCGAGTGCTTCGGTGCACGGGATTTTCCATTGGCGGAAAGGCAATGGGCGGTGGGAAAATTGCTAATATGGACAAATCAAATGTGATTACTTTATTGAAATAGCATAGTTATCACGGAGAAACAACACAACCAAACATGCCAAAATTGAGGCCCACCATGATTAAGAAATATCGTCCTTTTTTGTTTTCAAATATTTCATATTGCCTTCTGACCCATCCTTCGAAAATATGGAGAGACTAATATGTGTCAAAACATAAAAAGAAAATCTTTCTTTGTCTTATTGTTTTGTAAGGTCTGTCAATTCTTTGGTATGACCTTTGCAATATGAGGAAGAGTTCATCTAATAGGATGACCACAATCAATAGGTCAAAATTGATAGGACTATCACTTCTTCCATGTGTTTCCTTGCATCTTGTAATTTTTCTTTACCACATAATTTGATTTCAAGGTTAAGAATGAGCAGCTACTTTTGTACTGCCCCTTAGATGGATGATTAGTTGCCTTTTTAATCTCAATCTTCGCATCGTTTATTTTCTAATGACGACGCTCATCCTCAAGCAAGCTCTTGTATATGTAATGGAACTTTATGGACTTTTAATCTATAAGAATCACTAACTTCGCGAGTGAATACCACAGGTTGCATTTCCTAGCTTGGAGACATTAGACATCGATGGCATGGATAATATTGAGATATTATGGGAGAATCAGGTTGCCGCAGAGTCTATCCACAAATTAAAATCGCTCAGTGTTTGTGGATGCGATAAGCTAGCGAACATTACTCTTTCTTGCATTCTTGGATGGCTCAGGAGCCTGGAAAATATGAAGGTAGAATCATGTGGTTCGCTTGAAGTTGTTTTCAAACTTCAGCCATTGAATCCTCTAGATGGACATCTCTTTGATCCTTTTCCGTTGAAAAACCTAGAGTTATGTGAATTACCAAAGCTAAAGTGTGTATGGGAGAATGAACTCCACAGTCGAGTCAAATTCCAGTGTCTTCGTTCGATTACCGTTTCTGGATGCAAGAGCCTCACCTCTCTATTTCCTGCCTTAGTAGCAATACATCTAACCCAACTTGAGGAATTGGAGATTAATGAATGTGGCATTGTGGAACTCATTGAGAAGGATGAAGGACTAGTTCCCAAGTTTGTGTTCCCAAAGTTAACCTCCCTCAAGTTTAAGCTTCTAACGGAGTTGAAGTGCATCTACACTGGAAAACATACTTCACATTGGCCAGCATTGAAGACCTTGGTAGTGCATGGCTGTGACAAAGTGGAGATACTTGCATCGCACCCCGAGAATGATATGCTACTTGATAAACAACCTCTCTTCTTGATAGAAAAGGTACGGCCTAAGATTATATGTTTTGCTGTTATGGTGAATATTGAAGTGATGATTAATTATTATGCCAACCAGCTAAATAATTAAAATTAATAGATAAATAGTTATACTAGAGACAAAGCATAGTTGCCAAAGACCCCTTTGGTTAAATTGATTACATTCAACATAATCATGGCACCATAGAATCTGGATAAGTCAAAGTAGAATTACCGTACAAATCGTGAGTTTAAATTGAAATGAAGAATTTGAAGCAGAGAAAATGTATATACAAATGTTGGATAATTAATCTTCGATGAACTCAATTGTTAACTCTCAAAATTATGGGGTAAATGTATAGTAAAAGATTTTGTAATATAGTCATTGAATTTTTGTTTAATCACCTAAGGCAATAAATTTTCATTTCTTTATAATTTGTGCACTTTGACAAAAAAAAAAAAATCTGAAATTTCCAGCAAATTATTGATGTGCAAGACATGTGGCTAATTTTTTAAATGTGTTGTTGTTTCCACTTCATCACCGAATCAGCATTGCATTGGAAAATCTATGTAAGTATTTGATATAGTCACCAAAACTTTTAGTTTGCAAGATTATCGTTCTCCTTCTCTTGTACTTTCCACTCATCTTGCGTCCAACGAGAATTCCTCATTCTCATAGGTGGTTGCCTTGTTCGATGTCATCGGTTTATATATAGATGAGTTTAGTAATTTTGTGTCAATATTACAATAATGTTATATTTTATATATAAAATCACACTATGTCATATAACAATGACAATTCAGAATTTTTAAATATTATCAAATCCCTATGTTTTACATAATACGAGTTAAGAAATTAGCCCTTTTTCTTCAAAAAAGGGAGATTTGTATGAAATGAGACATAATTTAATTTACTTGTATTAAAAACATATTCCGATTTTATATAAATGAAAGATTCCATGCCCGTACAAACACGTGAGAATGCTGCTAATTACCAAATAATTGAGGAAAGAGGAATCATGCAAAGGAGTCTCTCAGCTTCTGCTTGTTGGGTAGGCATATAGGTTATTGAGAGAAGTATTTTGAACATTTTGAAGCTTCCACGTTACCATCTTTCTTCCAAACATAACTAAATATAAGTACTTTCTGTCAAAATAAAAATAAAAAATCGACTAGCTAGCAATTTATGTTCATTGGACAACACTATATTTTTGTTAATTTTGCTACAAATTTGCGTACATTCGTTCATATCAATTCGTATCACAAATTGTCAGCCCTTTCAATTCTTACATTTTTTTTATATATAAAATTCTAGTAGTATCCTCTTTTATAGTTAAACTATTGGAATCGTTTCAAAAATCAAGATATCATCAAAGCGAGCTAAAAAGAAATTGTAAATATTGGACAGATTTATTACAACATAGATCTTATTAAGAAGTAGACAATCGGGATGGAAGCAAAATTGCATTAAGAGAACATATGAATATATATATAATTTTGATTGTTTGTATATTTCCTTAAGCTGTATTTTAGGGATTTCCCAATTTTCTATAGATTTGTTGAAATTTTCTATCCTTACTTCTTCTCTATGTATAGGACTGGGATCTGAGTCCATTTGTGATAGAGAACTAGAGGAAGATGTAGATCTTCTATGTAAACTCATACTTAAGATCAGAACTATTCCTTCTTCAGAATCATTACAGCTAAACCAACGGTCTAATAGCCACTCGGGGACTTACGGCCTGGACTACTCAGTAGAAACAAGAAGGATGCCAACGAATGGCTCTTGATCTATGAGTATGTTCTTACAAAGACTATATATATATATATAAAGAGATTCCAATCATAATTTTACGTGTGTGTAAGGGAAAGTAATAAAAGAAAAAAGAAAGAAAGAAAGAAAAACATGAGGAGAGAGAAGATTGCATAAGTTTGATATATATACATACATAAACATATATATCTTTTGTTTTACATTTTTTTCCCGATCGAAGGGAGCTCTTGCTTCCGATTAATCATACCCCCGAGGCCCCAATTCTATCTTAAATGCCAAACTGCGCAATTTAGTTTTTGCTAATTTGGTAGACCATTTTTATGGAGGTGGTGGGGATGAATGCGGGCGTGGGAATTGACTGCGGGCACTAGGTTGACCCATTTTTGCTAATCTCAGCCGTTGCGCTGCGCGGGCCCTAGCCTTTGAGGGTGCTCATGGATTGCTCCCGAGTGCTCCGGTGCACGGGATTTTCCATTCGCGGAAAGGCAAAATGGGCGGTGGGAAAATTGCTAATATGGATGAATCAAACACAATTACTTTGTTGAAGTAGCATAGTTATCGCGGAGAAACAACACAACCAAACATGCCAAAATTAAGGCTCACCATGATTAAGAAATATCGTCCTTTTTTGTTTCTAAATATTTCATATTGCCTTCTGACCTGTCCTTCGAAAATATGGAGAGATTAATATGTGTCGAAACATAAAAAGAAAATCTTTGTTTGTCTTATTGTTTTGTGTGATTTGTCTAATCTTTGGTATGACCTTTGCAATATGACGAAGAGTTCATCTAATAAGATGACCAAAATCTATAGGTCAAAATTGATAGGACTATCGCTTATTCTATGTGTTTCCTTGCATCTTGTATATTTCTTTACCACATAATTTGATTTCAAGGTTAGAGCATGCAGCTACTTTTGTATTGCCCCTTTGATGGATGATTAGTTGCCTTTTAATCTCAATCTCCGCATTGTTTACTTTCTAATGATGACGCTCTTCCTCCAGCAAGCTCTTCTAAATGTGATGGAACTTTATGAACTTTTAATCTATTAGAATCACTAATTTTGCAAGCGAATACCGCAGGTTGCATTTCCTAGCTTGGAGACATTAGACATCGATAGTATGGATAATATTGAGATATTATGGGAGAATCAAGTTGCCGCAGAGTCTTTCCACAAATTAAAATCGCTCAGTGTTTGTGGATGCGATAAGCTAGCGAACATCGCTCCTTCTTGCATTCTTGGATGGCTCAGGGAGCTTGGAAAGTATGAAGGTAGAATCATGTGGTTCACTTGAAGTTGTTTTCAAACTTCAGCCACTGAATCCTCTATATGGACATCCCGTTGCTGATTTGCCATTAAAAAGGCTAGTCTTAAATGAATTACCAGAGCTAAAGTGTGTATGGGATAATGATCTCCATAGTCAAGTCAAATTCCACTATCTCTGTTCTGTTATTGTTTCTGAGTGCAAGAGCCTCGCCACTCTATTTCCAACCTCAGTAGCAATACATCTAACCGAACTTGAGGAATTGAAGATTGATGAATGTGGCATTGTGGAACTCATTGAGAAGGAAGACGGACTAGTTCCCAGGTTTGTGTTTCCAAAGTTAACCTCCCTCAGGCTTGCGCATCTAACAAAGTTGAAGTGCATCTACATTGGAAAACATGCTTCAAATTGGCCAGCATTGAAGACCTTGGAGGTGCTTGACTGTGTCAAAGTGGAGATATTTGCATCGCACCTTGAGAATGAGATGCCACTTGATAAACAGCCTCTTTTCTTGATAGAAAAGGTACGACCCAAGATTATATCTTTTGCTTTGATGGTGAATATTGGAAGTGATGATTAATTATTATGCTAGCCAGCAAAATATTAAAATTAACAAATAAGTAGTTATAATGGAGACAACGTAAACGGTCAAGGCCCCCTTTGGTTAAAATTGATTGCATTCAACATAATCACGGCACCATAAAATCTAGATTAGTCAAAGTAGAGTTACTATTCAAATTGTGATTTCAAATTGAAATGAAGAATTTAAAGTAGAGTCACTATATATACAAAAGTTGGATAATTAATCTTCAATGAGCTCAATTGTTAACCCTCAAATATATGGGGTAACTATATAGTTAAAGATTTTGTAATATAGTCATTGAACTTTTATTTAATCACCTAAGGCAATAACTTTTCATTTCTTTATAATTTATGCACTTCGACAAGAAAAACAAAATTTTCCATCGAACTATCGATGTGGCAGACACATGGCTAATTTTCTAAATGTGCTATTGTTTCCACTTCATCGCCGAATCAGCACCTCACTTGAAAATTTATATAAATATTTAATACAGAGTATTCTTCATAAATATCCATAATGACCATCACTTAAACTTTTAATTTGCAAGCAGATTGCTCTCCTTGCAATTGAAACTCTCCGTGTACTTTCCACTCATCTTTCTTCCAATGCGAAGTCCTCATTCTCATAGGTTGTTGCCTTGTTTGAGAACATTGGTTTTAATGAGTTTTAGCATTGCAGTAACCCTTCCTATTAAATGTTTCTTTTGATGAGTTTTGTAATTTTCTCTCATTATTACAATAATCTTATATTTTATATAAAAATCACACTATATCATATAACAATGACAATTAAGAACTTTTATATGTTATCAAATCCCTATGTTTTACATAATACAAGTTAAGAATTTAGACTTTTTTTCTTCAAAAAAGGAGATTCATAAGAAATGAGATACAATTTAATTAATTATTTGCATTAAAAATATTCTGATTTTACAAAAATGAAAAATTCCATGCCCGTGCAAACGCACGAGAATGCTACTAATTACCTAGTAATTAAAGAAAGATGAATCATGCAAAGGAGTTTGTCAGCTTTTGCTTGTTGGGTAGGTGTATAGGTTATTGAGAGAAGTATTTTGAGCATTCTAAAGCTTCCATGTTAGCATCCTTCTTCCAAACGTAACTAAATATAAGTACTTTCTATCCAAATAGAAATAAAAAAATCGACTAGCTGGCAATTCGTGTTCATTGGACAATACCATATTTTTGTTGATTTTGTTATAGATTTAAGTATATTATGTTCGTATCAAGTCATGTCATTTTCAAATTTGTCAGATAATCATTTATGAATATGTTAATTTGTATTACAAATTATCAGCCCTTTCAATTCTTATATAAATATTTTTTATGTATAATATTTTATTAGTTCTCATGGGCATGTACAATTACACTCAATTACACTCACTTGACTTCATTTACACTTGCTTGATCTTTTTTTTCCAATGGGAGGGAGCTCTTGCTTTTAGATTAATCATACCCCAAAGCCCCGATTCTTTCTTAAATGCCAATTGTGCAATTTAGTTTTTGCTAATTGCTCGACAATTTTTATGGAGGTGGTGGGGATGAATGCCGGGGGGTTGGAGGTGGGATTGACTACGGGCATTGGTTGACCGTTTTTGCTAATCTCAGCGGTTATGCCGCGCGGGCCCTAGCGCTTTGAGAGCAGGGGATTTTCACTCACGTTGTTGGGGCAAGGGGGGACACTCTTTGTGGTACTATTTTGAAAGTGAGTGGGAAAGTTGCCAATATGGACAAATCAACCGTGACTACTTTATTGAAGTAGCATAATTATCGTGGAGAAACAACACAACCAAACATGCCAAAATTAAGGCCCACCACGAGTAAGGAATATCGTCCTTTTTTGTGGAGACTAATATGTGTCAAAACATAAACAGAAGAGCTTTGTTCATCTTATTGTTTTGTGTGTTCTGTCCATTCTTTGGTATGACCTTTGCAATATGAGGAAGCGTTCATCTAATAAGATGACCACAATCGATAGATCAAGATTGATAGGACTATTGCTTCTTCCACGTGTTTCCTTACATGTCGTAATTTTTCTTTATAGTAATTAAGAAACTTATAATTTGATTTTAAGGTTAGAGCGAGCAGCTACTTCTATACTGCCCCCTTGATGGATGATTAGTTGCCTTTTTAATCTCAATCTCTATATCATTTATTTTCTAATGATGACACTCTTTCTCAAGCAAGCTCTTCAACATGTAATGGAACTTCATGAACTTTTAATCTATCGAATCGCTAATTTCATGAGCGAATACCGCAGGTTGCATTTTCTAGCTTGGAAACGTTAGTCATCGATGGCATGAATAATATTGAAATATTGTGGGATAATCAAGTTGCTGCGGATTCTTTCCACAAACTAAAATCACTTGAGGTGTGGAGATGCAATAAGCTAGTGAACATTGTTCCTTCTTGCATCCTTGGATGGCTTAGGAGCCTGGAAAATTTGGTCATAATATCATGTGGTTTGCTTGAAGTTGTTTTCAAACTTCAGCCACTGAATCCTATAGATGGACATCTCGTTGCTGATTTGCCATTAAAAAGGCTGGTCTTAAATGAATTACCAGAGCTAAAGTGTGTATGGGATAAGGATCTCCATAGTCAAGTCAAATTCCAATGTCTCCGTTCTGTTATCGTTTTCGAGTGCAAGAGCCTCGCCTCTCTATTTCCAACCTCGGTAGCAATACATCTAACTGAACTTGAGGAATTGAAGATCGATGAATGTGGCATTGTGGAACTCTTTGAGAAGGAAGACGGACTAGTTCCCAAGTTTGTGTTTCCAAAGTTAACCTCCCTCAGGCTTGCGCATCTAACAGAGTTGAAGTGCATCTACATCAGAAAACATGCTTCACATTGGCCAGCATTGAAGACCCTGGAGGTGCTTAACTGTGTCAAAGTGGAGATATTTGCATCGCACTTTGAGAATGAGATGCCACTTGATAAACAGCCTCTTTTCTTAATAGAAAAGGTACGAGCCAAGATTATATCTTTTGCTTTGATGGTATATATTTGAAGTGATGATTAAGATTACAACCAAACATCTCATACGAGAAGCTATACATATTAAGATTCAAGCTACATGACTCCCCTCGAATCGATGGAACTATTACAACATGGAAACATGGTATATTCTACAAATATTGAATGAAAATTCTTGCCAATGTTTGATGTAATGCATAACCATTAATTTGAAAAAAGCTTTAATTGAATTTGGATGGTTTAGCTCTCTCTTAAGTATCATGAAGATTTAAAATACATGACATGGGGTGTGATATTATGAAGTTGCAAGTGTGTTATCTAAATTGGACTCCGTAAAGATGACTGAATTTATGCTAAAAACGGAAAGATGTGATATTTTTATTGACATTAATATCTGAAATTTGTGCAATTATGGTAATAATTGATGGAAAAGTTATTTTCGCAAGGTATGTATCTATAGAAAAGGGGGATATAGGGATTTACTTGAGTTAAAATATGGGTAAAAGTCAATTATGGGTATAAAGTCAAATATAAAAGATTGGTGATGATGTCTATTCCATGAGCCTACATGTCCTTCCGTTGAATCACATGAGACTCAACATCTTAAGAAGTAGTTAATGTGCATATTATGTAGGGCATATACCATAGTACACAAATACTTTTTTAATTAAGATGGTTTCAGATCATAATTTGACTAATTTCTTGGGGGTGCATTCCCAAATCCACAAGAGTTAAAATTGGGTTTATCCGGAAGAATGGAGATATGGCATGGACATTTTCATGATGGAGAATTCTTTAGCAAGCTTAGAGTTCTTGACATTCATCATTTCTAAAAGGAACTTGCAATATTCACATGTTTTGTTCGAGCTTAGCCAACATGGAAAAACTTCTTGTGTGCAAATCTTACTTGAGAAGAGCTGAATGTTAGTATAGAAGCCATAATAGGTCCAAGTCACGAGCTAGAAGTAATATTACCTATTTCATTTCAACATTTGAAGACCCTAGAAGTGTTATATTGCGATTGATTATCTACATACGAAATAGTACCCTTTTCAAAAAATTTCAACACCTTGAGACTCTAGATATGTCATTTTGTGATGGGTTGTCCAATATATTCACTCGACAACAGCTAGAAATTTGGTGGAACTCACAAAATTGAGGATAAGTAACTGTAAAATGTTGATATAAGTCATTTGTAACGAGGAAGGTGAAAAGGGGCTTATGGTGGCTTTCAATCAATTGAAGTATATTGAGCTTGATAGGTTGATAAGGTTGAGTTGTTTCCGTTCAATTAAATACACTTTAATGTTCCCTCTATTGGAAGATGTCATAGTGAGTGGATGTCCCAGCATGAAGTTCTTCTCCAGGGGACCAATAGAGGCGCCAAAGTTAGATAGAGTACAAGTATCAACAGAAACGTGATTTTGGAAGGAAAACCTCAACATCACTATCCAAAATATGTTTGAAGAAATGGTATGCATCGATAACCAAATTTTGTGCAATTGGATGGTCTTCATCACCAATAGAGTAATTTCTATTTGCTAACTAGAAGTTTACATTGATGATGCTTTTTCTAATAGGAAATGGTTGCTAGTGTAGAGTTTATGCGGCTATCGGAGTTCCCCGAGCTGATTGGAAAATGGCACAGCAAACTTAATCCCATCAGGTTATCTTGGCAATTAGAATCATTGATGGTGGATAAATGTCTATCATTTATTAATGCTATTCGATCCAAATTATGCTTCTTTTAGACAATATGAGAAGGTTGCAAGTTTGTGATTGTGAGTCTCTAGAAGAAATATTCGATCTTGAAGGGCTGGTGGGTTTGGGAAGCACTTGGATGCCACCTTCCTCTATGACTTTAGACTCGGTGAATCTACCAAAGTTGAGGCGACTATGGAACAAAGATCTTCAAGGATCGCTGTCTTATAATTTTTTATATTATATAACCCTTTATAATTGCAGCAACTTGAGACATGCTTTCAATCCATCGATGGCTCAGTGTCTTGCCAATCTAGGTCGGTGGAAATAACAGAGTGTGATCGGATGAAAGGAGTGATCGAAGAGGAAGAAGGGCAATGAAGCACATTGGGGAAGATTACATTCCCAAATCTTAATAGGTTGAAGCTAGAATGCTTGCCCAATTTGACTAGCTTCCTTTCGGGGAGAATCAAATGCTGGAATGCCCCCACTTAATAGAGTTGACCATTGCCCATTGCCTTAAGATGAGTAGTTTGACCATACAATCCTCACTAGAGATTGACCATTGCAGTCCTTCACTTTTCAGCCCACAGGTCAATCTTTTATTCTTAATCCATTGCTTTTGATTTTTAGATTAGTTATCTTGTCAAATGGAATTACTAATGGAACTACGGTGCTTTGCATGAACAATTTCACTACTAGTGTAGTGTAACATCCGATTTTTCTCTTTCATTTGTTTTTGCCTCTGAATCCTGGACATACGGTATCAATCATGGATAAGATATTGATTACCTATTACAAGCTAAAAGATATTGTAGTTAGATGTCAACAACACCCACTAAAACTTGATAACTATAAACTGCTTCACAAATCGTTTAAACCGAAATCTACCCAATAACCGAAATCGAAATCAAGAATTAGTTTTCTCAAATAAGGTAAATTGAAAACCAATTGCATGTCCAACTTGAAGCAAATAAATCAGGGAATTGTTGCCTTATAAATTAATTGCAAGCAACGTTTTGTCTTTTGCTATTCAAACTGAAGGAACTTTCCAAGAAGTTATCACGGCAACTTTTCAAAAATTAGAGGGAGAAGGCGCTGCCAGTATTTAATGTCAAATAAGCCAATTAAAAGTCAGTGTTCACTATACTATTGATTATAAATTGAATTTAGGAGAGGTTGTCATTGAAGTAGAATAATAAGGAAATACATGTACACGCCACCATCTACTTTTTTGAAGAATAAAAGTCAATTTTCAAATTTATTTTCATTGACTTAAGTGAACACAAGCTAATATCTTAACCAAATTTGTTTTAATTTCCATCATTTCTTAAAACGGCAACAAACACATACCAACTATTTAGTTGCTCCTTTTTCATTAAAAATACTTTACAGGTTTTAACTAGGATCGTGCTTTTCCACTTCTCATTTAACTTAGACACTTCCTATCATAATATATTGGACACAAGGACATGAAGAGTGCCAAAATTGGACATGAAGATTAAGTATCAAAACTTACGAAAGTGACACTAATGCCAAAATCGGAGCAAAATGGATCACTTAAGTATCAATTCGGTCAAAATCCGACTAAAATGCTGACGTGACAATTTTCCTATGAGCTTAGTGCAAAATGACGTCATTAATCAAATCGTCCCTAATATGACCTACCTTTTAGCATTATTGGCTTCTCTTTTTTTTTTTCTACTTCTTTTCCTCACGGTCCCACTTTCCTCCCCCTTCTTATCTTTCCATGCTTTTAGTGTCCTATCAACAATACTGTTTTTCTTTATTTCCTTTTTTTTTTTTTTTTTTTTTTGCTTAAGACACGCCTTTGGTGTCTTGTTCTTTCCATTTTTTTTTTTTTTTTTCAAAAACATTCAAATGCTTCATGTGGGTAGAGCAAAATATGATGGAAAATGTCAACTGAACTTGTTGGTGTTATTGTGTGCTCTTCACCATTTACAACTTCATTGTCGGTTGCATTTAAGCAATTTGGAAACAAAGAGGGACACTCTCTCTGCACAACCTTGCAGCATCTTCCCAACTCCGTTGCCTCCTCTGCGTCTAAGAACATGAGCTCATCAACATGACTTCCAGCTCCCCTCAATTCCCCTCGCTAACTCCTCCAATCCCTACACCACCCACCTCACCTCCACTCATTCCCCTCCGTCGTTTGCTTCCATGTTCCTACTCAATCAGGGAGAATTATCGCTACATCGGTGAGGACGACACGGCTGGCCCTGAGTTGAGTCGTCATGAGCCCAGGTGCTCGGTCAAGCTCGATGACATTCTTGCCAGTGAGTGGGAATGGGTGGAAGTGAGCTTTGATAGAGAGCCGCTTGGAAAGGATGAGGGTGGAGTCCTAGTGCTAGGATCTAGTAAGGGGATGACTAGTGACTGAATCGTAGATTGTCATGTCCCGATCCACCGAGCGTGTGCTCGTCCCTTGGTGGTCGATTAAATTGCGATGTCCCAAGACGCATCGCCGACCCATTTCAATTTTTAATGCACATGTGGAAGCAAATAATTAAATTTCTAGACAACACAAAGATGAGATAGAAATGCGGGGCCACAATTTTGGAAAACCACAACACACTTTATATACACATCAAACTAAGTCATATACATTACTAGCAAATATATACAAGTCTACAAAAAGGGGGTAGAGGGCTACAGATCCTCTAAGCATTCGAGTCTTCAACTGAATACTCCGGGGACTCTGGATTCGAAAGACTCGGGTCTACCACTGAGCCACTAGGAGGGTCAGTCTTGCCCTTGCCAAAAGCAATCTTTAGCACCGACCTAGGAATTTCAGACTCCGAAAGGGGGCCTTCTCTGGATCCATCTCGCCTGTAACAATACCGAGATTTGAATTGATGGGGTACCTTCCGGGATAGATGTGGCACCCCTCGAACGGCCCCCAATCCGTTGGGGTCACCACGGTTAACTTACCTTTCCCTTTTGACCTGAAGATCTAATACTCGATACCATAGAATTATAATACGTCCATAAGTCCTCGGGGGTTTATAACTTTTAAATCGATCCCTGCACAGTTTACAAATGTAAAGCGGAAGCGATATCACATCTTCCTATCCCAAATTCAGAATGCATATCAACTAAACACTCTTACAAAATAAAAGCCGGACACTTTTATTTACATAAGCTCGATAGATATCAAAAGTCGGTAAACCAAAATTTGCCGTGGTTTTCTACACCTGGCTTCATAACAAAAGATAACTCGACCTTCCCCGGCTTTCCTTTCCATTTAGCCCTATACAAAAGTCTATCGATAGTGCCGGTCCAAAAGTTTCATCTACTACCTGTCACACACGATCACAACCAGCCCGATCCATCGGCCGGCGGCGGCAACGTCCCTAGCATGATCCCATCACGATGAACATGCACCAACAGAATCTCCCGAACCATGGGGCCATCAGTAAACCGACATCATACATGACTAGAACTGTACTCGGATGAAAACCAATACTCGAATCTCAACATGAGTGTGCTCTGAACATATGCACTCAACGTCGACTGGGACATTGTAAAAAGTACCGTGAGTGACAAGCAGCTAAGGCATCTTTTAATCTGAAATGTTAGTCCCCAAACGGGGTGAGTACAACCACTTAGCAAGTAAAATATTCATTAAGTTATATCACGCAAGACCATCAATATCCAGATTCATGTAAGATAGACAAAAATAGGTAATCAAAGGATAAGTATGCACCAAAATCATGCAATTCTTTAATGCAATGGCAAGTACAATTTCGAAACCATGAAGATGCATCATGTCCAGTTACACAAGTCCCGATTATAGGGCCAAACCGTAATGACACGTCTCATTCCATGCCATACAATTTAGTTCTATAACCAGACCACACACTCACACTTAATATATCATTAGTTTTAATCATTCAAACAGTTTTATCCCCCAGGACCAATGTTTGCGTCCTTCTAGGATTTCGCATCCACTCGGCATCGCGAAAGCCTCCGGCATTCAGCCATTTGGGGCCACTAGGCATTTGGAGCATATCATACCTCTAGGCATCTCGTATCTCACCTGGCATCACAAGGAACCCTCCGAGACTTACCATAAAAATGGTTATCTCGGCCCTCCGGATTTATGTACCAACTAGCATCTGGGCATCCCGAAGCACCGAGGAAAAACCTCTGGCATTCAGCCACTTAGAGCCACCGGGCATCCACAAGGCATCGACTCATTCGATCCTTTGGGCATCCCGACTCCCAGGGCATCGTTGACTCGAGGGTCTAATGGCAACAATTAATATCTTACTTTCCAAAAATACTTTCAAATGCAATGATAAGATATCCCAAGAATCCTTCATCAAATCTCAATATTGCATAATATGCCAATGCCAATATCATCATGTCATATAACAATTCAAGATATATTCACCTTTGGGACAATTTGTGCAATTTCGAAACAAAACGGCTTGATTATCACAATGCACAGTTCTGGTAAAAATTTCGGAATAATCCCTAAATGAACTCAGAAAATTATGAAATTTTGACATGTTATCAATAAGACCTAAAGGAAAAAGTTTCATGAAGAACACCAAGTCAAATTCCTTACGTATCGAGAGCAGTAATTGTTGTATTCCTTGCTAACGTTCTGTAATGACTTCCAGATTTAGCATTTTCATAGAAAAATCATTTCATCGATCAAAACTTGTTTATTTAATCTAAATTTTTGATATGTTGTTCCTGAAGATGTACCCTACAACTTTCATTAAGGATTCAAAGTCAACTTTTGGCTAGATAATTACAGAAAAATCATGAAATCATTGAAGGTGATACTGTCTTCTGTAAAAATAGTCTACTGTCCTAAAGAGAACTACTCCTACCTTTGAATCTCAGCATCCAACGTCCACAGTGTGGCACCCCTCGACACGGCCCCCGATCTGCTAGAGTCGCCACAGCCTACTCACCTATCACTTATCCTAATAACATTCCACTCTAATACTATTTCAATTGCAGCAGGTCCATACAATCTGGGGGTTTACATCTTTTAGATCGGTCCCAGCGTAGTTCATATGATGGAAGCATACTTATCATCTCCCAAACCCATACATAAACTAAATAATACGATGCAATATACACCAACTACAACCTTTCATATATATATATATATATATATATATATTTATTTATGCATTTTAGGGCCAAATCACTTTTATTTACATACTAAGATGGATTTCACAAGTCGGTATAACAAAAGGGCCAAGACTATAACTAAGCTCGGCGATACTAAAAAAAGAAACCCGACTATACATTAGATGTGAACATCTATCTATCAGCTAGTGTCGGCCATTCCAAAAGTGTCAACCTCCACCAATCACACGCTCCTATCACACCCATCCCGGTGCATCGGCTGGCGACGGCGGCAGCATCCCCATCATCCTCCCATCTCTACGAACATAGACAGACAAAAACTCTTGTACAACGAGACCATCAGGTAAACCCATATCATACATGACCAAAACACATACGTGAACACCAAGCCATGAACACCGATGCAGGGGTGCTCCGAGCACTCGACCTCAACATCAGATGGTAATCCATAAAACGTACCACGCGTGACAGGTGCTAGAGGGACTCTCAATCTGAAATGTTAGTCCCCAAAGGGGTGGGTACAACCACTTAGCAGTAAAGATCCATCAAACTATACAATGCAACAAGCAAGACAATCAAAATATCACAAGTAAAGCACATATCATCCATGCTATCAAGCATACATCACCATGCAGTCGTGCAGATCTCACCGTGCCATCGTGCATATATCACCATGCAGTTATGCATATCTCACCATGCCATCGTGCATATATCACCATGTTTCATATCATTCATGCTATCAAACATACATCCCCATGAGATCCATTCAAGTTTTCATGATCGCATTCTCAATGTCAAATAGCATCAATTTACTTTCATAAGCAGATCATGCATCATGCCATATACATACACCTATGCACATGATTCAATTTCAATATTTATCTTTCACAAAGATCTCATTATTTTTCTTCCAAGGACCAATGTTTGCATCACTCAATTTATCACTCGCACCCAACTTGGCATCGCGAGGGCCTCCGGCACAAACCTCCGGACATCCGGCACAAACCTCTGGGCATCTCACATCCCGACTAGCATCACGAGGAATCCCCCCGGCACAAACCTCCAGGGCTTCCAGAATTACGTACCGCCATACAACCAGGCATTCCCCCTGGGCATTACGTACCGTATACCACCGGGCATCTCGAAACTCCCGAGGACCTCCGAGCATGTATTCATAATACAACCAGGCATCCGGCTCAAACCTCCGAGCATCCCGACACTCCCAGGGCATCGTTGGCTCACACCTCCGACGGTCTCGTTATTATCACAATTTATAATCACATATGTGTCTCATTTTCAATATGGCATTTGATGCAACAATATCAAAGATCTCAACCATCTTTCGATGTCATATGATATGTCCAAATATCACCACATATGCAGCACACATAACATTCACGATCACACTTCATAAAGAAATTCATTGGCTTTTGAAAATAGAACCAATTTTTGGGTAAACAGAATGCACCTCTTTAGTAAAAATTCTTGGAAAATTAGTAAAAAATCTCAATAAATTCTGAAAATTTGACATGATGTAAAAAAGATCCAGTGGAAGATATTTCATGAAGAATACTATGTCAAGAAAGTTCCACATCAATCACATAGATTCACATATCACAGCAAAAGAAATTCCAGCACCACTTTTGCACAGTTTCTGAAATAATTTTGATTAAACCCTTAAATGAACTCAGAAAATTCTGAGATTTTAATATGTTATATCTGAGATCTAGAGGTAAAATTCTCATGAAGAAATATAAGTCTTATTACTTTTGGATTAAAAGATAAATTTTTTTTAATTCTCCCTAACTCTCGGTTCACTGTCCAGATTCATCCTTTTCAAAGAAAATCGTTTTCCCCAATCAATACTTGTCCGTTTATTCTAAATTTTAGTATGTTATTCCTCAAGACGTTTTATATAACTCTTATCAAGAACATGAGAGCAAATTCAGACTGGATAATTTCACAAAATTCACAGAATCGCACTAGGTCAGCATAACAGTTTCCAGATGTAGCTTCTTCAAAGAAAAATGGTTTCACCGACCTATATTTGTTCATTTCCTCTCAAATTTTGATATGTTATTCTAAAAGAAGTCCTTTACAATTTTCATTAAGAAGTCAAAGTCAGATTCCAACTATAACATTGCATGCAACTCATGAAATTACCAAAGGTCGGACTGTTTTCCCAGAAACAGAATACTAGGCTAGAACACAACTCCTATAGTTTTGAAATTTCACACTTCATCCACATCCGAGATTCACCATTCATCACACACAAAACACAACAAGCAAAGGGTAGGTCAATGGACTCTACTTGCCTCTAATCCAAGCAAAACATAGCAAGCAAACAGCGGGCTTGACGGCAGCGACGAACCTCCTTCCTTCTTCCTTTCTCTCTTCCTCTCTTCCTCTCCTTCTCTCGCATGGTAGCTCTCTCTCTCCCTCTTGGCACTCCTCACTCATTTCGCCCACTCTCCCTCTCTTTTGTTCCCTTTTGCAATGATTTGCAATCATTAGATTGCATGCAAATGCCACTTGGCCAAACCCCTTAGCCACTTGGCATTTTTCCCATGCAAGGTGATGGGCTAGAAGATGGGCCGGCCTCTCCCTCCTTTGGTTGATGGCAGCCCCTTTCTTTTGGGCTTCGCGGGCCAGGCCTAAATGGTCGAATGGTGGGGTCTTGCGGGCTGGTCTTGGGGCTAAAATTTCGGCCCACTCCTTTCTTTAATAAGCTATTCTAATTCCCCACTTATATAAATACCTAATTGAAATTCATAAAACCATAACACTTGCAACATAAATTAATAAATTCCAACTTATAAAACACAAGGCTAAGAATAGAATTTTCTTTCCTATCAAATAATTATCCATTAAAAACTTGGCCTTAAACTTATTGCAAATCATGGATCAAATGGCTACAATATAAATTGATGGTACTTCCATCACCTATCCATGGCTCATAGCACATTTAGGGGTTGTCATGAAATTCTAGGATGCCACACACAGCCAAGTGTTTACAAACGTATTACACCATCTTACAGCCTCTTCACTTCCAAAAATCCACCATAGCTAGATCATCGAGTTCTTATTTCAATTGAAAAACCGAAATCCATAGAACATACTTTGTTTTTGCTCGCTCTTAGTCCAGCTTCATCTCATTCATCTAAAATCAACATGCAGCTCCAAATTCTGCATTTTCTCACATTTACCAGCACTTCACTAGATAATTATAGCAAGCAAAACATAGATCAATGAACTTTCACTTGCCTCAAGCTCTTCTACTCGGTTACTAGCCAAAAACAGGGGTTCGAGGGTCTCGGCTTGGCTCAACGGCGGTGGGGATTGGCGGCGTTGACGGTGGCAGCTCGATGATAGGCACGAGCGGAGGGCGGCCTTCCTTCTTTGCTCTCACTCGCACGAACTGCTCACCGCTCACTCTCGCTCAAGCTCTCTCTCTCTCTCTCACTTGCTTGCTCGCTCACTCTTGGTCCCCCTCTCTCACTTGCTCCATCTGAATGCTTTTGCTTTCTTGATTAATAGATTTGTGAATTATTGCATGCAAGCTGACAGGTGGCTTCAAGGGAGAGACAGGTGGAGAGTGGCGTGGCCTCCTCCATCTGGTTCCTCCCCCCTTTTGGTCGACAGCCTTGGAGGCTTCTTGGGCTTGCTTGGGCCCAAAAATTTGAGGCCAAAAGGTCCAAATTAAATGGCCCATAGTCTTTAAAAAAATAAGCCCAAAATTTCTGCACAATTATAAGGCATTTTGGTTTCCATAGAATGTGGCACCCTTTGACGGCCCCCGATCCGATTAGGGTCGCCACAGTTTCGCTTCACCATTTACTTTTCCTAATATCACATATCACTCTGATACCATTCAATTGCAGCGGGTCCATACAACCTGGGGGATCACATCTTTTAGATCGGTCCCTTGCGCAGTTCATATACGGAAGCACATCCAACAATTCCCCTCTCTATATTCAGAAAACGATGCACACCAACTAAACATTTATAGGTAAAAGCCGCATACTTTTATTTACTTAAACCTGATGGACATCATTCATCGGTACATCAAAATGTCACAGTCTTCTATACTCGGCTATACTTCAAAAGATGACCGACATCTCCTACCACAATCGTATGCTTAAGGTCCATCAACTAGTGTCGGCGTCCAAAAGTTCCCTCCTTTGCTATCCTTCTCCTCGTGGTCATATCCAACCGCTCAATCCATCTACTAATCTGAAATGTTGGTCCCCAAAGGGGTGAGTACAACCACTCAGCAAGTAAAGGACCAATAAACCACTCAATACATCATGCCACGCAATCATCACAATCATAGCATCACATGTCATACAAGCATCCATGCACAACATACCATGGCATCACGCACATGTCATCATACCTCTTATACCATCATCATCATTAGACATCACCATCATATCATATACTTACCGTCATCATGTCACACATGGCATCATCCTTACCATGCATCCATGCATATAACATCATCATCATATCACATATACCATCATCATTGCCATGCATCCATGCATGTAACATCATCATCATATCACATATACTATCATCATTGCCATGCATTCATGCATGTAACATCATCATCATATCAGATGTACCATCATCATTGCCATGCATATAGTATCATCATCATGTATAATTCAATTTCAATTTCATTTTGGACCGTGATATTTCTCTTTCCCGGGACCAATGTTTGCATCCCACAATTCATCGCTCGCATCTAACCAGACATCGCGAGTAACCTATGAGCAAGTATTCAAAATACAACCGGGCATCCGGTCCCCCACATTCCGAGTATCTCGTATCCCAACTAGAATCACGAGGTATCCCCTTGGGCACAAACCTCCAGGGCTTCCGGCATTTACACTCCCTGGCCGGGCATCTCGAAACTCCCGAGGACCCTCCGGAATTACGCTGCTAGGCCACCGGGCATCCGGCAACCCCACATTCCGGGCATCTTGCATCCCAACGGCATCACGAGGCATCCTCTCGGGCAAAGACCTCCGAGGCTTCCGGCACCCAACCATTCCGGCATCCCGATACACCCGGGGCATTATCAACCGCCTCAAATAGTTTCCTCATTTACCATTGTTCATGTTCACCAATTTAGGTCTCAACTCAGCATAGCACATAATGTAATGGCAAACAAGATCACTTTCATCCTTTGATTCATACATGCATCTCCAATCATCATCATACATGTAGCAAGACACAATCATGCATAACAATACCATTCATGGAGTCCACACAATTTAGAATAGTCCATTTATCATGCCTTTTTGAAGTTTGCTAAATTCCAGCTTATACCATTTTAGAAAACATTTGAATTAAATATCCATATGATTCAAAAAAATCATGAAATCAGGCCATGTGATAGACAAGACAATAAGATAACAATTTCGTGAAGAACGCATGCCCTAATGAGATTTACACAAGAAGATATAATCCACACAATTACAGCATGCAATTCCGGATAGAAACAGATTGCGCAGTTTTTGAAATAATTCGATTAAAATACACGAATGACCTCCGAAAATTATGGAATTTTACCAGGTTATAGTTAAGACACTAAAGTGGATTTTTCATGGAGACATCTAGGCCAGATTCGTCCTAGGTAATTTTCTATAGACGTACGAAGCTCCTGGTCCTCGCACCGAAACGTCCAGTATAGCTATCACGGAAATATCGAGTTTTCACCTACTTATTCTTCCTCATTTCCTCTGAAATTTGGATATGTTTTACGTCAAGAGGTTCCCTACAACTTTTGTTAAGGAATCTAAGTCAAATTTCCAAATAATAGTCACCATATGGGTCTAAGAAGTCTCGGGTGTCCAATACCGTGTTTCCAGATTTACCGTCTTCAAGAGTAAGTCGATTCACTAGGATACACTTGTTAATTTTACCTCAAATTTCATTATGTTAGTCTTTAGGATGTTCTCTACAAGTTTCATGAAGAAGTCGAAGAGAGATTCTTGGTAAAAATCGACATGCAACCACAAAACTACCAAAAGGTCAGTGAAACAGTCCCAGATCTAGTGTCTTCGTAGGAAGATGGTTTGACCCCTTAAATATACACCATTTTGTCCCAAATTTTAGTATATTGTAGTTTAAGATGTTGGCTACAACTTTCATGAAGGAATAAAAGTCAAAATCCAACTCGAAACATGCATGAAAGCATCCACAAGATTCTGGGTCGAGCAGTAAACACGAAAACAGCAAACATTCTCAAGAGCATGTCACTTCTAGCTTCGGTTTTGCCTACCCTAACATCCGAAATCTACCACCAACAAGTCACACATGCAAGACATACATGCAAGAGTGGAAATCAATCCCAACTTGCCTCTAAGATCAAGCAGACGACAGCACACGGACGGCACAACAGCGACGGACGGAGGGACGGCGTGCGAGCGGACCAACGGCGAGCTCCTTCCTCTCCTCCTTCTCGGTTCCTCTCTCTCGCAACTCTCTCTCTCTCACTCTCACTTGGACGGTAGCCCTCACCATCAGCCACTCCCTCTCTCTCTTCCTTTTTGGTTGCTTATATATTGCATGCTTTCTTATTTTGCATGGGGGACACTTGTCCCTAAGAAGGAGACAAGTGTCTCCTTTGCCGAAGACACTTGGAGGCCATGCGGCTCCTCCTTCCCCCTCCATGCGCCGAAAATGGGCCGGGCTTATGGCCCACTTTAGCCCATCTCACTTGGGCCTAAGGTCCAAACTTAAATGGCCCAAGTTTATTTTTAATAATACATTTTAATCCTCATTTAAATAAATACCTAATTGCATAATAAAATGGCCAAAAGACTTTGTGACATTAATCCATAAAATCAAATCTATAAAGTGCATAGTCAAAAACAAAGTCTTCTTTATCAAATTGTCCTATAGCACCAACCTTGATAATTTATTAACATAAGATGTATTTCTACCCAAATAATTCTCCATTAAAATACTCGGCATTAATCTATTAAATTCTTTGGTCTAAAGGCCATAACATAAATCAATAACACTTCCATCACCTATTCATGGTTCGGGGTATATCCAGGGTTATTATGAAATTTTGGGATGCCACATAGAAATCAATAAATATTCCCATAATCAATTTGCTTCATGTACAAGTACATGACTGAAACCCTTGCATGGAGAAAGAAATCGGCAAGGTTGCACGGGGTCGCGACAATGTATATAGGAGGTTCGGCCCAAGAGATAAAATAATTTGGCCGTTGGTGCAATTGTCCATATGGCCATTCAAAGACGAATTTTCTTTTCTCCGAAAGTAAATATTTCGGGATGTCGAGTGACGATGAAACTAGGCCAAATGTGGTATCGACAATACTCCCGTCTATTACTCACAGCCGTTGCATATTTGAGGGTCGTTGAAATTTTCAGATGCTACAATAGACCCGCATCAACCCAGACAATGGATCTCACGAGTTTGTAGACCCAAGCTCCTTGGCTCCTAGGGAGGGGAATCTGAAAGTGCTATTTGGTGACCTTCTTCGGTTGGCCAAAATGCTTGAGAGGTATAGCCATCTAAGGACCTGTAAATGTTAGCCCACGACATGGTGAGACGATGTCTCAGCAAGTTCAGCCCCTAAACTCCAACTAAGAAGGAAATACACCTAATGCTACCTATGCACACACAAAAACAGAAACTTACCTTTGCCTCGGTTCCTTCCCGCAAGTCAGTATGATTCAAATACTTAATCAGTCACTTCAATTCAAATCAAATCATCGATCAATCAATTCCATACCATCAATACCATCCATAAAATTCGATCGATTCAAGCATTGCTCACCTTAAGCCGATAATAGATGGTATAGCTCACCAAAGCTAATATATATCTATAGTGCTCACCGAAGCTGATAAATAATAGATGCTTGCTAAAGCTGATAGATATCTATAATACTCATTAAAGCTGCTAGATAATATAGCTCACCGAAGCTGATAAATAATATAGCTCACCGAAGCTGATAGATATCTATAATGCTCACCGAAGCTGCTAGAGTATACTGTTCATCCTAAGCTGATATATCAAGGCCTCCAGGCTGATATAGTATACTAATAATGCTCACTAAAGCTGTGCGATACTTATAATGCTCACCAAAGCCGTGCGATACTTATAATGCTCATTGAAGCCGTGTGATACTTAATTTCTATTATACCCGATAAAATAATCGTGTGTCGGTACACGGTTGGCCTTAGCCAAAATACAGTAATTTCCCCATTAAAAATCCCATCATTTAATATAGTCCACAAGAATATTTTTAGCGTTATAAACCGATGCCCGGTGTTTCCGATTAAATACTTAAATTACTCAATTTTGGGATTAATTCCCAAAATTACAAATATCACTCAAATAGCATAAATTAGCATTCAATTAAATAAACCAAGTACACCATTGCAATCAGCACGAAATTCCAGTCACCGGTTATCCCCTGTATATTTTCTAAAAATAAATAATTAAATAAATACCAAAAATAATTAAATAAATACAAATAAAGGCCATAAATGCAAACTTAGGCCAAAAAGCCTAATTAAATACTGAAATAGGTTCGAAAATTTTTGAACCTATCTAGATAAATAATACAAACTATCTAGTCATTTATTACGCTACTCTAACCACCTAACATGCATAAACGAGTAATTAAATTACTAATCCATTCTAACTAACAACCTAAATCTTAATTAGTATAATCTAAACAATCCTTAAGCATAATTAACTCTATAAGCGGAGATTAGTGAGTAAACTCATCGATTTTGAAATCCGATGAGTTCACGGTGACGGCAAGGCAAAGACAGGTAACAAACTCCGAAGCGGCCAAAGTGGGCTCTGAAGCCCACGGTGGCTTGTTGGCTTGCGATTCTGCTTGATGGGCCGAGGGGCTGCTCGAGCGGCCAAGGGTGGCAAGGATGGACGGTGACGGTGTAGCGGGGTTAGGCGGGCAGCGGTGGAGCTTCATGGTGGTGGAGGCGAGCTGGACGGTGGCCTAAGCCTTGACGGCGGCTAGGGATGACTCGAGGGATGGGTTAGGCTCGTGGGACGAGTGGCTAGATGTGGCAAGGGCGAAGCGACGCGCGCGCGCGAGCAAGCGCGAGCAATGGCTTGCGGTGGCTTCGGTGACTTCAAGTGGACGTGCGATGGCTATAGTTTCTCTCTGGTTTTGGAGCTTCAAATTCAGACAACAATAGATAAAGTAATTGAGGGAAGAAGATAGGGGACAACACAAGCTTGGAGGGGGCCACCTTGGCTCAATCTATCCCTTTGTCCCCTTGACCAAGGCCCCCACCGGTTTGCTGGCTTCCTTAGCACAATTGCAGACCACAAAGCTTCCTTAGGAAGTCATTGAGGTGGTCCAAAAGATTGAGGACCAAGGAGCTACGAATTTTGAAGCATTTTCCCCCAAATCCATTTCAATTCCCTCTTGAATTAATTCAATTCGGCTCCCATAAATTCAACTAGGATGTCCTCAATCAAATTGACATTTTTCCTCGCTCATAGAACCAGCTTGTATTCCAAAACGCGATAAAAAACGGTCCCTTGAATTTTCCGGTCGAAAATGGCTCTAAATTGAATTTTCACCAAAAATCTTAGTTTGCAAAAAAATCTTCAGAGGATGAGTTAATGTTTCTAAAATGACTCGTGACATGACATAATTTTCAATTTCTAAAATTGGATTCAAATTCACAGTTAATTTCAATCTGACGAGATTTTAGTGTGACCTAGCCTACTGGGTAACTTTTAGAAATTTCTAGTGCAATTGACCCGTGATCGATTTATTTCGAGTCACAATGTACATTTTTGACACATTGGCAACTCTTAGTAGTCGTGAAAATCTCGAGGTTTCAAATGCGGACACAAGGTACCGAAACGACAGAAAAATCAGTATAGTACCGATCGATGTGAATTTTGAAATTTGGTGGAATTACCCATACTTAATCACATATCTTAGTCTAATCGACCTATCTTCAATCTCTGATTGATTTTTAACTGTGCTGTAATAACCCTTGCAGACTAACACGGTCGAGTAGTCGATTCCTGATCGAATTTTCAAGTTTATTGCGTTAAAATCCCTTAATGGCTTCCCCATATAAACTTGTTATCTCATGAGTGATCAGCTTAGAGAATAGCACTATAGGCGCGTCAATGAAATGCCCAATTTATTTAATTGAAAACAGAACCAGAAATTTCAGGATGTCACATAAACGTCCTTGTCTTGTTCAATGACATGTATCGGCGTCTTGGGACACTGATGTCCCTCATGGTCATTAAACCTAGTGTTTGCAAGCTACTTCAATGGGATTCGTTAGTTATTTGTTTATAGGAGCTAGCAAACGATTAATGTCATGTGGTGGTCCTTTTCCTTTTGGTTCTATGAATGCCATTGCCATTTTGAGTTCTATGCATTCACTACTCAGTGCTTTGTCTTTTAATCAAAGTTTTGGGATTTTTGGCTTAATCTCTCTTCCATCAATCCTCCTTCTAGAGTCTACACATGCTCAGAAGGCTTGTCTGAAGTGAAAAATGGAAAAAGAGGGAATAGCAAGGGAAAGATAAGAAGAAGGAGAAGAAAATTGAGATTCACAAGGAAAGAAAAGAAAAGAAAAAGAAAAGAAAAAGAAATTAAAAAAAGGAGAATAAATGTGACATCCTGATTTTCTGACTCTGTTTTCGATTGAATGAGTTGGGCTTTTTATCGACATGCTTATAGTTCATTTATCTGAGCTGATCACTCACAAGGTAACTAATCTATCAGATGAAGCCGTTAAAGAATCTAAACGCAATAGACTTGAGAATTTTATCAGAAATTGTCTGCTTAACCATGCTAATCTACAAGGGTCAATACGACACCGTCAAAATCGATCAAAGATCGGAGATAGGTCGATTCGATAGAGGTATGTGATTAGAGTGTGAGTGATCCCACCTGATTGCAAAATGCTTGTCGATCGGCACTAAACCGATTTTCTTGTTGTTTTTGTACCCTGTGCCCATATTTGAAATCTCAAGATTTTCATGACAATCGAGAGTTACTAATGAGTCAAAAATGTACAATGTGGTTTGAAAATAATTGACCACGGGTCAAATGCGTTAAAAATTCCTAAAAGCTACTCGGTAGGTTAGGTCACGTTAAAATCGCGTCTAGTTGAAATTAACCGCAAAATTGAACCTGATTTCAGAAATTGAAAGTTCTGTCATGTCACGATTTATTTTAGGAACGTTGACTTATCCTCCAAAGATTTTTTGGCAAATAAGAGTTTTCGGCAAAAATTCAAAGTTGGGCTATTTTGGACCGGAAAAATTAGAGGGCCATTTTTTAGCGCACTTTTGGCTGTCAAGTTGGTTCAATTGGCAAAGAAAAATGTTGAATTTGATGTGGAAACCTTGGCTGGAATTTTTGGACATCAATTGGATTAATTTGAGTTGGAATTGAATGGAATTGGAAGGGGAATGTACAAAATTCGTAGCTATGGTGGTGTGCAACATTTGGGACACCTTGGATGGCTTCTTGAGGAAGCTTTGGGGTGGAAAATGGCTTAGGATCAGCCATGGACTTTTGGGGCCAAGTGATGAGTGGTTTTGTGATATTTTAGAAGACTTTTGAGGCATTTGGGTCCCTCTCTTTGGTTGCTGTCTACTTCTTCTTCCTAGGCCTTGCTTTATCAATTGTTGTTGTGTTTGAGAGCTCAAAAACTAGAGGAAGCCAGCCAAGAGCCAGCAGCAGCCGCTGGAGCTCCCTTGCCGGCCGTTTGAGCATTGCCGTGCCCCCGCCGAATCGTCGCTAGTTATTGCTGTCATGTGCCAACCCACACGCCCGCGAGCAACGTCCGCGTGCCCCGTTCGCCTTGGTTGCTACCTGAGCTCGCTTGGCCACGCCCGGCCGCCCGAGCTGCCGCCGCTCTTTGTCCAAGCCAGCCATCGCCACTTGTCAGCTCAGGTCCGCCCGCAAGCCGTCTTAGACCCTTCGGTCTAGCCCTTCGGCCCTTGGATAGAATCGAACCTCACAGCCCAGCTATTGGCTTCGTGGGGCCTTTCTAGGCCCATCCGGACCTCGTTTGGTGTTGCCGCAGACTTGTTTGTCGCCCGCCTTCACGTTGCCGTCGCCGTGGACTCACCGGTTCGCTAATCCGGTGAGTTTACTCACTAAATCTTGCTTAGGATTAGATTAGGCTAAGTATGGTTTAGGTTGTTAATTTAGTTTAATTAATGATTTAGATGGTTAATTATGATCGTTAGATGGTTAGATTAGATTAATTAAGGGCTAGATAGATTGCACTATTTATGTGGATAGGTGCATTATTTTTCTAGGCCCGTTTAGGTGGTTAAATTAGTGTTTTAGGCATAAGTATGCATTTATTGATTTAATTTGCATTTATTTAATTATTTTTAAATTTATTTAATTATTTAATTTTTTTCCGGAAATTATACCAAGATAGTCGGTGACCGGAATTTCGTGCTTATTGCAATGATGTGATTAGTTTATGCAATTAAATGATAATTTGTGTAAATTGAGTGGTGATTGTGATTTTGAGTAATTATTTCAAAATCGTGAAATTTTAGTATTTAATTAGAAAATATTGAGTGTTGGGTTTTGACACCAAAAATGTTTTTAGATACTATATCAAATGGTGGGATTTTAAAAGGAAGGGTATAATTTTTTTTTTTGTTTGACCGTGTACCCACACACGATTATTTTCACCGGGTGTTTTTAATAAGAATAAAACATGCCAAGTTCGTTCTCTTAATTGACACATGTGAGTGCAAAGCACAATGTCCTTGGCCGGAATTGAATGATCGTGTGATGGTTATAAGAACCTGTCCCCGATGTGCATCGGGTGGACGTTACCCCTATATGGGATGCCCTTGGATAACGGATGTCGGTTGCAGTAGAGGTTGAGCCGATGCTTCTTCGGGATTGCCATCTTGTGTAGACGTTGCCGTGCTCAATGAGGTGAGACGATGCCTGGTTATGCCATAAGACCGTCGAACGTCGAGTAGGCCGTGCCCGAGGGGCCATAATCAATTGGAACGTGTGAATGATTGAGATAAACGTGCCGGATTATGGGACAAAATTGTGTGGCACGGAATGGGACGTGTCATAATGATTTGGCCCTATAATCGGGACCCCTGTACTTGATTGAGATTGAGTGAGATGTTCCAATTGGTGTGTGCATTTATTATATACCTTGATTATACGAACTGTTCTAACGTGCAGGGAGGAATTGAGGCGAGGTGAGTCTTGTGTGATGTGTGATTAGACTGCCTCTAGGCGTATTTCCTTCCTAATCAAGGTTTAGGGAGTAGCCTTGCCGAGACGTTGTCTCACCTCATTGTGGGCTTAACTTTTCAGGTCCTTAGATAGCGGTACCCCCGGTTCGTTTTGGACAGCCTCGGGGAGTTACTGAGTGGAGTATAGACGTTCTTGTCCCTGGGAGTCATTGGGTCTATGAGCTTGTAGTGACCAATGTCTGGGTCGATGAGGGCCTACCTCAAAGGGTACTCCATTGATTCAGGGTGTGGTTTCGCCATGGGCTCAATGGGTACAGGGTAGGCTCCCTTCAGGGTTTTGATAACCCCACTGTGGTGGTCAACGCCACTCCAGGCGAGGGTGCGGCTGACCCACCTGATGGGGTTGTGTCACGCCCTGATCCTCGAGTGCGTGCTCATCCCTCAATGGTCGATTAAATTGCGATGTCCCAGATGCATCGCCTACCCATTCAATCTAATGCACATGCGGGAGCGAATAAATAAATCCCCAGACAACACAAAGATATGATAGAAAAGTAGGGCTACCATTTTGAAAACCACTACAAACCTTTATACACAACAAACTAGGTTATTTAGAAGTCTACAAAAGATTAGTCCTCAAAACAAAGCTGTCTTATTACCAACTAATCGGACTCATTCGTCGACTCTTCATTCTCCACAGGCGCCGGGTGCGTTGGGTCTTCCACCACACCATCTGGAGGGTCAACTGCACTCTCCTTTAGAGTGGCATCAATTATCTTGGTGGGGATTTCAAAACACGTGAGGGGTCCCACACTGAAACCATTGGGTCCATAGGGGAACCACGCTCTGAATTGATGAGGCAACACATGACGTGGAGTCTCTTCGACCCAGACAGTGGTCACTATAAGTTCATAGACCCAGTGACTTCCGGGATTGGGATAGTTATAAACTCGCTCAGTGACCCTCATCGGCCGACCGAAACGCCGGGAGGAGCAGCCATCTACAGACCTGAAAATGTTAGCCCACGATGGGGTGAGACGAGGTCTCAGCAAGTTCACTCCTTAAACTCCGACTAGGAAGGAAATACATCTAAAAGTTGCTTATGCACACACAAGATAGCGGACTTACCTCGCCACAGTTCTTTCCTACAAGTCAGTATAGTTCATGATTTCAACCAATCCACTCAATTCAAATCGAACCATCGATCAATCAGTCAATCAGCTCAAGTCCATACCAATAGTACTATCTATCAATTCAATGCCATATATCAATCTGCTAATACCACCACTACTCACAACAGTTACAGTATATGGTCATAGCTCACTCAAGTTGATATATATAGATAGATAGCTCACTCAAGTTGATAAATACATAGATCGTGTTCACTTAAGCTGGTAAAACGATCTTAGCTCACTCAAGTTGATAAAGATATAGATCGTGCTCACTCAAGCTGATAAAATGATTATAACTGATATATATAGGTTGTGCTCACTCAAGCTGATAAAATGACCTTAGCTCACTCAAGCTGAAATCACCACGTTGAAAATACCAGATAAAATAATTGTGTGTGGGTACACGGTTGGCTTGAGCCAATACTTCAATATCTTTCTTTTAGAAAATCCCACTAGTCATAATAGTCCATAAACACATTTTTGGCGCTGTAAACCGACGCCCGATATTTTTCAATTAAATATTGAAATTACTCAATTTTGGAATAAATACCCAAAATTACAATTCTCACTCAATTTGCACAATTAGACATTCAATTAAATAAACCAAGCACACCATTGTAATCAGCACGAAACTCCGGTTACCGGCTATCCCGGTATAGTTTTAGGAAAATAATAAATAATTAAGTAAATACTCAAATTAATTAAATAAATACAATTAAATACCATAAATAGAGACTTAGGCCGGAAAAGCCTAATTAAATACCAAAACAGGCCCGGAAAATGTTCGAACCTATCTAGATAAATAATACAACCTATCTAGTTGCTAATTAGGCCAATCTAACTACATAACATGCAATAACGAGCAATTAAATCACTAATCTGTTCTAACTAATCACCTAAACCATACTTAACTTAAACTAAACAACCCTTAAGCATCATTAACTCCCTAAGTAGAGTTTAGTGAGTAAACTCACTGGTTTTGCGATCCGATGAGTTCACCGCGATGGCAAGGCAGAGACAGGCGACAAACTCCGAAGCGGCGACACTCAGCAAGGCTCAGAAGGGGTCCGAAATGGGCCCCAAAAGCCCACATATCCTTGCTGGTTTGGTTTCTACTTGGGCTGAAAGAGGGGGAACTGACGGCTGAAATGGCGAGCTAAAGGGACCAGTGGCTAGGTGGCCAAGCGGGGGTGACGGCGGGGCTGGACGGCGGTAGAGGCAAGCTCGAACGATGGCCGGGGCTTCGACGGCGTCCGGGGAAAGCTCGGGGATGCGGAACTGGGCGTGATTGGAGTGGAGCAGAGAGCGGAGCTCGGTTAGAGCGCGACGTGGGCGCGATGGCGATGCAGCAATCTTGGTTGCTCGGGTGGCTTGCGACGACTAGGTTGGAAACTTGGCTGGCTTCTCTGCAACTTTTGAGCTTCCAAAGGACTAGAAATGGAGAAAGTAGCTCTGCTGAAGAAGAAAAGGGACAGCTTAAGCTTGGAGGGGGCCACTTTGCTTCTATCTCACCCCTTTGTCCCCTTGGAGAGGTCCTACCAGGCTTGGCTAGCTTCCTCAGCCACTTTGTAGACCAACAAGCTTCTTAGGAAGCCATTGAAGTGGTCCAAAGGTTGAGGACCATGGGGGCTACGAATTTTGAAGCATTTTCCCCCAAATCCAAATTCAATTCTCTCTTGAATTAATTCAATTCGGCCCCCACAAATCCAAATAAGATGCCCTTGAACAAATTGACATTTTTCCTTACCAATAGAACCAACTTATATCCCAAAAATGCGATAAAAATGGTCCTTTGAATTTTCCGGTAAAAAACGGCTCTACATTTAATTTTCACCAAAAATCTCGGTTTGCATAAAAATCTTCGGAGGATGAGTCAATGGTCCTAAAATAAATTGTGACATGATAGAATTTTCATTTTTTGAAATCGGATTCAAATTGGTAGTTAATTTCAATCGGCGTGGTTTTAGCGTGACTCAGCCTAGTAGGTAGCTTTTAGTAATTTTTGGTGCAATTGACTCGTGATCAATTTATTTTGAGTCACAATGTACATCTTCGACATATTGGCAACTTTCGGTTGTTGTGAAAATCTCAATATTTCAATTACGGGCACAAGGTATCCAAAACGACAGAAAAATCGGTCTAGTGCCGATCGACGAGAATTTTGCAATCAGGTGGAATCACCCACACTTTGGTCACATATCTCAGTTGAATCGACCTATCTTTGATCTCTGATCAATTTTGACAATGCCGTAATGACCCTTGCAGACTAGCACGGTCGAGCAGTCGATTCCTAGTCGAATTCTCAAGTCTATTGCGTTAAAATCTCTTAATGGCTTCTCTTAATGACTTCACTTAATGGGCTAGTTTTCTCGTGAGTGGCCAACTTAGAGAAAAGAACTATAAGCGCGTCGATGAAAAGCCCAACTCATCTAATCGAAAAACAGAACCTAAAAATCATGATGTCACAACTCTTCCTCTCTTATAAAAATTTTGTTCTTGAAATTTAAACCTTTACAAATCTCTAAGCAAAAAGGTGGGGGTATCGTCGTCTCATCGGGTCTTCACTTTCCCATGATACTTCTTCCATCCTGTGGTGTTGCTAGACCACTTTGACTAAGGGGATCGTCTTGGTATGCAAAATCTGTTCTTCTCGATCTACGATCTGAACCGGGCTTTCCACATATGACACTCTGTTGTCCACGTCTAATTCTTCAAGATTTAGCAAGTGGGTCGGGTCGGGCTCATATGTCCACAACATTGACACGTGAAAGACATTATGCAATTGCGCCAACCTTGGTAGCAATGCAAGACGATACACTAGGATCTTGATTCTTTCCAGAATTTCAAAGGGACCTACGTACTTGGATTTGGTTTTCCCTTCCTGCCGAAGCGTGAAGTACCCTTCATTGGTGACACCTACAAAAAGACGTGATCACTAACTTGGAATTCCAATGACTTTCGACGCTTATCTGCATAGCTTTTTTGGCAGCTCTGAGCGGTCTTTAATCTGTCTCGATGATTGCAACCGTGTCCACTAACCGGACTAACTCGGGTCTGTAATCTTTCGTTCTCTAACTTCATCCCAACAAACTGAAGTTCTGCATGCTCTGCCAAACAACGCTTCACAGGGTGCTATCTAAATGCTCTGCTGGTAGCTGTGAACCTCAAGTCTCTGTCTATTGTAATCGTCACCGGCACTCCATGCGGGCGAACGATCGACGCACATACAACTCGCATGTCTATCCAAATCCAGGTCCTCTCGTGTTGCAATGAAGTGAGCCGACTTCGTTGGTCTGTTAACCACTACCCACATTGAATCATTATTAATCGACTCCTTGGTAAGCTCACAAAGTCCATCGTGATGTGTTCCCACTTCCACTCTAGAATCTTGAGAGGTTGCAGAAGTCCTCGTGGCTTACATTGATGTGCCATTTACAATCTCTATGAAGCGACTAAACCTATCGGTAATGGATTCTCCAGGCTTCATCTTGAAGGCTTCATACTTTATCGAGTAGAATATTAATTTTTGTTTCCTTTACTTGATCAGTTCCTTCATAGGTAACATGCAACCTGTCCAAAACTTCTTTAGCTGTTTTACAAGAAGAAATTTGGTTATACTCAGCGGGAGATAAAGCACCATATAAAGAGTAGATAGCTTTAGCATCAAGAGCTTGTCTCTTGGTTATTCTCGCTTGTGTCAATTCGCCGGTATCTGACTTCATTTCCTCTTTCGAAGTTGATGTAGCTTTGGGATTAATCCATTTTTCTACCACATCCCATTCCAAGGGATCTTTCGACCTCGGGAATGCCTTCATCTTATTTTTCCATACATTGTATTCTTTCTTGTCAAAGTAAGGAGGTCTGGTGTTGCTTTGACCTTCAACCAGACTTGGAGCCAAAATACTAGTCATAGATCTTTAACTTTAGAAGTAAAACACTTCAATAAAATAAGCACATGAGCTCCGATACCAATTGAAAGGGTTAGTAACAACATCTAGAGGGGGTGAATAAGCGTAAAAAATAATTTTGCAAGATTTAGTAGAAGTAATTTGCTTTTAGAGAATGATAAGCTTTGAATAAGTTCAGAATTTAGCAATTAGATAAAACTATAAACAAAATAAAGAGAGTTTAAGGAAGAGAATAAGCACAATGTTTATAGTGGTTCGGCTTAGATCAAGCTTGCGTTCACTCTCCCATGCCGACAGCCTACCGGTTGTATTTTACTAAGAATCAAAAGAGATTTTACAGTCTTGCGTCTCGACTTCACAAAGAAGAACCTCTACCGGTTTCTCACAAAGTCTCACTATGAGTTTCTTTCTTTATATACAACTTCGAGCTCAATAAATGAAATAGCAAGGAACTAGAAAGCTTCATGCTTTGAAATTTCTCTTTCACACACTATCTCGAACAACTAGAGAGTTAGCCTTAAATACTCATTTATGTCTTCACGACCGTTGGCACTTTCCAAAGGAATTCTTCTATAAGTAGAAATTTTCAAGTTTGCTTGCATTCCAAAAGATTTGATTATTGGAATTGATTCCATTAAGGATAATCAATCATGTAGGTGTTATATCCAACTAGAGAATCATCCATAAGCCATGTGAATCGAATAAAGATAATCTTGCATTTGGATAAATCTTCATTCTTCGCAGTAGCATTCAGTCTGGAATCTGTCAGTGTGGGCAGACTTTGAACCTAAAGTTTGGCGGTCTTCAGACTTTGACACTTTAGTCTGGAAGTCTTCATACTAAACTATGGAAATGTTTTGTCAACTTCAAAATAGTATAGAAGTTTTCTCCAACAATATCCCCATTTTTTATGGTGACAAAACTTTCCTACAAATTTAAGAACTTTTGACTGCAAAGCAAGTCTTAAGCAATACATGATATCTTATAAAAATAAGTTGATTAGGATTTGGATAGTATCGAATTTGTAACCACAGAAAACATGTTAATCCCGATAAGAAAAATAACTATCCAACCATAATCAGTATCACCAAAGTAAGTTGCTATCAAAAAGTTCAAAAAAATTCAACAAGTAAAATCAAACAAAAGTCCAACAATTTAACAAAATTCCAACAAGTACCAAAAGATAAGTCAAACAAGATAGGTTAAACAAAAGTTAAATCTGCACATTCTCCCCTTTTTCTCATCAGCAAAAAGTGGAAAAAATTATATCAAATCGGTGTTTTTCGGAATGCGAACGATCTGGAAATCCCCGTAGACTGAACTGTCTCCTATAGCTTTCTCACGGTCTCTTTCAGCTTCTCAATATCTTCACCCTTGGCGTCTCTTGAACTCAAAGCTTAAGTGTTTGTACTTGCTCGTGTAGAGAGTCTCAAGTAGATTTCAAAGCTAATTGGAGGTTCTTTATCTCATACTCCATCCTATATTGCTGTGCCTTCAACTCCAAAAGGAGCTCTAACAGCCTTTGAAAGTTTGCAAATGGTTCAGTTTGTGCACTAGGTCCAGCCAAATTAATTCTAGGAGTTGTGAGATTTGAGGGAAGGTTAGCATGTCGATCACCAAGACTTGGAGATGATGCTTCAATATCAATTTCAGGAAATTGAGAGGCATAGACATCCTCTGGATCAGTAGGAGATTTGCTAACATGATCACTGGTAAAAATAGGAGAAGAAGAAGTACCTATTTTCTCATGAGCTCTCCCTGTTTGTGTGGCTACGGGTGGAGAAGAGAATTCTTCCTTTTCTTCCTTCTCAGTTTCACCTTCCAAGTGATGTTCTTTTTCTCTTCCATCTCTTATAGTTCCATTCCTAGTCTTCTCCGAATCCCGTGACAAGGATATTGCAAAGGTGGGTTCAAAAGAGTCATCCCGACCCTCTTCTTCTCTCGGCTTCTCTACCGGCTTCTTCTTTTCCTTCTCTTCTTTCTCTTCTGTCTCTTTCTTCTACTCTTCCTTCTTTTTCCCGCTCTTCCTTCTTTTTCCTACTTTGTTTCTCCTCTTTCTTGTTCTCCTTTATCCTGAGGTTGCTCAAAACTTACAAAACTCTAAAGATTTTTCAAAACAAATGTAGAGAGAGTGAGATCATCCTTATCCTCTTCGTCTTGCAAAATAAGAGCTCTTCTCTTCTTGATAGGTTCACTCATAGGTTCCTTGCCTTTCATTTTCATTGCAGCGGAATCCTGTTTTGTTTTGCTGGGGGACTTTTCCTTCAAACGCTCCAAAGCTTTGTTCAGTTCCTTTAGTCTCATTTTTGATACCATCTTTAATCCTATAACCATAGGAGCAATGGTTCGAACACAGAGAGATGCTGGAAGCTGAATTTGAAAGTGTCTGAACAACTTGGTGACCAGCGCTGAGTAAGGGAGTTGTCCCTTATCCTTCACAATAGTCCTGTACATGTGCATAGGGATAGTGTTTGGAAATGAGAACTTCATCCCATTACTGATGGTGAACATCAGTTTTGCTTCAGAACAAGAGACATCTATCTTAGAGGTTGACTTGGGTCAGATGCAATTGATCACAAACTTATGCAGCAAGATGTTTGAAGCAAACATTCTGGAATAGGTAATGCCACCTTCAGCAAGTCTATCCCGAACAAGAGACATTGTTACATGACCAACATACACATTTATTGGTTGGAAACTTCCTCTTTCCACACCAATAACATCCGCCAATGTGTCCATATCCACCACAAACTCTTTTTCCCTTACAGTAAAACAAAATCTATTCGCGTCAAGAAATGACAAGTTCGAATAGAAATATGCAGTTAATTCAAGGTAAGCGACAGAAGTCTCAGAGCCAAATCTTTCAAGTTGAAGGAGAGTCAGCTTCTCCCTCAGATTCACCATCAAAGAATCCAAGAAATCAAAATTCACAGCTCAAGGGTTCATCACCCCTCTTTTCAACAGTTTCGAGTAAGTCTTTTTATGCTCTTTAGAACGAAACAAACTCGTTCCTTCAACACACACATTAGTAGCAACGCCCATTCTAGGCTAAAAATTCGCGTACAATTTCTCATCATCATTCTTCATCTTTGGTTGATTAAAAGAACTAAACTGGGATTAACAGAAAGTTAGCAAACGTTATGTCCGATGTTCTTACGGGTTCGACATCTTCCAAGATCTCCTCTTCCACTTGATGACGCGGAGGATTTTGAGTGGCATACTGTGGAGAATAATGCTGTTGAGAATGTTGTTGTTGTTGAGGAGAATCTTCTTCCTCAATCAAGTCAAAATGAGTAGGACATTCTAGCATATTCTCGTGGTCCCCTACTTGCGATTCGAGACGACTTTTGTTACATCCTGCATTTTCGTCTTATTTTCTATTAAATAAATCAGGCATTTCATTGACGCGCCTATAGGGCTATTCTCAGAGTTGATCACTCTCGAGATAACTAGATTATTTGGGAAAGCCATTAAAGAATTTTAATGCAATAAACTTGAGAATTCGACTAGGAATCGGCTTCTCGACCGTGCTCATCTTTAGAGGCTATTACGGCATAGTTAAAAATTGATTTGAGATCAAAGATAGGTCGGTTTGACAAAGATGTGTGGCTAATCGTGGGTGACACCACTAAATCGGAAAATTCTCGTCAACCCACACTATACTGATTTTTCTATCGTTTTGGTACGCTGTGTTCGTATTTGAATCCTCGAGATTCTCACGACAACTGAGAGTCACCAATGTGTTGAGTGGGTTCATTGTGGCTCAAAGAAAATCAACCACGGGTCATTTGCAATAGAAATTTTTGAAAACTATTCGATAGCGTAGGTCACGCTAAAAACGCGCCGAATTGAAATTAACTGTGAAATTGAATCCGATTTCAGAAATTGAAAGTTCTATCATGTCACAATAAATTCGAAGAGTGTCGACTCGTCTCGAAAGATTTTTTTTGCATCCCCAAACTTTGTAGGAAAAAGTCGTCCTAGTGCCTTTTTGTCCAGAAAAAGGCCGAGACCGTTTTCGATCGCAAAATTGGGAAGCAAGTGAGTTGTATTGGTAAGGAAAAATGCCAAGATGACTGATGATAGGTTGATTGAATTTATCAGGGTCAATTGGGAGTGAATCAAGAGAGAATTAATGTCCAATTGAAGCCAAAGTCCTTGAAATTCGTAGCTCCCCCTTATCTAGCTATTTTGGACCAATTCAAGTGTCCAAGGGGGAGCCTTGGTGGCTGAATGAGAGCCAAGGAGCAGCTGGTGGCTGTGGTTGGTCAAGGAGACCAAGGAGGAGAAGAAATGGCCCTTGGTGGAGCCTTTGTCCCCCTCTCTTCCTCACCAAGGCAATCGGCCAGCTTTGCTTCTCCATCCCCTTCCATTTCGCACACCAGCAGGCTAAGAGAAGCAGCTGGAGTCCTCGCCTGCGCCGACAGCCGCCCGTCCACGCCGCATGCCGCTGTGACTTCCGCGACCGCCGCACATGCTCGCTGCCTCACCACTCGACTCCGCCTCCCTCTTGCCATCCCAGCTCGTCCTTCGCTTTTTTCTGTGCATCCCAAGGCTGTCTTGAGTAGCTCAGGCCGCTGTAAGCCCCCTTCGGCCACCATGAGTCTGTGTTGTTGGCTGCTTGGCCTTGCTGTTGCCTTCACCAGTCTTGCTTGCCTTGTTTAGCCATTATTCTCTTTGTTTGTAGCCAAGAACAAAGGAGAAACCAGAGGGTTTTCCAGCAAGCTCTAGGTCCATTTTGAGGTGGTTTCGAGCCTCGGTTGCTAGGCCCGCCTTGAGGAAAGTCGGTCCCCGTCGTGTCCTCATCGTATTGAATCGAGCGGTTCGATAAACAAGTGAGTTTAACTCATTAAATCTTGCTTAGTAGACTAATGATGCTAGGGGTTGATTAGATTTAATTAAGTGCAATTAGGTGGATAGATTAGATTAGAGTAATTAATATAGTACTTTACCGATGCATGTTAGGCAAATTGTTAGTGTAATTAGTGAGGAAATAGGTGCTATTATTTATTAAACAAACCTCGGAATTTTTCGGGTCCGTTTCGACTTCCAATTAGGCATTATGGGCCTAAGTTGGATTTTTGGCATTTATTTAATATTTTATGTAATTATTAATTAATTAATTATTTTTTGGAAATTATACCGGGATACCCGGTGACCGAAATTTTATGCGGATTATTGTGGTGCAGTCTATTTATTTATTCGAGCTTTAATTTGTGCTAAATTGATTTAATTGTGATTTTAAGATTTATATCCTAAATTAATAAATTTTGGTAATTAACTGAAGAATTACCGGGCGTCGGTCTACAGCGCCAAAAATCTATTTTGGGATTGCTGAAAATAGTGGGAGGTTCAAAAGTGAAATTTTTGTATTTATCGGGTATGATAAAATTGGCAAATTAATTGAATGGTTGGAATGGTATACTATATTAGCCTGTGGGCGATATGTCAGCTTAGATTGCAAGCAGTATACTGGTATACTATATCAACCTAAGGGTTTGATATGTCAGCTTAGATTGAGAGCAGTACACTATTTATCAACTTAGCGCGAGCTATACTATCTATTTATCAACTTAGAGTGAGCAGTCCTGTTATGGGTGGACTTATAGATAGTATTGAATGTACCGACTAGAGGGAGGTCATGGTGACATATAATCAACTAGGTTGATTGATCAATGATTTGATCTAATGTGGTGAATTGATTAATTGGGTGCCTATTCGAATTGTGTTGAATTGTAGGTGGAATCCGAGGCCAAGGTAAGTCCTTTAACTCGTGCCGTGCTTAAGCAGCCCTTATGGCATATTGGCCTCTTAATCAAGTTTTAAGGGGTAGAACTTGCTGAGACGTCGTCTCACCCCATTGTGGGATAACATTTCAAGCCCCTAGATGGCATCACCTCCGTCTCCTCGTCCTCCTATGCATTTTGGTATACCCGAAGAGATCACAGAGATAGGATATCACTTTTCGATACAGCCTCATCCAGAAGGACTAGAGTACGTTCTGGTTAGTCGACCAGTCGACCATCTAGGTTGACGTGGGTAGAGATGACTTGAGGCTCCACGAGTATCGGTCATGGTATCGTCACTACCATGATGGGCGAAATAAGGGTCCCATATCGGAAGGTGATATACCGCTGTTCGTGTTAGAGGCGGGATTCGGGAGGGGACGACGATCTTAAGGATGGGTCGGTGGTGGACGCAAAGGACCTTAAGCTCGAGAGTGATGCTGATACTCCTGTGTACTCAGTTGAGGATGCTAGCTGGAGCGAGGAAGGAGAGTTGGTTGAGCCAGAGGAGGAGCCTAAGGAGGAGGAACCAGAAGAGGATCGGGAGATGGAAGACCTTGAGGAAGAACCCGAGGTGGAACCTGAAGGGGAGGAGCCTGAAGAAGACCAAGAAGAGAGGAGTCGGAAGAGGATCTAGATGATGATCCAAAGTATGAACCGGATGAGAACTAAGACCCCATACTGTTTTGCAACCGGTGTTGTGAACTCGAGGGATGATAGTTCAGATTTTTGTGAATAGTATTGTAATATATATTGTGAGGTTTGCTTGTATAAAAGTGTGGTTATAGTTTTTCAAGATTGAAAATATGGCCTTACTTTTCTATCCCATTGTTTTATTGTCTGGGAATTTATTTATATGCTTCCACATGCTTATTAAAATGAAAGGGTCGGCGATGCGTCATAGGATGTCGCTATTAAATCGACCAGGTGAGGGATGGACGCGCACTTGAGGACCGGAGTGTGACAACTTTCTTTGAAAAGACATCTTCACAATCGAGGAGGATTCCACAAACACATTCGAATGGAAGATATGAAAACTCCTAGAACAAGCTTGAGAGTAAAAATATGAGAGTAGAAAGGAGAGAGTAGAAGTGAAAGATTAGAAATTCTGTATGCTAGGGTTTGGTGAAAATGGTCAAGAGGAATACAAAGGTATATAAGGAAGATGAACGGTCACGAATAAAAGGAAATAAACGGCATAAAGAGAATTACCTTTTTCCAAATAACTGAAAATAAAAACTGTCTTTTCAAAAATAAAAACTGCCAAAGATTCAAAATTAAAAAAAATAACTTCCAAAAATATATGGGTAAACAACGATTCGAATAAACGTACCTATTCATTCCAAAAATAAAATACTTGGATTCGAGACTTTCTTTTACTGAAGTAGAGTCTGGAAAATATGAGTCTGACCAACTCCAGACTTTAACCGGTAAGTGGTAAAATATTCATGCCTGTGCGAATAGATTTAAATAGATTTTTCTCTAAAGGCTTTGTAAATATATCTCGCAACTAATTCTTCTAGTCAATGAACTGAATCATAATCTCCTCATTTTGAACATGATTTATTTTGAAATGGTGTCGAATCTCTATATGCTTTGTCCTTGAATGAAGAATTGGGTTCTTCGTGAGATTAATAGCATTGGTGTTGTCGCATTTGATCTCGCACACGATTCTTCAATTCCAAAGTCTCTTAATTGTTGTCTTATCCACAAGATTTGAAAACAACAGCTCCCAAGAGCCACATACTCTGCTTCCATAGTTGATAGAGCCATAGTGCTATACTTCCTTGAGAACTAAGACACCAACATGCTACTCAGCAATTGACAAGTACCGGAAGTACTCTTTCTATCGACCTTACAACCTGTTAAATCTACGTCTGAATATCCAAGAAGAGTAAAGTCTCATTCTTTGGGATACCACAGACCTAGCTTTGAAGTAGTCGCAACATATTTGATGATGCGTTTTGCAGCACTTAAATGAGATTATTTGTGATCTGATTGGAATCTAGCACATAGGCAAATACTAAACAAAATGTTAGGTCTAGACGTAGTAAGATAAATAAGAGAACCGATTATGCTCCCGCAAAGCTTTTGGTCTACTTTCTTTCCTCCTTCATCTTTGTCCAATTTCGAAGAACTTGACATTGGTGTCTCTATCTTTTGCAATTCTCCAATATGAACTTCTCTTGGTGAATAAAGATGCCTTTCTCAAATTGTCTAACTTGCAATGCCGAAAGAAAGTTAACTCGCTCATCATACTCACCTTGAATTCATCCCGCATACATCTAGAGAATTTCTTACATAGATTTTCATTGGGGGATTCAAAGATAATATCATCAACATTAATTTGAACCAGTAGAAAGTCTTTACCCTCTTTTTTTTTATGAACAAAGTAGTATCTACCTTTCCCTTAACAAAACCATTTTTGGGTTAGGAATTTACTTAATCTTTCATACCAGCTCGAGGTGCTTGCTTCACCATACAAGGCATTTTTCAGTCCAGACCGAGTCTCGGCTTTCTTGGATCTTCAAATCTAGGTGGTTGTTCCACATAGATTTCTTCTTGGATAAATCCATTGAGGAAGGCACTCTTTATATCCAATTGGAATAGCTTGAAATTTTTATAGCAAGCAAAAGCAAATAATAATCTAATTGCTTCTAACCTTGTTACTTGGTGCATAAGTCTCCTCATAGTCTATCCATTATTCTTGCGTATATCCTTGGCCACGAGTCTTGCTTTGTTCCTAGTTACTTTTCCTTTCTCGTCCATCTTGTTCCCGAAAAACCCATTTAGGTTTAAGAATTAGCTTCCAAACATCGTTGATACTAAACTGCCTCGCTTTTTCTTGCATAGCTTCGATCCAGCTTTCATCGACAAGGCTTCCTCTACACTTTTGGGTTCTATTTCAGAAATAAGTGCTAGTGTACTCGACTCTTCTCACCTTTTGGATCTGGTACGAACTCCTTCATCAATGTTGCCAATAATAAGTTCTTTGGGATGACTTGAATGATGCTTCCAGTTGCTGGTTGATCTAAGAGTCTCGCTATTCCTCTTTTCGCTTGAGTCTTCTCTTTCGCTTGAAGTTGATCTCCCGAAGTTTGAACCACTTCGGGAAGGTAGACTTTGTAAAGTCTTGAACGGGTTTAGATTCTTCAAGTTGAGTCTCGATCCACCTGATTTTGCATAGAATCTTGAAACTTGACGTTAATAGATTTTTTCACGATTGAGTCTTCTTATTAAAGACCCAGTATGCTTTGCTTGAAGTGGAATAGCCAAGGAAAATTCATTCATCTAATTTTTCTTCAAATTTTCCAGTTTGATCATTTGCATTCTTTAAAACAAAACATTTACATCCAAAAACATGGAAGTAAGAAACATTTGGCTTCTTTCATTTATACACTTTATATGGAGTTTTCTCCAAGATGGACCTTAAGAACACTCTGTTTAAGATGTAGCAAGCTGTAGAAACTGCTTTTGCCCAAAATCGAGAGGATATATTGCTCTCAATTAAGAGGGTTCTTGCCATCTCCCGCAAGAATCTATTTTTTTTTTCCCACACCCCATTTTATTCTGAAGTGTATGGAGAAGAGAAATCATGTTGGAAACCAGATTCATCACGGAATTTGGCAAAGTCTTGATTTTTGAATTCACCTCCATGGTCTGTTCATATACTCGAAATAGTATCCTTTTTCATTCGAACCTTCTTGGCAAACTTTAAGAAGTGAGAAAAACTTTAGACTTATTTGCCAAAAAGTAAACCTAAGTAAAGCGAGAGTAATCATCCACGATTACTAGACAATATCTCTTTCCACCAATACTTTGAGTTTTGGTTGGTCCGAAGAGGTCCATATGTAGAAGCTGCAAAACTCGATTAGTAGAAGCTTGATTTACAGGTTTAAAGGAACTTCTAACTCATAATTCAGACTTTTGATAAGTTAGGTTAGGAAGACCACAAACAAGCTTCTTTGATAAAATCTTGGCAATCCGCTTCATATTAACATGGCCAAGCTTTCAATGCCAAAGATTTGCTTCATCTTGAATGGATATAAGACATTGAGAACTTTCTGGTTTTATATCCGAAGGTAAATGTTCCCATGTCTTCGCCTAGTGAAAGATTGAGAGAAATCTTTACTTGTTCTCGAACATATGCCTTCTTGAAAATTAATTTTGAATCAAATATGGCAAAGTTGACTTATGCTGAGTAGATTGTAATTTAGTCCTCCACCAAGGAGACATTATTGATAGTCGCTTCCAATCTTCATGGTTCCACATCCAACAACTCTTCCTTTGTTGTTCCCTCCAAAGGAAACTTTTCCACCATTTATCTAAACAAGCTTTATAAAACAACTCGAATCTCCTATCATGTGTCTCGAACAGCCACTATCCAAATACCATTTGATCTTCCTTTTGATAGTGACTTGTGATCAAAATAGAAATTCAAGCTTACTTTGGTATCCAGATTTTCTTGGGTCCAAGAGGGTTAGTATTAAAAACAGTCTTAGCCCAATCCCTCATAACAGTCTCCAAACATTAATACATTCATTCTCAAAATGTTTTGAGCCGTTACACTTTGAACACTTGAGAGCACTTCGGCTAATGGGTTTTACAAAAACTTTTGAAAGTGATTTTTGTAAAATGTCCTTGTAGGTTTTTGTTTGATTCTTTCTTTAATTTTGGGAAAATCAATTAAAATAATAGTTTATGGAGTCATGCCTAAATCAGATTTGTTAAAATAAGGTCTTTGTATAGAAAGAATTTTCTCCAAATTTTTAGATCCTTTTGAAAATCTTTTTGTGATGTTTAAAATATCTTCCTTCAAAAGGCATTTTCCTTCGAAAGAAAATTAGAATTTTCTTTCAAATCAAGAAAACTTTTATCTAGATTTTCAAACTTTTCTTTCAAACTAGTTTCCTGTTGCCTCGCTTTAGAATTCTCCCTTTTTAGTTCGGAAATCATTTTAAGAGATGTTTTGAGACTAAGATAAAGTTCATCTATTTACTTCGAGACTTTAATATGAATTTTTAAATTGCTCACCTCAACTTCTTTGTCTCGAGTTTGAGTCAGAATTTATTTCAAAGTCTGAGTTTGATTTTGAATTGGTCATCAAACATATGTTGGCATATCTTCATCACTTTCCTCGCATTCGGTATCACTCGTGTTTCGCTTTGAGAGCCTTTTTGTATTTCTCGGTTCTTCCTTTCTTTTTCTTCAACGAGAGGACGCTTAGATCGATGTGCCATTTTTTCTTGCATTTGAAGCATATCACATCTTTGTTGGTTTCATAGTTCTCGCTTGGTTTCTTCTGGAAATTTTGAGTGCTCTCCTTCTTCCATTGAATCTTCTTCCCTTCTTATTCAACTTTCGAACTTCTTAATCATAAGTGCTAGCTCCTCATCATCCATGTCATCATCTGAATCTGTATCATTAAAATCATCATTAGATTTTAAAGCAATTGACTTCTTATCTTTAGGATCTTCTTCCTCATTGATTTGCTCCACTTCATATGATTGAAGTGTGCCTACTAGTTCGTCTACTAAAAGAGGCATGATCCTTTGGGTTTTTCTAATTGACATCTTCACGTGATTCCGCTTTGGATAGTCCACGCAGTAGTTTATTGACCTTCATTGGTCTTGAGATTGGCTGTTCTTGGTGTGCCAGGCCATTTACAATCTCTGTGAAGTGACTAAACATATCAGTAATGGATTCTCCAGGCTTCATCTTGAAGGCTTCATATTATCCGAGTAGAATATTAATTTTTGTTTCCTTTACTCGATCAGTTCCTTCGTAGGTAACATGCAACCTATCCCAAACTTCTTTAGCTATTTCACAAGAAGAAATTCGGTTATACTTAGTGGGAGATAAAGCACAGTATAAAGAGTAGATGTCATTAGCATCAAGAGCTTGTCTCTTGGTTATTTATACTTGTGTCAATTCACCAAAGTATCTACGCTTTCATTTCCTCTTTAAAGTTGATGTAACTTTGGGATTGATTCCTTTTTCTACCACATCCCATTCCGGGGATCTTTCAACCTCGGAATGCCTTCATCTTATTTTTCTATATATTGTATTCCTTCCCGTCAAAGTAAGGAGGTCTGGTGTTGCTTTGGCCTTCAACCAAACCTGGAGCTAAAATACTAGCCATAGATCTTTAGCTTTAGAAGTAAAACACTTCAATAAAATAAGCACATGAGCTTTGATACCAATTGAAAGGGCTAGTAACAACACATAGAGGATGGTGAATATGTGTAAAAAATAATTTTGCAAGATTTAGTAGAAGCAATTTGCTTTTAGAGAATGATGAGCTTTGAATAAGTTTAGAATTTAGCAATTAGATAAAACTATAAACAAAATAAAGAGAGTTCAATGAAGAGAATAAGAACACAAGGTTTATAGTGATTCAGTTTAGATCAAGCTTACGTTCACTCTCCCACGCTAATAGCCTACCGGTTGGATTTTACTAAGAATCAAAAGAGATTTTACAGTCTTGTAGTCTCGACTTCACAAACGAAGAACCTCTACGGTTTCTCACAAAGTCTCATTATGAGTTTCTCTCTTTTGTATACAACTTTGAGCTCAAAATAAAATAGCAAGGAACTAGAAAGTTTCAGATTTTGAAATTTCTCTTTCACACACTATCTTGAACAACTAGAGAATCCGCATTAAATACTCATTCATGTCTTCACGATCGTTGGCACTTTTCAAAGGAATTCTTCCAATCTGCTTGTTGTACAGAATCAATTAAGGGAATCTCGAGTTGATTGATTGATTGATTGAGATGAAAGCCCGTCAATCTTGTTCGCCCATACAATCGGGATCTTAGTTTCTATAAGTAGAACTTTTCAAGTTTGCTTGTCTTCCAAAATATTTGATTATCAGAATTGATTCCATTAAGGATAATTAATCATGTAGGTGCTATATCCAACCGAGAATCATCCATAAGCCATGCGAATCGAATAAAGATAATCTTGCATCTAGATAAGTCTTCATTCTTCGTAGTATTCAGTCCGGAATCATTAGTGTGGACAGACTTTGAATCTAAAGTCTGGTGGTCTTTAGACTTTGACACTTCAGTCTAGAAGTCTTTAGACTAAATTATGGAAATGATTTGTCAATTTTAAAATAGTAAAGGAGTTTTCTCCAACAGCTTGATTACAAACTCTATCTCCCTTTTTGGTAGCAGGCAAGACAATTCCTTTGGAAATGTCTCAGAAAACTTTCGTACCACGACTATGATTTCCACATTTGGTTCCTGAACTGATGCATCCACTGCAGTTGCCCAGTAAATTTTTTGTAACCTACATCCAGAACCCGGTTGTCCAAGTGACGAAATAACATGGATCGAGGGTCCTTTTCAACTCCCAAGAACTCGAAACTTTCTTATACTAACTGCTCAAACCGTATTATATTACTACCATAATTCATTACAACAAAAACTCCTCGAGCCAAACATTTTTATAAATGACTTCAAAGTTATACATAAGCAAACCAGTCGAGTACAACTATAGTCAGAGATTCTTTTTTCTACTACTTTATTACAACAACGAAAATTCTACAACCTTCACCCAAAATTCTGCTATGCTACTCGATAAAATCACCTCAAAAACATTCTTCTTCGATTGATGTATGGTCGGTCCATTCCTGTTCCTTTCGCCTTCCTAGTGGTGCCCTACTGTGGTAGCGGTGCTTGTGCTCCCTTGGACCTACGCAGACAGTTCCTCACCTGATGGCCGTGTTGGCCACACCTAAAGCACGGTCTAGTCATACCGGGACACTGGGTTGGTCCATGCTTCCTTCTACGAACTCGGCACACATCTAATGAGCCCTCGCCTCTTGTCGGGCGACAAAGCATGCACCCTTCCTTGCACTAGAGGCCTGTTCCAAGTACCCTACAGAATGTCTTGTAGCGCATTCCCTCTATTATGTTCCATTGGCAGCAGCGGCAGTAATAGCTGTGGTCCCATCTACCTGCGCGGATAGTTTTTGATCAGGTGGCCATATGGGCGAAACTTGTAACAAGTCATTTCCTTTCTACAACACGGGGTAGATCCATGTCTTTTCTTACAGACACGACACACATCGTTCGAGTTGTGCGTTGACTTTCCAATCCTACTCTTCCGGTTGGGTGGAATAGGATACCTCTTTCTGACATCGGCCTCTTCCCCAGTCGACTGTCATCTCTGTTGGAACCAAATCTTGACTCAGATGCAGTAGCTTGCTCCATGATTACAACTCTAGGTTAGGCCTTAGCAGGTGCGGCAACAACAGTGGTTACGGCACTGGTGGCGGTAGTTACTGTGGCAAGAGTGGTGGCTCGGTCCTATGCTTGTTGGCTTAACAAGTTCCCAAGGGTCATTAACGCCTAAACGATCCCGTCGAACCTAGGATCGCTTGGTGCTACTACATTAGTGCCAGCCTACGGTGGTACTCTCTCACTAGCGCTGGCTTGAGCTGGCGCTTTACCACAACCAAGAACTCCTCGGGCACCGGCTCTCGTCGATGTCCTACCCTGAGTAATCGGTCTGATGGTATGCCTTCTAGGAGTCCTTTGCTATTGACCACTCATTATGCAGATTCTCTAAAGAAACCTGCTTTCCAATTCCACACGTAATTAGAAGCTGAGTGATCTCAACAAACAATTCTACCAAACAGCTATCACGTACATGTATCGGCATGAAATAAAGGCCAATCCTACTAACTATTCCATAAATTTATTGCACCTTATCACTCCAACTATCAATAAGCTCGATACCACTCGGCGGGGATGTCATGCCCCGATTCTCGAGTGCGAGCCCATGCCTCGATGGTCGACTAAATTGCGATGTCTTAGGATGCGTCACCGATCTATTCATTTTAATGCGCATATGGGAGCGAATAAATAAATCCCCCAGACAACACAAAAATGGGATAGAAAACCAGGGCTACCATTTTGAAAACCACTACAAACCTTTATACACAACAAACTAGGTTATTTACAATACTAGTCTATATTACAAGTCTACAAATGATCAGTCCTCAAAACAAAACTGTCCTATGACTAGCTAATCGGACTCATTCGCCGACTCTTCAGTCTCCACAGCGCCGGGAGCGTTGGGTCTTCTACCACACCATTTGGAGGGTCAATGCGTTCTCCCTAGTGTGAAATCCCGATTTTCAACCCTATCTTCTCCCGAGTAAATCGAGCATTTCACCGACGCGTCTATATGGCTATTCTCGAGCCGATCACTCTCAAGATAACTAGACTAGCCGGGGAGGCTATTAAGGACTTTAAAGCAAATAGACTTGAGAATTCGACCAGGAATCGGCTTCTCGACCGTGCTCATTTTTAGAGGCCATTACAGCACGAGTTTAAAATCGATTTGAGATCGATATAGGTCTATTCAATTGAGATGTGTGGCCGATCATGGGTAACTCCACTAAATTGGAAAATTCTTATCGATCAACACTAAACCGATTTTACTATCGTTTTCGTACTCTGTGTCCGTAATTGAATCCTCGAGATTTTCACGACAAGCAAGAGTTGCCATTGAGTCGAGTGGATTCATAGTGGTTCGAAGAAAATAGACCATGGGTCATTTGCCCTAAAAATTTCTGAAAATTACCCGGTAGTCTAGGTCACGCTAAAAACCCGCCAAGCTGAAATTAACTGTGAATTTAAGTCCAATTTCAGAAATTGAAGTTTCTGTCATGTCACAATAAATTCTAGGAGTATCAACTTAGTCTCAGAAGATTTTTTTGACAACCGAGACTTTTTGGAAAAAAGTCGTGGCTGGGTCATTTTTATGCAGAAAATGCCGAAGACAGTTTTCGATCGCGAAATTGAGAAGCATGAGGGATTCTTGGACAAGAAAAATTATCAATTTGATAATTGAGACATCAATTAATTTTATGAGAGCCGATTTAGAGGGAATCAAGAAGGAATTATTGCCAATTGAAGCTTTATTCTTCAAAATTCGTAATCCCCCACACCCTAGCCAAATTTGGACCATTGGGAAGGTTGTGTGGAGTGTTGGTGTGGCCAAGTGAAGGCCAAGGAAGGGTACTGCCAATTGAACCTTGGAGAGCAAGATGTGGAAATATCAAGCAAGTGGAGCCCTCCATCCCTCACTTCTCCCCATCCTCTCTCTCTCCTTCTCCCTCATCTCTATCCTCTCCATCTATCTCTCATTTCCACCGTCCAAGACCCTCTCATCTTCATTTTCAAAACCCTCAAGCCAGCAAGAAGACTGGCAGAATGAGCTACAACCGTCGCACACCTCCACTCGCACCACCACCGGTTTTTGCTCCAGCTGATCTCTCGCCAAAGATCCGAGTAAAAAGTCGACTTCCCGGATGAACCAGAAAACGAGCCACATATCATCGTGACGAGAACATCCAGAACGTTCCAACGAGCCTAACCTCGTCCCAAACGGAGCCGCCGGCCATCCCGTACGTCCGTCACAAGCCGCCGGTCGCTGGTCCGTCGGTCCCCTGCCTGCCTGCACTGTTTCGCGATTTTCTTCGTTTTTCTTCCGTTCCGACCATTCCTTTGGCCATTCCATTCACCTACAAGACCCCTTTGACCCCCGGGAGCCATTGGTTGCTGACCAATCCCTTGCTGGAGCTCCGATCGGCCCGTCTTCGCCGTTGAAGTCGCCGGTTTCCTCTCTGCAGTTCGCAAGCCAAACCCACGGTTAAGCCCATTGGGATTCAGCCCAACTTCGGCCCAAGAATTCAGCCAAAGTCAACCCAGTCTTGAGGTCTGCGAAGGAGCCCAAGCCCATCTTCAAGCAAGCCCAGCTCGCATTTGTTCAGCCCGACTTCAGTTTTGGATCGGGCCCATTCAAAGCCCAAGTTTCAGCCCATCTTCAAAGTTTAGCCCATAGGTTCAGCAAGCCCATTTCCGAGCCCAATCCCTCGAAGCAAGTCGGCTCAAGTTCGGCCCATGCCCAGCTTTTTCTGTGGGTCTACAAGGCTTGTAAGCCCGGCCCAAGTGTCCGCCGACGCCGCCGAAAGTTTGGATTTCGGCTGCCATTGTCGCCGTTGCGGTGATCCGGTCTTCGCTTTGCTCAAGTGAGTAATCTCACTAATCCTTGCTTAGTAGACTAATTATTCTTAAGGGTTGATTAGTGTTAATTAATTAGGATTAGGTGGTTAGATTAGAATGGATTAGTGATTATTAGTTAATTACATTGCATATTAGTTAGGTGGTTAGTGTACTTAGCTAGAGAACCGCCTATACTATTTATTGAATGCATCTTAGGATTTTTCGCAACCCTTATCGGGCTTCAATTAGGCATTACTGGCATAAATTGGATTTTTAGTATTTAATTATTAATTTTGGAAATTTATTAATTATTTATTTATTTTTTGGAAATTAGGTTGGGATAGTCGACGACCGGAATTTTGTGCTGATTGCAGTGGTGCTCTCTGTTTATTTAATTGAGTACCTGGTTGTGCAAATTGAGTGCAAATAGTAGTTGTGGCTATTTATTTCAAAAATTGAATAACTTTGGTAATTGAGTGGAAAATTACCGGGCGTCGGTCTATAGCGTCAAAAATCTATCTTTGTACTGCTGAAAGGAGCGAGTGAATAAAAATGAAATTATTGTATTTTGGCTAGGGCCGACCTGTACCCACACACGATATTTTATCGAAATGATAAAAATAGTTATTTGATTGTTTACTTAGAATAGCATGTCTACCGGCTCGATGACTCTACGGAGCATCTTAAGACAGGACGGTATGATCTACCGACTCGATGACTCTACAGGTTATCTTGAGACAGTACAATATGATATACCGGCTCGATAATTCTACAGATCATCTTGAGACAGTACAATATGATAAATTGTGTGTATACTAATAAATGGTGTGTATACCGCTCGGTGACTCTATATGTCATCTTGAGACAGGACGGTATGATCTACCGGCTCGGTGAGTCTACAGGTTATCTTGAGATAGTATGGTATGATATACTGGCTCGATAATTTTACAGATCATCTTAAGACAATACGGTATGATTTGACAGTTCGATGACTCTATATGTCATATGGAGATAGAATAATATACTATCTATATATCACCAAGGGTGAGTAGCCTTGGATGTCGATCAAACTTATAGACAGTATGGAATGGGCCGACTAAGAAATGGTCCGATTAACATGTAATCGACTAGGTCGATTGATCAAGATATCGATCTGTGATGTGACTGCTGGGTGCTTATTGAACTGTGTTAATATGCAGGTGGAATCTGAGGCCAAGGTAAGTCCTTTGACTCGTGCGTGCATAGGCAGCTTGGATAGTATATTGGTTTCCTAATCGAGTCTTAGTGGGGTAGAACTTGCTGAGACATAGTCTTATCCCGATTGTGGGATAACATTTCAGGCTTGTAGATGAGCCTGTGGAGGAGGAACCGGAAGAGGACGATGAGTTAGAAAAAGATGAAGAGCTTGAAGGATGTGAGCTTAGTGAAGAAGAGTCAGAAGAGGATCAGGATGACCCTGAGTACGATTCGGATAAGGACTGAGATCCCACCTGTCTTGTCAGACCTTGTTTGCATGTGAATAGATGTTAGATCAAACTTATGTATATAGTATTGTAGAATACTATGAGATGTTTGTAAAAAGGTGTGGTTGTGAATTTTTAGTATGAAAAATATGGCCCTGCTTTTCTATCCCATCGTCTTAGTGTTTGGAGATATATAACTGCTTCCGCATGTGCTATTAGAAATGAAAGGGGTCAGCGATACTTAGTCTTGGGATATCGCATTCTAAAATCAACCAAGTAGAAGGATGTGTGCGTGCTCAAGGATCGGGGCGTGACACCTAGAGTGGCATCGATTATCTCGGCGGGGATTTCAAAACACCTGAGGGGTCCCACCCTGAAACCATTGGGTTCGTAGCGGAACCACGCTTTGAATCGATGAGGCAACACATGACATGGAGTCTCTTTGACCCAGACAGTGGTCACTATAAGTTCATAGACCTAGTGATTTTCGGGATCGAGATAGTTATAAACTTGCTCGGTGACCCTCATCGGCTGACCGAAACGCTCGAGAGGAGCAGCTATCTATAGATCTGAAAATATTAGCCCACGATGGAGTGAGACGATCTCTCAGCAGGTTCACCCCCTAAACTCTAACTAGGAAGGAAATACACCTAAAAGCTGCCTATGCACACACAAGATAGCAAACTTACCTTGCCACAATTCCTTCCTACAAGTCAGTACAATTTATGATTTCAACCAATCCACTCAATTCAAATTAAACCATCAATCAATCGAGTCAATCGCTTAAGTCTATACCAATAGTACTATATATCAATTCAATGCCATATATCAATCCTTTGATACCACCATTACTCACAATAGTTACAATATATGGTCATAGCTTGTTCAAGCTGATATATATAGATAGGTAGCTCGCTCAAGCTGATAAATATATAGATCGTGCTCACTCAAGCTGATAAATATATAGATCGTGCTCACTCAAGCTGATAAAGATATAGATCGTGCTCACTCAAGTTGATAAAACGACCTTAGCTCACTCAAGCTGATAAAATGACCTTAGCTCACTCAAGCTGAAATCACCACATTGAAAATACTCGAAAATAATAAATAATTAAATAAATACTAAAATTAATTACATAAATACAATTAAATACCATAAATAGAGACTTAGGCCGAAAAAACCTAATTAAATACGGAAATGGGCCCGAAAAATTTCTGAACCTATCTAGATAAATAATACAACCTATCTAGTTGCTAATTAGGCCGATCTAACCACCTAACATGCAATAATAAGTAATTAAATCACTAGTCCGTTCTAACTAATCACTTAAATCATACTTAGCCCAAAGTAAACAACCCTAAAACATCATTAACTCCTTAAGCAGAGTTTAGTGAGTAAACTCACAGATTTTGCGATCCGATGAGTTCATGGCAATGGCAAGGCAGAGACGGGCGACAAACTTTGAAGTGGTGACACCCGACAAGGCCCTAAGGGGTTCGAAATGGGCCTCAAGTTCCATGGATCCTTGTTGGTTTGATTTTTGCTAGGGCCAAAGGAGGGGGAATTGACGGCTGAAACGACGAGCTAAGGAGGACCAGCGGCCAGGCGGGCGAGCAGGGGCAACGGCGGGCTGGATGATGGTGGAGGCAAGCTTGAACGGCGGCTAGGGCTTCAACGGTGTCTAGGGAAGGCTCGGGGATGCGGAACTGGGCGTGACTGGAGTGGAGCTCAGCCGGCGCGCGGAGGGGGCGTGACGATGACGCGGCGATCTTGGCTGCTCGGGAAGGCTTGCGATGGCTAGGGGGAAACTTGGCTGGCTGCTCTGTAACTTTTGAGCTTCCAAAGGACTAGAAATGGAGAAAGCAGCTTTGTTGAAGAAGAAAGGGGACAGCTTAAGCTTGGAAGGGGCCACTTTGCTTCTATCTCACCCCTTTGTCCCCTTGGAGAGGTCCCACCAAGCTTGGCTGGCTCCCTTAGCTACTTTGCCGAACCAACAAGCTTCCTTAGGAAGCCATTGAAGTGGTCCAAAGGTTGAGGACCATGGGGGCTATGAATTTTGAAGCATTTTCCCCCAAATCCAAATTCAATTCCCTCTTGAATTAATTCAATTCGGCCCCCATAAATCCAACTAAGAAGCCCTTGACCAAATTGACATTTTTTCCCACCAATAGAACAAACTAGCATCCCAAAACGCGATAAAAACAGTCCTCTTCAATTTTCCGGTCAAAAACGACCCTATATTGAATTTTCACCAAAAATCTCGGTTTGCAGAAAAATCTTTAGAGGATGAGTCAATGGTCCTAAAATAAATCGTGACATGACAGCTTTAATTTCTGAAATTGGATTCAAATTCGCGGTTAATTTCAATCTGAGTAATTTTACTCAGTGACCTAGCCTACTTGGTAGCTGTAAAAAATTTTTGGTGCAGTTGACCCATGATCGATTTATTTCGAGTCACAATGTACATCTTCAACATATTGGCGACTCTCGGTTGTCGTGAAAATCATAAGGTTTCACTTACGGGCATAGGGTACCCAAAACGACGTAAAAAATTGGTCTAGTGCCGATCGACGAGAATTTTGCAATCAAGTGGAATCACCCACACTTTGGTCACATATCTTAGTTGAATCGACCTATCTATGATCTCTGATCGATTTTGACAATGCCGTAATGACCATTGCAGACTAGCACGGTCAAGCAGTCGATTTCTAGTCGAATTCTCAAATCTATTGCATTAAAATCCCTTAACGGCTTCATCGGATGGGCTAGTTATCTCGTGAGTGGCCAACTCGAGAAAAGAACTATAGACGCGTTGATGAAAATCCCAACTCATCCAATCGAAAACAGAACCTAAAAATCAAGATGTCACGGGTTGTGGAGGACCTGAAGCTCCCTGAGCCTATTGAGGTGGAGTCCGAAGGATCGGTGGATGTGTCGACTAGTAGGTCGTTGGACAACTTCTTTATGAAAGCCGATCTTTTTGTAGACAAACTAGTTTGTTTATAAAAGTGTGGTTTTTAATTGTTATCCTGCTTTTCTATCCCAAGTCGTTTGTTGTCCGGAGATTGTTTCTTTTGCTTCCGCTTGTGTATGATTCGATTGGGTCGGTGATGTGTCCAGGGGACATTGCGATTGTATCGATCACTCGAGGGATGTGCGTGCGCTCGAGATTCCGGCGTGACAATAAATGCCAAAAGTTGGGCCACATAAGGGACAATATAGTCAAAATACTTTAATATGGAGTGTCTAAATCAAATGAGGAATGAAAAAGCGCGGTCCTTTAAGTATTGCTTTTTTTTTCTTGATGGAGGAAATGCTTGAGGTTTTTTTTTAATACTTTTTCCAATTTTATTTATTTATTTATTGTTATGTGTGAGTAAACGTTTCATCATAACTAGCATCCACACTTTTTTTTTCTCTTTAACGATAAAAGTTACTACTAGTTATGCATTTACTTCTAATGCCATTAATGTTGTTTATGAGTTGTCATATGCCCACATTGTCAGAATACTTCAAAAACCCATCATAACTCATTTTAGAATACTAATAGTAATATATAGAGAAGTATGAAACTACTCGCCTGATTTTTTTATAGTAACAAGTTGCAATAACGTTATTTCATTTATTTGTCAAATATAAGGTATTCCCCCACATTTTTTAAATAACTCATAAACTCATCATAATCCTCAAAATAGAATATTAATAGATTTAGGAAAGTATGGAAATAGCCATTCTATATTTTGGTAGTGATAAGTCGTCATTGTGTTAATTTTATTGAAACCAAATAAAAAATGTCAACACCGCTTCTTAGTGGACGAGTTATAAGAGCTCATAACATAATGTCTTATCATAATGTCTCATGGAGATCATTTGAGTAAGGCAGACATCCTGGTGGACCATTCGATACTTATATGACAAACTTGTCTTTTTCCATGGTCTGTGGACTTAGGGAACTATGCAAATATGCATTTGGTAATCGAGATTGTAGCATGTTGTTATTTAATTAATCTTATCATAATAAAATGAAAATTCCATACGGGCTCTTAAATGAACAATTCATAGCAGCTCAAACAATCGTTCATTTTTTCACATCACAATCTATTTTGGCTTAACATGTTTCATTTGTTCATGAAGACCGATTGCATTTGCCTAGGAATCCTTGTTTGTGTAAGAAACTTTCCTTAAAATTTTATGTCATGTGACATGAAATTTTTAAGAAATTGTAAAACTACTCATGTGATATTTGAGGTCGTCATTGCTTTGTTTGGGTGCAAAATGTTTTCCTATCTTTTATGCATGAATATTAATAGGGGTGGTACGTACAATAAGGTTATTTATTTTGTCACGCCCAATTTCACGCTTGTTCCAATGTAATATACTCGGCCTTAGTCATTAGTCAATTGAAATGAAAGTATCAAGCAACCTCTCCTTCATTGTGTCACTAATAAGTTTTAGAATGTATGATATGTGAAAGAAAGGGAAGTTCAAAAATTCGTTCTTTGAGGTTATCACTCAATGTAATCAAATTTATTGTGTCATTTTTTTTTCAATATGGCAGGTACAATTTCCTCAGCTAGAGAAGATGGTTCTCTCCCACATGGAAAATTTAAGCAAAATATCGAATGACAGTCCTCAAGATAGTCTCACTTTTGAACATTTATAGAAAGTGGAGGTTGAGAATTGTAAGAGCCTTGAAAATCTATTTCCGCATTGGGTAGCTACAAGTCTAATCCAACCGTGGAACTTCGAGTGGAGTCATGTGGGTTCGAGGAAATAGTCGTGAGTGAGATGACACTTTACAATCTACTACTCGCTCAATTTCTTTTCCCACAACTAACTTCTCTGGTGTTCCATGATCTGCCACAACTCAAGAGCTCATGCCCTAACTTGCCCACATTGAACTGGCTATTATTGAAAGAATTGCAAGTGAACCACTGTGACAAACTAAACATGTTGCCCTTTATGGTATCCATGAACATTGGGCTTAAAGAGACGATCAACACGACCTTTCAGACTATGAAGCACACTTCTCATTTGAGAGGGTATGATTGAAACTGCTCTTCCTCTTTCTTCTTCATAATTTTATTCACCCACTATATCTAATGTACACAACATAGCCATGTCATATTATGATAATATAGTAAGCATGAACCCCTTACCTATCGGTTTGTTAACAACATAAGATCTTTCTAACATCTTTAAGTACACTTTTCGTTTGTGGATGCCCAAAGTGTCTTTAGTAACACTATGAACGCATCTTGTAACCTGAAATTTGAAGGAACTACATATTTTTGTTGACAGGATAAGATATTCCCAATAGAAGATGAATTTGGTCAAGGTGATTACTGTACCGACCTCTACTTAAAAATTCTCTTAAAATGCAAATAAAAAAAAAGTGAATTTCCTAATGGACTAAATTGAGAATCAGGCATTGACATTTAGAAATTTCTTTTCCAATCACAGCGGAATGACCATCTTTCTTTTGATTTTTTCTATGTAAAATGAATTTTCATTAGTTTGTTTGATCATTCTTATGCCAATACGGTTCTTTCCTTTCTATCTAATCATTATAATATGGACGCATAGCCTACCTTGGTTGGCGGATGGTCATAGTGGACCATTTGTTTACAATTTGCATTTTGTAAGTCAACTTTAGAAGCTTGATACACAAGGCTCTAGAAATTAATGAAATGCAAGAAGAGGGCCCCCTTCCATAGGAGTTAGCCAACTTATGTTTACTTCTATGAGCCCATGATTTATTGTCAAACCTTGTTGAATTTACTTCTCTCATTATATTGGCAATTTTGTAGGGCATTCCCACATTAGAGAGGATTTTATTAGTTGACAAGGATATTCAGATAATATAGAATGGAAAATTTTCTGGTGGCTTCTTTGGCAAGCGTGAAGCACTAACATTGGCATGCTTTCATGATGAAAATGCCATCTTTCCCCCCATATTTCTCCTACAAGGATTTCAGAACCTACAAAGCCTTGAAGTCTTTTGTAGTTCTTTTGAAGATATATTCCCTGATGAAGGGCTTGTTGACGAGGGAAAACATCTAGTGATTGATAATTTGAAAGAACTTAAGTTAAGCAAGCTACACAACCTAAAGCATGTCTAGAAAGAAGGCTATTTGGCGGCAAAAATTCTTCACAATATTAGCAAATTTGAGATTTGGGAATGTCCCAATTTGACAATATTATTTCCAGTTGTGACATCCTTCTAGAATTTGACGGAGTTAGTGGTGAATAATTCTTCTGGATTGGTATATCTAGTGACAGTTTCGGCAATCGCAAATTTGGTGCATCTCACTAACATGACTATAATTGGATGTGAAAGAATGAAAGAATTAGTGGCAAAAGATGAAAGCGAGAGAAGGAAAAGTGATTTCTCTTGGGAAGCTAACATGGTTGACACTTCAAAATTTTCCAAGCCTAGAATACTTCTCCTCCACCACAAGTTGCATATTCAAGTTTCCCATCCATGTATTTAATAGAAGTGGAAAAGTGCCCGAAAATGAAGATCTTTTGTGAGGGTACCTTGAGCACACTAACACTTCGTTCGGCAACACTGTTCAGATACAAGTGGCAAAGGAACCGGGAGGGTGATCTCAACACAACCATACAAAAGTTAACAAAACAAGTAACACATAAAATTGGTAAGATCCAACTAACGTCATTCTTACCCATTTTTTTTTTTTCTCTCTTGCCTTTGTTTCTCGGTTGTCCGAGACCTCAAGCACCACAAGTTCTAAACTTTTCACATTGATGAAGGGAAGGGTAAATGCTGCAAGTGGTACGAGATCTAGAAGTTACTGAGGCACAATCAAAAGTTGAGACGATGGAAATTTCTATTAAGGTAGGGACTCTATTTCCAATTTCCTCTCTTTCTCACTAATAAAAATCATAGTTTTGCAAAAGAAGGGGGTAGTTGCTGAGGATGGATAGATAGGTAATGACATCAATTTCTAACCATTTACCACGTCGGCATAACCGCCTAGATGACACCCTCCTCATTTTTCATAACTAAATGAAGCGTCCCATTTCCTTTCCTTTTCCTTCAACTCTCTTCTCATTCAAACCAATGAACATATTGATATGTTCTTTTCTACTTCTTTTTTAGGAACTCACATAAAAAAATCTTAAACATTTTGCTTAATGTACAATCAAGTTTTAAATTTTAAAAAAGTGTGATTAAGTCATAAATGTCTTGAATAAGATGTACTGAAGCCCTTCCCGATGACCACTCAACCATTTTTGCTGGCGTTGCATGTCAGAATCTGAATTCAATTTTCTAATCGGTATTGGTTTCTAGTGATGTCACGCCCTGATCCTCCGAGCGCATGCCCATTCCTCTCTGGTTGATTATATAGCAACATCCCATGACGCATCGCCGACCCTTTCATTTTAATGCACATGCGGAAGCAGATAAATAATCCCCAGACAACAATGCAATGGGATAGAAAAGCAAGGCCACGAATTTTTAAAAGCTGAAAACACAACCACAACTCACAACACACTTATGTATGTATGTATGTATGTATGTATGTATGTATGTACGTATGTATGTATGTATCAACCACAACTCACAACACACTTATGTATGCATGTATATATATATATATATATAAGCCAAGTCATATATACAATACAAACCACTCTATTCACAAAGTCTATAAAACAGGGGTGGGGGTTTCCAAACAACTACAGGTCCTTGTCCTCCTCGTCATCTCCCTCCACACTCCAACTAGAGCCTACTGCTAAATATATAGGAGATCCTAGATCTTCAAGGTCAGGGTCCACCGGATCTACCACCGAACCACCTAGAGGGTATACAGTGCCCTTCCCAAAGGCTACTTCCAGCATGTACATGGGAATCTCAGACTCAGGTATGAGACCTTCCCTCTCCTCGTCTCGAGCCTGACAATACCATGCTCTATATTGATGAGGTACCTTATGGGTGTAAGGTCTCATCGACCCAGACCACGGTCTTCACCAGCTCATAGGTCCATCCTCTGGAATTCCCATGCAGTGGAATAAAACTCGTCTGCTCTGTCACATTCTTAGGTTGACCAAAACACTCAGGAGGAGCCGCCATCTATGGACCTAAAATGTTATCCCACAACATGGTGAGACGACGTCTCAGCGAGTTCAACTCCCTAAGACCCGACAAGGAAGAAAATACGCCAAAAGGGCTGCCTAAGCACAAATACGAGTCGAAGGACTTACCTTGGCCTCAGTCTCTTCTTGCAAGTCAGCACAATTCACAAATTCATGGAATCGCATAAACAATTCAATTCATCCAATCATATCGAATCATTGATCAATCGACTCATTGATTCCAAGCCAACGAGACCATTGCCCGGTCATCTCAATCAATACTATCTATAAAGTCCGATCATAATTAGGACTGCCCATTCTAAGCTAATAATAGATAGTATAACTCACTAGAAGCTGCCAAATATACTGATATAGAATATTAAATATGCTCACCATAAGCTGTTAGATATACTGATATAGTATACTAAATATGCTCACCAGAAGTTGATATAGTTCGCCATTTTTATCATACCCAATAAAAATACTTGTATGTGGGTACACGATCGGCCTTAGCCAAAATATAATATTTTTTCACTTGAAAATCTCACTAATTTCAAGAGTCCCCAAATTCCTTTTTTGTGTTGTAAATTGACGCCCAGTGATTTTCTAATTAATTACTGAAATTAATTAATTTTGGGATAATTACTCACAATAACAAATCACACTCAATTTGCACAAAATAACTCAAGTTAATTAAATAAACAGATCACACCACCGCAATCAGCACAAAATTTTAGTCACCGACTATCCCGATCTAATTTTCTAAAATAAATAAATAATTAAATAATTACGAAAATTAATTAATAAATACAAAAAATAGTAAATTAGGCCCGTAAAGCCTAATTGAAAGCCGAGATGGGCCCAGAAAATTTCTGAACCATTCTAGATAAATATTAGAGCTTGTCTAGGTCCTAATTGCACTAAACTATCCACCTAACATGCAATATTGGCTAATTAATTCACTAATCCAATCTAACTAACCACCTAATCCATATTTAGTCTAAACTAATCAACCATTAAACGTCATTAACTTACTAAGCGATGATTAGTGAGTTAAACTCACTTGTTAAGCGATCGCTCGGATCAAAATGACGGGGACATGGCAAGGCTTGATAAACTCCAAAGAGGGACTCGCTAAACGGGGTCCGAAAGCACCAAAAATGGGCCAAACAAGTGGGTTGGAGAACCACTCGGTTACAGTGCTGGTCGAGGGCCCAAAGAAGTTGCTCGGTGCCGGCTTGGGCTGGAAACGGGCGGAGATGGGCGGAGGGGCTACCGTGGGTTCGGCGGGGCGAGCGGTGGCTCCGGCGACTCCGACGGTGAAGCACGGCCTTCGGGCAACCCGCTGGACGGACGGGCTGGGTGAGACAGCGTGACCGGCACGGCATTGAGGCGTGATGAGCGACGAGGCCGCGGGGGCGCAAAAAGGCGAACGACGGTGGCTTTAGCTTTGGACGGTGGTGCGGCGGCTTGGGGCTGGCTGCTGGTCCTTCTCTAGAAATTTTTGAAGCTCTCAAGGTAGCAATGGAGGGGGAGGCGTTGACGGTGGAAGGAGTGAGGAAGGAGGGGGACAAGTTTGGCTAAGGGGGGCCACCTTGGTCTTCCTCATCCTCTTTGGTCGCCTTGATCTTGGCCCACCACCAGCTGGTTTCCTCTCGCTCAATTTCTAGTAGCCTTAGCTTCTTCTAGAAGCCCTAAAGAGGTCCAAATGTTATGCAAGCTTGGGCTGGAAACGGGCGGAGATGCGCGGAGGGGCTACTGTGGGTTCAGGCGGGGGCAGGCAGTGGCTCCAGCGACTCCGACGGTGAAGCACGGCCTTCGGGCAACCTGCTGGACGGACGGGCTGGGTGAGACAGCGTGACCGGCACGGCATTGAGGCGTGATGAGCGACGAGGCCGCGGGGCGCAAAAGGCGAACGACGGTGGCTTTAGCTTTGGACGGTGGTGCGGCGGCTTGGGGCTGGCTGCTGGTCCTTCTCTAGAAATTTTTGAAGCTCTCAAGGTAGCAATGGAGGGGAGGCGTTGACGGTGGAAGGAGTGAGGAAGGAGGGGGACAAGTTTGGCTAAGGGGGCCACCTTGGTCTTCCTCATCCTCTTTGGTCGCCTTGATCTTGGCCCACCACCAGCTGGTTTCCTCTGCTCAATTTCTAGTAGCCTTAGCTTCTTCTAGAAGCCCTAAAGAGGTCCAAATGTTATGGGCAAAAGGGTATACGAATTTTGTACACAATTGGCACAAATTGGACTTCAATCTGTTGGAGAAATCTATCCATAATATTTTGAAGCGACAAAACGTTTCTATCAGTCTAGTTTGGATATTTGCAAGCCTTCTTTAAAGTCCAAGACCTTCGATCACCGAGACTCAGCACTCAAGACTCAAGACTCAAGACTATTCTCATTGACAGTTGTTCTAATCCAGTGACGAAGGAAATCCAGAGCCGAAGTATTTGGTTGAAGATTTATTCCTATCCTCTGGAGAAGATCTCTTGGCTGGATAATTGTAACGGATTCATTCATTCGTTATCAAGATCGTTTGAAGATCCGATGATCGACGAAGTATTCTTGGAAGGTTCTATTCTTGGAAACCAAGATCCTGATTGTATGGGCGAACATGATTGATGGGCTATCAACAAGTTCCTTTAATAGCTCGAATGATCTTCTTAATTGATTCCGTCCAACGGGTAGATTGGAGGAATTCCTTTGGTAAGTGCCAACGGGTATGATGGCATAAAGGAATATAAAAGGAAGTCGTTCTAGCTACTATAGTAATATGATCGATAGAGAAATTCCGTAGTCTCAAGCACCTTGATTATTAGTCGATACATTCTGAGCGAAATTGTACACACAGAGAGTGTCTATACTTAGTGATACCTTGAGAGAGTGTGGTAGATCATCTACACCAAAAGATCAAGGGAGAACATCACTGTAACATCTCTTTGTTCATAGTGGAATCCAGCCAATAGGCTGTCAGTGCAGAAGAGTGGACGTAGGCTTGAAATAAGCCGAACCACTATAAACCGCGTGTTCAATATTCTCTTCCCTTCTCTTAGTCTTACTTTGATTACTGTTTGTTTCGAATCTTTTAACTGTCTAGTATTGTGAAATTATCGATAAAAATATTGCATATACCTATTCACCCCCCTCTAGGTACTTATTCTAGTAATATCAATTGGTATCAGAGCTCGTGTACTCACTTTATTTGAAGTGTTTTACTTCAGAGTAAAAGATCCATGGCTAGTATGCTAGCATCAGGGCTGGTGGAAGGTCGAGCAATACCAGACCACCCTACTTTGATGGAAATGATTACAACATTTGGAAGAACAAGATGAAAGCCTTCTTATGATCAAAGGATCCTCTGGAATGGGATGTTGTAGAAAGAGGAATTACTCCTATAGCTGCACCGGTCTCGAAAGAGGAAAAGAAACTGTTGAGACCAAATGGAATGACTCGAAGAGATTATCAAGAGACAAGCACTTGATGCAAAAGCAATTTACTTTTATATTATGCTTTGTCACCAACTGAATATAACAGAATATCTTCTTGTATTACAGCAAAAGAAGTTTGGGATAGATTGCATATCACCTATGAAGGAACAAATCGAGTGAAGGAGACCAGAATTAACATTCTCCTCGGTCAATATGAAGCCTTCAAAATGAAACCAGGAGAATCAATAATCGACATGTTTAGCCGTTTTACGATATTGTCAATGGTCTTGAGAATCAAGGACAGAAAATTTCTGATCCTATGAAGGTAAACAAGCTACTACGTGGACTCTCCAAGGATTGGAATCACATAAAGACTTCAATCGAGAGACGCAAAGAATCATGCCACTATCTGTCGACGAGCTGATTGGAACTCTTCAGTCTTATGAAGTGGAACGAATCAATGAAGACGAAGATCCAAAAGGTAAGAAATCCATTGCATTAAAATCAATTGATGATTCTGATGATGCAGATTCTGAAGATGACATGGATGATGAGGAGCTTGCTCTCATGATAAGAAGATTTAGAAAACTGAATAGAAAAGGAAGAAGGTTCAACTCAAGGAAACAAAGTTTTCAAAGACAGCGAGACCAAGTCTATTGATGATGAGGAACCAAACAAAGATGTAGTTTGCTTTGAATGTAAGAAAAAGGGACACATTAGACCCAACTGTCCTCTTCTGAAGAAAAAGAGAGGAAAAGCTGAAAAGTTACGAAAAGCTCTCAAAGCCAAACCTGGAGTGATACGAGTGTGAAGAAAGTGATAATGAATATGCCAATCTATGTCTGATGGCACGTTCAGACTCAGACTCAAACTTTGGATCAGAGTCAGACAGTGAATTTGAGGTAAGTGATTTTAAAATTCCTATCAAAGTTTCCAAATACATTGATGAATTGTGTTCTAGTCTTAAGACTTCTCTCAAAAGAATTTCCGAACTTAAAAAGGAAAACTCAGCTCTAAAACAAAAGGAAATCATTTTAGAAGAAAGAGTTAAAAGTTTAGACTTAAATGTCTCTTCTCTTAAAGAAAATAAAGAAAATCTTTTGAAAGAAAATTCGTTTTTAAAAACTGACTTATCAAATATTTCAAAGAAATTTTCAATAGGGTCCAAAAAGCTTGAAAAAATTCTTTCAGCTCAAAGACCTTACTTCAATAAGTCCGGTCTAGGTATGACAGAGAAACTATTCTCTTGATTGATTTTCCTAAAGTAAAAGAAAGAATTAAGAAAAGACCCCCGAGAGGCTTACAAAAATCATTTCAAGAAAGTTTTTGTAAAGTCTCGTTGGTCGAAATGCTCTCAGTGTTCAAAATTTAAAAGTGCGGATCACTTTGAAAAAGAGTGTCCTATGGTTTGGAAACCTGTTAAGAAAGTATGGGCTGATACTCTTTTTTATTTTACTAACACCAAAGGACTCAAGAAAGTTTGGGTACCAAAGAAAGTTTGAGACTCTCTTTTAAATGCAGGTCTCCGTCAAGAAAAAGGTAAAATGGTATCTTGATAGTGGATGCTCAAGACACATGACAGGAGACTCAAATTGCTTCATAAAGCTTGTGCAAGTAAATGGTGGAAAAGTTTCATTTGGAGGAAACAACAAATGAAGTATTGTGGGATTTGGAACTGTGAAAATTGGAAATCTCACAATAAGTAATGTTTCCTTGGTAGAAGGACTCAATTACAATCTTCTCAGCATTAGCCAATTGTGTGACACTGGTTTTAAGATCTTCTTTCAAGAAGGAACATGTTCTGGAACCAGTAAAGACTCTACTCAGTCTTTCATGGGTCGAAGACATGGAAATATTTATCTTCTGGATGTGAAACTAGATGAATCACAATGCCTAATCTCAATTCAAGACGAAGCAAGCTTATGGCACGAAAGCTTGGTCATGTCAACATGAAGCAATTAGCCAAGATTTCATCAAAGCAGCTTGTTCAAGGTCTACCCAAATTACCATACCAAAAGTTTAATCCATGTACTCCATGTATTCTGGGAAAACAGGTAAGAAATTCATTTAAGCCGATAAATCATGTCTCTACTAATCATGTACTGCAGTTGTTGCATATGGATCTCTTCGGACCAACCAGATCTCAGAGTATTGGAGGTAAGAAATATTGCCTAGTAATTGTGGATGACTACTCCCGCTTTACTTGGGTATATTTCCTTGCAAGTAAGTCAGAATCCTTCTCGTATTTTGAAAAATTTGCTAAAATGGTTCAAAATGAAAAAGGATGTGTTATTTCAAGTATAAGAACAGACCATGGAGGTGAATTTGAAAATCAAGATTTTACAAAGTTTTGTGATAAATCTGGCTTTAAGCATGTGTTCTCTTCTCCATACACTCCTCAGCAAAATGGAGTTGTGGAAAGAAGAATAGATCTCTTCAAGAAATGGCTAGAACTCTTTTAATTGAAAGTAAGATTTCTTCACGATTTTGGGCTGAAGCTGTTTCAACAACATGCTATATAATCAATAGAGTCTTTTTAAGACCTTCTCTTGAGAAAACCCCTTATGAGTTATTCAAAGGTAAGAAGCCTATTGTTTCATACTTTCATGTGTTCGGTTGCAAATGCTTTATATTGAAAAATGCTAAAGATCGAATTGGTAAGTTTGAAGAAAGATCAGATGAAGGCATCTTCCTTGGATATTCTTCTTCAAGCAAAGCCTACAGAGTCTACAACAAGAAGAGTCAGTCCGTGGAAGAGTCAATGAATGTCAAATTTCAAGACTCTATGCAAGACGATTCCAGTCAAACTCATCATGAAGAGTCTGAATCTGCTCCAGACCCTCCAAAGCCTTCAACTCAAGAAGCATCTCAGACTCTGGAAGACCAGCATCAAGATGATGGTGAAAATTCAAATAAAGAAAGAGATCATCAACCTGACAAATCAACTAGTAACTGGAAGCATAAATCCAACCATCCTAAGGATCTTATCATTGGCGACATCAATGAAGGAATTCGCACCAGATCTAAAAGGCATGAAGAGTCTAGTGCTTTGTGGCTCTCATTTCTGAAATTGAACCAAAAGCATAGAAGAAGCTTTATCGATGAAAGCTGGATTGAAGCTATGAAGAAGAGCTCGACAGTTCAACATTAATGATGTTTGGGAATTGACATCTAAACCTAAAGGTAAAACTGTTATTGGAGCCAAATGGGTGTTCAGGAACAAGATGAATGAGAAAGGAAAAGTCGTACGAAACAAAGCAAGACTCGTGGCCAAGGGATATACGCAAGAAGAAGGAATAGACTATGATGAGACCTACGCTCCTGTAGCAAGGTTAGAAGTTATTCGATTATTACTTGCGTTTGCTTGTTACAAAAATTTCAGGTTATTCCAAATGGACGTCAAAAGTGCCTTCCTAAATGGATTCATCCATGAGGAATTTTATGTGAAACAACCACTAGGGTTTGAAGACCCAAAGAAGCCGACTCGGTCTTCGACTAAAAAGCCTTGTATGGTTTAAAGCAAGCACCTTGAGCTTGGTACGACAGCTAAGTAAGTTCTTAATACATAATGGTTTTGTCAAAGGTAAAGTAGATACTACTTTATTTATCAAAAATGAAAACAAAAGCTTTTTACTTGTTCAAATATATGTGGATGATATTATCTTCGGATCTTCTAATGAAATTCTGTGCAAGAAATTTTCTAAGTCTATGCAGGATGAATTTGAAATGAGTATGATGGGAGAATTAACATTCTTTCTTGGACTTCAAATAAAACAATTGAAGGAATGAACTTTTATTTATCAAGAAAAATATGCTAATGATCTTGTCAAAAGGTTTGGACTAGAAAAGTGCAAAAAGACCGACATACCAATGTCAAGTTCGATGAAGATAGATAAAGATGAAGAAGGAAAGAAAGTTGATCAAAAGCTGTACAGGAGTATCATTGGTTCACTTCTCTATCTTACTGCTTCTAGACCTGACATTTTGTTGAGTGTTTGCATTTGTGCTAGGTTTCAATCAGATCCAAGAGAATCTCATCTCAGTGCTGCGAAACGTATTATTAAATACGTTGCCTCATCTTCAAGCATTGGTCTTTGGTATCCTAAGAAGGGAGACTTTATTCTTCTGGGATATTCAGACGCAGATCTGGCCGGTTGCCGAGTTGATAGAAAGAGCACTTCGGGAACTTGCCAGTTGCTTGGAAGCAGGACAGTGTCTTGGTTTTCAAGGAAACAAAGCATTGTGTCTCTCTCAACAACAGAAGCAGAGTATGTAGCTCTTGGAAGTTGCTGTTCGCAAATTCTATGGATAAAACAACAGCTACAAGACTTTGGAATTGAAGATTCAAGCACAGAGATTAGATGTGACAACACCAGCTGCAATCAATCTCACCAAAAATCCAATTCTTCACTCAAGAGCAAAGCATATAGAGATCCGACATCATTTCATTCGAGATCATGTTCAAAATGGAGAAATCTCGATTCAGTTTGTTGATTCAAAAAGCCAACTAGCGGATATATTCACAAAGCCTTTGGAGAAAAATCAATTCGATTTTATCCGTTCCAAACTCAACATTCTAAAGCTTGAGGAAGTTAAAGTCTAGAGACTATTCAATCCTCGACTCAACATTCTAAAGCTTAAGGAAGCCAATTAAGGGCTGCCTAAGCAGGAAGTCAAAGTCTAAGAGACTATCCAATCCTCGGACTCGCTCAAATGTGGAAATTAAATAAAAGGACTTCACCACGATCATCAGCATAAAATCCCGGTCAGACATTCATGGCTATCGAGACTATCCAACCCTCGTAATTCATGGCTATGTTTTATATTCAATCTCGAAAAGGTACGATCATTAGTTCAGTTAATTTATAATTTCCGTGAAAATGGAATCGTGTCTTTTCAAAAAGGATTAACTTAAATTTGGCGCTTATCAATTTCAAAAGATACGTCTGTTCACTTTCCTTGTGTTGATTGGTTATATATATATATATATATATATATATATATATATATATTTTTTTTTTCTCGATTAAACTCCAAAACCCTAGAAAAGCATTCTCCTCCCAATCCTGTCTCCACTTCGTGTTCATATTCGAGAAAGTAGTCAACTTTTCTTGGGAAAGCGAGTGAAGGAATCTTTCATCGACAAAGAAGGATGTCTTCTTCAAGAAAGTCGTCGAGAATCGCGAACAGGGGACCACAGAGAATGGGTAAGGGGCCTACCCATTTCGATCTCACCGAGGAGGAAGATATTCCGAGTCAGCGATAGAGCCCGATTCACTCTCCTCCACGTCAATCTTCACCATCTACCCCACAAGGTGTGGGTGATCAACTGGAAGAAGAAATAATCGAGAATGCAGACCCAGTAAGAATCCAAAGACCCGCTTTTATTTACAAGCTCTATCGTGCTTTAAAAAGTACCGGTACTCCTCTGAACTATATAGATGATTTTCTGAAAGATAAAAATTATGGAAATGAGTATATTTTTCTGCGGAAAATGAAGGATTTGGGAGTTGCTCCCAAAGGAAAGGCTGAGGAAGCACTTGCGAACATTCCAAGTGATCCTCGTGTACCAGGACAGAATCTGATTGATGGGAACGATGATGATAGAATGTTCCTTGAATTTAAACCTAGAATGGGTGTTGTAGCAAAGGTGAAGGGAAATCGGATGGACTTGTTCAAATCAAAGGATTAGGAGAATATGTATTTCAGATTGTTGAAAAGAGGGGTGATAAACCCTAGGAGTGTGGATTTCGACTTCTTGGATGCGATCAATGTGAACTTAAGAGAGAAGTTCAATTTGCTTCAACTTGAAAATTTTTGTTCCGATACCACAGACGGTTATGCACAATTGACAGCATACTTCTATTCGAATCTCAGCTTTTTAGATGCGAATAGAATATCCTTCAGTGTTCGAAACAAAGTCTATGTGGTAGATGTGGACATGTTGGTAGACATAATTGGAGTTGAAAGAGGACGCTACCAACCGATCAAAGTTTCGATTGCTCGTACCACGTTGGAGCTTATCAAAGACAGATATGCAGACAAAAGAATCACCTACTCAAGGATGAGTGCCATCAACGTCGTGCTTCACAAAATTGTGATCAACTGTCTCAGGCCAAAGTCTACTTCAAAGACTGACGTGTCCAACTCCGAGGCAAAATTGATGTATGCGATCAATTCAGGAAGGAAGTTCTCTCTCCCTCACACCATTCTCTTTCACATGTACAGAGCAATGGTGAAGGACAAGGGCCAATTGCCTTATGCAGGTCTTGTGACCAAGATCTTCAGACACTTAAATATTGAGCCTCCACACACTCTTTGTGTTCGACCATGCGACAAAATGGTGGTAGGTTTGAAAATGCTGATAGAAATGCGTCTGAAAGAGCTCAGCAAAGCAATGGAGAAATTCAAAGTGAAGACTCCAGTCTCTTCTAAATCAAAGAGAAAAGGGAAGGAGCCCATGAGTGCTCCAATCAAAAAGAGAAGAAGTCTTATCCTGGAAGATGAAGATGAAGATGAAGAAGAAGATCCCTCGATTCCTGCATTGAAAAGAACTAGACGTTCTGTACCAGAACCAACAGAACAGAGAGAAAAAGAGGAACAAGAAAGGAACATAGAAGAAGAGGAGCATCAAGAGAAAGAGAAAGAGGTTGAAGAAGCAGAAGAAGAGGAAGCAGAAAAAGAAAAGTCTGCAGATGAAGCAGCAGAGAAAGGGAATGAAGAGCATGACCATCATTCTTCCCCAATCGAGGTCTTAGAGACAAGGGGAGATGGAGAGCAAGAAAGGACTACACCAGAAGCTGTTCACAATGAAGATGTGAATCGCTCACCAGTTAATCCGGAAGATTTTCAGGCTTCTCAAATGCCTGAAGAAGGACATGATACGACAGCACCAGATTTGCTCGATGTCACCGAAGCTCCATCGTCTGTCGGCACTCCATCTGATAAAGCTCATGCAAGCACACAGACGGACAATTCAGCAGATTTTCGTCGTATCCTTGATGTTCTTATGGAAATGCGTGGTCAAATATATGCTCTGGACTGCGAAATTCAAGTCCTGAAGAATGCTGGACAAGCATCTTCGGCTACCCTGGGAGATCAAATGAAAGACCTAGCTCTTCAAATTCAAGCCAATGCCAAAGGAGAAGAGGTAGCTCATCTACGGGAAGACTTGAAGAGGCTGGAAGGCATCGTGCAGTCGATGGGAGATTTCCAGATCGTGCGCATTCCCAAGCAGAATTGACTTTTCTCACCATTTTAATGATGACAAAAAGGGGGAGAATTGCAATTTGAACTCAACTCTGAACTCAATCTTTGACTTTAAATTTGTTTTGTGTGTTTAAATGTTTTTGTTTTTGAGAATGACTTGGGTGTGAACTTAAATTTGCTGATTTGGATGTAGACTTTGAATGTTTGACTAGTTGCATTTATATCAAGTATTGCCATATGGTTTACTCATGAAAGACTAACCGATTTTCTATGGATGCAGAGTCTGGTTGTTTGTTGATTTTATAAATCTTTATGAGATAGCCATATTGCTTGAGTATTATTTTGCAGGTCAAAGTTGTTCAAATCTACAGGAAAGTTTTGTCACCATTAAAAAGGGGGACATTGTTGGAGAAATCTGTCGAGAATATTTTGAAGCTGACAAAACGTTTCTATTAGTCTAGTCTGGATATTTGTAAGCCTTCTGTTTAAAGTCTGAAGACCTTCAGATCACCAGACTCAGCACTCAAGACTCAAGACTTAAGACTATTCTCATTGACAGTTGTTCTAATCCAGTGACGAAGGAAATCCAGAGCCGAAGTATTTGGTTGAAGATTTATTCCTATCCTCTGGAGAAGATCTCTTGGCTGGATCTAACGGATTCATTCATTCGTTATCAAGATCGTTTGAAGATCCGATGATTGACGAAGTATTCTTGAAAGGTTCTATTCTTGGAAACCAAGATCCCGATTGTATGGGCGAACAGATTGATGGGCTATCGACAAGTTCCTTTAATAGCTCGAATGATCTTCTTAATTGATTCCGTCCAATGGGTAGATTGGAGGAATTCCTTTGGTAAGTGCCAACGGGTATGATGGCATAAATGAGTATAAAAGGAAGTCGTTCTAGCTACTATAGTAATATGATCGATAGAGAAATTCCAGAGTCTGAAGCACCTTGATTATTAGTTGATACATTCGAGCGAAATTGTACACAAAGAGAGTGTCTATACTTTGTGATACCTTGAGAGAGTGTGGTAGATCATCTACACCAAAAGATCAAGGGAGAACATCACTGTAACATCTCTTTGTTCATAGTGGAATCCAGCCAATAGGCTGTCGGTGCGAAGAGTGGACGTAGGCTTGAAATAAGCCGAACCACTATAAACCGCGTGTTCAATATTCTCTTCCCTTCTCTCGCCTCTTACTTTGATTATTGTTTGTTTCGAATCTTTTAACTGTCTAGTATTGTGAAATTATCGATAAAAATATTACATATACCTATTCACCCCCCTCTAGGTACTTATTCTAGTCATATCACAATCCTTCTTGAATCAACACCAATTGGCCCTAAAAAATTCAACCATCACACCCTCACTTAAATTGGCATTTTTCCTCACCAATAGGACCCACTTGCATCCTAATTTCATGATAAAAACGATACTCTGCATTTTCTAGTGAAAAATGGCCTTATGACGACTTTTTTCGCCAAAATCTTGGTTTGTAGAAAAATTTTCGGAGATTGAATCGACGTTCCTAAAATGAATCATAACATGACAGAACTTTCAATTTCTGAAATCGGATTCAAATTTGCCGTTAATTTCAATCCGGCGCGATATTAGCGTGACCTAAGCTACCGGGTAGCTTTTAGAAATTTTTAATGCAAATGACCCGTGGTTGATTTTCTTCGAGCCACAATGAACTTCTTCGACACATTGGCGACTCTTGGTGGTCGTGAAAATCTCAAGGATTCAAATACGGACACAGGTATGAAACGATAGAAAAATCGCCTAGTCTTTGGTCGATGAGAATTTTGTAATTTAGTGGAATCACCCATGTTTAGCCATACATCTCTATCGAACCGACCTATCTCTCGATCTTTAATCGACTTTTAACTGTGATGTAATGATTTTTGCAGATGAGTACGGTCGAGTAGCTATTCCCGATCAAATTCTCAAGTTTAATGCATTAAAATTCCTTAGTGACTTCTCCAGATAGTCTAGTTATCTCATGAGTGATCAGCTCCGAGAATAGCACTATAGGCGTATCGATGAAAGACCCGTTTAATTTAATTGAAAGTAGAACTAAAAAAATCTAGGATGTCACAACTTTTCCCCTCTTATAAAAATTTCGTTCTCGAATTTTAAACCATTACAATACTTAAGTAAAAAGGTGGGGGTAGGAACGTCTCATCGACTTTTCGCCTCCCAAGTTGCTCCTTCGGTGCCGTGATGTTGCCGGACCACTTTGACCAACGGAATGGTCTTTGTACGTAGAGCTCGATCTTTTCGATCCACGATCTGAACTATGCTTTCAACATATGACACTATGTCATCCAAGTCCAATTCTTCAAAATTAAGTACGTGGTTCGAGTCGGGCTCACATCTCCTCAACATCGACACGTGAAAGACGTCGTACACTTGCACCAATCTTGGTGGTAATGCAAGACGATACGCTAGGGTCCCGATCCTCTCTAGAATCTCGAATGGACCTACGTACCTTGGACTCAATTTCCCTTTCTTGCCAAAGTGCGAAGTTCCCCTAATCAGTGACACTTTTAGAAAAACACGATCACCAACTTGGAATTCCAATGGTCTCCGACGCTTACTTGCATAGCTTTTTTGTCGGCTCTAAGCGGTCTTTAGTTTGCCTTTGAAAACTTTGACCGCATCCACCGATTGCTGAACTAACTCTGGGCTTGTGATCTTTCTTTCTCCGTCTTCATCCCAACATACTGGCGTTCTACATGCTCTGCCATACAATGCTTCAAAATGAGACATCTAAATGCTCTGCTGATAATTGTTGTTGTAGGCAAACTCAACTAGATAAGTTGTTCTTCCCAACTTCTCTTAAAATCTAGCACGCAAGCTTGCAGCATGTCCTTGAGGGTTTGAATCATCCTCTTAGACCGGCCATCCGTCTGAGGGTGATATGTCGTACTATACTACGGCTTAGTACCTAAGGGACTTTGCAAGCTTTTCCAAAATGTAGCTGTAAACCTCGGGTCTCGGTTTGAAATTATCGTCATCGGCACCCCATGTTGATGAACTATCTGATGCATGTACAACTCGGTGTGTCTATCCAAACTCAGGTCATTTCGTACTGCCATGAAGTGAGCCGACTTTGTCAATCTGTCGACCACTACCCAAAGGGAATAATTTCCTCTCGACTCATCGGTAGGGCGGTCACAAAATCCATCGTGATATGCTCCAATTTCCACTTTAGGATCTCGAGAGGTTGCAAAAGTCCTGCTGGTTTACAATGCTAAGCCTTCACTTGTTGACATGTTAGACACTTGGTGACATGCTTGGCAATGTCCGCCTTCATACTAGACCGCCAGTAGTGTGGACGCAGATTCTTATATATCTTAGTACTTCCGGGATGAATGCTGTAACTGTTACGATATGCTTCTGACAAGATATCCTCTCTAAGCTCTATATTGTCAAGTACAACCAAACGTCCTCGGAACTTCAGTGCTTTATCCTCAGAAATCTAAAAGTCAGCCTTTCTCTTATCTGTGTCCTCTTGTAGAATCTTTTGAACATCTGAGTTTGTCGGCTGGAGTAATTTGATCCTGATCTGAACATCTGGTTCAATTCTGAGGGTGGCCATAAGATTCGAAAGGTGGCCTACCTCAAACTTGAACATCGAATCTCGAGCTCTCTTGATTAAATTCCACTCCTTCACCAACATGTGAGCGACTGAAGACTTCCGACTCAAGGTGTCGGCGACCCTATTTGTCTTCCCAGTGTGATATAGAATGTCACAGTCATAGTCCTTTAGAAGTTCCATCCATCGTCGCTGTCTCATGTTCAACTCCTTTTGAGAGAATAGGTACTTAAGACTTTAATGGTCTGTAAAGATCTGGAATCTTTCTCCGCACAAATAATGTCTCCAAATCTTCAGAGCGAAAATGATGGCTGCGAGTTCTAAGTCATGCGTCTAGTAATTCTGTTTATGAGGCCTTAACTGATGGGAGGTGTATGCAACAACCTTACAATGTTGCATTAGCATGCAACCCAATCCTCTAAACGATGCATCACTGTAGATCTCGTATCCTCCAAGACTAGATGGAATGGTCAGCACAGGAGCAGTAGTTAGCTTCTGCTTAAGCTCTTGAAAAATACGCACGCACTTGTCTGTCCAGACAAATTTCTCTTCTTTCTTTAGGAGTATAGTTAAAGGTGACGTTAATGCTAAAAATCCTTCCATGAACCTTCGTAGTAATCACAATCCCAGAAAACTTCGATCTTTGTCACCGTAGTCGATCTTGGCCAGTTAATCACTGTTTCAATCTTAGACGGGTCCACAGAGATTCCTTCGCTTGAAATCACGTGACCTAGGAAAGCAACACGAGTCAACCAAAACTCGCACTTGTTGAACTTGGTGTATAGTTGATGAACTCTTAGAGTTTGTAGTACCAATCTTAGATGACTCTCATGCTCTTCATCATTCCTCGAATACACCAGAATATCATTGATGAACATGATCACAAACTGATCTAGATATTCCTTGAATACTCTGTTCATCAGATCCATAATAGCAGCTGGAGCGTTCGTTAAACCGAATGGCATTACAATGAATTCATAATGACCATATCGAGTACGAAATGCTGAATTTGGAATGCCTTCCTTCCCGATCCTTAGCTGATGATATCTTGTCCTCAAGTCGATTTTAGAAAATATCGACGCTCGACGCTCCTTGTAACTGATCAAACAAGTCTTCAATCCTCGAGAGTGGATACTTTTTCTTAATTGTCACCTAATTGAGTTGTCGATAGTCGATGCACAAACTCAACGAACCATCTTTCTCCTTTACAAACAAAGCTGGTGCTCCCCAAGGTGATGCACTGGGACGTACGAATCCCTTATCTAACAACTTTGGCATCTGCACCTTCAGTTCTTTCAACTCAGACAACGCCATCCGATCAGGAGCCTTAGAGATTGGCTCTGTCTCGGGGGCTAGCTCAATCACGAACTCGATCTCTCTCTCTAGTGGTATCCCTGGCAATTCCTTTAGAAATACATATGGAAATTCCTGCACCACTGCAATATCTTCCATCTTCAGCTCCTTGACTATCGTATCCACGACGGTTGCTAGGTAACCTTGACAACCATTGTCTAACAAACGGGTTGCCTCTGGCGATGAGATCAAGGTAATCGAGGGTCCTCATCGACTCCCGACAAACTCAAAGCTCTCACCCTCTAACGGGTCAAACTGAATCATTTTGCGATAGCAGTCCATCTTAGCTCATTGCTTGGTGAGCCAGTCCATGCCAATTATCAAATCAAAGTCATACATGGCTAGGATTAACAAGTCTATTTTCCCCTCTCGCTCACCAATCGCTAACTTGCAACTAGAACAACCCAAAGTAGCTAACACCATATCCTTTAATGGTGTAGATATGCTAACCACTAACTCCAATAATACAGGACTTAATCCTATCGCTTAACATACCGCTCCCGGGTTGATTAAAGCGTAAGCGTATGGTCGTTCAACGAAACCATACCTGTAATAACATCAGACACGTCCTTTGCCTGACCTCGAGTGATGGCATACACTGTTCCTTGAGCTGGGGGTCTGAGCTATCCACCCTACGATGCGTTTTGTGGCGCATACCCTAATCTGTCCCAACGGTGGCGACGGCGATAACTACGGCTGTCCTCTTGGTCGTCCAGACAATCTCTAGCTATGTGACCTTGTTGGCCACACTCATAACAAGTGCCTGTCCTTCGAGGGCACGGGGCTGTACTGTGTCGCCTTCCACAGAAACAACACAGGCCATTCTGACTTAGCCCTGATTTTCCAATTCCACCCTTCATGAGGGGCGGAACTTGAAACCTTCCTCTAGTCATGGGCCTCTTCCCATGTCGGATTCCTTCTCTCGGTTGAATTAAACCTCGATCCGGATGAGGTTGCTTGTTCATTCGACTTCTCTCTAACAGCTGGGCTCGATAGTAAACTTCTTGATAGTCTTTCAGATCCAGTGGCACCAGCGGTTGTTTCAGCTCTAGTCGAAGGCCAACCCTGAACTTCTAAACTTTTTCTTATGGGTCTTTTATTAACCTCGGAGCATACTAGAAAAGCTCCGCAAACTTGACCTCATACTAGGCAACAATCATTGTCCCCTGGCGAAGATGCTAGAATTCTTCCATTTTCTGTTCTTGGGCGCTTCCCAATAAATACTTATCATTGAACGCTCTAAGGAAAGTTTCCCACATTGGGATTACTCCTCCCGAGAATATTGTATCTCTGGCAGCTCTCCACTAGGTGTTTGCGTTACGTTGCGCTTGATACACTACCAGGACCACTTTTTCTTCTTCATTGCACCTCAAGAGTGCAAAGGCCTTGTCCAGTCTTGTATCCACACGAGGCGGTCTTGAGGTCTCTAGTACCCGTGAACCTCGGCGGGTTTAGCTTCAAAAATTGCTCTACTAAATTATAAATTAGTCTCTCCCTGTCCACAACCATGTTCCCACTGGAACTTCGGATGGTGCGGCAACAGTGCGGCAACGGCTATGGCAGCAACAATAGATAGGCAGCAGTAGTAGCGGTAGCTGCAATGGCGATAGTAAAGGCGGCAACTTGATTCTAGGCCCGTTGCCCCATCATCTCTCTCATTGCATCCAGAGCCTGCGTGATCCCTACAGTTCTCGGATCACCAGGAGTTGCTACTCTAACACCAACAAGAGGTGGTGCTACTCCACTAGCATTAGCCTGTGCTGGCTTCTTACCTCGGCCTCCTCGGGTACCGACCCTCGTCAGCGTCTTGCCCCTAGTCACGGGCCTTATCGTACGCTTCCTACAAGTCCTTTGCTCTTGATCACTCATAACGACGCTTTTCTACAAAACCTATTCCCAATTCCATACAAAATTAGAAACTGAGTGATCCGCACAACAAACAATTCTACCAATCAGCTATCACAGACATGCACCAGCATAAAATAAAGGTCATTCCTACTAACTATCCCATAGACCATCGAACCTTATCACTCCAATCCTAAACGACACTATGATACCATTAAACAGGGATGGGCACGCAGGGATGTCACACCCCGATCCTCCGAGTGCGTGCCCATCCCTCTATGGTTGATTATATTGCGACGTTCCAAGACACATCGCGGACCCTTTCATTTTAATGCACATGCGAAAGCAGATAAATAATCCCCAAACAACAATTCAATGGGATAAAAAAGTAAGACCACAAATTTTTGGAAGCTGAAAACACAACCACAACTCACAACACACTTATGTATATACATATAACAAGCCAAGTCATATATACAATACAAACCACTCTATTCACAAAGTCTACAAAATAGGGCTGGGGTTTCCAAACAACTACGGGTCCTCGTCCTTCTCATCATCTCCCTCCATACTCCAACTAGAGCCTATTGCTGAATACACAAGATCAGACTCAAGTATGGGACCTTCCCTCTCCCCGTCTCGAGCCTGACGATACCATGCTCTGTATTGATGAGGTACCTTATGGGGTAAGACCTCATCAACCCAGACCACAGTCTTCACCAGCTCATAGGTCCATCCTCCGGGATTCCCATGCAGCGGAATAAAACTCATTTTCTCTATCTCCTTCTTAGGCTGACCAAAGCGGGCATGAGGAGCCGCCATCTATGGACCTGAAATGTTATCCCACAACAGGGTGAGATGACGCTCGGCAAGTTCAACTCCCTAAGACTCGACTAGGAATAAAATACGCCCAAAGGGCTGCCTAAGCACAAACACGAGTCGGAGGACTTACCTTGGCCTCGGTCTCTTCTTGCAAGTCAGCCCAATTCACAAATTCATGGAATCACATCAACAAATCAATTCATCCAATCAGATCAAATCATTGATCAATCGACTTAGTTGATTCCAAGCCAACGAGACCATTCCCCGGTCATCTCAATTAATACTATTTATAAAGTCGAATCATAATTATGACTGCTCATTCTAAGATGATAATAGATAGTATAACTCACCAGAAGCTGCCAGATATACTGATATAGTTCGCAATTTTTATAATACCCGATAAAAATACTCTTATGTGGGTACACTGTCGGCTTTAGCCAAAAATATATTTTCTCACTTGAAAATCCCACTAATTTCAACAGTCCCAAATTCCTTTTTGGTGCTATAAACCGATGCCTGGTAATTTGCTAATTAATTACTGAAATTAATTAATTTTGGGATAATTACTCATAATCACAAATCACACTCAATTTACACAAAATAACAGTCAATTAAATAAACAGATCACACCATTGGAATCAGCACAAAATTTCAGTCATCGGCTATCCCGGTCTAACTTCCGGGAAAAAATAATTAATTAAATAATTATGAAAATTAATTAATAAATACCAAAAATAGTAACTTAGGCCCTTAAAGCCTAATTGAAAGCCGAGACGGGCTCGGAAAATTTTCGAACCACTTTAGATAAATACTAGAGCTTGTCTAGGCCCTAATTGCACTAAACTATCCACCTAACATGCAATATCGGCTAATTAATTCACTAATCCAATCTAACTATTTACCTAATCCATACTTAGTCTAAACTAATCAACTCTTAAACGTCATTAACTTACTAAGCGATGATTAGTGAGTTAAACTCACTTGTTAAGAGATTTGCTTGGATCAAAACGACGGGGATGCGGCGAGGCTCGATAAACTCCAAAGTGGGACCGCCAAACCTGGGTCCAAGGCACCAAAAATGGGCCAAACAAGTGGGCTAGAGAACCACTCGATTTTGTGCTAGTTGAGGGCCCGAAGAAGCTGCTTTGGTGCTAGCTTGGGCTGGAAACGGGCGGAGATGGGTGGAGGGGCTACGCGGGTTTAGGCGGGGGTAGGCGGTGGCTCTAGCGACTTCAACGGTGATGGATAGCCTCCGGGTGACTTGCTGGATGCACAGGTTGGGCGAGACGGCGTGACCGGGATGGTGATGAGACGTGATGGGCGATGAGGCCCGCGGGGCGCACAATGGCGAACAACGGTGGCTCCGGCTTTGAACGGTGGTGCGGCGACTTGGGGTTGGCTGCTGGTCATTCTTTAGAAATTTTTGAAGCTCTCAAGGCAGCAATGGAGGGGGAGGGGTCGGCGGTGGAAGGAGTGAGGAAGGAGGGGGACAAGTTTGGCTAAGGGGGCCACCTTAGTCTTCCTCATCCTCTTTGGTCGCCTTGATCTTGGCCTACCACCAGCTGGTTTCCTCTGCTCAATTTCCAGCAGCCTTGGCTTCTTCTAGAAGCCTTGAAGAGGTCTGAATGTTATGGGCAAGGGGGGCATACAAATTTTGTACACAATTGGCACAAATTGGACTTCAATCCTTCTTGAATCAACACCAATCGGCCCTAAAAAAATTCAACCATCACACCCTTAGTCAAATTGGCATTCTTCATCACCTATAAGACCCACTTGCATCCCAATTTCACGATAAAAAACGGTCCTATGCATTTTCCAGTAAAAAACAGCCCTATGACGACTTTTTCCGCTAAAATCTCGGTTTGTAGAAAAATCTTCAAAGACTGAGTCGATGTTCTTAAAATGGCTCGTGACATGACAGAACTTTCAGTTTCTGAAATCAGATTCAAATTCGCAGTTAATTTCAATCCGGTGCGATTTTTGCATGACCTAAGCTACTAGGTAACTTTCAGAAATTTTTAGTGCAAATGACTCATGGTTGATTTTCTTCGAGCCACAATGAACCTCTTCGACACATTGACGACTCTCGGTGGTCGTGAAAATCTCGATGATTTAAATACAGACACATGTACGAAAACGATAGAAAAATCAGTTTAGTGCCGATCGACGAGAATTTTTTAATTTAGTGGAATCACTCACGTTTAGCCACACATCTCTATCGAACCGACCTATCTCTGATCTTTAATCGAATTTTAACTGTACCGTAATGATCTTTGCAGATGAGCACCGTCGAGTAGCCGATTCCTGATCGAATTCTCAAGTCTAATTTATTAAAACTCCTTAGTGACTTCCCCAGATAGTCTAGTTATTTCACGGGTGATCAGCTTTGAGAATAGCAGTATAAGAGCATTGATGAAGTAGAACTAAAAATCTAGGATGTCACAAGTGATCAATACACAAGTTTGTTCAGATAAAAGTCTATTAATCACTTAATGAAATAATCAAGGATGAATATTAAAAGCTAGCATTGACATTGAAGGAGGAATTTCCACAAGAGGATTAGTCTCACCTTTTTAACTTGGAAAAATGAATAAAACTGAACAAAATAATCAAGAACCTTACCACAATATTAGCTGGAAAATATTTGAACTTAATCGCCTTAAAAGTACAGGACTCAGTGCTAAGAAATTTCTAAAGGCTAAAAATCTTCGGTTTGTAGTAGGTACGCAGTGTTTTGCCTTCAATTCTTAGTTACAGGAATTGCTAGTGAGACTCTCCCAATTAATATATTCTACATGCTAGTCTGAACTCAACAAAGGAAATAAAGATTGACTAGCTTAAACATGATAAATACGACCGGTTGAGTTTGAGTAAATTATCTTTTCTTTTGCCCTTATCATCTCTAACATTCAAAGGAGGTGTTTGGCCTCACGGCATAGTTTGCCTAGATCTGCCAAGCCGTAGGTGCAAATGAAAGGGATAGTCATACTTAGTACACATCACTTTATAAATCAATTCTATCGATTTCGTCTCAATACCTCTATGATTATTCTTGATACAATTTCGTTCAACCAACAGATTGTCCATCGTTTCATCCATTCGATTCCCTATGTGTTCTTCTTAATGTGCTTCCTCTAGCATTCATATGTTTTTTCAACTTTTCATCTCATAAATGAACTTCTTCTCCAATTAAATGCTTCATTTAATTAAGTTGGCTCATATAAAGACACTAAACTAGTCTAGGTTCAAACGTTACAACTTACTACAGAAATTGTGCTCAAGGAATTGTTGGAGAAAACTCCTTTATTGTTTTGAAGTTGAAAAAACATTTCCAAGCCTATGTTTGAAGACTTCAAGTCTCTATCATCATAGTCTCAAGACCATTAGACCTTAGTCTCAAAGTCTACCCTCACCGACAATTCTAGACTGAAGAATGAAGACTTATCTAGATGCGAGATTATCTTCAAGGATTCGTTCCGTATGGTTTTTAGAAAACCTTATGGCTGGATTTAGCATTTACTTAATTGATTATTCTTATTGGAACTTATTCCGAGATGAAGATCATGTGAAAGGCGAGTAAACTTGGAAAGTTCTACTTATGGAAACCGAAGATCCCGATTGTATGGGCGAATAGGATTGACGGGCTTTCATCACAATCATCTAATGACTTGAAGATCTCCTTGATTGATTATGTCTAACGGGTAGATTGGAAGAATTCCTTTGGTAAGTGCCAACAGTTATGAAGGCATGAAGGAGTATTTAAGGCGGACTATCAAGTTGTTCGAAAGTGTGCGTGAAAGAAGAATTCCAAAGTGTGAAGATCTCCGATTCTTGTTTCATTTGTTGAGCTCGCAATTGTACACAAAAGAGAGAAATACTTAGTGAGATTTTGTAAGAGACCAGTAGAGACTCATCATTGAGAAAGTCGAAGATCACAAGTTGTAAAATCTCTTTTGATTTATAATGGAATCCAGCCTTAGGACTGTCATGCCTTTCGAATACTTGAAAAACTTTGGCAAAGAAATTTGAGCAGACATCATTCACAACGGCTTTATTACTTTTGCCTCCCTTGTCTTGAGTATTTTGAGGAGTTGTTCACCTTCTTCATTGCTTAAGGCCTTCTTCTCCACACCTTCACGAGGTAGGTACTCGAGTGACGGTATCAACTTCATTGGCTTAGTAATTCCACGGGACCGCCCTAGTGCTATAAGTGGGAGGCACCTTAGTTGTAGAACATCCACCGACTTGAGATGGTAATTCGATAACAACGAGTTCAACCATGCCTGATATTTTCATGGCTCCAATGTGGTCAACTAGTGAGTTTACCTTGACAAGATTAATATCGAGTCACACAAGCCTTATGAGGGACATCCTCTTTGGTTAGGTCAATCACAACAGGCTTAATCATGGCTACCAAGTCATCATCGAACTCATCTCCTCATCCAGTAGGGACAATATTGTTGGGGCTTTGGAAATAACTCGAAGGAAGAGTATATTTGACCATAAAGTCATATTTCTCACTCGGTTGCCCAAGGGTACCTACTACTTCACCCTTCTCACGGGCTTTCCCGACAAACTTCCGATCCCAATGGGAGGTCTTGTATTCATCTCCATCATCATCATTGGAGTAAGCTTCTTCATTCCTCGACAAAGTTGGAGCGAGGTCCCCTTCATCATCCCATCCAGTCGGGACAATGTCCTTCACATCAATAAAGAAACTCATTGGCAGTGTGAACTTCACCTTGAAGTCATATCTTCCGCTTGGTTGACCCAGGATATCAACTATTTCCCCACTTTCGTGAGCCTTTTTAACGAACTCATAGTCCATGTGGGAAGCTTGATATTCATCCTTGCAATCGGTAGGAGGGTCTTGGTACATGGAGGCTTCCCTTTAAAGGCTCGGCAATCTTTCTTTCGAGTGTCATCCTGACTTGGATTCTCAACCTCTTTTATGACTTTTGAAATTATGTTTTCGTTAGACAAATCAACTTGAACTAAAGACATCTGTCCTAGAACGGGTTCACCATCTTCATATTGAAAGACTCCCAGCTCAACCAACTTTACTAGGCAAGCTATCTTTTCATCACAAGTGATGTCACCTTTTAATTAGTGATCAACGAAGGGCATGACTTGCTTCAACTTGTACATATCCATTAGGAGTGGACGCTCGTTGTCATCCCCAAAAATTACACTGACATTCTCAGCATGTTTCAAGAGCGAATTCTATTGAACGTTTGGCATTGGATCGTTAAAGGTGAGCAAATTCTTGACCAACAGGTTTTGGATCTTAGGATAGAGTACGAAGTAGTTATCCACATGGTGACCTTTCTCTCCCATGTGATACTCGCAAGTATTATTAGATCGAACCCAAGGAACTTTGATGAATTATCTCTCAGAATTTCTCTTGCCTTGAGATAATTTTCGATCAGCATCGGAAGTAGCTAAGACAATGGTCTAAACAATGGAATAAATTGCCTTTGCGAGGCTTTTCCTTTGTGATCGAAATTTTGGGAAGAACTCTCAACCTCCATAGTAGGTTTATGAGTAAGGGGATTGTACACTTTCTAAGAAGTGGAGTTCTATATATAAGCAATCTCTACAGCTGACTCATTGTCCTTCTTCAGGGCAAATCCACAATTCGTGGTCTCAACCAACTTTCCTTCTCGCATGATCCCCTCAATACGTTTACCCAACTCCACCAATGCAGCTAAGCTAATACAGGTGTAATTATACATTTTCTAAAAAAAGTCCCAAGGCATGGCTTGAAGCAACAATTGCATAACCTCCTTCTCGAGATAAGAGTGGCTTCACTTGAGACACGGTGGCTCTCCACCTTTGAATATAAGCTTTGAATATTTTGATTCTTCTCTTTTTAATTTGAACCAACTCCTATCGAATCAAGGCGATTTTAGTGTTGAACTTGTATTGTTGCAGGAATTCATGGCAAGAAGTCCAACCCAATAAACCATGTCGGGGCAGGATCAATTAGGCTATCTTGAAACAAGTTGATTAGGAGCAAAGGATTATTAGAAGAGTGGGCCATCTTACCCATATATTACTTCAAATGGTCTTCGAGCACCCAGTGCCATCATACTTCCTTGTAAACTCGGCTCCTTGTAGAATTCGAGGACCTTTACTTTGGCAAAGGGTGATGGCTTGTCAAACCCTCCAAATTGGTAGCCTTGCAGCATGCAAAGACATTCCTCAATTTTCGCAAGGCGTCTTGAACTTTTTTCATCAAAGTATGGAGTTAGGATCTCCTTAGATGTAGCCTTTAGATCAATAACTATCAGGATAACAATAGGAACCTATTCAATAGATTCTTTCCCCACGGGTTCAGTTATCACCACATTAGCAGGTGCGATAGATGAATTCGTGGCAGGAGCAGCAGGAACTATAGGCATCAAATTTTTGACTTGATTGGAGAGATAAGCTAATAGAGCCATCATCTGCGCCATTTGGTTCTCCATGTTAATGATGCGAGTGTGGGTATCTTCATTCTCTATCTTTGCTTGGTGGCAAGTATGTATAATAGACTGTTTTCAGCTGTCTTTTTGTACCTTTGATAGATGATGGGTCAAATCAATATAAGTCAAGAAAAATCAAGAAAATACAAAGTCTTATCAATTTTATATTTTCATAAGATAAAATAGTGATAAAAGTGTATGTAAACACAATATCATTTAGCATCATCACATAGAGTTTATTCGACCAATTAAAAAGGAAGACAATAAATATTTAATCCTAACGCCCATTTTCTAAAAAATTACATAAATATCATATTGAATTTTTATTGATTACATCGAACAATTACAAGAGAAATAGAGCCTTGCATTCTTGAAGCTTACAAAGCAGTTCGATTTTACATGTAATATGAAAATGAATACGGGAAATCTTGATGGAAAGGAGGGAAATACAAAGGAAATCCCTTTGCAATAAAAGAATATCATATAAAAGCCTAAAAACTAGGTGAGATTGTGCGAAGACACTTGCTATTATCGGTCAACCGTTCCTCATTAATCAAGGCTTCGTCTTCATGCTCCTTAATATGAGCTTGTCGAAAACCTTAAGGCTCGGGAGTACCAAGCAATTGAACATCTAGCTCAAGTTCTACTTAATGGTAGATATAATCAATGGTAACGTGATGAGTCATCATATTTTTTGCGCAAGTAGACTTCATCAATGGCGATCGCATGATGTGAGGAGCGGGAGTACCAAATTTCGATAGCAGCTCGATTCGCGGCCTCGACATGGCAATTTGGTTTTCCTCGATGGTCTCATTGTGATAATCAATACATTATAACCTCAACTTGAGGATTGGCGAGATCGTTTGAAGTGCGTGATATTGGCGAAGCACTCTTAAATGATAATACAATGTTAAACCCGTCAACCTCAAGAAGGGGAGTGGGTTGTCAACTCCGCTAACAAGGCACACCTCGGGATTTCTACGCCATCGGACATACCATTGGATTAAGCTAGGTGTAAGGTTCTTGAGAAAATGAAACTATATGAAAAAAAAAAAAAAAACCATGATGGAAAGAATTCATTTCTTTGATAAAATCTAAGAATATGATGATGATATTTTGTGACGTCAACAATCCACATGTGAATGGTGAATTCTTTAATATGCGAAAAGAGCTGAATTTGGAGAAGTCCTAATGGAACTCTAAAAGTTCCTCGGTCATTTGTCTTAAATCGATTAAGAGATACGAAAGTATCGACAAGGATCATGTGTGTAAAACAACTAAAGGCACACACTTGATTAACAAAGTAAGTGACTAAAGATTCCATTGTTTTTTGAGTATGTAGGAACACCACAAAGCTGAAGAATATGAGAAGGAAAACACGAGGAATTTGGTTTCCAAATTTAGGCTTGAGATTGAGGAGGTGTTGTTCAAGGAATGTATAAGGCATGGAATTCGAATTTCCTTTAAGAATAACCTTAATTTTATTGATAGAGATATTGAGGAATTGACTTAGGAGAGAGATTGAATCTTGACCAATATGAGGGGTAATGAAACCTAGGGAAGCTTTGCCTAACCCAGTGGCTTTTCGAAACTCTTTAATTGTAGGGGTAAATTTATATTAATTAAACACAAAGGTGGAGGTAGAAAGGGCTAGTAAGAACACCTAGAGAGGGGTGAATAGGTGTAAATAAAAATTTTCGCAGGACTTAATGAAAGAAATTTGCTTTTAGAAGATGTTAGACATTAAGCGTATTTTAACTTTAAGCAAATAGACAATCGGTAAATAAAAGTAAGAAGTTAAGGGAAAAGAGAATATGAACACATAGTTTATAGTGGTTCAGCTTAGACCAAGCTTACGTCCACTCTCCTCGCCGACAGCCTATTGGCTGGATTCCACTAAGGATCAAAAGAGATGTTACAGCTTTTGTATATGAAGTTTAGCTCGATGAATGTAAAAGCAAGAGACTAGAAAGCTTCAGACTTTGGAATTCTCTTTCAAGCATCGTATCGAACAACTAAAGAGTCAAACCTTAAATACTCCTTCATGCCTTCTTGACTGTTGGCACTTTCCAAAGGAATTTTTTCAATCTACTCGTTGGACAAAATCAATTAAGGTGATCTCAAGTCATTAGATAATTTGTGTTGAAAGCCCATCAATTCTGTTCGCCCATACAAATTAGGATCTTGAGTTTCCATAAGTAGAACCTTCCAAGTTTAGCTCGCCTTTCAAAGATCTTCATATCGGAGTAGTTTTCAGTAAGAATAATCAATCAAGTATATGTGAAATCCAGCTATAAGATCTTCCAATAACCATACGATTCAAAACTTTGAAGATAATCTTGCATCTGGATAACAATCCTGTGTTTGGATAAGTCTTCATATTTCAATCTGGAACTGTTAGTGAGGATAGACTTTGAGATTAAAATCTGGTAGTCTGTCGGTCTTCGGACTTTGACGATAAAGTCTTGAGTTCTTCAGATATAGACTTGGAAATGTTTTGTCAACTTCAAAACAATAAAGGAGTTTTCTCTAACGAGAGGTCATGGGATTCTAAAAATGAGCCAATGACTTCACGATCGCAATACATGGTTCGACTTTTAGCAAAGTTGAGAGGAAGCCTATGCGTTTTTCCACGTAATCTTGATGCCTTGGGTCGAGATTCTCTCATATAGTCTTGAGATTCCTTGGCACTAGGATAACGTCCAATTCGGGCTTAGCCATCTAAGCCTAAATCTAAAGGGGTATTCATGATTAAAACATATCATCATTGAAATATTAAGCGCGTAATTAAAGTACGGAAAGTAAGAAGATAAGAACGATAAGAAAGGAACGATGTCTTACCCACCAAACACATGGCAAGCACAAATCACATATTGCATGAAACTGTGAGGTTTGGACGCCTAGGATGAAGGCGCTAAAGGCTCAAAGTACTCATCCCAAAGGATAAAAATAGTATACCCACCGCAGCTATCGTCAGTCAGCACTATTTTTATCGACTAGGATGAGTGAGTTTATGTAAATAATGGATTACCACGAGTATTCACTCGTGGATTCCACCCATAAATGCTCTTAAAGTCCTAAATTGGGGGATCAGGGTTTTAGACCGCAATTGTGTGTGCATGTCATGCTAAAGTTTGTAAACACATCTAAACTTAAATATCCAATATTTCAATGTAAACCCTCATACATTCATATATATTTACTCCACCTGTAAAACAAAGGGTTTACAAGCATGCCTCCCCTTATAACTCCCACCTACAAGAACATTTAACACTTTATTAGTGACTAACCCGATTTTTAACATAACTTTGACATGCGGGCGAACCTACATAAGACACACTAGTTAAACACAACAACCATTTTTTACGGCTTCAAGTTCTCTTAATCTAGTAACCACCTGTCCCCAGTGAAGTCACCAAGCCTGTTACAACCCAACCTCACCGCCAATCCCTCTCATGAGAAAAGAAATGGTAAAGGTCGGCTTTAAAGATACTTGACCATAAAAAGTTCCCTCACGATTCTCAACCATAAGGATGTCATCACCTCAACCCTCGGACAAACCTCTTGTAAGTTCATTTGATCGTGATCAAGAGCTCTCCCAAGCTCAAATCTCACGTGACAACGGAAAGTATCGTGACCCTACATCGACATCGCAGTGTGTCCCAATCGATGCTTATAAGTTCAAAAGGAATCCGGATGTAAATGTGAGTTTAAGGGTATTTTTAACATCCATGATAACCCTCTTGAGATGTATATCCACCAAAGATAGCATCACTTTGTCTTTATCGGCTTCACCATCTCGAGTATATTAAATCACAATCGTGAACATTTTATTAAGGTTCATACCACTCACGACGAATTCATTTATACGGTCTAGTTGTTTAAATAACCTATAAATAAGACGAGAGTTGCCACTAGTCTCTTTTTGGGGGTCGGCTAGAAAATCCAATCGAGGTTTGGGAGTGTTCCTTTGATTCTTATGCAACTAGATATCTAAGTTCAGGAACTTGGGTTACGTCAATATTTTTATTAGCGCCCTTTTGGTACCTAACAATATGTTGTGTTTACTTGATGTGTCAATGCATTTCTTCTTTAATTTTTCAGGAGCATTTATTTTAAACTAGGCGATCATACGTGGTTGGTCGTTTTCATGTTATTCTATTTCCAAGAAAAGTGAAAAGAAAGCAATCAATTGAATTGAAATTGGGAGATAGTAAGCAAATAACCAAGGAAAGTAGTAAATCTATCATACAATCCTAAGAAAGATAAAATAAATAAAAATAAATAAAAATAAAGAACTAAATGATAAGAATGAATGGTATAGAATAATGGTCAGAATAGACATTGGCCTCCATTGTCTTCATGTCCTCTCCATTTTTGGTATTCTAATCTAAATCTAGTCTAGAAAATAATAACTAGGTACATACAATAAAAAGAAACAAGCATACACGTCAAAACAATCAAAAGTATTGTCATGCCAAAGTCAATGTGGCATCCCAAAATTTCATAATAACCCCTGAATATACCATGAACCATGAATAGGTGATGGGAGTGTTATTGATTTATGTTATGGCCTTTAGACCAAAGAATTGTAATAGATTAAGGCCGAGCATTTTAATGGACAATTATTTGGTTGAAAATATATCCTATGCCTATGAGTGATTAAGGATTTGTATTAAAGGATAAATTGATAGGAAAATTTTTATTCTTGGCCATGAACTTTATAAGTTGGATTTTTATCGATTAATGTTGCAAAATTTTATGGCCATGTGAATAATTGAAATTAAGTTATTATAAGTGGAGATTAAGGTGGATTATTAAGAAAAGGTGTGGGCTGATTTCTTAAGGCCCAAACCTCCCAAAAACCAGCCCACCATTTCCCCCATTTGGTCGACCAAAGGCCTGGCCCAAGCCCGGCCCATTGAAGGCCCATCATGTGCATGGCAAAAATGCCAAGTGGCAAGAAAAGCTTGCCAAGTGTTGCCCCTTTGTAACCAAGTGTCCCCCCATGCAAAAATGAGAGCATGCAAGGGTTTTATTCAACCCAAAAGGAAAAGGGGAAGTGGGCGGATAGAGAGAAAGGGAAGTGAGCCGAGGGAGAGAGAGAGGGAAATCGAGAGAGAAAGAGAGCGAGCGTGCGAGAGAAGAAGAGGAAGAAGGAAGAGCTCGTTCGCCGCCGTTCCTTTGCTGCTTTGCCCGCCGTTTGTCGCTGTTTTGTGCTTAAATTCGAGGCAAGTGAAGTCCTAAAAACTACCCTTTGCATTGCTGTGTGTATGTGTAGTAGATGGCAAGTCTTGGTTGTGGTAGATGGGATGAAATTTTGGAGCTTTGGAGAGAGATTCGTTGGCCATGCATGCTGTTTCTAGAAAGACCAGTCCGACCATCCATGAGTTTGTGTGCTGCATGTGACTTTTTAGTGAATCTTGCTTTGATTTATTCATGAAAGTTGTAGAGAACACCTTGAAGAACAACATGCTAAAATTTGAGGCAAAACGAACAAGAAATGGTAAGTGAAATAATTTTTCTTTGGAGAGACTAGATCTGGAATTCGTTGTGCTGACCTTCAGTGGTTTCGTGGTCTGTAAAGCAACCTTGTTGTGAAAATATCACTTTGGTCTCTTAAGGAAAGTTCTAGTATACTTCTTGAGGTAGAACATATAAAAAATTTAGAGGAAATGAACAAAAATAGGTCGGTGAAATCATTGTCTTTTGAAGAAACTGGATCTGGGAAAAACGCTGCTTCGACCTAGTATGATTTCGGGATTTTTATAAAATCATACAGTTAAAATTTGATCATGTGTCCTTAACGAAAGTTGTATTTAATATTCTGGGGAATAGCATACTGAAATTTTAGAGTAAATGGACCATTAATGTCCAAGGAAACGATTTTTTCTTCAACACGGGTAAATCTGGAAAATGATACCGAGAATAGGAAAAGTAAATTAATTTTATCTTTTAATCCAGAATGAATTAGACTACGATTTCTGGATGAAACTTGTACCTTTAGGTCTTAAATATAGCGTGTCCAAATTTCAGAATTTTTTGAGTTTATTTAAGGGTTTAATCGAAATTGTTTTCAAAACTGTGCATGGATGATGTTAAAATCCTTTTCGGTGATGTATGGACCTGTACGTATTCTGTGAAGCCTTTTTTGATATGGTGTTCTTCACGAAATGTGTTTTTTTAGATCTTATCTACAATTTGTTAAATTTTCAGAATTAATTTCCATCGTTTACTAATTTTCCAGAATTTTTCATAAACAGCATGCATTCTGTTTAAGCTGAAAAACTGTTCTGTTTACAGGTTATTGATTTGCTAGATAAATTGTGATATCTTGGATTATCATTCGTGCAATGATGTGGTGACATTCATGCATATCATATGACATCAAAAGATTTATGGATTTTCATGAATTCAATGAAGTTTCTCAAAACCATTGCATCAAATAATATTTTTCCCAATGCATATTATATGATTTTAAAAAGGCTGATTCCAATCATTGGCATTATTGCATCAAATGTGAAATTGAAAAAAAAATGAGATATATGAGAATGTGCATTGTAATGATAAGAAGGTCGTCAGAGGTGTGAGCCGATAATGCCTTGGGAGTGTCAGGATGCCCGGTGGCCTAGTGGCATAATTCCGGAGGGTCTTCGGGAGTTTCGAGATGCCCGGTGGTATATGGTACGTAATTCTAGGGGGAATGCCTAGTTGTATGTCGGTACGTAATACCGGAAGCCCTGGAGGTGTGTGCCCGGGGGGATTCCTTGTGATGCTAGTTGGGATGCGAGATACCCGGAATGTGGGGGTGCTGGATGCCCGGTTGTATTTTGAATACATGCCCGGAGGTTCGTCGCGATGCCTGGTTGGATGCAAGCAATAAATTGTGAGATGCAAACATTGGTCCCTGGAAAGAAAAATTGATGAGATCCTTGTGAAAGATAAGAATTGAAAATGAATCATGTGCATGGTTGTATGCATATAGCATGATGCATGATCTGCTTATGAAAGCAAATTAATGCTATTTGATATTGAAAATGCGATCATGAAGGCATGAATGGATCTCATGGTGCTGTATGCTTGATAGCATGGATGATATGAATCATGGTGGTATATGCACATATGGCATGGATATGCATGAATGCTTGATGATGAGTGCATGGTGGTATATGCACATATGGCATGGTGATATATGCATGAATGCTTGATGATGAGTGCAAGATGGTATATGCACATATGGTATGATGACATATGCATGGCTGCAAGGTAAGTTATGCTTGAATGTATGAATGATACGTGCTTTGTTATGATGCCTTGATTGTTTTGTGTGACGCAATGAGTAGTTTGGTGGATCTTTACTGCTAAGTGGTTGTACTCACCCCTTTTGGGGATTAACATTTTAGACTAGATAAGTTACCTCTACTGCCATTGCCACCTGTATAGATGGATCAAGTGGTTGGATATGACCGCGAGGAGGAGGATAGCAAAGGAAGGAACTTTTGGACGCCGACACTGATCGATGGACTTTAAGTATACGACTGTTGGAGGAGATGTCGGTCATCTTTTGAAGTATAGCCGAGTATAGAAGACTACAGTATTTTGATGTACCAATGAATGATGTCCATCTGGTTTAAGTAAATAAAAGTGTTTGGCTTTTACCTAAAAATATTTAGTAGGTGTGCATCGTTTTCTGAATATAGGGAACGGAGTTGATGGATGTGCTTTCGTTATATGAATTGTGCAAGGGACCAATCTAAAAGATGTAAATCCCCAGGTTATATGGACCTGCTGAAATTGAAATGGTATCAGAGTGACATGTTATTAGGGAAAGTGAAAGGTAAGTGAACTGTGGTGACCCTAACGGATCGGGGGCCGTCGAGGGGTGCCACAGTCAATCAATAAAAAGAAGTTCAATTCATGAATCATATTTGGGCCTCGGGATCAGCCTTTTTAATTTATTCGTAGTCTCTCTAAGACACATACCCAATTCATTTTATGACTTACAGCCACTATTGACCAATTGTACTCTCACATAGCCAACAACGCTTATAAACCCCTTAATTAAGTGATTTATATGATTCCAGGATTTTCCCCCAATATCATGCATCGGCCCTAACACATATCTATAAATCACATGTATTGCATAGATTAAAAATGCACGTAGGTCTTTTGGACCTTATTTCTCAATCAATCAAATATGAAAGTGAACCGTTGATGGGTCATTTATTACTAAGGGCATGTGCTAATTACGAATATAGGCATTTCTAATGAATAACATAATTATATGCATGAGGATACATGTGATATTTCAAAGACATTTTTTTTTTATCATCCACAAAGTTTTTATGACAAAATGATGTCTCCGCTATGGAAGGCATCCAATTGCCAAAGCTAACTCGAGGTTTGCATAAATACACTCACAAGCATTGCAGGCATTTTAAATACAATTCAAATCATGACTTTTTACAGTGTCAAATCAAGCTTCGAAAAAAGCTTTTAAAAAGGTTGCTTTTGGAAACACCATAGATACCAAAGTATTTTTAAATATGATTTGGAAAATTGATCCATTGGAAACCATTTGACAATGAATATCAAAGGATTTAAAGCAACTTTCATGAAGATGGTATGGCCTAAATTCTTGTACAAATTAAACTAAGTAGTCTAGTTAAACAATCACAAGTAAGTTCATATAAGAAAAGTTCAAACCAAGCATGACAAATCAACAAAATTGGATTATACCCATTGACAATCTAGCTATAGCAAAATTTCCTAGCATGCATGACATGATAACGAACAACTTTTGTAAAGAAAATTTTCCTGAATGAATTAAGCATGATTTTATAAAAATCAAACAACAAGCGACAATACATCAGGAAATTGTGAAAACAGCAGGACATCACATTATTGTAACCGAGATTTGGCTTATCAAAAATAGTTTAAAATTCATGAAATTTTTATACAACATAGTCAATGTGATGACAAACAGGTTTTATTTAGAGACTAAGTTAAGAATCCCTTTACAAAAAAATAGTACAAAAATGTCAAAGGTCTATCTAAGCTAGAGTAAAAGCAGGGGTCCGAGTTTAACCTTAGGTCCAGATTCTAGTCAAGTTTGAGGAAAATAGAAAAGAGACCCAATGACAAGCAAATCACATGAAATTAGTGGCAATGGAAATGTCAAAGAGTGTCTTACAACTTCCTAGAAGGGTTCGAGTCATAGGTCAATTTGGTGCTCTAAAACCGAGATTTCTAAAAATGCACATATCAGCAATTAAAAACCAGAACATAACAATGCATTATTAGACCTCAAAGTCATTCAAGTAATACACAAACGACATGAATTTCACAAACTACAAAGGGATTTGATGCGACAAATGATTCAGGTAAACATCTAACCCTAAGTCAATATGCGAAAATGTTATACAATCTAATGACAATACAAGATGGCTCAAGACTCATAATGACATGCTTGAGGGTTTTTAAGTGCAACACACGCTTTTACTACACAAATTTAACATACGAGATGACACTTAAAATATAACGACCTAAACATGTGCACAAATCTTGTAACATGCAATTCAAACGTTAAGAAGGCATCATTGTGAGATTTGATTTCTAAATGACCCAAACAAGCATGGCAAAGTGCATACATGATAATGTCTAATTTCAGCATTAACATAATAGAATGAGCATGATTTCGGACACCTAGGGACATGCTAAAATCTAATGAAAAATATCTCGTAGAACACACGATGATGAATATTTTTCGTTAAGAGTTTGAAGCCTAAACGAGATCATATGAGTTGTAACAAAAATGACAAAACAGACATGAGTCTTTAGCATCTCTAATTGTAGTTATACCCTCACTCCTTTAATGCAATTGATGTGACATCCTGAATTTTAGATTCTGTTTTCAATTGAATGAATCGGGCTTTTCATCGACGTGACTATAGTTTTATTCTCTAAGTTGATCACTCACGAGATAACTAGTTTATCTGGTGAAGTTGTGAAGGGATTTTAAAGCAATAGACTTGAGAATCCGACCGGAATCGACTGCTCGACCATGCTAGTTTGCAAAGGTTATTACGACATAGTTAAAAATCGATCGAGAGATTAGAGATAGGTCGATTCGGCGAGATATGTGATCAAAGTGTGGGTGATTTCACAAGATTGCAAAATTCTCGTCGATCGGCACTAGACCGATTTTTTCGTCGTTTTGGGACCCTATGCCTGTATTTGAAATCTCGAGATTTTCACGACAACTGAGAGTTGCCAATGTCTCAAAGATGTACATTGTGGCTCGAAAATAATCGACCACGGGTCAATTGTACCAAAAATTCCTAAAAGCTACCTAGTAAGCTAGGTCACACTAAAATCGCACCCAGATTGAAATTAACCGCGAATTTGAATCCGATTTCAGAAATTGAAAGTTCTATTATGTCATAATTCATTTTAGGAACATCGACTCGTCCTTCGAAGATTTTTCTGCAAACTGAGATTTTTGGTGAAATTAAAAAATAGGGCCGTTTTCGATCGGAAAATTCAGAGGACCGTTTTTTACCGTGTTTTGGGATGCAAGTTGGTTCTATTGGTGAGGAAAAATGTTAATATGGTCGAGGATACCTTGGTGGGAATTATGGGGGCCGAATTGAATCCATTTAAGAAGAAATTGAAGTGGGATTTGGGGGAAATTGGCCAAATTCGTAGGCCATAGTCCCCTCAACCTTTTGGACCATTTGAGGATTGTTCTAAGGGATATTTGTTCTACAAATTGGCTGAGGAAGCCAGCCCATGTTGGGGGCCTTGCCGAGGGAAAAGAGGATGAGATAGAAGACTTAGAGATCAAGTTGGGTCCCTCCATTGTGCGGTTGTCTTCTTCTTCTTCTTCGGCGAGTTGCTTTCTCCATTTTCAAGTCTCTGAAGCTCCAAAAATTGCGAGAGAATCAGCCAAGTTCCCCCTAGGCGTCGCAAGCTGCCCGAAGGCGCCCGGGATCGTCGCGTCACCATCACGCCCCCATGCAAGCCCGCGCCCATCCTCCACCTGCTCCTACTCATCCCTAGACCCTAGCCGTCCCCGAGCCTCCCTAGTCACCGTAGGGCTCTGCTAGAGCTCCCCTGGCCGTCGTCCAGCCACTAGAAGCCTTGCCTGCCCACCTACCCGCTTGCTCGCCCGCTTGGCTACCGGTCCTCCTCCGTTTGCCGTTCCAACCCCAGTCCAGCTTGCTCGGTCCTTGGGCGAACCAGAAGCCCGGCCAACCGTGAGCTTCAAGGCTCGTTTTGGGCCGCTTCCGAGCCTTGTCGAGTGTCACCACTAGGAGATTTGTCGCTTGTCTCCGCGTTGGCGTCGTCATGGACTCACCAAATCACTAAACTAGTGAGTTTACTCACTAAACTCTGCTTAGAGAGTTAATGATGCTTAAGGGTTGATTAAGTTAGACTAAGTATGGTTTAGGTAGTTAGTTAGAATGAATTAGCAATTTAATTATTCGTTTATGTATGTTAGGTGGTTAGAACAACTTAATTAGAGAATAGATAAGTTGTATTATTTATTTAGATAGGTTCAAAAATTTTCCAAGCCCGTTTCAATGTTTAATTAGGCATTTCTGGCTTAATTTTCTATTTTTGGTAATTAAATGCATTTAATTAATTATTTTTGGTATTTATTTAATTATTTATTATTTTCTGAAAATTATACCAGGATAATCGATGACCAGAATTTCGTGCTGGTTGCAATGGTGTGCTTGGTTTATTTAATTGAGTGCTACTTTGTGCAAATTAAGTGGGAATTGTAATTTTGGATATTTATTCCAAAATGGAGTAATTTCGGTATTTTAATCATAAAATAACGGGTGTTGGTTTACAACGCCAAAAATGTGTTTATGGACTATATTAAATAGTGGGATTTTTGAAAGGAAATATATTGTGTTTTTGGCTTAGGCCAACCGTGTACCCACACACAATTATTTTTATCAGGTATTTTTAACTCAATGATTCGTCAGCTTGTGAGAGCCCCTTTGCACGTCAGCTTGTGAGAGCAGTATACTATATCCGCCTATGTGCGCTTGATATGTCAGCTTGTGAGAACAGTATACTTTATCAGCTTGTGAGAGCATATTTGCACGTCAGCTTGTGAGAGTAGTATACTATATCAGCCTATGAGCTCAATATGTTAGCTTGTGAGAGTAGTATACCTTATCAGCTTGTGTGAGCCAAGATCATTTATCAGCTTGTGGGAGCACGATCTATATTTATCAGCTTGTGCGAGCTACTATTGATCCATATCAACTTGTGAGAGCTATGACCACCTATTTCAGCCTATGTGAGTAGTGGTCGTATCGATTGAATTGATAGATAATACATATCATATTGATTGTATCGAATTGAGCTGATTGACTGAGTGGATCGATGGATCAATGGTTTGAATTGAAATGAATTGATTGGTCGAGTATATAAATCGTACTAACTTGCATGAAGGATCTGAGACGAGGTAAGTCCTCTGTCTTGTGTGTGACTAGACGGGCTTTAGGCATATTTTCTTTCTAGTCGGAGTTTAGGGGGTGAACCTGCTAAAACATTGTCTCACCCCATCGTGGGCTCAACATTTTCAGGTCCTTAGATGGCAAATCATTCTGAGCGTTTTGGCCAGCCCAAGAAGGTCACCAAACAAGTCTCCCCAATTCCTCTTCCCGGGGGCCAAGGAGCTTGGGTTTACGAACTCGTGAGATCCATCATCCGGGTCGATGCGGATCTACCCTGGAGAACACCCCATCAATTCAGAGTGTGGTATCATCGCGGGCGAAATGGAACCAGAGAAGGTCCCCTACAAGAGTCTGAGGTCCCTATGTCAGTGTTAGAGATCACTTTTGGCGAGGGTACAGCTGACCCTCTCGGTGGTGTAGTGGTGGACCCGAGTCCCCAGGAGATCTCAGAGTGTTCAACTGAGGGTTTGAACGCCTAGAGGACTCGTAGCCTTTCTGTTTTTGTAGACATTTGTATATAGACTAGTATTGTGAATAAACTAGTCAGCTATGTATAAAGGTGTGTTGTGGTTGTGCAATTGTGGTCCTGCTTTTTCTATCCCATCTATGTACTGTTTGGGGATTTATTTATTCCCTTCTGCATGCACATTAAAATGAAAGGGTCAGCGACGCGCCTTGGGACGTTGCAATTTAATCGACCACCGAGGGATGAGCATGCGCTCGAGGATCGGGGCGTGACAATTGATGCTCTAAATGACGTCAAAATTTTGTAAATCATGCATCAATGGAACACATACATGTAGTTCATCTTTCATGAAGGTCTTGGGATTGAACAAGGACAATTTCACATTCAATTCTAGCTAATTTCATCTCGGACCAAAATAGGGCAGACTGACCTTAGCTCAGATTTTAGTGATTTTGACCTAGCTAACCCTGCCTAGAAATTCTTTTAAAAAATACAAGACATACTGGACATAATTACGAGCAACTTTCATGAGTGAAAGTTCTTCCAAAAATCAACACATAGATCGGTACAAAAATAGCAAAGTCAAATTTTGAAACTAAAATAGAATCTAGAATAGACCTAAACTACTGCAGAATCGCGCAACTTCAGAGGTGTTTTTCAATGGTCAAATGTCACTCAATTGAGGCGTACGACCTATCGATTCAAAGCTTGTGATGCGTATTTTCAAAGCCTAAAAAAACTCAAACTAAAACTAAATCATTTCGGACCTCATTTTGGCCAAAACAACATATCAGTTCAATAGCACGAAAATGTAGATTTATGCCAAATCAAACTCAATAATCCAAGATCATTCAAGAATAATCAATTCACAGCAACTCAACTATACTAATCCATCAATCTAACATCAAAACATAGTATATAATCCTATATTGAACTCTAGCCTTGACCAATTAATCTGGTCTCACTTCATGGGGTTTAAGATCGAGAAAATTATCTTTGATGCGGTTTTGTTTTTTTTACACGATTGAGCCGATGAACACTAACCAGAACATGATAGAAACGCCACATGATCGGACACCTCAAATCATAACAAGGAACAACTTAACCACCAGATCACAACCTACGAGAAAAATCAAAAAACCAGTCCAAGTTTGGACTAGCTTTGAGGCCGCTGGGAATAAGGAGCCGTTGGAGATTAACCGACCTTTGATCCACCAATCCCTAACCACTACAAGGTCGGGGAATCTCTTAGGGATTGCTCAAAAGTAATTGGAACCTCCAAGGACCACCAGCAACGATCGGTTTAGGTGATCAAAGAAACTGGTCCGATTTGGGGCTACTATGAAAATCCTCTTGATCGGAGGCTTTTCGATCTCTGTCCAACTGGATTCCGAGCACCAGAACTTCAGGGATGAGCTAGTGAGACAGATTGGCAAGCTTCGAAGCACCAGCAAGCCGCTAGACTATCTGGTTTAGCTGTGGAATGGATTGGCTTGGATCACTGACTTATTCGCCGGTGGTTCTCCGGCGGATGAATGCAAGGGCCATTGAAACCACCTGATGTTCTGATCAGCCTAAGAGAGGAGAAGAAGATCGAGGATGAGGATCGGAGCAAAGACACCTCCATTGAGGGCTGAACCGGCGGTGATTGGTTCACCGAAGGGAGGATCAATCAGACCAAGAGAGAGAGGGAGAGTTGGCGCCAAAATTGAGAGAGAGAGAGAGAGAGAGAGAGAGAGAGAGAGAGAGAGAGAGAGAGAGAGAGAAATTTCGTGCAAATGAACCCTTTTAAAATTGGAGGAAATTTGATTTATATACAATCCCCAAATTAGGCAATCTTGGCCGTCGGTTCGATCTGATGGTTGAAACTTTAATCCAACGGTCAAAATTCAATTTCGAATGATTAAATATGATCTTAAGGGGTCCGGTAATCAATTTAGTGGATTTGATTTGCAAAAACCTAAGCCAAAATTGAGAATTATGTCAAAATATCCAATTGTGGGTCAAATAACGATTTGATGAAATTCGAAAGCCAATCTACAAAAATTTAGAAAATTGAAGGTGCATATGTGAAATTGATACCAAAAAGAACCCAGAACCAATCGGCAAAGGTCCAAAGCCGGTTGGTAAGCGACTAAACCGACTAGCATTACCGCGACCGTCGCCGACGGTCAAACCTAAGTTCTCCCAGTTTGGTCGATTCTTGACCAGTTTAGTCCAATTCCAATTGATCCACTCACTTAAGGTCCCTATGGGTTCAAAATTTATGCAAATGACCAAATTCAAAAGAAACTTTAACCCTATTTGAGAGGAAATTGCTCAATTGTGATCCAATTAAACCAATCAAATCTCATGAATGTGATTTAGGGATCTTTTATTGACTTAATTGGATTATTATTACGAAAGATGATGGGTCAAAATCGTGGATACTTTGAATCAAGCCTAAAAGACTAAAATGATCAAATTTGCAATTCAATGAGTAAAATTACAAAACAATTGAAATTGAATTCAATTAGCGCCTTAATTGCCCTATCCAATAAACCACATGTGTAAGATCACTTAATATGTTCAAATTGACCTCGAATTGAAGTGTTCGAGCCATATAAAATTGAATATAGGTATAATATGAAAATTGGACCTAGATTTATGAAATTAAACCATAACCTTGAATGGGTAAACTTGAATTTTGCCAATTGAAGCTTCATTGCTTGACTTTCTTACGCTTGAAATAAAATTCTTCAAATTGAGAATTTCTTATGTGAATTTTCCAAAATCAATTTCAAATTTGGATTTATCTTGCAAAAATGAGTGAAGAACACTCGTCCATTCGCAATTCATGAAGAATCGATTTTTCCCTAATTATGGCTCAAAATAGCAATTTGTGTTTTGACTGGATAATTTATGAAATTGAATGCACAAACAGATTTAAAATAGTTCCTAAACCAAATGTCGAAGAAGGAACTATACCTAATTATGATTACAATAAAAGTAATTTGATTTTTGGCCGATTTAGAACCTAAATTCGAAAAACAAGGTTCTTAATTGATTTTTGCAAAATTTTCAACACAAAAGTCAAATTAACATTAAAAGAAGTGTATTTATGAATTTTCTTGATTTTTTTGGCTTTTTTTGTCAAAATTTTAATCAAAAGTCAACATTTTAGTTGACTTTTGATTTTTTGGTTGAATTTTTGAATTTTTATAAATTAATTTGACAAAAATGAAATTACAACTAAATGACATCTTTTTGGGTAAAAAGTCAATTTTGACCCGATATTGACTTTTGGTCAAAGGGTTGACCTTTTGGACAACCCGAAAGTCAACCGTTTAACTTTTCGGATTTTTCTTGAAAATGGCTTAGAAATTGCTTTCAAATGACAATACAAGATAAAGAAATAAAAAAACAACATTTTTCTTGCCAAGAAACAAGTTATGGCGTGATTAGAAACCCAAGTCTCAAATTTTCAACATTTCATGATGCGTCAACTAAAAATCAAGTGTCAACAGATGCAAAGATGACTATACAATATAAATGTCTCTCTCACATTTCAGGAGATGCTTTTCCAATCCTCACTTCATCGCCCCCAATGATAACAGAAAATGACTTCTTCCAACCTATGTTTTAATGTATAGTTAATTTAGCTGTCCCCCGCAGGTCATGGTACTTCAAGGATTATGAAGAACATACCTTGATGATAAGATATTTTCGTTTCTATGTTTGCTTTTGGAGAATTAGATGCCGGTGCCACTGGTACTTCATGACGTCTCAAATGCTTTATTAGTCGGTTGGCACCTGGAAGTGCCTTAATTTTACGACATCTGCTCCAAGATTAAATGACCGAGCTATTAAAATAACTTCAACGTGTATTACCGTGCATGCAGGGCAAGCAGCTAATAACTTCTCTACACACCAAAAACCTGCCTGAGATTGCAAGTGGAGTGGTTGTCGAGAAAACATAATGACTTCATACACGAATGGCTTGTCTTAATCAGATGAATTTCACATCTTTCAATAGAAAAACTTGTCACCAGGCTTTATAGATGAACACGAAGAATGTACGATGAGACATGACCTAATAAATTATAATTGAGAAAAAGGAATCTAGGATCTCAGCCATATATAAAATGAATGTCAAGAATGTCACTGTTTGATGAAACATATATCATGACAAGAGGCGGGTCTTAAGAATCTCTGAATACAAATATTTAAATAAGCATGCGACAAATTTAAGCAAAGTTTATAGCTCAATTACTGATTACTAATCATTTTAGTGAATGCAAAGAGGAATTCTTCTGCTGCACAAGGAAGCCCATAATCTTCAACTATAACAGCAGCAGACTCAAATGGCGTCTTCCCTGCTCTTTTAAGAACTTCCCTACTATCCCACTGTTTTCCATATTTAACTAGGAATACTTTTAAAATGTCCTTTACAATGCCATCTGTAATGAGTGGAAAATAACAAATTTTGTCAAAATGATGGACTTTAACATAGGCGCAGACGCTAGATTATTTAAGCACTCATAGACATTGGAGTCTTCATCGGAATATTAATTCAACCATAGTTTTTCTACACACTCCGCAGTATGCTTTTTTGTCCAAAAAGTTCTCATGCTCGACTACTGCATCAGACTACGAGGGGAAACTATTGTTGGAGAAAACTACCTTGAGTGTTTTAAAGTTGACAAAACGTTTCCATCAGTCTAGTCTAAAGACTTGCAGACTCTTCTATCAAAGTCGAAGACCTTCGGACTGCCGAGACTCAAGACTCAAAGACTATTCTCATTGACAGTTTTTAAGATCGTTGAAGAAGGCTTATCCCAAACGAAGTATTTCGTTAAGGATTTGATTTTATCAACTGAAGAAGATCTCTTGGCTGGATATAGCATTTCAGAATCCTTTATTTAGATCAAGATTGATTTAGGGATTTTGGATCCGTTAATTGGCAAAGTATACTTGGAAGGTTCTACTTATGGAAACCTAGATCTTGATTGTATGGGCGAGCGGGATTGATGGGCTATCGTCATGTTCCTTAAATAACTCGAAGATCTTCCTAATTGATCCTGTCCAACGGGTAGATTAGAAGAATTCCTTTGGTAAGTGCCAACGGGTGTGATGGCATAAAGAAGTATATAAGGAAGACGTTCCGGTTGTATGAGTGTGTACGCGATAGAAGAATTCCAAAGTATAAAGCTCTTTGTTCTTTGTCAATTAAACTGTTGAGCGAAATCTTGTACGCAAAAGAGAGTTTATATCTTTGAGAGACATTGAGGAAATGTAGCTGAGTCTCTACACTTTGTAAAATCAATGAAGAGCTTTTCTGTAACAACTCTTTTGTTCATAGTGAAATCTAGCCGGTGGGATGTCAGTGCGGAAGAGTGGACGTAGGCTTGGATTAAGCCGAACCACTATAATCTCTGTGTTCATATTCTTTTATCTACACTCTTTTACTTTGATCATAACTCGTTTTGTTTACAAGAAACAAATTTCCTTTTCATAATCCATTGTTGATTAGTGCTGCACACTTATATCGAGAAATTGTTTTTACACCTATTCACCCCCTCTAGGTGCTCATACTAGCTTTCAAAATTGGTATCGAGCTTGTGTACTCAATTAAGTTGAAGTGTTTTACTTCAGAGTTAAAGATCCATGGCTAGTATGCTGGCTCCAAGATTGGTTGAAGGGCAAAGCAATACCAGACTGCCTTATTTTGATGGAAAGGAATACAACATATGGAAAACCAAGATAAAGGCATTTCTAAGATCAAAGGATCCTCTGGAATGGGATGTGATAGAGAAAGGAATCATTCTTAAAGTTGCATCTGTCTCGAAAAGAGGAAAAGAAGCTGTTGATTCTAGCGAAATGACTCAAGAAGAGATAACCAAGAGACAAGCTATTAATGCAAAAACAATTTATTCTTTATTTTGTGCATTATCACCTACTGAATATAACAGAATATCTTCTTGTGTTACAGCTAAAGAAGTTTTGGATAGATTACACATCACCTATGAAGGAACCGATCGAGTGAAAGAAACCATAATCAACATTCTCGCTCGGTCACTACGAAGCATTCAAAATGAAATCAGGAGAATCTATCATTGACATGTTTAGTCGTTTTACAGAAATCATGAATGGTCTTGAAAATCAAGGTCAACCAATTTCTGATCTCATGAAAGTAAACAAGCTACTGCGAGAACTTTCCAACGATTAGAATCATATAAATACCTCAATAAGGGAGACACAAAGAATTATGCCACTTTACTTGATGAATTAGTTGGGACTCTTCAGTCTTATGAAGTAGAGCGAATCAATGAAGATGAAGATCCTAAAGGTAAGAAATCCATTGCATTAAAATCTAATGATGATTATGATGTTACAGATTCTGAAGACGATATGGATGATGGGGAGCTTGCTCTCATGATAAGAAGATTCAGAAAGCTAAACAGAAAGGGGGAGAAGATTCAATCCAAAGAAACAAAGTTTTTAAAAGCAACAGACTAAGTAAAATCACCCTATGCAGATTATGATTCAGTCACAACGCTCTCGTTCTGGATCATGCGTAAAAACAGTAGAAATACATGTCCATCAGCCCAAGAGTCTGGTGTATACAGGAGAAATCTGCCTAACATAAATCATACACCAGAATTCAAAATCACCCTTTTGAACCGAGGAGTTCACAAAAAACCAGACTACACAAAACCCCGTACGCAAAATCGAAAAAGGAGCTCAACCGCATAGAAACGAGCTGAAGTCCCACCATTCCCTCCTTCCTCACGGCTCGGTTCTATCTCGTCGACACGTACGTGGGAATCGAAACCCAACTCAAGAAGTGATCAAATTTCCTTCGGGAGTAGGATTTGCAATTGAGGTTTCGGCGGTAGTCACTTGTAGCGGCACGCATTCAACCACTTCGACTAGATTCCTAGGCCCGTAGATCCTAAATGGCACGGTTTCTCACACAAGCATTTAATTGAACACATTGGATGCAACCGAATAATGAACTAGCTTTCAACAAAGTGATCTCAGGGAGGACGGAGGGAGAGGGAAGGGGAGAGGGAGGGAGTATTGTCGACGGTGGAGGGGCACCGGCGCGGGGGTGGCAGAGGGAGTGGAGCGCAATCTGCAGGGCCAATGGCTTCTGGCCTGCATCATGTGTGCTCATGTACTGTCTCTTACCCACCAAGGGAATATGCTACCCCATGTACGGCCAACTTTGTGTCTGGTTTGTCCCTCTTTTTGTTCTTTAGCCTCTCAAGCCGCAAAGAAACTATATTTATATTTATCTTAAACTCTTTTCATGACATCAAAAATCTCAAATGATAAATTTATTCTAAGTTTTTTCTTATATACCTATGTGACACATTTGTTCTTTGTTTGAGATGATTTTTCAACTAAAACAACGTTATTCTTATTTTATGTAAATCTTGAGTGCGTTATGTCAATACAATTTGCTTTCCAACATCCACAAAGATAGATTTTTAGCCGTGCTCATTAATAAAACTGTTATTGTAACATCCTCAACTTCGAGCCATTTATAGAGAAGTCTGAACTCGGTTTCACCAGTTAAGCCCAATTACGTTCTGCTTTATTCGATCATGGCTTAGGCACAAACCTCAGGCCAAATAAGGTAATCAATCGTGATTGGACTCGATCGACTCCCACCCAAAGAGATGGCCTTCTAACTTGATATTTCCCATGGTGTATTTAATGTTCTTGGAAGGTAGCTTATTAATACATGATGATTTTAAGTAGGACACTTGGCCACATTAGCTTTACTCTTGAAATGTAATCATTAAATTTTGGATGGTTTGTGTTAAGAGGGGGTGAGTCATAAGCTTATTAATGGCGGGGAATGATTCATAGCCTAGAAAAATAATGACAAGGGATCTTAAAGATCAAGTAGGGTGCCATCCTTTCTCCTTAGGCTTGCCACTTAAGGTTCCATAGGTTTTGACTCTTCAGATTCTCGAAATCCCCAGACCTTGGCCGTTTTCCAATCTTACAAAGCTCTTTTTACTTCGAATTTGGAGAAACTTCCTTCAGGAAGTTGTTTTAAACATCTTGATCTAAAACATACTCAAATTTCATATTTTTCTAAGGTGAAATGGTAGGGACTAAGGCCCAATCATTCACTGTCTGGAACTTGTCCCGTGTAGTGAAAATGGTGATTAGGTTTCCTTTTCGATTTTTTATAAACTTTTCTCTTTCGAATTTGAACATGCTTCCTTGATAAAAGTTTTAAAGGACATCTATATATACAACATATTAAAATTTCAAAGGGTTTTGTGAAGATTTGGATTTAGAAATGAGTCTCTCTCTTTGACCGTTGAATCTGCTCGACGGACGAATTTTGGGTTGTGTTTAGTGAATTTCTGCTCTTTCCATAGCACGAATTTGGCTAATTTTTCTTCATGAAAATTTTTTTTTTAAGATCTTCTCGACAACATATTATAATTTTATAATTTTTTGAGTCCATTTGATAAGGTAATGATATTGATTTCGAAAGTTGTTCGAAACTGTTCTTCAACTTAGAATGGAAGGTGGTCAAAAAAAAAAAAAAAAAAAACCTTAGAGTGGAAGGTTATACACCAAACTTGGAGAGGAAAGGGCTGCACGCCCAACTTGAGGTGCAAGCCATCTAGAGTCTTCTTGGATTGGGATAAAGATGCATTAAATGCTCTTGGACCATAGTGCATTAATGCTAAGTTGAGTCATAAGGCTTAGTGTCCCCTAATTAATATAATCTTCATTACAAAGATGACTCAACCCCCAAATGGCCCAATAAGAGAAGGAACAAGTGTGGCCCTAGGGATTAGGCTAGCTACATCTTCCTCCTTAGCCTTGCCACCTTACCAACCTAGGCTTGCCACCCTAAGAAATCCTATTGGTCCATTTGGAAGGATAATGATAAGAGATTTACCTATAAATAGAGGCATTTCCTCCAATACCACACACGCCACCCCATCTCTTCTCCCTTACTTGCTCTCTCTCTTTCTCTCCCGCCTTCTCATAGTTGCCCTCTCTCCCTCTCTCATCCTTGCTCGCCCATTGCCTCATCGGATGGCCCTCTATTGGTAAAATTACCTATAGTTCATCGAGATTCATCCAAGGTAAGTAGAATCTCTAACTCTTGGCAAGGGCGATAGCCTACATCGTCGAGTTTAGTGGTGTGCTCACCCATGTAAGCCGTGAGTATATTGTAATGTTCTTTTGTATGTTTGCACATGTTTCCATATTTGAGGGTATTCACGCCTCGGGACGAGGTCAAGGTTCGCTCGGCTTGGAATCGACGTCAAGTCGCGATGGCCTAAGCATGCAACTCAAGCCACGAACCAAGAATCATTCTCGACATATTTTATAATATGATGTTGAGAATCATGGCACACTCACTTGAATAAGCACGCCCTCAAGCCTTGCATACGTTGGCTAAGATAAGAGATGAAAAACCGGCTTGTGTGATGCATTTGTGTGTGCACTTAAAGAGGAAAAAGCGTCCGTCGTCACATAGCGTTGGCGGCGATGCCTCATTCATTGAACATGATGCCCTGGTTGAGCCAAGATGCCTAGGTTTGAGCCCAAATGGCTTGGGTAAGCTAGCCCCGGGATGCCTTGGTTGAGCCAGGATACTTGGGTTGAGCCCGGATGCCTTGGTGAGGTAGCGCCCGGGATGCCTCGATTGAGCTGAGATGTCCTGGTTAAGCTAGGATGCTTAGCTTGAAGTCGGATGCCTCAGTTGAGCTGAGAGGGTCTGGTTGAGCCAGGACAATGATAAATGAATTTGCATGAGTGCCGGTATATGCATAAGTATGATATGTTGATATGTTCATTTATAAGCTGAATATAAGCATGCATTGAAGTGTGTTGCAATGGACATCTACATGTAGTCGAAGTGTAGCAATAAGTTTGCTAATCATCTGCCATTGATGTTGTATTGCGAGTGTTGTACCTATTAGATTTTGATAATGAGATGTCTTACTAGTAGAGAATTAAGGGTTTTACTTACTGAGTTTCCCCAAAACTCACCCCTCGTCCTTTTAGTCTTGTAGGCGTGGAAGTCTCACGTCAATTTTGGGAGTTGCAATCTTGCTAGAGGAGCTAAGGTTTACCCCGACCTTTTAAAGATGTAGTATTTGTAAATATAACAGCCCATAATAGAAGGGCTTTTAAACGTAGCTGGTGTAATTGTGTCTTTATAAATGATTGTTTTCCTAGTTGCTTGTTGTTGTCGTCCGTGTGTTGTATGTACACTTCTGCATGTGCTTAATGAAAAGATAAAAAATTAATGGGATGGCAACGTGCCTAGGACGTTGCGAAAATAACCATTGATGCTCATGACCCTAGGGATAGAGTTGGGGTTGTGATTGTGACATCCTGAAATTCGACCCCATCTCTAATATATGAAATGGGCATTCCGTCGACGCGTCGATGGTTCTTTTTCTCTAAGCTGGCCCCTCACGAGTTAACTAATCTATTAGGTGATGCCGTTAAGGGATATAAACGCAATAGACTAGAGAATTCGATCGGAAATCAACTGCTCGACCATAATAATTGGCGGTCAATACTGTTGGAGAAATCTTCCTAGAGTGTTTTGAAGCTGACAAAACGTTTCCCTCAGTCTAGTCTGAAGATTTGCAGACTCTGCTATTTAAAGTCTGAAGACCTCCGGACAGCCAGACTCAAGACTCAAAGTCTATCTGCATTAACAGTTTCTAGACCGTCGAAGAAGGCTTATTCAGAACTGGATGTTTCATTAAGGATTTGATCTTATCGACTGGAGAAGATCTCTTGGCTGGATATGACATAACGGAATCCTTTATTTGATTATGATTGATTCGAAGATTAAGGATCCGATGATTGGCAAAATACACTTGGAAGGTTCTACTTATGGAAACCGAGATCCTGATTGTATGGGCGAACAGGATTGATGGGCTATCAACATGTTTCTTTAATAGCTCGAATGATCTTCCTAATTGATTCCGTCCAATGGATAGATTGGAGGAATTCCTTTAGTAAGTGCCAACGGGTATGATGGCATAAAGGAGTATATAGGGAAGATGTTTCAGTTGTTCGAGTGTGTGTGCGATAGAAGAATTCCAAAGTTTGAAACTCCTTATTCTAAGTCAATTCATTTGTTGAGCGAAATCTTGTACACAAAAAGAGAGTCCATATTTGTGAGAATCCTTGAGGAAGTATGGTAGAGTATCTACACTGTGGAATCAAGGGAGAACTTTGCTGTAAGATCTCTTTTGTTCATAGTGAAATCTAGCCGGTGGGCTGTCAGTGCGGAAGAGTGGACGTAGGCTTGGAATAAGCCGAACCACTATAAACCTTGTGTTCAATTTTCTCTTCCCTACTCTTTACTTTACTTTGATCGTAATTCATTTTGTTAATCAAAAGAGAACTTCCTTTCAATCATCTACCTAGTATCACTTTCGTATCTAGAGAAATTGTTTTTACACTTATTCACCCCCCTTTAGGTGCTTATACTAGCTATCTCAATTGGTATCAGAGCCTGTATACTCACTTTGTTTGAAGTGTTTTACTTCAGAGTTAAAGATCCATGGCTAGTATGTTAGCTCCAGGGCTGGTAGAAGGGCAAAGTAATACCAGACCACCTTACTTTGATGGAAAGGATTACAACATATGGAAAAACAAGATGAAGGCGTTTCTAAGATCAAAGGATCCTCTGGAATGGGACGTTGTAGAAAAAGAAATCATTCTTAAAGCTGCACCTGTCTCAGAGAGAGGAAAAGAAGTTATTGAGTCTAGTGAAATGATTCAGGAAGAGATAATCAAGAGACAAGCTCTTGATGCAAAAGCAATTTATTCTTTATATTGTGCTTTATCTCTTACTGAATATAACAGAATATCTTCTTGTGTTACAGCTAAAGAAGTCAGGATAGATTACATATTACCTATGAAGGAACCGATCGAGTGAAAGAGACTAGAATCAACATTCTTCTCGGTCAATACGAAGCCTTCAAAATGAAATCGGGAGAATCTATAACTGATATGTTTAGTCATTTTACAGAAATTGTGAATGGTCTTGAAAATCAAGGTCAACCAATTTCTGATCCCATGAAGGTAAACAAGCTACTACGTGGACTCTCCAAGGAGTGAAATCACATAAAGACCTCAATCGAGAGAGACCCAAAGAATCATGCCACTATTTGTTGATGAGTTGGTTGGAACTCTTCAGTCTTATGAAGTGGAACGAATCAATAAAGACGAAGATTCTAAAGGTAAGAAATCCATTGCATTAAAATCCAATGATGATTCTGATGTTACTGCATTCTCGAAGACGATATGGACGATGAGGAGCTTGCTCTCATGATAAAAAGATTTAGAAAGCTCAACAGAAAAGGAAGAAGATTCAATCCAAAGAAATAGAGTTTTCAAAAGCAAATGACTAAGTCTTTGAGGATGATGAATCAAACAAAGATGTAGTCCGCTTTGAATGTAAGAAAAAGGGACATATCGTACCCAATTGTCCTCTTCTAAGGAAGAAGAAAGGAAAAACTGAAAAGTATCGAAAGGATCTTAAAGCGAAACCCGGAGTGATACAAAGTGTGAAGAAAGTGATGATGATTATGCCAATGTATGTCTAATGGCACAATTGGATTTAGATTCGAACTCCGAGATAGATTCGAAAGCGAATTTGAGGTAAGTAACTTCAAAATCCCAATTAAAGTTTCAAAATACATTGATGAATTGTGTTTTAGTCTTAAGACTTCTCTTAAAAGAATTTCCGAACTCAAAAAGGAAAATTCTGCTCTAAAACAACAAGAAAATATTTTGAAAGAAAAAGTGAAATGTTTAGACAAGAATGTTTATTCTCTTAAAGAAAGTGAAGATAATCTTTTAAAAGAAAATGCATTCTTGAAAAATGATATCTCAAATATTTCCAAAAGATTTTCTATAGGATCTGAGAAACTGGAAAAAATACTTTCTGTTCAAAGACCTTATTTCAATAAATCTGGTTTGGGAATGACTCACAAACCATTCCTTTAATTGATTTTCCTAAAGTGAAGGAAATAATCAAACAAAGACCCACAAGAGATGCTTACAAAAATCATCTTAAAATGACCTTTGTAAAACCAGAGGTCGCAATGCTCTCGGATGTTCAAAGTACAATAATGCATCACTTTGAAAAAGAATGTCCTATGGTTTGGAAACCCGTTAAAAAGTATAGGCAAAAACCACATATCATACTAACACCAATGGACCCAAGAAAATATGGATACCAAAGAAAGTTTGAGTTTCTTCTTTAAATGCAGGTCACTATCAAGAAAAAGGTAAAATAGTATATGGATAGTGGATGCTCAAGACACATGACATGAGACTCAAATTGCTTCATAAAGCTTGTTCGAGTAAATGGTGGAAAAGTCTCATTTGGATGAAACATCAAAGGAAAAATTATGGGATTTGGAACTGTAAAGATTGGAAATCTCACAATAAGCAATGTTTCTTTAGTAGAAGGATTCAACTATAATCTGCTAAGTATCGAGTCAACCGTGTGATACCGGTTTCAAAATCAACTTTCAAGAGGGAATATGTTCAGGAATTAGTAAAGATTCTACTCGAGTCATTCATGGGTCAAAGACATGGAAATATCTACCTCTTAGATGTGAAACCGGAGGAATCGCAATGTCTGATTTCAATTCAAGATGAAGCAAACTTATGGCACAGAAAGCTTGGGCACATCAATATGAAGCAGATAGCCAAAATTTCAGCAAAGAAGCTTGTTCGTGGTCTACCCAATTTATCATACCAAAAGTCTGATCTATGTACACCATGCATATTGGGAAAACAAGTAAGAAATTCCTTTAAACCAATAAATCAAGTTTCCACTAACCGTGTACTTGCAACTTCGCATATGGATCTCTTTGGACCAACCAGAACACGAGCATTGGAGGTAAGAAATATTGCCTAGTAATTGTGGATGACTACTCACAATTTACTTGGGTATATTTCCTGACAAGTAAGTCTGAAACCTTCTCTTATTTTGAAAAATTTGCTAAAAAGGTTCAAAATGAGAAAGGGTATGTTATTTCAAGTATAAGAACAGGCCATGGAGGTGAATTTGAAAATCAAGATTTTACAAAATTTTGTGATGAATCTGGTTTTCAGCATGTGTTCTTCTCTCCATATACTCTAGAGCAAAATGGAGTTGTGGAAAGAAAGAATAGATCGTTTCAAGAAATGGCTAGAACTCTCTTAATTGAAAGCAATATCTCTTCACGTTTTTAGGCTGAAGCAGTTTTTACAGCATGTTATATTATTAATAGAGTTTTTCTAAGGCCTATTCTAGAAAAAACCCCTTATGAGTTATTCAAAGGAAAGAAGCCTATTGTTTCATACTTTCATGTGTTTGGATGCAAATGTTTTATATTGAAAAATGCAAATGATCGAGTTGGTAAGTTTGAAGAAAAGTCGATGAAGGCATCTTCCTTGGATATTCAACCTCAAGCAAAGCGTATAGAGTCTACAACAAGAAGACTCAATCTGGGAAGATTCAATGAATGTTAAATTCCAAGATTCTATGCAAAATGAATATATTCAGACTCATCTTGAAGAATTTGAACCTGCTCCAGACTCTACAAAGTCTAAATCTCAAGAAGCAGCTCATACTCTGAAAGACCAGAACAAATGGTTATTGAAGATTCAAATGAAGGAAGTGATCATCAACGACAAATCAACCAAGAATCGGAAGCATAAGTCCAATCATCCCAAAGATCTTATTATTTGCGACATTAATGAAGGAATTCGCACAAGATCCAAAAGGCGCGAAGAGTCTAGTGCTGTGGCTCTTATTTCTGAAATAGAACCCAAAAGCATAGAAGAAGCTTTATCTTATAAAAGCTGAATTGAAGCTATGCAAGAAGAACTCAAACAATTCAGAGTTAATGATGTCCGGGAGTTGACTCCTAAACCAAAAGATAAATCTATTGTTGGAGCTAAATGGGTTTTCAGAACAAGATGGACGAAAAGGAAAAGTCATAAGAAACAAAGCAAGACTCGTGGCCAAGGGATATACGTAAGAAGAAGGGATAGACTATGATGAGACTTACGCACTAGTAGCAAGGTTAGAAGCAATTCGATTATTACTTGCTTTTGCTTGTTATAAGAATTTTAGGTTATTCCAAATGGACGTCAAAAGTGCTTTCCTAAATGGATTTATCCATGAGGAAGTCTATGTGGAACAACCACCTGGGTTTGAAGACCCAAGGAAACCGACTCGGATTCGGACTCGAAAAGGCCTTGTATGGTTTAAAGCAAGCACCTCGAGCTTGGTACAACAGCTGAGTAAGTTTTTAATTCAAAACGGCTTTATAAAAGGTAAAGTAGACACTACTCGTTTATCAATAGAGAAAGCAAAAGTTTTGTGCTAGTTCCAATTTATGTCGATGATATTATTTTTGGATCCCCTAATGAAAATCTGTGCAAGAAATTCTCTAAAACTATGCAGGATGAATTTGAAATAAGCATGATGGGTGAGTTAACCTTCTTTCTCGGGCTTCAAGTAAAACAACTAAAGGAATGAACTTTTATTCATCAAGAAAAATATGCTAATGATTTTGTCAAAAAGTTTGGACTGGACAATTGCAAAAGGCTGATATACCAATGTCAAGTTCCTCGAAGATAGACAAAGATGAAGGAGGAAAGAAAGTCGACCGAAGCTATACAGGAGTATCATTGGCTCACTTTTTTATCTTACTGCTTCTAGACCTAACATTTTGTTTAGTATTTGCATTTGTGCTAGATTTCAAGCAGATCCTAAAGAATCTCATTTAAGTGCTTTGCAAAGCGTATTATCAAATACATTGCTTCAACTTCAAGCATCGGCCTTTGGTATCATAAAAGGGAGACTTTACTCTTCTTAGATACTTAGACGCAGACCTAGCCGGATGTAGAGTTGATAGAAAGAGCACCTCGGGTACCCCCAACTACTTGGAGGCAGGATAGTGTCTTGGTTTTCAAGGAAGCAAAGTACAGTAGCTCTTTCTACAACAGAAGCAGAGTATGTAGCTCTTGGAAGTTGTTCACAAATTCTGTGGATAAAACAACAGCTAAGAGATTTTGGAATTGAAGACTCATGCACGGAGATTAAATGTGACAACACCAACTCAATCAATCTTACCAAAAATTCAATTCTTCACTCAAGAGCAAAGGATATAGAGATTCGACATCACTTCATTAGAGATCATGTTCAAAATGGAGAAATTTCGATTCAGTTTGTTGACTCAAAGAACCTACTGGCGGATATATTTACAAAGTCTTTGGAGAAAAATCAATTTGAAATCATCCGTTCCAGACTCAACATTTTGAAGTTTGAAGAAGTTAAAGTCTAGAAACTCTCAGACTCAGACAAACAAGACTTTGACTGTAAGTATACAAGACCTTGACTGTAAGTTATTCTCTCTCTCGAATCTTATCTTGAAAAGGTACAATCATCAACCGTGTTTGATTATTGCTATCTTTAATTGACATGATTATTGCAACGTTTCCTTTTCGAAAAATGAGTTATTTTGGAATAACCATTTTCCCAAAAAAGGCAGTTATTTTTTGAAAATGCATATTTTCACTTTCCATTACGACGTTTAGTATTACCTCCTTTCAACTGAGCTATATACGGTCGGTTTCTCTTCGCTTAACTCCAAAACCCTAAAAAGCACCGATCTTCCATTACTATTTTCTTCTCTTGTTTAATCTTCGAAAAGTTGTCATCTTTCTTGGGAAAGTCAAGTAAGGAATCTTTCAAAGATTGAGAAAGATGTCGTCTTCAAGAAAGTCTTCGAGGATCGCAAGTGGGACCACGGCGAATGAGTGAGGGGCCTACTCACTTTGATCTCACCGAGGAAGAAGAGTCTCCAAATCAGCAGCAAAGCCCACAATATTCTCGTAGCGTCATTCTCCACCAACTAGTCCACGGGGTGTTGGTCATCAACAAGAAGAAATCGTTGAAGACGCGAACCTGTAAGAATTCAAAAGCCCTATTTTATTTATAAGCTTTATCGTGCTTTAAAGAGGATTGGTATTCCATTGAACTACATCGATGAGTTTCTTAAGGACAAAGGACATGGGAATGAGTACATCTTTTTGCGTAAAATGGAGTGTTTGGGAATTGCTCCTAAGGGGTTCGCAGAAGAAACCCTTGCAAATATCCCAAGTGATCCACGTGTTGGGGGATTTAATCCGATAGATGGGAATGATGATGACAAATTATATAGCCAATTTCAACCGAGAATGGGTGTTACAAATAAAATTCGAGGAAAAATGGGAGAGTTGTTTAGATCGAAGGAACAGAAGGGTCTATACTCCAAATTGTTAAAGCGTGGGGTAATAAACCCTAGAAGTGTGGATTTTGATTTCCTTGATGCTATAAATGTCAATTTGAGAGAAAAATTCAGTTTTCTTCAACTTGAGCAGTTTCGTTCTGACACCACAGAAGCCCATGCTGAATTAACTGCATATTTCTATTCGAATCTTAGTTTCCTAAATGCGAATAGATTCTCTTTTAGTGTCCGAGATCAGGACTTTGTGGTGGATATGGATATGTTGGCGGATGTGATTGGGGTTGAGAGAGGAAGATATCAACCGATCAATGTTTCTATTGCTCGTGCTACATAGGAACTTGTTAAGGATAGAAGAACAGAGGAAAAGATTTCCTACTTGAGGATGAGTGCGTTTAACATTTTGCTTCACAAGATTGTGATCAATTGCCTCAGACCGAAATCAACTTCCAAGACTGATGTTTCAAGTTCAGAGGCAAAGCTGATGTATGCCATCATCACTGGGAAAAAATTTTCTCTTCCTCATACTGTTATGTTCCACATGTATAGAGCAGTGGTGAAAGACAGAGGTCAACTTCCTTATCCAGGTCTTGTGACGAAGTTATTCAGATATCTGAATATTCAGCCTCCACAAATTCTTTGTACTCGATCGTGTGATCATATGGTGGTAGAACTGAAGATGGTGACTAAAATGTGTTTGAAGGAACTAAGCAAGGCGTTGGAGAAATTCAAAGAGAAGACTCTTGTCAAAACTCATCAAATCTCTTCTGCAGCAAAAAGAAAAGGGAAGGAGCCCATGGTTGCTCCATCCAAGAAAAGAAGAGCTCTCATCGTTGAAGATGAAGATGATGAGGAAGACATCACCATTTCTGCAATGGCGTTGAAGAACCTGAGCCATTCTGCTCTAGAGAAAGACTCAGAACAGAGGACTCGAGAAAGAGAAGAGAAAGAAACAGAGGAGAGAGAAGCTGAAGAAAGAGATGCTGAGAAGGAAAGAGTTGAAAAAGAAGAAGAAGAGAAAAGAGATCAAGATGAAGGAGAACATGAGGAACACTCTTCTCCACCTGAAGGCATGGAAACAGGGGGAGACCAAGAGAAAAGAGGAATGTCCTCATATCCTGCTACCAGAGAGGGAATCGGTTGCTCTCCAAAGCAGATCTAGAGAACATTTATGCCTCTCAATTTCCTAAGGAAGGACATGATGTTTCATCGCCAAATCTGCGTGATTATGCTGATTTGCCATCGTCTGCCTTTACTCCATCAGATCGTGCTGAAGCTAGTACGTAGACCGATAATTCAGCAGATTTTTGCAGAATTCTGGATGTTCTCTTGGAAATGCGAGGTCAGATATATGCTCTGGGATGCGAAATTCAAAATTTGCAGAATGCAGGTCAAGCTTCTTCGGGTTCCTTGAATGATCGAGATCTAAGCCCTTTCTCTTCGATTCAGGCTAATGCTAAGGGTAAGGATGTTGCACAACTGAAGGAAGACTTGAAAAGGCTGGAAGGCATCGTTCAGTCAATGGGAGATTTCCAGCTTGTTCGTGTTCCCAAGCAATCTTGATTATATTCTCTTCCCATCTAAACCTTTTTTATGCTAACAAAAAGGGGGAGAGATGCGAGATTTGAAAACTTTGAACTTAAATTTGTTGAACTTTTGGATTTTTTTGATGTTTGAAGATTGTTTTGATGTTTGACTTGACTTGACTTGTGTGTTTGGATGTGGACTGAATTTGGGATTTGGATTTGACTGCTTATATTATTAAGTATTATATTGATATCTTATGAATGGCTTTACTCACATGAAAGTCTAACCTATTTTCCTGTGGTTGCAGATTCTAGTGTTATTAATAAGTCATTTATCTCTATAAGATATCCATATTTGTTTGAATAATGTTTTGCGGGTCAAAATTATTCAAATCTGCAGGAAAGTTTTGTCACCATAAAAAATGGGGAGATTATTGGAGAAATCTTCCTAGAGTGTTTTGAAGCTAACAAAACGTTTCCCTCAGTCTAGTCTGAAGATTTGCAGACTCTGCTATTTAAAGTCTGAAGACCTCTGGATAGCTAGACTCAAGACTCAAAGTCTATCTGCATTGACAGTTTCTAGACCGTCGAAGAAGGCTTATCCAGAACTGGATGTTTCATTAAGGATTTGATCTTATCGACTGGAAAAGATCTCTTGGCTGGATATGACATAACGGAATCCTTTATTTGATCATGACTTGTTTCGGAGATTAAGGATCCGATGATTGGCGAAAATACTTGGAAGGTTCTACTTATGGAAACCGAGATCCTGATTGTATGGGCGAACATGATTGATGGGTTATCGACATGTTCCTTTAATAGCTCGAATGATCTTCCTAATTGATTCCGTCCAACGGGTAGATTGGAGGAATTCCTTTGGTAAGTGCCAACGGATATGATGGCATAAAGGAGTATATAAGGAAGATGTTTCAGTTGTTCGAGTGTGTGTGTGATAGAAGAATTCCAAAGTCTGAAGCTCCTTGTTCTAAGTCAATTCATTTGTTGAGCGAAATCTTGTACACAAAAGAAAGTCCATATTCGTGAGAATCCTTGAGGAAGTGTGGTAGAGTATCTACATTGTGGAATCAAGGGAGAACTTTGCTGTAACATCTCTTTTGTTCATAGTGAAATTTAGCCGGTGGGGGGCGTCGGTGCGGAAGAGTGGACGTAGGCTTGGAATAAGCCGAACCACTATAAATCTTATGTTCAATTTTCTCTTCCCTACTCTTTACTTTACTTTGATCGTAATTCATTTTGTTAATCAAAAGAGAACTTCATTTCAATCATCTGCCTAGTATCGCTTTTGTATTTAGAGAAATTGTTTTTACACCTATTCACCCCCTCTAGATGCTTATACTAGCTATCTCAAATACGACATCGTTATAATTGAATTGTGAATGGATATAGGTCAATTTGACGAATCACATAATTGAATTGCGGGTGATTCCGCGTGATTGCAAAATTCGTGTTGAACGGCACTAACCCGATTTTCTATCGAAAGTATACTCGGGACACGTAATTGAAACCTTGCAATTTTTAAGATAACCAAGAGTCATCTACGAGTTGGAGATGCACAAATGTAGATCGAAAATTATCGACTACGGTTGAACGCGCTAAAATCCCTAAAAGCTAACCGATAGGTTTCAGTCATACTAAAATTGCATTTGGTCGATTTTAACCATGGAATTGAATTCGGTTTTGAGAATCGGACGTTCGAGTATGTCACAATTCATTTTCAGGACGTTGTCTTATCTTTCGGAAGAATTTCAACAAGTACGGAATATTTGCGGAAAAATTGGTTTTGAACAAAAGGAAAAATAAGAGGAAATTCGGATGGGAGAGGAATTTAGCTATTTGCTGCCCAAAAATCCTCAATTTGGGAAATTAGGCTCAAGAAAGTAATTGGGGAACAAAGAGGATGAAACATGAAGACTTTGGGGGCACTCTCATAAGTGTTTAAATATTTCATCAGGCTTTTCATTGGCTAACAACTTGACTTCTTGACCTTCTTGTTCCTCCCTCTCTTTCTCTCTCTCCCTCTCTCTTCTCTTGTGTGAACCCCTCCCCACACCCCCCACCCCCCTTCAACAGCCAACTCTTTCATTCTACCCCTTTCCTTTCAATTCTTCTTCTCCACCGTTCAAACACCACAGCTGCTCCACTTCTCCCTCACGCCAGCAGTTCCACTTCCCTTCTTGTTGCCACCACAACACCACCGCCACATCACTCATTCATCTTGCTGCCGCATACACCACAACACCATCTTCTTCAATCCACGTACAGTAGCAACCTCACGTCCACACGTTCGTAGCTCCAGCAACTTCAGCTCTCCGTTCCTTTCATTTTTGCTGCTGCAACTTCAGCACCGGCCAACATCCCCGTGTCCAGCACCACCACAGCCGAGTCTCCGCGACCAGCCGCCCAACTCCTCCTCAGCCAACAACCATGATTGACCAGCCCTCCACAGAATCGTGCCCCTTAGCCGTGAGCTTGTTTATCCGTTTCCTTCTCTAATCGAGCTCCGTTGGAGAAACAGTAGTCTTGGGTTTTCACCGCCATCGCGTTGCCGTCGCCATGAGCCCGCCACCGTCGAATTCGGGTGACTTAACTCCCTAATCCTTGATTAGGTTGTTAACTGCGCTTAATGGGTTAGATTAGTATTAATTATCTTGATTATATTAGTGTTAATTAGCCTGGTTAGATTAGAGCTGAGAATGATTAGTGTTAATTAAGTTGGATTAGCCTAACTTCAGATCTATTTACTGGACCTTTGCTGCTTACTATTTTTGTGGCTTAAAATGTGTTACGGTTTTAAGGTTACTTCCTTCTTAAAAATTTTTTTAGACATCTTCAACTATGGCATATATTTTACTTAAGATTTTATGGATTTAAAGAATGATATTTTAGCTTCGTTACAATCAAAATAGAATCGTGGTTTGTGCTGGAACCAGTGACCTTTTGGTGTTTAAGGGATTTTTATCAACTCTTAGGATTCGATTTTCGAAAGAGTTTCTTCACAAATTTTTTTCCTCACATCTTCTAGTTTAACATAGTCAAATTCCAGATCAAATGAACAAGTTTTGGATCTCAAACCAAGTTGATTTTGGAAAACAGAATTTCTGGACATGAACACAGTTTTTATAACAGTTTGAGCGATTTACTTCTCTTAATCTAAATAGATCTGGGTCAAGGTGTCTTCAGAAAAAGTGTTCATTTAAGTGTTTTTTATAATATATTAAAATTTGAGAATTTTCTGAACTTTTTTGGTTAGGTTTCTAGAATTAATTTTGTAGATGCGTGAGTGGACTGGTTATGGCCGATTGTGGTTTTGTGATTATTCTTGGTGTTTTGCTTGCTGGAAATTATATAATTTGTGATGTGGTTGACTTCTGGGCATTGCCAAGAACTTGTGTGTGATACCATGAGGTTGATTGCTCTATGTTGGTTGTTTATTATTATTGCAAAAGGCGACCTTATGGACTATTAAATAGAAAGTAAATGAAGTGTTGGGTCCAAACACCAAAACTTACTTGTTCGATAAAACAATGAGATTTTAAACTAGGTGCGTGCAAATTTTGACGGATTAATTTTGAGTACGTGAGCACCTACGAATTTATTTCTAAAAGTTTTGAACAAAAAAAAGGGGTTACTAAAGTTTAGTTCCAAAAGGAGTGGTTGGAAAAGAAAATAGAAAATAAATGAGCTGTCGGGTTTGGACGCCAGATTTTATGTGCTCAATAAAACGATGAGGTTTTATACTAGATGCCTGCAAAGTTTAGCGGGTAAATTTAAATACGTGACCCCATACGAATTTATTTTGGATTCTTACCCTTTACCAAAAACAAAAAAAAATATATATTCTGGAAGGTCTTGAACAAAAAAAAAAAGGTATTGCAAGGTTTATTGTTTTAAAAGGAATTTTTGGTATTCTTGGCTAATGAGGAAGATAGCAATAGACTTTGAGTGATGGTGTGCTCATGTGATCACCTAAATACCCTGATGCATATGAATATGCGGGGTAATGAACCCATCCTGATGCATATGAATATGTAAGATGATGCCTGATTAAGTTCGGATGCCCTACATCAACGGATGCCGGTCACGGTGGAGGTCGGGCCGATGCTCCTTTATGGAACGCTGTCCTGATGCGTATAAATACATGGGATGATGCCGTGCCCGACGGAGTGGGACGATGCCCGGTTACGTCGGATGACTGCCGACTGTTGAGTTGGCCGTGGTCGATGGGTCATAATAATTGGAACACACCTAAATGGTTGTGATAATAGTGCCTCATTATGGGGCAATTTTGTGTGGCATAGTATGGAATGTGTCATAATGGTTTTACCTTATAATTGGAACCCAAGTGAATGTTTGAAGAGTGAAACACGTGTTCCGGTTATTAAACTATGCTTGTTGCATTGACATTAGCATATGTGATGAGCTAACGTATAGGTACGCGCCAAGGCGAGGTGAGTTCTATATGGTGCATGTTTAGGACCACCTTCGAGGCGAATTTGCATCCTAATCGGGGTTTAGGATTTTGACTCGTTGAGATTTTATCTCACTCCATCGTGGGCTAACCTTTTTCAGGGCCGTAGCGTGGAGATCTGCTGAGTGCAGATGTGGTGAGCGCGAGATGCAACACCTTTTGGCTAGCCCTGCCGTTAGCGAAGTTTAGGGTGACCCTGATCCCTGAAGGTTTTTGAGAGGGTTGATTGGAAGATGCCAATGTAAGGACTTGTAAATCATTAAAATTCCTAGGGACAATAGTAGTTAAATAAATAAGTTGTTTTCGGCAACTTTTGTTGTGTGTTTTCACTATCCCCATGTGTTTGTTTGTTGACCGGGGTTTATTTAATTCACTTCCGTATGCGCTTAATTGAAAGAAAGAAAAAAAAAAAAAAAAAAGGGTCAGCGACGCGTCCTAAGACGTCGCATTTTTAATCAACCGCCAAGGGATTGGCATGTGCCCGGGTTTGGGACGTGACATTGATAGTTATGGAGGGTAAACACATCACACATATATAAACTTAAAATTTTTGATGTCACAAAAAAGAAGTTTAGGATAAATTATCACAGTGAGCATAATTTGAGTTTATCGATAACTTCTGTTCTTTCTTTTCCTGATTTAAACGATCGTTTTTTTTTTTTTTTTGGGGGGGGGCTGATCATCAAAAGAAAAAAAAAACTCAATTTCCTTAAACGATACAAACTTTCAATCAAATTCTCACCTAAGCTTCTTTTTATCTTGTAAAAAATCGCTAACTTTGGATTGATCTTGAATCCGGCCCTAACTTTTTTAATTTTTTGTCAATGCTACAAAAGAATTTCGACCAACGTGGTTTCCCAAAGCTCTCTCTAAAGCGCACCCAACATCCTGTCACATTGTTTAGCCAAAAAAAAAAAAATCCTGTCCCATTGTCTCAATTTCTTATTAGAAGTATTACTCCAAAAAATAATAATAATAAGATTCACAAAAAGGATAAGTTATAATTGAAACGATGAGAATCGCATGATTTTCTCTAATAAATATATCATGATTTACATTTATTAGCGCAATAGTATTCTGGTCTTTTTTCCTTACCAAATTTGTGCAATCAACTACTCAATGATTCTGACCAAAAAAAAAAATATTCCTCAATGATGATGCAAAAATTTCCTTTATTAAAAAAAAGAAAATACAATATCCAAGTCTCTGTAAATATAGCATACGGTCATGTTCACATTTGAACACTACACTCGGCATCCTTTCGCGCGCCACCTACTATATTCTGCATCTGTAACTGCAAAAGGGCACAAAACCAGGTTGGATTCACCAACGAGATTCGATGAGAGCCTCCTAGAGCCGGAAAGAAGACAAGAGGTTTTCAAGGTCCGAGCCGTCTTTTCCTTAACCGCTCGGCGATGATGAACGCGAGCTCCCGCAATTGGGAAGCATTCAGCCTCGGGTCGCAGTGGATGTGGTAACGCGTGCTGAGGTCGTTGTAGGTTATAGTGCGGGAGCCTCCCACGCACTCCGTGACGTTTTGCCTCGTCATCTCCATATGAACTCCACCCGGGTAACTTCCTTCTTGATCATGCACTTCGAAAAATGCTCTTACCTCGGCCTACAAAGATAGCGGTATCATTGGCAACTTTTCATAGACCATATAACTCCACAGGAAAAGTCAATAATCTAGAACAACAACGAATGTGATGAGCTTTAATCAGCCATTCTAATGACATTTGCAAACACCCTTACCCTAATTGCATCGAAAGACCGAGTCTTGAGTCCGCAAGGAACTTTGACGGTGTTTCCATCCATGGGATCACTGACCCAAGTGACAATTTGACCAGCCCTGCGAACTGCTCTTGTCAGATGAGGAAGCTCGACTCTCATGTTCCCTACTCCCATTCTCACAATCACCGTTATCCTTCCGGGATTATTCCTAGGGTTCAGAATATCAATGAGCCTAACAAGCTCGTTTGGATCCATCTTGTCGCTCGCCTGCATCATAATTCAGAAATGCTTTGTTACAAGTATATAATACATATAGAGCACATTATGTCGTGAGCAACCAAACCACTGACTTGCAAAATAAGAAAGATCCACAGGCATTTACCCACGTCTTGAACAGAAAATCTTGACGGGGATTTCTCTTCGCCATTAACAGATTCCAAGATTAAACTTGTCTACGAAGGATGTGTCTGTGTTAATTTTAAGCTCCAACGACACCAGTTCTTAAAAGTCATGAATATATGGGACATTAAATAGTAAATCTAAATCTGTTAAAAAGAAAAGCTAGAAGTAAAAGCATAAGTAATGTTAAAAGCATAAATCATCCCAAACACACAATAGAGACACCTTCATACCTTAATACGAAGGGGATTATAGACACCTCGCACGAACTCAACATGAGCACCATCGAGTTGACGGGTACGTTCCCCAACCCAAAGCATGTAGGTAGAGCAGTCATAGTAAAGTCCAGAAGTTGAGTCCTCCCTGGTTAGAGCTTGCTCATAGGGCAAAAGCAAGCACTCATGGGAAGTCCAGAATTCAGCTGTAGTCATGATTGGGTAATCAACTGTGAGACCAGCAGTGACCATGAGACCTAGGGCTTCGTCCACCCTAGGAGCCAGTTCACGATATATGGAAAAATGCAAACCAACAAACTCAGATGTCAGCATTTACTGACCCACTAAATTCTACTCTCATGTGAATCTATTCTCAGTTCAGAGTTTAACTAGGAATGTTCAAATTTTAAAAAGAGAAAAGATTTTCATGTTATCTTTGTTTTGGCTTTGAATAAAAGCATAAAAAAGACCAAAAAACTAAGGTTCCTGTCGCACACCGCTCAATATTAAAGGGCAGAAATCAAAACTTTATAGAGCCAAGAATTTATCCCCAACTTCCATAGATTGAGAGGCTGAGATCAATCGACCTCTCTTGAGATCTCAGTTCTGTTAGCCAAGACTCTGCTTTTTATAGGCATTTTAGATCAGGTATGCACACTTAAACTTTCAATTCCACACATGTCCAAGCAACCCCCATGAAGGTTCGATGACAAAGCAGGCTTCCTTATACATTTTTATTTTATCCGAGTCGAATTTTGGAAGTTCAAATCTTATCTGAAGTAAAAGAATCGGGACAATTATATTTGCACAGCTGTACTGTCAAAGATTTAATAGCAAAAGCAATCAGCTACTAACAGCAAGTGGAAATAAAAGATGAATATGTGACAGCATTTCACCACAGTAGTGAACTTAACCAAACATTAAATTTTTCCAACACCAGCATTTTAGAGGACACTGACATTATTAGGATTTCAGAAAATAATCTTGGTAACATCACCCAAACTGTTGTCCTTCTTTTTATTCTAACATAGCATCGTCAGAAAAGAGAGGGAACCACTTTCAATTTAAGAAGCCTAAAGCTATAGCATCAATTTATCTGAATCACGCCTAAATAAAACCATCAAAGTTCCCCTATGCTTTGCCAAAAGAGAGCCATTAATTCTTACTTTGAAATGGCAGGGCCCTATCTTTTGAGGAACCACAGAGGTAGAATAGTAAAAGAAAGCGACTATTTATTGCAAATTGAAGCATAAAAGCCTACAAGTGAAAATGGATATTTGGACTTGAAACTTAGGGAAGTGCAAGAAATACCTGTCACCTTGCCCACTATGCTATGTGAAATCTAAATTCCAGTGTGTGATTCGCTGCATGGCCGCATATCCTCCGGTTGCAAAAGCCCTAAGAAGGTTCAAAGTAGCCAGAGACTGAGTGTAGGCCCGAATCATTCTCTGGGGATCTGGGATTCTAGATGCTTCAACAAATACATCACCATTTATGTTGTCTCCTCCGTAACTAGGCAGCTTCACTCCATCTTTCTCTTCAAATGGTTCAGTTCTGCGTTTGGAAATTGTCCAGCCATTCTCCCTACCTAAAAAACAATAACAATGATTTCTGGTCCTCCTAAAAGGCAGTCATGAGAAAAGAAAATCCAGCTAATGATCATCCAATGCAACATTGAAAGGGGAACGGGGAAAGAAAGAGAGGCAAATTTATACCATTAGATTAGGCCTGGTGGATCACAATTTGATTTTAGCTCTTTAATGCAGTGTGAATTGGATTCCAAATAGAAAGCACAAAAGGAAAAATAGAAAGTCAATTTACTACTTCCAAAATTTGTTCCTATATTCTCTATTTTGCTTTTCCTTCAAGGTATCGGACATGACATAACTAGTTTATTATCCGTTTTAAAACAAGTTATCTAATTCAAGATTAGGATATTCATTTAGAATGACCATGTAAAAAGTCAATTACCACTTCCAGAATTTGTTCCTATACTCACTATTTTGCTTTTGCTTAAAAGTATCGTACACGACATGATCGATTTAGCATCCACTTTGAAACAAGTAATCTAATTCAAGATTAGGATATTCCTTTAGAATAACCATGTACCTAATTTAGAGATTCACCCACATAAAGTCCCAATCCCTTTATCAACTCAAACTATTTTTTTGAGATTATACCATGGAGACTACGCAAGTACATAGCCAAAAAAACAAAAAAAAAAAAAAAAAAAAAAAAAAAAAAAAAAAAAGAAGAGAGAGGGAGAGAATGGACATCGGCATCAACTTTTCTATTGAAAAATAAAGTATGCTTTTGTTTTCGTAAAGTATTGCCAAAGGCAAAAGGCAAGTTCATCATTACACCTCACCAGTTCTCAACTCACTAGACATCACATGGGCTATTCTATAACCAAGAATCTGTTCGTCTGTCACACATGGCTATGTTGTTATATATCTTAATTTTCTGGCTAGAGTTGCCTAATATAGAAAGAAAAAAAGACACTAAAAACTATTCGGTACAATTCTTTTACAGCAGTTTCATCTGTGAAAATAAATTATGTATATCTCAACAAGGCGCTTGACAAACCACTCAAAATTGCAATACCTTGAACAATCATTAACAACAGTTTCAATAATAGAAAACTACTCTGACCTATTTCAATGTGGCGCACGTTCCCAACACGTATCACTGGGTAGTTTATTAGTTATGAAACTTCACCGCACCATTTTTGTGCGCATAGTCATGGCACAATGATAACCTAGCCGGATGAACTTGGATACTGGTCTGTGTAAAAAAGTGATATGCACAGAGTGATATGATCAGTTGTTTATTAGGTGTTATTCAATATGACCGATTTTCTTTAAACACCCAATTACACGTCATGTTACTCAATTAAGTTATTTTGTTTTCACACTCCTTTAACTATTTCGTTGAGTTCAGTCACTTCTTTTTTGCTATATACATGATTAATATAATAAGATGTTAATTAATTTTGCTTGCGCATGATTATCCAATCATTTTTATTAGGCAAATTTCTCAGGGAGCGCACAAAACCATCTGATCATGTTTTAAATTACTAATTATAATTGAGAGTTGTGTTCCGATGAATATGCATCTCAACAGGTGAATATGCATATTCTTCTAAAATCGATTTTCGACTTGGGAAACAATACTCCTAATTAACTCAAAGTTTGTGCAAACACACCTCAAGAAGATTAGAATATTCTCATCGGTTTACCCTTTTGTCTCCCTAGCAAGAAGGATATAGGTCATTGGTGGATGAGGCCAAAGTGGAAGGACATGAAAATTATCTCTCTACGTAAATAAATATTCAACTGACTAAAATACAATTATTGACATATAAATTTTGACTATTCATTTCGATTTTAAATTGCATAAGAAATTAGGGATTGATTTTTAACCCCTAACATAAATAATTTTCATTAAATTTCATAACATTAGGAGTATTTGCATTACCAATATTAATTTTTTTATTATATTTATTTTATATCATTTTTAAATTATTTAAAAGGGGGAACAAACGAGGCCGGGCCGGCCCATCCCCTCTTCTTTCCAGCCCGGCCCGCCGCTCATCTCTTCTCTTCTTCTCCTCTTCCCCTCCTCTTGCTCGAGGGGCCTCCCGACAAAAGGGCAAGGACAGAGGACGGCACTATGCAGGGACCACATGGCAGGCTGGCAGCACATGGCAGCACATGGCAGCTGGCATCGTCCTCGGGGCAAAGAATGAGAGAAAAAGGGAAGAGGCTAGTCTTCGGCAAGAAAACCGGGAAAAAACCAGAGGAAGAGGGAGCTCAAGAGAAGGAAAAAAAGAAAAGAAAGCGTCTGGCAAAGGAGAAGGTGAGCGAGAGCTGAAAAAGGCGTCGTTCGGGAGAGAGAGAGAGAGAGAGAGAGAGAGAGAGCTCGAAAAGGGGTTCATCGGAGAGGGGAATCCGAGAGAGGAAAACCAGAGAGAGTTCGAAGGAGAGAGAGAGCCAGAGGGAGCGAGCAAGAGGGATAGCTGATCGAGAGAGAAGCAGGAGAAGAGGATCTTCTTCGACGAGGGTGAAAGAGAGAGACCGAGAGGGGCAGAGAGAGGGCGAACGGAGAACGAGAGAGGGAGCCTTGGCCAGGCGCGGACCCGTCTGACGACCTTCCCCGGCGACGTCCTCAAGCCGAACAGGTAGGCTCTGCTCTGCAATTGCCCTGTTTTGGGCGCGACTGGCCGGGAACCCCTCGTTCCCGTAGCGTATCCCGACCGTTTGTAAAAATGCCTGAATGAGATCTGAACTCTGTTGGTTTTACTAAGTCATTATTTATGATTTCGAGCATGTCTGGGTGATCCCTTTGAAAGCTGGATCCGGTACTTTTGTTGTTTTGTCGCCATGGCTCGATATGCCTTTTCTTTTCCAAGTCTTGTTCAATGTTTCTGTGGTATTGTGCTGGTAAACGGGGATCGTCTGGGAATGGCTTGCGGCCTCCAATGTCGGACTGGATGGGATTCCGGGGTGTGTCTGTGTGGTGAGTGTTGAGTTCGACCGTAGAGGCGAATCGGCGAAGGTGAGCTTCGGTGAAGGCGTTGCAGAGCAGAAGGTGGCTTCGGGTGTGAAGAAGAAAGGAAAAATAAGAATTAAAAAAAAAAAAGGAGAAAAAGAAAAAGCAAAAAAAAAAAAAATTATAAAAAAGGAAGATGGGGCTGGTTTTGTTTAAGTGCTGGGCTGACTGTTTTGTGAACTAGAGAGGGCTGGGCCAAGAATAGAAGACAGAAGGGGGCTGGAGAATGCGAGTGGGCCAGAAAGAACTTCGTGGGCTGATGGGAAGTGGACCTTAGAACGGCCCTGTTTTAATCCAACTCGGACCAATTGGGTCCGGGTCGGCATAGTTGGGTCGGGTCACTTGACTGGTCCGAGTTCCTTTTTTATTATATTAAAACTAATATTAAATTATTAAAAATCATAAAAATTCCAAAAAGTTGATTGATTATACAAATATTAAAAATATAAAAATTATCAAAATCATAAAAAATTAGAATTCATCAAAAAAACTTAAAAATGGTTTTTGAGTAATTTTCTCTTCAAAAGTGGAAGTCTTTTGATTTAAAATTGTGCTTAAAATTAAACAAACCTTTAAGGCTCTATCATAGAGTTTTGTTTATACTTAGATATGAATGTTCTTAATTGGGTACATTTCATATGTTGATTATGGTTTCTGTTTAACTTAGATAGGGATGGCATGCCCTTATTTGGTAGTGCTAGGTTTTTTCTCTCCCAATGCAATTTATTTAACGTCACCTTGGTTGTTAAATCTTATCTTAATTATCGCTTACCCGCATGATTACTTTATAAACTACATGTTAGTAGATAGGCCTAAATTAAACCAAATTGCCCAATCAAAATTATATTTAAGATAAATAAAATTAAATACCGAAAGGGCACTAATGAATAAGTTAGTGTAACAAAGTCCCTGATCCTAAATTATTTGTGCGTAGGAAGTGAGATACACTTTTATGCCTCACTCGGTTTCTAGCTGACCCCAATAGAATAATGATGACACCTTATATTTATTTGATTGCGTAGGAAGTGAGATACATCATCAATCATATGAACTCATCATTCTCTCTCCCTGTGTCTACAAACTGTCCATGTTCACTCGATTCCTTTGAGCCAAACTCATCCTAACCTCTCAACAACAATTGCACCAACTTGGTCACACCTTGTTGAGATGCATGCTGTTAAGATGCATGCGTGAATTATGTTAAAAAAAAAAAATCATATTGAAAATTTTCGATTAACTCATAATTCATCAATTTAGGTTTTTGGGTGAAGATAAATATAACTACACTTGCTTGAACATGAATAACTCCCTTTGGTATTCTATGTGTATTATGTTGATGCGTAATTTTCCTAAAAGAAGATATCGAATTTCTGCTAAGTTCTCTCAATAATCTTGTCCAAGGGCCTTCCACACCCACTCCATTGAAACTGTCAACATATCATGTAAGCGTCACGTCATAAGGAATTCACTGGCGTCCCGGTTCCAATAACATAGGCCATGACGATTAATGGGAGCTTGTGGAACGCCTATGATTAGAGCTCCATGGGCAATCGCGTGAAGCCTGCCTGGACTAGAGGCCCTTGTCACCACTTCCTATAGGAACTTCAAAGTCAACACTTAAGGCTTGATCGGCCTGCAAATATTTGTTTTTGAGAAATTATACTTTTTGATGCAAATTTTGTCGCATACTAAATGAAATGTGAGAATTTTTATCCATGTAATATCATAATTATCTATCCTAAGGACGGTCTTTTATGATGGAGATATAACACTATATAGCTAGAAACTACTTATCCATTTCAAGAATTGAATTTGCTACATTCTCCCTAAAAAATGTGCCACCTAGGCTCCAAATTTGCTAATTTCGTGCACCGCTAACTAGATAAATTACTATGAGATAATATTCTTGTATGAACTTATTTCTCATTAACAAAACAGGTTCTACTCAATCTAATTACAAGGAGAATGCCGTTCATGACTTTAATTGTTTTTAATTAGTCAATATTTTTAAACAATCATAATGCATACGCAGGCTTAAGGGGGTAAATTTACCTTTCCAACCTAACAACTTTGATTGGCAAATTTGTCATGTGAAACCAATAAACAAATATAATATTAGCCATCTTAATATACAAAGTGTCACACTCTGAATCCTATAGGGATAGGAGTAATGACATGGCCATCCTTCCACCCGAAAGACATAGTCTCAAACCACAAAAAAAAAAAACAACTCCCAAAAGTTCCAATTGAAAGTGCTCTCGCTCTAGCAGCCACTAACCAAAGGACCTGAAAACACGAAGGATGAATAAAACGAGCAACCACGGCACAAGAGTAGTGCATATAGCTTCTAAGTAGATGGAGCACTCATTACATACTTACAAAATTAAACCATAACTTATTTAACGCAAATCTAGAATATAACATGTACTAATAATGTGTATAAGTTACATATGCTTTAACATAGTTATATTTATAACATAAATACTCATTTTACAATAATATCAAAACAAATATTAATGGTTTATTAATCAATCTCATCAAAATCACACGCCAATGGTTCATTCTATTGACAAGCTCATATCACATCACACATTAATGTTCCATTCCGTTGGCCAATCTCGTGGTTAGATATCAACCATAGTCACTCATAACGCCTCATGACAAGACAACCAAGCTCCCCCGGCAAGCTCTCTCTATTATTGTTGCTAGTAGCTGGTCTACAAGGACATCTTAAACTAGTATGCATACTCACAAGCCCCTCCTCGTAGACTCACAAGAATATTAAGTATCAACACCAATCCACAACATCCTTCATAATCCATAAAGCCAAATCCGAAATCATTTCATATATGACAACACTTTTCCTAAACTTTTCTTGCTCAATTTCATAAACTAATTCACAAATCGATTGTCAACATAATACACACACGTAAACTTCCACAACACTTTTTGTAACGCGTTTATTAAATCATCATCAAATAATCAAAGAGCAACCAATGCCCGATCTAGATTTTAATGCAACAAATATGCTCTTTTATAACTCATAATATATCAAACATTTATAACTTTCAAGATATGAGTTTAGAAATTTATAGAAAAGACAGCACTACCAAAAACCAAACAACGTGTAACTAAACGAAATGATGATTTCGCAATCCTATCAATTAAACGAGAATTGACATTATAATCGAATAAAAACTCTACCTTAACTATTAAATGGCTAAATTATGCTTAACCGCTAATAAAATGACTTCTATGTGCTAACAAATTGCTCTCCCGAAGAGATTACTCAAACCTAAATGCAACGCAAAACTCGATCGTGAAACCCTAAAATTCTCACTCCAATCAAACCGTTACTCAAAAATAACTCTTGACAAACCCTATAGCTCCACGACGCTAGAAACAACCATTCCCATGAAATTCAAAGCTCAATAACTTAGAAATTGGACTTTGCGGGTGGAATTTCACAAAACTTCATATATACGATCTAACTCCAATAACTACTACTTTGTTGATCGAACCAACATTTTCTTTTCTCTTTTTTTTTTTCCTCTTTTAACTTTTGGACTCGAATATCCATATTTTACACCAAGTACATTGGATCCCAATATTGTGAATAGTTATCATATGGTACTATTTTCAAAATTGTAATTTTCTGAGGAAATTGTGCATAATGCAAAGTAAACTTAATAAAAAATTTATACTTACTTAGCCTCTCTATCTTGCAATTATTGAATATCAACAATATGATAATATTATGTTAACATTTTCATTTTCTTAAGAAATGATACAGAATGCAACATATAATTTTTCTTTATAATAGAAAATTATGCTTAACCCTAGGATTGGCGTAGTTGGTTGGAGTGTTGGGGGATTTACAACTGAAGAACCGGAGGTCGCTCTATTCAAATCCTACAAAATTTGTTGGGAGATTTCTAGCTCATGAAGTTTGCATAATTTTTCATGGGCTTCTAGGTAGATAGGTCTCCATTTACATGCCCTAGACTATAAGCAAATATACTTACTTTAGGATGCTACATTATATGGTAATATTTTCATATGCAGTTATTCCTCTTAAACTACGTAGGTATCATGCAAAATGTCCTTATCAACTTAATTACAAAGAGAATGTCCCTTAGTTATAACAATTCTTTTTGCAAAAGATTAGCCAAATAAACATAATAAATATGGATTTTGGAGTAATTTGACATGCTAATCTAACAATCATGGTTGGCAAGAAAATTAAACAACTTTGTTTTTTTTTCCTTATGAACTGAGTTTTTATTTTTCACTTAAAGGGATGGTTATGAGGGTTTTCTATCAACAAATTTGTGGAAATTGGAAAGACAATATATGAAAAGTGAAGACATATTTTCACTTAATGTTAACATTAATTAGATATAAGCTCCAAGTTAGCCCAAGTGCAATATGTCAATAAGTAGAACATTATTAACAAATTTTGATCCCTTTAACATTTTGAAAAGTAAACTTTTCAATTTTTTTTTCCTGTAGATTAATTATGATGCACGACATCAGGGTGTTTGAATAGAGTCTGTTATAGTTTGAGTTAACAATAGTTTCTTCATTAAAAAGTTACATCTTTAGCTTGTTCTATCATATTAGGTTCATATTGAGCTTTTTATTTATTTTTCATTTAAATTTATCTGTTATTCTGAAACTTAAAGTAACATAGAAGTTTCAATTTGATCATGCTAAATAGGAAATCTTATTGGCTATGCAGTTGAATCAAGAGGCTTGGGCCTGCAAAAAGAACACAAGTGGAAACTGAGATTTGGATTTGATATTTCTCGTTCCTTACGCAACTCAAGGCATAAAGGAGAATACAAAGAAAGGTAAAGAGCCATAACAAACAAAAAAGCACAATCAAGGATTTATATTTGATAATACTTATTGCTTAAGTGGGGATTGATTCTGAGTTTCCAAGTTACTTTCCTTTCTACTTTTGTCATTGAACCATTATGTAGGGAACGTTTGGCGTTTTAGTACTAAATCACTGGACTGCTGGTACTAAATGTCAGCCATTAATTGTTTTTTACAGCTCGCTCTCTCCATCCAAAGGAATCTTCGCTCGTGAATGCTCCCCTACCTTCGTCCTTTTTGGCACTCAAACCTTTTGCCTTCTTCGTGTCTCATTTTTCCCTTGCTGGTTCGCTCTTGGCATAGCCATTCTTCATCCTCTTATTCAGTATCTGCTGCTCTTTTTCATCATTCTCTCCCCGTTTCTCTGTTTTCTCACTCTTTTTTTGTCAGGAAAAAAAATTAAAGAAAAATGTCGGTTGAGAACAATGTCCCTGCTTGGACTCCGACAAGGAGAGAAGGCAAAGATGTCATCAGGGACGATGGTGTCCACAGATCCACAGCTTCGATCACACAGGACATCTTGGACGGCCTTGGTGAGGACATTAAGAACCTCGCTAAAAAACGTAGTCAATTCAAGGACAACCAAGTTGATACTCAAACTGCAGTCTTCAATGAGCAGCGGGTAACTTTCTATCAAAAGAGTAAAATATTTATTAATCTTTCCTTCCATTGCCAATTAGATATTATAATGATTATTCATTTTCTTCCTAGTTACCCTATCCATTCTTGCCTTCTTCGTAACTAGATAAAGCAATCTTCTGTTTCTCTTCATTATGTGGAAATCCGACTTATCACATGAAATCCATGTAAATTCAGTTTGTGATAGGTTGTGAATTGTTTTCAACTTCCTGCTGCAAGTGTACTATACTATTAGGGTCTCGTAAAGCAAAATCAAAGGGAATTTTGGCAGTAAAATAATTCTATAATAAAGTAATTCATAATCCCGTGAAATGATTCCACTGAATTTAGTTATTTCAACTTTTGTATTAAATATATACACTATGATACAGGTGACCCTGGTAAAACCAATACAAAACAGGGGTAAGAGGATTTGGTTTTCAAATAAAAGCAACTATGCTAATGTAATTGATGCACCTCTTTCGTGTATGGTCTTTTTAGATAAGCACTTAATCGTTTAATAGGACTTATAATTATAAGAGTACATAAAATCTGCAACCTATGTTTAATATCCCGTGGCCCTAGGCATTAGGGAGTGACCTTGAGGAAAAAAATTAAATGAAATTTCCTATGAAAATATAGAGCGGTACACATTTACTCCCAAAATTTCAATCTTTACGTAGAATGCCTTAAATTGTCAACCCTGCGTCCTTTTTCCATTTGCGAGTGCCCAACATGTGATTTTTCCAATGGTAAGATTGTAATTCTTCTCTATTTTTATTCAAATTACTCTTTTGCCCAATAATTCTTCTCTATCACGGCATCTCTCATTTTTTTTTTTTTTTATTAATTTTGGAACATTGTCATTTATTTTAAAGCATCCGGAGACCAAGGGATGATTTGACTCAAACAAATACAGACGAATTGCAAGATTATGGTTAAAAGATCACATTTAAAGCACTTGCAAATGATAAAATGCACGAAGGGTGGACAGCCACAATAAAATCAGAGTTGAAGGAACACCAAAGTTTAGGAGTAAAAGTGTACCGCCCTTAAAGTTCATGAAGGGTATGTGTAATTTCCCTTCAACTTTTAATTTTTTAAAGTAAATGAATGTCAGCTTTACTGAAGAATTAGGAAAAATATGAGAGTGTTACAAATAAATAGTGAAGTAATGAAGAAAGAGAGGAGGGCCAGGCAATAAATAACGACAGGCTTGTTGAGAGAGGAGTTCTGATATTGCCAAACAGGCAAAATGGCCAGAAGTAGCATTAAATCTCTAAGATTACCCTGTGGCAATACCTTTAATCATAAGCTTCGATGTGGACAATATAAAAGATAGACATATAGGTACGTTTGGGGGAAAAAGTATCGTAGGAGTCCTACATTTTGGTCGTGACTTGATTGAGTCCTAAATAATATACTTTGGTGAGTACTCAATGTTATGAAATACATGCAAATCAAGTTCTAATGTTAATGTTGATGACAAGTTTCATTGCCAAAAATCATATTGTTCTATTTTTCATGAAATCAAGTTCAATTCTGACCTAAATCAAGGGATAACGTCCATAGGTTTGGTCCATTATTGAGTGGAAATTTGATTATCATAATTTACTGAAAAATAACTTACAAATTTATGGGAAGCGTGAAAAATCATTATTATGTTCCTACTTTGTTACATAAATTTGGATTAAATTTTATTAATTGATTCCCATAATCAAGTTTTTTGCTCATTTCTAAACAACTACATGTGTTTTATTCCTTTATTATGGTCAAGATCATGTTTTTAATTTGGTGAAAGATTAAAATGAACGATTTTCACGCTAATGCTTGGAGCCCACAGCAAAATCTCATTCCTCAGTTTGAAGCATTATGCCAAGATGTGGACGAAACTGAACCTCGTGATATGGTAATCAAGATATAGTAGAAAGTAACATTCATTTTATGAATGCTTGATGATTTTGTATAGTAAATCTTATCACCTGGTAATCTTAGGGAACTGTCTTAGCACTATGTAATCGAAAACTTATGAGTATGAAGTTGATAATTTAGATCATCTTGGCAACAATTAATGGCATTTAATTGAAATTGAGGGCGATGATTTTTAGTATAGGTAAGCAATCGAGAAAAAATGGAGAGGAAAGTGAGCACCCAAAAGAAAAACTTGGCTCTTTGTTCATTTACAAGGTCTCAATTTTTTCTTTTATGTTCGAAGGAATCTCTTGACCATTTTATGGAACTCTTGTTAAAGAGATAAAATATATTTCGCAGATCAGCCATTTCAATCGAGTCATCTGATTTCTCGAGTGAATACTGAAAGGGCGTTTCAGTGGGAATAGAAAGAGTTATTTATAGGATGGTCAACTTTGGCTTAACTTCTGGGAAAAAAATGTTGGTTCCTCCAGCGTCGGTAAAATATTAATGAATGTTAAAGGAAAATTCAGTTGATTGAGTATATTTAGTTCTTCAAGTGTGGCATGATGCGAGTAAGGTTTGTTCATTTGACCTAAGAAATTCCTTTTTGATTTCTTTCTTTTGCCTAATGTTTTAATATATTTAGAGTACTACGATATTGAAAAACAATAACTAATATTGACTTTAACTAGAAGTAGCGATGTCCTCGATGTATCTTACGTATATTTGACAGATATAAAAATTATAAGTTTATATATTACAATTCACATGCATCGAACGGGTTCAATACTAGTAAACTAGTAAAAATTAAGAGAAATCTAACGGGCTAGCGAAGACAGTATTGCTATTGATATATTAATTTTGAAGTTAAACTTGTCTAACATGAAACATGAGGCTTCTTTTAGTAAACCGCAATTACTTTGTTGAAGTGGCATGGTTATCATAGTGAAACAACACAACCAACAGTAACTGATTGTGCTCAATATGGCAAAAATGACTTCTAACGTAGCTTACCCTTTTGAATCTAAGCGGAACAATTCATGTATATTGCTCGACTTTTTCTTGATTTGCTTCTAGTTTCTTTTATTCTATGATTGTTATATCGGCATATCCAAATAACCTTTGTGCCCATCCTAAAAAAAATATAGGGTTAGCTTTTATAGACACTAGCCATTCATTTTATTTGAATTCTATGGGGCAAAATTTATGGTTGAAAGCATTGTTGGGTTTGCTTTATTATATAGAGAGATAAGTAACACTCCTCTTGCTAAGCCTTTTTCTAACCTCAATATTTCTAATAGCCACCAAAAAAAAAAAAAAAAAAAAAATGAAGGAAAGTCTTCACTTGGATTAAGCTGACTCACTAATCAAACTGAGCTTTCCAAATTCAAGTTTTAAAGAACTTTTTGTTATTCTACGAAATACTGGAGGAAATTAGAAACAACAATAGCATGGAAATTTTTTTCTTTTTATTTTATTTCATTCTTTTATTCCTTTTGTGCAACTTAATAATCCCCTTCTCCCCTCAGCACTTTTCTACATTTAAGTCTTGGAAGTTTATGAATTCGAAATTTAACAGAATCACTAAGTCAGTGAATGAATACTGCAGGTCACGTTTCCTCTCTTGGAGACATTACTTATCAGTGACATGGATAACATGAAGATGATATGGGAAAATCAACTTATTGCGAATTCTTTCTGCAATATAAAATCGCTTTGCGTGTTTCGTTGTAATAAGCTAGTGAACATCGTTCCTTCTTCTATTCTACCACAGCTCTGGAACCTGGAAGCTTTAGAGGTACAATATTGTGATTCGCTTCAAGTTGTTTTTGAACTCCAGCCATTGTGTCTCCAGTTTCTGTTAAAAGAGCTAGTGTTACATGTATTACCAAGGCTAAAAAGAGTATGGGATAAGGAACACTCCCATAAAGTTAAAATTCCAGTGTTTACGTTTTGTTAGTGTTTCCAAATGTACGAGACTCACCTCTTTGTTTCCAGCCCCAATAGCTAGAGATCTAATCCAACTTGAGGAGTTGAAGATTGATAGTTGTGGCATTGTGGTGCTTTTCGAGGAGGATAGACTAGAAGAGTAGGGTATCAATGTGGAAGCCATAGAAGGCCCAAGTCACAAGCGAAAAGTAATATTGCCATTTTCAAGATGCTTTAGATAGCTGAAGACTCTAGATGTGTCAGATTGTAATGGGTTATACACTATGTTCACACCAACAATAGCTGAAATTGGTGGGACTCACAAAATTGAGGATAAGAAATTGTATAATGTTGACAAAAGTCATTAGTGATGAGGATTGTAGGAAGAGGCATGAGGTGGCTTTTAATCAATTGAAGTCTATGGAGCTTGATGGGTTGACAAGGTTGAGATGTTTTAGCTCAGGTGGATACACTTTGATGTTCCCTCTCTTGGAAGATGTCATTGTGACTAGATGTTTCAATATGAAGATCTTTTCGAGGGACCAATAGTGGCGCCAATGCTAGAGAAAGTAAACGTATCAACAACAACGTGGTCTTGGAAGGAGACCTCAACAAAACCATCCAAAATAAGTATGAAGAAATGGTAAGAATCGCTTAGCAAATACTATGCAATTGGATGGTTTTTAACTACCAACAGAGTAATTGCTCTTTGCTAACTAGAAGTTTATGTTTAATAATGCATTTTCTAATAGGCTACTGTTGCTGAAGTAAAGTTTGTGAGACTGTTTGACCTTCCCGAGTAGATTCGAAAATGGCCCAATGAACTATTTTCAAAATTGGAATCATTTGTGGTGGACAAATGTTCGGTTACTGGCACTATGACATCCAGAGTGATGCTTGCTTTACACAATATTAGAAGCTTGCAAGTGCGTGATTGTAAGCTAGAAGAATTATTTAGGCTGGAGGGTGAGGAAAGCACTCAGGGGCTGCCTCGGTTATGGCATCCGGGCTTGCTCAATCTACCAGGTTGAGCCGACTATGGAACAAAAATTTTCAAGGAAGGTTGTGCTTGAATTCTTTAAGTCATTTGACCCTTTATAAATGCAACAAGTTGAGACATGCTTTTGCTCCATCGATGATTCGGTGCCTTGCTACTCTTGAATATATGGAAATAAAAGAGTGTGTTCAAATGGAAGGAGTGATCGCGAGGGAAGAAAAGCATGGAAGTGAGATGGAGAAGATTACATTCTTGAATCTCTGTGGATGGAACTAGAATACTTGCCTCGAGTTGACTAGTTTACTTTCGGGGAAGAATTATATGCTGGAATGTCCTGGACTTAAAATGGCTGAACATTGCCCATTGCCCATTGCCCCAGAATGAGAAGTTTCAGTGGTCAATCCTTGATGGAGATCGACCATAGCACCCCTTCACTTTTCACACCATAGGTCAGTCTTCTTTTAAATTTAATCATCTTGTCAAAACAAAGTATGGCTATCTAAAATCAATGACTCGTAAATCAAACATTGAAGTAAATGACATCGTAAGATTCGATAGGGTAAATTAAAATTAGTTTTTCTTGGTAAAGATACTTATTAAGGAGAAAAACTACTAATTGATGAGTTTTTGCTTAGTTCGATATAAAAAATGTAACAATTGCTACGCATACAAGCTATTTCATCTATGTGTCTAGAAAACCTGGTGCAATTTCCTTGACGGGTTTCATCCATATTGAAACTTAAATAACTGTCTCTAAGTGATTCACAATTGTTACTCCTACTAGCTATTTCATTTTTGGACTAGCAAAAAAGGCACACATATGCATGCACAAAAATGAGATAAATAAAATAAATACAAGATACAAAGTGTTGAGTGTGATTTGATTATTTTAGGAAATGCTACTTATACTAGCTATGAGAAACTGACATGATTATATGATTGTTCTATGTGCATATCCAAATTACCATTTTGCCCATTGTCAAAAATGTATGTTTAGTTTTCATTTGACGCTGGCCATGCATAAATATTTGAGCTTTTTGGGCCAATAGTTGAGGTTGAAAGTATTGTTGGGATTTACTTTATTATATGGAGAGATAAGTAATGCTCCACTTTCTAAACCATTTCTAACCTCAATATTTCTACTGACCAGATTAGAAATCAAATTAAGCTCTGCAATGCAAAGTTAATTTCTTAAGGAAAGACTAGAGAAAGATTCCTGATCTTTTTCAGTGTGGAAATTTCTTTACTCCTTTTGATTTTACTTTTTTTCTTTGTCCTTTGTGCAACTTAATAAGTTAGTCTATAGCAAAGGATGTCCTAGTCGCTGCGAATGTTAATTAGCATGCACTGCGATTTTACAACTTGTCTTGAGCAACCGTATGGAAAAATGAACATCACCATCTCAAGTTTTTAGTGATTATTTAGGGTTCAAAAATTGATGTTTTCTTTTAACCTTGGAGGTGTGATTTCATCTAAAAGTGAATGACTCAAATATTTGAAAAATCTAATGAGTGAGGTGAAAGGTCATTTGTCTCGTTGAAAATGTTTATGTCGTTCTTTAAATGTAAAATAATTTAATAAGTTTTTGAACATGAGCCAAATCAACATGCCCTTTTTTCACTTACTTGGAGACTCTGGGATTATTATGTCCCCCATCTTCTTTCTGTTTTGATTACCTTCATCACTTAGCTGAGATCCACAATGATAATTAGAGTAAGCGATAGGTTCCATCGTACACAACAGAAACAAACCCCCACCCCCACCTCCCCCCAACAACCCATATTTGCATTTTGGAGGTTCAATTATTCGTTATTTAACGGTAAAGAATCACCAATTATGTGAGTGAATATTACAGGTTGCATTTCCTAACTTGGAGACATTACTTATCACTCGAGTGGATGACATCAATATGATATGGGACAATCAAATACATTTTCAACATCTGAAGACTCAAAGTGTCACATTGTAATCGATTGTCATATATGTTCACCCCAACAATAGCTGAAAATCGTGGAACTGGCGGAATTGAGGATAAGCAATAGTAAAATGCTAATAGAAATCATTAGCGATGAGGGAGGTAAGGAGGAGCATGAAGGGCCTTCCAATCAAAATATGGAGCTTGATTGGTGGATGAGTTTGAGACGTTTCGCACAGAAAATTAGATTCCCAAATCTTCTTCAGGTGGAGCTGGAATGTTTGCCCAATTTGAATAGTTTCTTCTCGGGAAAAAATCATATGCTGGAATGGCCTATATTGGTAGAGCTGACCATTGCCAATTGCCCCAAGGTGACAGGGATTGGAACGCTTTTTCCTAGACCTCCATCTTTTATCCCCCGTCTCCGTATGGATATATAAAATCTAACCATTCCCCACTTCCCCAAGACGAGACATTTGATTTCTTAATCTTTGATGGAGATCGACTCCGACACCCTTTGCTTTTCACTTCACAGGTCAGTCTTTTTTCCAATTTACACCCCCAAAATGCTACCGTTATTAACTGTTATTTTGTTGGATCAATTAATTGGGTGACGGGAAGCCATAAACACATGGATTTCGGGTACTTCTATAGATCCGTCACTTTTCAGCTCTAGATGCTTCGTTCAAGCCATCACTATCCCGTCACGAGATGGATTGCTAGTCTTAGACATGGATCTCAACCTCGTAGACAACCGCAAGACAAGCAGGGGTTCGAATGACCGCTCGCACGTGCTCGGATTCACCCGAGATTGCTCCCTCATCAATTTGCCAAAACTATTCCACTCATTTTGTTTTGACCGAGTACATAACTGCGGCTTCTCTTTATTCTCTTTCCTTTTCGTTTCTTCCCATCTCACAGCGGTCTCTTGCATATCCTTCTTGGGGTTCTTCGTTTTCCTCGTTAAATTAATCCTCACGGGCAAATGTGTTAGGGAAATCCCTTATGATGTTTTGAAGATGACAAAATAAATCAAAGGCTACTAACATGTTTGATGGTTGAGTAATAGACCATGCAGATGATAAAACATGTAAAGGATTTTATCAAAGTCAGAAGACGACTGGAAGACTGAACGTAACACATGTCCGAAGTATATTTTGAAGATTTCTAGACTCAAGACTCAAAGTCTGAAAACTGCCAGACTCAAGACTCAAAGTCCAAGACCGCCGATTTAGTGTCAAAGTCTCATTCTACATCGAAGTCTCACAACTCGACTAATTCTAGACCGAACGTGAATGATGAATTAGAAGACAGACTCTATGCTGAAGCCGAACCAGAATACGATACTCTATGCCGAAGCCGAACTGGGTACGCACCTTAAAGCTAAACTGCTTGGTAAGCCAGATATGTCCGGACCATTGTAAAGTCTACAACCCATTGTAAAGTCTAGACCCATATTGTAAAGTCTACGACTCAGATTTTACATCCAGATTACGATGAATCGTAACTCAAGCCCAATCATACAACGGCTAGTGATCTGGTTTGGATTCCACATCAAGATTGATTTGATTGATTCAATCTAATTGATTGATGATTGGATCTTGAAGACAAGAACTTTCTACACGAAGAAGCTTTACTTATGGAAACCAAGATTTCGTTTATATGGGCGATCGGAATCAATTTGGGATTTTACCTTTGTCACTCAACGGCTATCAAATCTTCTAGATACAGAGCTGTCCAATGGGTATATTGGAAGACGATTCTCCAGGATGCTGTCCAACGGCTAGTTTGGAAGTGGAGGAGTATTTAAGGAGATCATGGACCGATGAGCAAGTAAGAGACGAAGCGTAGAATTTATAATTCCAAAGTCTGAGTGACCTTCGATCATCAACTTGTCTTTGGAGAGCTTAAACGTTTGTGATCGTAAGAGAAATACCAAAAGAGTGACTTAGTGAGATAGTGTGATCTACTAAGTGTTTGCACTCAAAGTTGTAATCTCTTCTTGATTGCATAGTGGAATCCAGCCAAGAAGGCTATTAGCGTGGGAGAGTGGACGTAGGCTTGGATTAAGCCGAACCACTATAAATCTTGTGTTCTTATTCTCTTCCCTAACTCTTTTTATTTTGTTCATACTAGCACTCTCAATTGGTATCGAGCCAAGTGCTTGGTTTATAAAAGTGTTTTTACTTTTGAGCTAAAGATTTTTTATGGCTAGTATCTTGACACCAGGACTTATGGAGGGACAAAGCAACACAAGGCCACCATATTTTGATGGAAAACAATATGACGTGTGGAAGAACAAAATGAAAGCATTCCTAAGATCCAGAGATCTCTTACAATGGGATGTTGTGGAAAGAGGAATCAATCACATTGCTGCGTCTACATCAAATAAGAATGGCAAAGACAAAGAAATGAAACCCCTCGCTCCTATTTCTCGGATGGAGATGTCCAAAAGAGAAGCGCTTGATGCGAAAGCAATTTATTCTTTATATTGCGTTTTGTCTCCCGCTGAATATAATAGAATCTCTTCATGTGAAACAGCAAAAGAAGTTTGGGATAGATTTCATGTTACATATGAAGGGACCGATCGTGTAAAAGAGACAAAAGTAAACTTCTTGCTTGGCCAATATGAATCATTCAAGATGAAGCAAGGAGAGTCAATTGGAGATATGTTCAGCCGTTTTACAGAAATTGTAAATGGTTTAGCATATCAAGGTCAGCAAATTTCTACCCCGATGAAGGTCAACAAACTCTTGCGAGGTCTCTCAAAAGATTGGAATTATGTCAAGACCTCAATTCGGGAGACTCGAGGATTATGCCACTCTCCGTTGATGAATTGATTGGCACTCTTCAATCCTATGAAGTGGAACAACTTAATGACGAAGATCCCGAAGGTAAGAAGTCCATTGCTTTAATATCTAATGCTGTTTTTGATGAAACAGACTCAAAAATGACATGGATGATGAAGAACTTGCCTTTATGGTCGAGAAATTTAAAAAGCTGAGTAGAAAAGGAAGGAAATTCGATGGAAGAAGTCAATACAAGCATAATGGCCATAAAAGAATCATGAAAGAAGATGATGATCAAGAAAATATATGCTTGATGGCACATTCAAAATTTGAGTCCGATTCTGCATACGTACTCGAGAATCAAAGTCTGATTCGACATAGACTCAATCCGATGAGGAAATCGAGGTAAGCAATTCAAAAATTCCTCTCAAAGTTTCAAAGTATATAAATGAGTTTTGTTCAAATCTCAAATCTTCTCTTAAAAGGATTTTCGAACTTAAAAGGAGAATTCTCGACTTAGGCAACAAGATCTTTCTCAAGTCTGGAGACCTATTAAGAAAAATTGGATAAAAACAACATATTCTGCTATCTCTTGTGGACCCAAGAAAAATGGGTACCAAAGAAAAGATAAGTTATTTTTGCATGATATAAAGAAGAAAGAAGAAAGAGGATTTGGTAAGGAATTTTTTTATTCTCAATTTGATTTGGGCAATAATTCTCATTATACTTGATATTCGATATATCCTTGGTTGATTGAGATTTTATAATGATCATATTTTGCTTTATGGAAGAAAGAATCGTATGATTTGTTTTTGTGATTTGTGAGTTAAGATTTGATTTAGTACGTATGATTATTTGAGATAATTCAGATTATTTTGTCTAATTTTATACTCTCAAATATAATCATATTTTGCAAAATGAAAATCTGTTTTACGTGATGATGCAAGATATTCTTAGATATTCAAAGATTTTATTCTCTCTGTTTTTATCATACTATGACTAAGTGAGAATTTATTTTTCAAAATATCATTGTGCATAATATTCTTTATTTGAATACTTTGTTAAGATGAATTAAGAAAGAATATTTGATTATGGAGATTTTCTATTTTACTCCAACGTCAAGGAAGGATCCAAATTGATGGATACCAAAAAGGGAAATGAGTTGATTGCAGGAAATTCTTTAAGGGAAGGATGATTGCGAATCTACGCAAATTTTGGTGCAATCAGAAAATATCTCCTGCGACAATTGCAACAATTGTTTCTATTCGCAAATGTTGTCATGATCACAGGGGAGAAATCAAATCCAAAAGAAAAGGAAAAGAATCGTGATCATCTCAAAAAGGCAACAAATTGAGGGGGAGCTTTGATCAATTATGGAAAAATCTTTTTGATTGATCGTGATCTTGTTATGAAAAGAAGGAAGGTAAATGTGTCAGAATTGTTAAGATCTACAAAATCCGTTAGTGCATCTTTTATTACATTTTGTCATTAACAAATCTCTTATTGATATTATCATTTTATTATGACAAAATGGTACGTAAATTTTATGATGCATCCGTGATTTTTATTGGATATTTGCTGATATGATCGAAATGAGCTATATTGCATATCTTTAATATTCGACTTACTTTATAAAAGCTGATATTTGGAAATTGTGATTCATGCAAAATATTTGTTATCATTCTCTACGTGAATCCATTATTATCGCTTTTGATTATGACAAAAAGGGGAGAATATATGAATATGCATATGTGTTGATTGGTTGATATTATTGCATAATATTGAGCTGCGATTATTTTTCTATATATTCTTATGCTCAATCTATTTGCTATCTTCTGATATCCTTTGATTTAAAAGTATATTTACAAATCTGCATATTCAGAGATTGTTTTGTCATCATCAAAAAGGGGAGATTGTTAGGGAAATCCCTTATGATGTTTTGAAGATGACAAAATAAATCAAAGGCTACTAACATGTTTGATGGTTGAGTAATAGATCATGCAGATGATAGAACATGTAAAGGATTTTATCAAAGTCGAAGACGACCGAAAGACTGAACGTAACACATGTCCGAAGTATATTTTGAAGATTTCCAGACTTTTGAAGACTCGCGCACTCAAGACTCAAAATCAAGACCGCGTACTCAAGACTCAAAGTCTCAAGACCGCGCACTCATGACTCAAAGTCTGTTCTACATCAGAAGTCTATCAACTCTGACTAATTCTAGACTGAACGTGAATGATGAATTAGAAGACAGACTCTATGCTGAAGTCAACCAGAATACGTACTCTATGCTGAAGCCGAACCGGGTACAGACCTTAAAGCTAAATCTGCTCGAAGCAAATATGTCCAGACCCAGATTGTAAAGTCTACAGACCCAGATTGTAAAGTCTACAACCCAGATTGTAAAGTCTACAGACTCATATTGTAAAGTCTACAGACTCAGATTTTACATCCAGATTACGATGAATCGTAACTCAAGCCCAATCATACAACGGCTAGTGATCTGGTTTGGATTCCACATCAAGATTGATTTGATTGATTCAATCTAATTGATTGACGATTGGATCTTGAAGACAAGAACTTTCTACATGAAGAATCTTTACTTATGGAAACCAAGATTTCGTTTGTATGGGCGATCGAAATCAATTTGGGATTTTACCTTGTCACTCAACGGCTATCAAATCTTCTAGATACGAGCTGTCCAATGGGTATATTGGAAGACGATTCTCCGGGATGCTGTCCAACGGCTAGTTTGGAAGTGGAGGAGTATTCAAGGAGATCATGGACCGATGAGCAAGTAAGAGACGGAGCGTAGAATTTATAATTCCAAAATCTGAGCGACCTTTGATCATCAACTTGTCTTTGGAGAGCTTAAACGTTTGTGATCGTGAGAGAAATACCAAAAGAGTGACTTAGTGAAATAGTGTGATCTATTAAGTGTTTGCACTCAAAGTTGTAGTCTCTTCTTGATTGCATAGTGGAATCCAGCCAAGAAAGCTGTTAGCGTGGGAGAGTGGACGTAGGCTTGGATTAAGCCGAACCACTATAAATCTTGTGTTCTTATTCTCTTCCCTAACTCCTTTATTTTGTTCATACTAGCACTCTCAAAATGTTCGTTCCATTTTCGGCCAACACAAAGGGGAGGGAGGGAAGCGGCCGAAACTGGTTTTTGCCGTGGATTGGGCTTGAGTTTGTCCTATTCGACACGAAGCATTGCGAGTCAAGTTGTATGTTGGGCCATGTTGGATGAAATTCGTAACCTAGAATATATTTTATTCAATGTGATTATGCTATTCCTAAATGTCTCTAGTATCTAAATGCAGCAAGAAACACAAATACACTATTATGCAAAGTTGATATTCCAATTATGGGTCCAATTATGTCGATATCAACGTTTTCTCATTTAATGATGGAGTCTTCAAGAGAAAGTTTAGATGTCAACATTGTATTTTGACAAGTAGAAAGCCACGTTACAAGTGCATATGCTTTAAAGTCTAAATTAATATCCTAACGATTAGAGTAATGGGAGCAGCAAAAAAAAAAAAAAAAGTCAAAGCATAGTTTTTTTTTTTTATTTTTTGGGTTGGAAACTCAAAGGATAGTTATCGTGACTAGTGTTGGGGACTTTAGGTTAGTGGTTAAAGACAATAAGGACTAGATAAGCTCCTGAAAGAATGTTGAGCTCTCCTACATGTTGCAGGTCTGCATATGTAGACGGACCATTCACTTTTTCAAGTTAAATAGGAGTTGGACTACTGTGGGAAAGGTGGATCCTAGGGATTGTTGTGGTGTTTCCCATTACTTTTCAAGATTGTAATGGTTGTGGTCTCTCGAATCCTTCCATTGTCCCCTTTTAAGCACACCAAAGAACTACAAAAGTAAGAATAAACAACTTTTATTACAAGAAGTTGGGGTAAATCAAATAATTCACATGGATCAACTGCCCATGAAAATATTTGTTGAGACAAGCAAAGTGACTCAGCAATTAGCATGTTAATGAATAGGGTTACAGCCCTCGATCTTTTCTAAATAAGAATTTATTGTTGGCTATAAAAATTAGGAATTCCACAATTCATGGTTGCCATATTTATGTATGTCATTTGAAGAAGGTTTTATTGTTGCGATGCGCAGCAGAAGCTTAGTACCTTCACTTGGGGAAATCTCTAGAGAGTCTAAGTCCGAGCCCATTAATTTATCTAGTGTTGATACATAAATTTTAGCGACCCAGTCATTTATTTATTACATAAAAAATTAGGGATTAATTTTTAACCCCTAAACAAAAATATTATAATTAAATTGCGTAGCATATACTTTTAGGAGCATTTTTTTTTGTTGCATTTGCATCGATAGGTGACATATGGGTTTGAATTGGTAATTCGAGCTTTAATTTGACAAGTTGAACTAAGCCCATGAAGAGAGCAAATTAGCCCAAGCCCGTTATTTTTTGATGACCGAAAATTATCTTGTAAGAAATGGAGATATTTTCGGTGATATGATGGTGGATTTTTCAATATCCTCGGAAAGGGCAAGTGTGACAATGAAATATTACAAGCTCATCTTTGCAAGATTTGAAATTTGAGAAAAATCCTATTATAATCTTGAATCTTTGGCAATATGTGATAAAATTGGTGCAGAATATTCAGGAGGAGATCTTCGTTGATACAAGCTTCAGCCCCTTGCCTATAAATTAGCTCGCATACAGACGAAAAGGGGGCTCTCTGTTTTGATCACTTCGTAGGGGTCTTTCTTTTTCCTTCGTTCTTTAGGGAAAACAATACAAAGAAAAGGAAGAAAAAGTTCTTAGAGGAAAGTCAAGGTTAGCAAAAGAAGGCAAAAAGTACAACAGTAGAGAGAGAGGACGTGAGAGAGACGTGAGGCAGAGAGAAAAGAAAAAGAAAAGGAAAAAACAGAGAAAAAACAAAGGGGACTGTTCATCTTCTTCACGGGCGCCCTCCGCCAACCACCCGCCCGTCCGCCTCGCTCGCGGCACTACCGCCATCCCCTCGCGCCGGCCACCGCACCAGCTTGCCCATCACTGCGTTCGCCGTCACCGGACCACTCCGCCCAAGCGCCGACACCGCTGCACCAGCACCACCGTCTCCGCCCGTTGTCCGAACACCGGCCCCCGCGCGCCGCTCCGAGCCCCCTTTCAAGTGATGCCCGTAACAGCCCTTCGCCGAGCCACCTCGCCCTCCGCCATTGCACTAGCCACTACCGCTACCGACACTACACCTCTGCCTACCCCGCCGGGCTCCAATCGACGGCAACTCACCACCCTCGCCTGCCCACCACCATAGCGACCTGTCCTCAAGCCATGTCGAGCCTCCATCGTGATCCACAAGCTGCCGTTCCTTAATCCCAACTTGGAAGCCAAAATTCAAACTAGGTAAAAATCTTTTAAATATGTTGTTTCTTATTTTGAAATATTCCTTGATGCACATGATTGAAGTCCCCAATATGCCATGATGTTCACAACTCAAGTAGCATTCTAAATTGGGAATTTTTCCTAATTTCACAACGTACATATGATTGATAGTCCGATTTCACGCTCGAAATACGACTCGCAATTACATGGAAAATCGCCAATCCGATCTTACGCTTGAGATACAATTCGTGATTTTGTTTTAAATTAGTTAATCCGATTTCATGCGCGAGATACGATTCGTCAATCTATGGATATCAATCTTATCTTGCCTGATTTACTGTCGTGTTTTTTGAATCGATTTTGTTTCCATAAAAGAAAACCCAAAAAAATGTATTTTAGTTAAGATTAGGTTCATGTTAGAATATTCCTTGTTTTAGTATTATTTTGCATATTTAGAATATGAAATTTATTTATTTCGATTTTTTTAAAACATTAATTTTGGATGTTAGTTTTTTTTTTATTAATTTAAGTTGCACGTTTAATTATTGGACAATTTTAATTTCGAATTTCATAAAAAAGAAAAAGAAAATAAAAACTAGAAGTAGGGTAATCTTTACACGTCATCGCATATTAGGATAAGATTGCATGTTTAATTTTATTTTCTAATTATTTACAAGTTTAGATAATTTTTCCTAGATAGGTTGCATTTTAGGTTAGGGATTACTTAGTTAAGATAACGTTCTAGTTTAAATTAGATTTGGCATAACCTAATTTCTAATATAAGTTCAATGATATCTTAATCTAGATAGACTTTTTTTTTCTTTTTCTCTTAATTTCGAATTTCATGTAAAAATACCAAAAATTGTCTTAGAATAAATTAATTTCATTATCTAGGATAGATTGCATGTTTATTAAGAAAACACAAAATATTGCACTTACGTCATATAGTTTAGGTCATATTGCTATGTCATATCACTTTATATTATATTAGTAGCATACATTGCATAAAGCATGATTCTCATTAAATAAATGAAAACAAAAAATTAAGTGATTGTCTGTTATTTAGAAATCATATCTAGGATTGTTGATGTAAATTCAGATCTAGCTCGTAGATGCTTTCATTGCTATGAGATAAGTCCCATAATTTATTTATTGCTTTATTTTGGTGTTAAATTAATGGTTTGCGCACCCATATGATCACTTTACATGTTAGGGAAGTAAATTAAAATTAATTCAAGATGCGTGCAAAACATTTTTTTTTTTTAAATAAAAAAGAAAGGTACCGAAAGGGCGTTAGAGGAATCTATCGTAATCAAGTCTCCGAACTCATAAATCTCTAGTTCACAAGAGTAAAGTAAGTCTCCCATTACTTTACTTGTATTTCTAATCGATCCACTGAAAATAGATTAGTGAAGACTCCTAATTGAAAAATCATTTGCATGTTAAGAACTTGAATCTAAGTTGTGAATAGGTATTGGCTTGGGAGAGTCCGAGCTAAGTTTAGGCTTAGTAATCCATTAGCCAAACCCTAGGTGGTTCACCCGAGGTTAGGTCGTGACAGCTTGAAGACTCCACTAGGGACTTGAGTTAAACAATTTTCTTTTCTATTTGAAAAAAATGTTTTTGTTTGGTAGCGAGGATTCCAGCTACGTCCCTAACATTTAAGGTATTAAATGTTCTTGCAGATGGGGAGGTATAAGGGGGGTAGTGATTGTTATGCATACCTTGCACACACAACCTGCCTTATCTTACAGGTACGTCCCAAACCCTTGTCTTGCAAGTATTTTTTGATATAAATTGTTGTGCATGCCTTGCATTTACACTACACTCTTGCACACACAACTTGCCGTCAGACTTGAGCTGCACAGGATCATTTAGGATGGTATTGAGATGGATACCACTTCAACCTCATGCCCACGATATGAGTCGTCCATCTCAATCCTAAAGTTTCTTTTTTGGTGTCAAGAATACCCACCTCGGTCCGCATGCTTGCGACCCAGGTTGGCTCTTTGATCGGACTTGCCTGCGGCTAGTCTAATCATCCTTGTGGCTTCACTTTGCTAAGCCTATCTAGAGTAGAAACTGAGCCTCACATCTCATGTACATATCTATGTGATTGCCGTTGATTTCCCTTGGTGAAGTAAGTCTTATATCCCTATACCATGTAATTTATTTTGTCGTTCTTTTGGTCCCTCTATGACAATCTAGGTCAATCTTTGATTTAATTCATTTGTCAATTAGAAATGGAATGAGGAAATTGCTATGGAGTGAGTCATTTGAAAAATAACCAAAAAAAAAAACTTTGGGGAATTTGTTTTCAATTCATGTCCAGAAATTTAGTCCTTGCTAGGATGTCTATTTTTTATTTTCCTAGCTATTTTTAGAAATTCCCCTCTTATATGAACTTTTTATGAATAAAAAGAATGAAAAAAAATCGATTAGATCATTGTCATGGATTGGCTCTCTACTTACATCTCGTGCTTACATATTTTCATTCATTCAAAAACTAGGTGATAACGGATCCTCCACATTCGCCCATTATTACATGATCAAGAGCTAAAATGGTCGACCAAACCAAGATGCGCGATCGTATTTTCACTATGGAAGATCAACTCAAACAGTTGCTCACCTTTATGCAATTAGCTCAAATCCAATCCCTCCAAGTGAATTCGACTCCTGCACCCGCTCTCCCTGAGTTAGTAGCCCCGAAGTAGGCAAACAAGACCCAAATGAGTGATGACAACATGCCCGAACTGGAAGATGACTCACTATCGGTCATTGAGGAAAAGGCTAAGCTTGACAACGTCCCTAAGATGGGGCAAGATGAACATTTCGCAAAGCTTAAAGAGAAAGTGAAGCAATTGCAAGAGTCGTAGAGTTCACTCCCGTTCGACTTGTCAGTTTATGAGAAGATCAAGATGCCAAAAAAATTTAAAATGCCTGAGTTCGTGAAATACGATGGTACTTCCTGCCCAAAAACTTATTTGCAGATGTACCACATACGCATGGCCCAATATGTCAAGAATGAGCCTCTCATAATCCAATCATTTCATGCGAGTTTGACTGGGCCCACATTAAACTAGTATGTGATGAAGAATGTGAACCTTCTTGACGCCTAGAATGAAGTGGCTGACGCATTTCTCAAGCAGTATAAGTTCAATATGGACATTATACCTTCTCGAGAAGATCTTGAGAGAATGGAGAAGAGGAGTGAATCATTTAAGGAGTATGCTGTGAGATGGCGAAATCTGGTAGCTTAAATCACTCTTGAGCCTACTGATAAAGAATTGATGAAGTTGTTCTTCAAGACGCTCCAGCCTGAGTTCCGTAATCGAATGACTAGCACATATGTTGAGAAATTTAATCAACTCATCCCAATGGGTGAGTAGATTGAGATAGGATTGAGAAATGGATGGTTTAATGAGCCAACCTTTACAAGCAAAAGATTTATCCTAAAGAAGGAGAAGGATCTTGAAGCTAAGATTAATGTGGCATATTCTCAATTGAATCATGATACATCCAATTGCACTCCAGCAATTAAGATTTCTATTAAGCAACAAGTTGGAGGGCATCGCCTTCTTCGGTCAACGACGAAGTGTTAGAAGACAATTCATGTGACATCCCAGATTTTTGATCCTGTTTTTTATTTAATAAAGCAGACATTTCATTGACGCGCCTATAGGGCTGTTCTCAGAGCTGATCACTCTCAAAATAACTAGACTATTTGGGGAAGCCATTAAGGAATTTTAATGTAACAAACTTGAGAACTCGACCAGAAATCGGCTACTCAACTGTTTCCATCTTTATAGGCCATTGCGGCACAGTTAAAAATCGATTTAAAATCAGGGATATGTTGATTTGACTGAGATGTGTGGCTAATTATGGGTGACACCACTAAATTAGAAAATTCTCGTCGGTTGGCACTAGATTGATTTTCTTATTATTTTGGTATCCTATGTTTGTATTTGAATCCTCGAGATTTTCACGACAACCAAGAGTTGCCAATGTGTAGAGTGGGTATATTGTGGCTCGAAGAAAATCGACCACGGGTCATTTGCATTGAAATTTTTTTGAAAGTTATTCGGTAGCCTAGGTCACGCTAAAATTGCGCCAAATCGAAATTAACCGCGAATTTGAGTCCGATTTCAGAAATTGAAGATTCTGTCATGTCACAATAAATTCTAGGAGCGTCAACTCAGTCTCAAAAGATTTTTCTACAATCCGAAACTTTTTGGGAAAAAGTCGTCCTAGAGCTGTTTTTGTCCGGAAAAAGTCAGGGATCGTTATCGATTGCAAAAGTAGGAAGCGAGTATGATCAATTGGTGATGAAAAATACCAATTTGATCATTGATGTGTTAATTGAAATTATGAGGGCCAAATTGGATTGAATTGATAAGCAATTAGTGTCCATTTGATGCCAAAACTCAAGAAATTCGTAGCTCCTCATCCACCACAACATTTGGACCACTTCAACCTTCTAGATAGGGCATTTGGGTCTAAAAATGTCTAGCGGAAGATAGCCATGCAAGGGGTTGAGGATAAGGGGGACAAATGAGGAGAATTTGTGACCAAGTGGTCCCCTAAAGGAGCAACCAGCCCCTCTCCCCTACTCAGTATCATTGACCGCCCATTTCCCCCTCCTTGGTGTGCTCTTCGGCGTCTAGAACCAGCAAGGGAAGCAGCCGAGTTGCCCGTCCACGCCACACGCTGCCGTGGCCGTCGGACCATCCCACATAAACATCGCCGTTGCCTTGCCGTGCCACCACCCAGCCCGATGCCCACAGCCCCGTCTCGCGTCCTAGCTACTGTTTCGGACCTGGCCAAGCCAAGCTGGAGTCCTTCTGACCACCTTCGACCTCTGTGGAGTCCCGCCTAGGTCCGGTTTTGCTTCTCGCCCCATCTCCGTCTTGTCCAAGCCCCCGAGCAACCCTTTCTCAGCCTCAACCAACGATGGACAGAGAGCAGGAAAATGGGTTTCTAGACGTGGTCTAGGTCCTTTTGAGGTGGTTCCAGAACTCGAAAATTTGGCCCGCTTTGGAGAAAGTCGGTCCCCGTCGCATTCTTGTCGAATTGAACCAAGCGGTTCGATAAACAATTGAGTTTAACTCACTAATCACGCTTAGTAGGTTAATGATGCTTAGGGGTTGATTAGATTTAATTAAGTGTGATTAAGTGATTAGATTAGGTTAGAGCAATTAATTTAGTGCCTTATCGATGCATGTTAGACAAACGGTTAGTACAATTAGCAAGTAAATATGTTCTATTATTTATTGAATGAACCTCGGAAATTTTCCGGTCCGTTTCGACGTCCAACTAGGCATTATGGGCCTAAGTTGGATTTTTAGCATTTATTTAATAATTTTTGTAATTATTTAATTATTTATTTATTTTTCGAAAATTAGACGGAATAACCTATGACCGGAATTTTATGCTGATTATCGTGGTGCAATCTGTTTATTTAATTGAGCCTTAATTTGTGCTAAATTGATTTAATTGTGATTTTAGGATTTATTCTTAAATTAATTAATTTTGGTAATTAATTGAAAAAAAAAAAAATAATTGGGCGTTGGTTGACAGCGCCAAAAATATTTTGGTAGATTACAAAAAATGGTGGCATTTGTGGAAAGGAAATTATAGTATTTTGGTTAAGGCCGTTCGTATACCAACACACGACAATTTTATCGGAAATGGTAAAAATGTGGAATTGGTTGTATGTTTGAAAGGGTATACTATATTAGCCTATGGACGATATGTCAGCTTAGCAGAGAGCAGTATACCGGTATACTATATTAGCCTACGGGCGATATGACAACTTAGATAAAGAGCAGTATACCTGATCATCTCAGAAGCGAGCTATATTATCTATTTATCAGCTTAGTAGAGAGCAGTCTAGATATGTGTGGACTTAGTAGATAGTATGAGATTAGCCAATCAAGAAAGAGGTCGTGATGACATGTAATCGATTGAGTCGATTGATTGATGAGTTGATCCGAATTAATTAAGTGTTATGATTTCAAGTTTGTGAATTGAACTGACTTGTAGGAAGGAACTAAGGCCAAGGTAAGTCCTCTGACTCGTGTTGTGCTTACGCAGCCCTTATGGCGTATTGCTTTCTAATCAAGTCTTTAGGGGGTAGGATTCGCTGAGACGTCGTCTTACCCCATTGTGGGATAACATTTTAGACCCCTAGATGGCAGCACCTCCACCTCCTTGTCCTCCCATGCATTTTGGTATATTTGAGGAGATCACCAAGATAGGTTATCACTTTCCGATACACCCCCACTCGGAAGGACTAGAGTATGTTTTGGTGAAATCCACCGTCTGGGTTGACATGGGTAAAGACGACATGGTGCCCCACGAGTATTAGTTGTGCTATTGTCACTACCATGATGGACGAAGGGAGGGCCCTGTGCCGGAAAGTGATATACCTCTGTACGTTTTGGAGGTAGCATTCGGGAAGGGGACGGCAGATCCTTAGGATTGGTTGGTGGTGGATGCAAAGGATCCTAAGCTCAAAGACAATTCTCACTCTCCAGTGTACTCAGTTGAGGGCGCTAACTGGAGCGAGGAATGAGATATTGTTGAGCAAGAGGAGGAGCCTAAAGAAGAGGAACCTGAAGATGAACCTGAAGAGGACTTGAAGGAGATAGACCCCGAGAAGGATCCGGAGTATAACCCGGATGAGGACTGAGACCCCACCCTATTTTGTAAACTTTGAGTTGTGATCGGATGTGTGATAGATTTGACTTATTAATAGTATTGTAATATATATTATGAGGTTTGCTTTGTATAAAAGTGTGGTTGTGGTTTTTTGGGTTTGAAAAATATGGCCCTACTTTTCTATCAAATTGTTTTATTATCTGGGGATTTTATATCTGCTTCCGCTTGCGTATTAACGGTGATGTGTCCTGGGATGTCACTATTAATCGACTAGGTAAGGGATAGGTGCGCGCTCGAGGATCGGGGGCGTGACATCCCCGTTTTTGTGGTATCGAGTGTGGTTACTAGAAATTGAAGTGATAAGGAGTGATGGTTCATGGGATAGTAGTAGGAAGGGCTTTAAATTCATGCTGGTGCATGTCTATGGTAACTGATTGGTAGAATTGTTTGTTGTGTGTGGATCACTCATCTCCTAATCCAATGTAGATTTGGTAGACAGGTGTCAGTAAAAGACTAAGCCATGAGCAAGCAGAGCGAGAACTCCGAGTAAGAGAACCGTAAGGCCCGCAACTTGGGGTAGGACATCGACTATGGTCGGCACCCGAGGCGGCAGAGCTAGAGCGCTAGCACAGGCTAGCGAGTGGGGTAGCAGCCCCAAGTGATCAAGGAACCATTAGGATTAACCAGGCCTTGGATGCCATGAGAGAATTGATGGGGCAACAGGCCCAAGAACAAGCTACCGCATTCACTGTCGCTGTTGCAGCTGCCGTTGAAGCCATCGCTACTGCTGCTGTTGCCGCTGCTGTTGAGGCCATAGCCATTGCCGCACCTACGGTCATGCTTGCTGAAGTCCCGCCGGGAATTATGGTTGCTAGGAGACCGATTCACAAGCTGGTGGAACAATTTTTAAAGTTGAATCCACCTCGCCCATTGGGGCAGAGACCCCGAAGCCGCCGCTTTGTGGATTCAAAAATGGAGAAGGCTTTTACACTACTGATGTGCAATGAAACTGAAAAGGTAATTCTTGCAACTTACCGACTAAAGGGAGTTGCAAATACTTGATGGAGAACCACCCAAGGAGCAGTGTTCTCAGAAGGTGTCGTCCCGGAATGGAACGCCTTCCTTGAGGCTTTCAATGGCAAATACTTTTTCAGAGACTGCCAGGGAGATGAAGATGTCAGAGTTTCAACGTCTTCACCAAGGCTCCACGGCTGTAGATCAATATGAGGCGAAGTTTGTTGAACTTTCACAATATGCTCCTAAGCTAATTGAGAATCCGGCGAACCAAGTAAGAAGGTTCAGGGACAGATTCAGGCTGGACTTGAGGAGTTTATTGATTTCGTTGAATCTGAGAACTTATAATGACCTATACCAGAGAGCCCAAATGATCGAGAGAGATCAGAATGAGAGAGCCGCCATATCTAGGTCAAGATTTAATGCAAACAGAGATGCAATCTGACATGGGAAGAAGCCTATGGTCGGAGGAAGATTTCGAATCCACCCAATAGGAAGGGTGGTGTGGGAAAGTTTGGACCAAGTTGGATTGAGATGTGTCGCCTTCGCGGAAGGCGACATGGCGTGAATCAATGCCCTCGAAGGATGGGCACCTGTTTTGAATGTGGTCAGCAGGGTCACAGGGCCAGAGATTGTCCTAACAGGCCAAGAGGATAATCACAGTTGCTGCCATTGCCACCGATGGGTCAAATTAAGGGGTATGCGCCGTAGAATGCGACATAAAGAGGACAACTGAGACCCCTAGTACAAGGCGTGGTGTATGCCATCACCCAAGGTCGAGGCAGGCCGTGCTCGACGTGATCACAGGTATGGTTTCACCGAACAACCATCCTGCTTATGCTTTATTCGATCCGTGCGACCCATTCCTTCATTGCCGATCAATATGTTAAGTTGTTAGGATTAAGTCCTATATTGTTGGAGTCGGCTTTGCATATCTACACCATTGAAGGATAAAATTATTGCTGCTTTGGGTTGTTCTCGTTGCAAGTTAGAAATTGGTGAGTGAGAGGGGAAAATAGATCTGTTAGTCCTAACCATGTATACTTTGATTTAATTATTAGCATGGACTGGCTCACCAAGCAACGAGCTAAAATGGACTGCTATTGCAAGGCGATTCAATTTGACCCGATAGAGGGTGAGAGCTTCGAGTTTGTCAGAAGTCGAGGAGGTCCCTCGATTTTCTTGATCTTGTCGCCAGAGGTAACTCGTTTGTTAGACGAGAGTTGTCAAGGGTACCTAGCAACTGTCTTGGATACGACAGTTGAGGAGCTAAAGATGAAAGACATTTCAATCGTGTAAGAATTTCTAGATGTCTTTCCAAAAGAATTGTCAGGATTGCCACCAGAGAGAGAAATTGAATTTGTGATTGAGCTAGCACTCGGGACAGAGCCAATCTCTAAGGCTCCTTACCGAATGGCGTTATCTGAGTTGAAGGAATTGAAGGTGCAGAGGCAAGAGCTGCTAGATAAAGGATTCATTCGTCCCAGTGCATCACTTTGGGGAGCACTAGTTCTGTTTGTAAAGAAGAAAGATGGTTCGTTGCGCCTGTGCATTAACTATTGGCAACTCAATTAGGTAACGATCAAGAATAAGTATCCACTCCCGAGGATCGATGATTTGTTCGATCAGTTAAAAGGAGTGTCAATATTCTCGAAGATCGACTTAAGGACGAGATATCATTAGTCGAGAATTAGGAAAGAGGAGATTCTTAAGTCAGCATTCTGTACTCGGTATGGTTATTACGAGCTCACAATGATGCCATTCGGGTTGACAAATGCTCTAACTACCTTCATGGATTTGATGAACAGAGTATTCAAGGAATATCTGGATCAATTTGTGATTATGTTCATCAATGATATTCTGATGTATTCAAGAAGTGATGAAGAGCATGAGAGTCATCTGAGATTAGTGCTACAAAAGCTGAGAGTCCATCAGTTGTACGCTAAGTTTAGCAAGTGCGAGTTTTGGTTGACTCGTGTTGCTTTCTTAGGACATGTTATCTTAGGTGAATGAATTTTTGTGGACCCGAGCAAGATGGAAGCCATGATTAATTGGCCAAGACCGACCACCGTGATAGAAATCCGAAGTTTTTTGGGTTTGGCAGGTTATTACAGATGGTTTGTAAAAGGGTTTTCATCTTTAGCATCACCTCTAACAAGACTCCGAAGAAGGAAGAAAAATTTGTGTGGATAGACAAGTGCGAGCGTAGTTTCCAAGAGCTAAGGGAAAAGCCGACTACCGTGATAAGGCTAGTAAGAACACCTAGAGGGGGTGAATATGTGTTAAAACGTTTTTGCAAAACTTAGTAACTCAATTCGTCTTTCAAGAATAACATACTGTAAATGTAATGGACCATAAACAGTTTAAATATGATGACGAAATAAAGTAAAGAGTTTAGGGAAAGAGAATTGAGACACAACATTTATAGTGGTTCGGCTTAGACCAAGCCTACGTCCACTTTCCCGCACTGACAGCCCACTGGCTGGATTTCACTAAGAATCAAAAGAGATTTTACAGTTTCACGTCCTTGATTCCACAGTGTAGAAACTCTACTACATTTCCTCAAGGTCTCACAAGTATTTAATCTCTTCTTGGTACAATATAAGCTTAGCGATTGAAACAAAGAAAGAACTAGGAAATTCGGACTTTGGAATTTTTCTCTTGTACACACACTCGAATAACTTAAGGTATGTGTCTTTTGTAAGCTGATGCTAGATTCCATAGACCACCTTTTCTTTGGATGCTGCATCACTTCAAGCATGGCTTTCTTTTGGGCAGCTAAATGCAATCTCCCGTGCGTAACAAGACGTGGTTAGAAAACCTTCAATGGGCGAAGAAATTTCTCTCTGGTAAGGACTTTTATCACTCCATTGCACTTTTTCTTTTGGAGCTATATGCAACCTTATTCGGAAGTACAGAATGACATTCTCTTCGAGGTCATCCCCTTGTCAGAGCGGTCAAGAAACATCTTATTAAAGTGGTGAAGGATAAAATCTTAACCTTCAGGAATGTAGAAGATAACCCAAGAAATAGAAGACTCCAGCGGAATTGGGGGTTGGATCCATCCATTTTCTCTTCCTCCCCAGCGGTTCCGTAGCCTCCTTGCAGTAAACGTGCGGTTTCCACCTTCGGTGCAGTTAGTGGTACACCTCGGATGGGATACAATGGTTTAGCTTTGGTGGCACTGCCTCCTTGGTGTCTTTCTTTTAGTTTTTCTTGTTTTATTACTGGTTGTTTTGGCCTCCTTCGGCTGCGTGGCTTGCGCTTTCCTTGTTAGCTTATAGCCGTTTGTTAGGCGCTTCTCGCTTGGCCACTTTTGCGGAGTTCTTTTGCTGCCGGCGCCCTTCCACTCTAAAGACCTTTGTCTTTTGAGTTAAAGTTTTGTGGCGCCGGTTTTTATGTAAATGTTGGTTCAAAGCTATATACATCATTACCTTTACCAAAAAAAATAATAATAATAATTTATGCGTCTTTCTTATATACTCCTCCATGTCATTATAACCGTTGGCGCCTTCCAAAAGAGTTCTTCTAATCTACCCATTGGACATAATCAATTAAGGGAGATCTCGAGTCATTTAAGGAATGTGAAGATAGCCCACCAATCCTGCTTGCCCATACAATCAGGATCTAGGTTTCTATAAGTAGAATCTTCCAAGTATACTTCACCAATCAATAGATCTAATTATCCAAAATGATTTCAAGAATTAATCACGAGATGCTATCTCCAGCCATGAGATCTTCTTTAACCGTACGAACCAAATCCTTAAAGATATACTTGCATCTCGGATAAGTCTTCTTTAACATATATATCTTTTCTTCATCAGTCTAGAAGCTATTAGTGCGAGTAGACTTTAAATCTTGAGTCTGGAGGTCTTCAGAATTTGACGACATAGTCTGCAACTCTTCAGACTAGACTGATGGAAACGTTTTGTCAGCTTCAAAATAGATAATGAAGTTTTCTCCAACATACTGCACCTGTGCTGACCATTTCATCTAGTCCTGGAGGATTCGAGATCTACAAAGTGATGTGTCATTCAGAGGGTTGGGCTGTGTGCTGATGCAACATGGTAGAGTTGTTGCATATGTTTCCTGTCAATTGAGATCTCATGAACAAAATTATCCAACGCATGACTTAGAGCTCGTAGCAATTATTTTTGCCTTGAAGATTTGGAGATATTATCTGTGCGGGGAAAGATTCCAGATCTTCATGAAATATCAAAGTCTCAAGTACTTATTCTCTCAGAAGGAGTTGAACATGAGACAATGCAGATGGATGGAATTGTTGAAAGACTACGACTGTGAGATCTTATATCACCCGAGAAAGGCGAACAAAGTCACCGATACTTTAAGTCGAAAGTCTTTAGTTGCTCACATATTGATTAAGGAATGGAACCTAATTGAGAGAGCTCGAGATTCAATATTCAAATTTGAGGTAGGCCACATTTTAAGTCTTATGGCCACCCTCGAATTGAACCGATGTTCGGATCGAATCAAATTACTCCAATCGACCGATCCAGGATGTACGTAACATTCTTCAGGAGGACATTGAGAAAAGAAAGGTTGACTTTCAGATCTCGATGATAGAACATTGAGGTTCCGAGGACATTTAGTTGTACCTGACGATGTGGAACTTAGAGAAGATATTTTATCTGAAGCGCATCATAGAGCTACAACATTCATCATAGTAGCACCAAGATGTATCAGAATCTGCGTCAACACTATTGGTGGTCAAGAATAAAGGCAGACATCGCTAAGCATGTCGCCAAGTGTTTGACGTGTCAGCAGGTAAAAGCTCAGCATTGCAAGATGGGAGGACTTCTACAACCTCTCGAGATTCCAAAATGGAAATGGAAGCATATCACGATGGATTTCGTGAAAGGACTACCGAGGAGTCAAAGAGGAAATGATTCGATTTGGGTGGTAGTCGACAGACTGACAAAGTCAGCTCATTTCATTGCAGTTCGAAAGGACCTCAGTCAAGATAGGCATGTAGACCTGTACCTGCAACATGTAGTTCGAATGCATGGAGTGCCGATTATGATAACCTCATATCGAGATCCAAGATTTACTGCCGCTTTTTGGAAGAGCTTGTAAAGTGCTTTAGGTACCAAGCTGCAATATAGTACGGCATATCATCCTCAAACGGATGGCCAGTCTGAGAGGACAATTCAGACCCTCGAGGACATGCTAAGAGCTTGTGTACTACAAAGGAAATTGGGAAGATCAGCTTCACTTAGTGGAATTTGCCTACAACAATAGTTATCAGCAGAGCATCTAGATGGCTCCATTCGAAGCATTGTATGGCAGAGTTTACAGAACACCAGTGTGTTGGGATGAAGTTGGGGAAAGAAGATTACAAGCCTAGAATTGGTCCAGCAGTTAGTGGATGCCATGGCAATAATCAAAGGCAGATTAAAGACCGCACAGAGCATATAGAAAAGTTACGTAGATAAGTGCTGGAGATTTACGCAGATAAGTGCCGGAGATTATTGGAATTCCAAATTGGTAATCACGTTTTCTAAAAGTGTCACCAATAAAGGGAACTTCGCGCTTTGGAAAAAAAGGAAAGCTAAGTTCGAGGTACGTAGGTCTATTTGATATTCTAGAGAGAATTGGAGCCCTAGCATATTGTCTTGCATTGCCGCTGAGATTGGCGCAAGTGCATGACGTCTTTCACATGTCTATGTTGAGGAAGTACGAGTTTAACACGACCCATGTGCTTAATTTTGAAGAATTGGACGTGGATGACCGAGTGTCATATGTGGAAACCTCGGTTCAGATAGTGGACAGAAAAGAACAAGTTCTACGTACAAAGACCATTCCGTTGGTCAAAGTGGCCTAGCAACACCACGGTACTAAAGGAGCAATGTGGGAGACGAAGAGTTGATGAGACAGTTTTTTTTTTTTTTTTTGTAAGAAAAGTTGATGAGTTGATGAGACAGTTGTACCCCACTTTTTGCTTAAGTATTGTAATAGTTTAAATTTTAAGGACGAAATTTTTATGAGACAAGAAGAGTTGTGACATCCCAGATTTTCGATCATGTTTTCTATTGAATAAATCGGGCATTTCATTGGTGCGCCTATAGAGCTGTTTTTAGAGCTGATCACTCTTGAGATAACTAGATTATTTGGAGAAGCCATTAAGGAATTTTAATGTAATAGACTTGAGAACTTGACCAGAAATCGGCTACTCGACCGTGTCCATCTTTAGAGGCCATTACAACACGTTAAAAATCGATTTAAAATCGGGGATAGGTTGGTTCGATTGAGATGTGTGACTAATCGTGGGTGACACCAAGAAATTGGAAAATTCTTGTCGGCCAACACTAGATTGACTTTCTTATTGTTTTGGTATCCTATGTCCGTATTTGAATCATCGAGATTTTCACGACAACTGAGAGTTGTCAATGTGTCAAGTGGATATATTGTGACTCGAAGAAAATCGACAATGGGTCATTTGCATTGAAAAATTTCTGAAAGTTACCCCGTAACCTAAGTTACGCTAAAAATACACCAAATCGAAATTAACCACGAATTTTAGTCTGATTTCAGAAATTGAAGATTTTATCATGTCACAATAAATTCTAGGAGAGTCGACTCCGCTCGGAAGATTTTTCTGCAATCCGAGATTTTCTTCGGGAAAAAGTTATCCTAAGGCCATTTTTGTCCGAAAAAAGTCAAGGATTGTTTTCGATCGCAAAAGTGGGAAGTGAGTAGGATTAATTGGTGAGGAAAAATACCAATTTGATCATTGAGGTGCTAATTAAAATTATGAGGGCCAAATTCGATTGAATTGAGAAGCAATTAGTGTTCATTAGATGCCAAAACTCAAGAAATTCGTAGCCCCTCATCCACCACAACATTTGGACCACTTCAACCTTCTAGATGGGGGCATTTGGGTCTAAAATGGCTAATGGAAGACAACCATGCAAGGGGATGAGGATAAGGGGGATAAAGGAGGAGAATTTGGGACCAAATGGTCCCAAAGGAGCAACCAGCCCCTCTCGCCTCCTCAACATCGTTGGCCGCCCTTTCCCCCCTCCCTTGGTGTGCTCTTTAGATTCCAGAACCAACAAGCGAAGCAGCCGAGCCGCCTGTCCATGCCGCATGCCACTGTGATTGTCGGACCACCCCACGCGAACACCGCCGCTGCCTTGCCGCGCCACTGCCCAGCCCGATGCCCAACAGCCCCGTCCCGCGTCCCAACTGCTGTTTCGGACTGGCCGAGTCAAGCGGAGTCCTTCCGACCACCTTCGACCTCCGTGGAGTCCCGCCTAGGTCCAGTTTTACTCCTCGGTCCATCTCCATCTCGTCCAAGCCCCGGAGTAGCCCTTTCTTGGCCTCAACTAGCAGCAAACAGAGAGCAGGAAAGTGGGCTTCCAGGGGTAGTCTAGGTCCGTTTTGAGGTGGTTTCGAGTCTCGAAAGTTTGGCCTGCTTTGGAGAAAGTCGGTCCCCGTCGCGTTCTCGTCGAATTGAACCGAGCGGTTTGATAAGCAAGTGAGTTTAACTCATTAATCTTTGCTTAGTAGATTAATGATGCTTAGGGATTGATTAGATTTAATTAAGTGTGATTATGTGGTTAGATTAGGGTATAACAATTAATTTAGTGCCTTATCGATGCATGTTAAACAAACGGTTAGTGCAATTAGCAAGTAAATAGGTTCTAATATTTATTGAATGAACCGTGGAAATTTTCTAGGTCCGTTTCGGCGTCCAATCAAGCATTACGGGCCTAAGTTGGATTTTTAGCGTTTATTTAATAATTTTCGTAATTATTTAATTAATTATTTATTTTTCGGAAATTAGACTTGGATAACCGGTGACCAGAATTTTATGCTGATTATCGTGGTGCAATCTATTTATTTAATTGAGCCTTAATTTTTGGTAAATTGATTTAATTGTGATTTTAGGATTTATTCCTAAATTAATTAATATTGGTAATTAATTGAAAAAAATAACTGGGTGTTGGTTGATTGCGTCAAAAATATTTTGGTAGACTACGGAAAATGGTGGGATTTGTGGAAAGAAAATTATAGCATTTTAGCTAAGGCCGATCGTGTACCCATATACGGCTATTTTATCGGAAATAGTAAAAATGTGGAATTAGTTGTATGTTTGAAAGGGTATACTATATCAGCCTATGGGAGATATGTTAGCTTAGCAGAGAGTAGTATATCGGTATACTATATCTGCCTACGGGCGATATGGTAGCTTAACAGAGAGTAATATACCTGATTAGCTTAGATTGAGCAATGTCGGTATATTATATCGGCCTAAGAGCAATATGGTAGTTTAGATAGAGAGTAGTATACCTGATCATCTCAAAAACGAGCTATACTATCTATTTATCAACTTAGCAGAGAGTAGTCTAGATATGAGTGGACTTAGTAGATAGTATGAGATGAGCTGACCAAGAAATGGGTTGTGATGACATGTAATTGACTAAATCGATTGATTGATGAATCGATCCGAATTAATTGAGTGTTATGATTTCAAGTTTGTGAATTGAACTGACTTGCAGGAAGGAATTGAGGCCAAGGTAAGTCCTTCGGCTAGTGTTGTGCTTAGGCAACCCTTATAGCATATTGGCTTTCCAATCGAGTCTTAGGAGGTAAGACTCGCTGAGACATCGTCTCACCCCGTTGTGGGATAACATTTCAGGCCCCTAGATGTCAACACCTCCTCCTCCTCATCCTCCCATGCATTTTGGTATACCTGAAGAGATCACCGAGATAGGTTATCACTTTCCGATACACCCCCACCTAGAAGGACTAGAGTATGTTTTGGTGAAATCTACCGTTTGGATTGACATGGGTAGAGACGACATGGTGCCCCACGAGTATCGGTCGTGGTATCATCACTACCATGATGGATGAAGGGAGGGCCCTATGCTGGAAAGTGATATACCTCTGTACGTTTTGGAGGTAGCGTTCGGGAAGGGGACGGCAGATCATAAGGATGGGTCGGTGGTGGATGCAAAGGATCCTAAGCTCGAGGACGATTCTCACTCTCCAGTGTACTTAGCCGAGCGCGCTAACTCGAGTGAGGTAGGGGAGATTGTTGAGCAGGAGGAGGAGCCTGAAGAGGAGGAACCTGAAGAAGAACCTGAAGAGGACTTAGAGGAGATGGACCCTGGGGAGGATTTGAAGTATGACCCGGATGAGGACTGAGACCCCACCCTGTTTTGCAAACTCTGAGTTGTGATTGGATGTGTGATAGATCTGACTTGTTAATAGTATTGTAATATATACTATGAGGTTTGCTTTGTATAAAAGTGTGGTTGTGGTTTTTCAAGTTTGAAAAATATGGCCCTACTTTTCTATCCCATTATTTTATTGTCTGGGGATTTTATATCTGCTTCCGCTTGTGTATTAAAATGAAAGGGTCGGCGATGTGTTCTGGGACGTCGCTATTAATCGACCTGGTAAGGGATGGGCGTGCGCTTAAGGATTGGGGCGTGACAATTCACACCTCTTCCCGGACCTCTATCCGAAGTCTTGCTTATTCTCCAAAAGAAGGGATTACTCTCTACTAAGCCAAAGTGACCAAATCCCGAGCTTTATCTTGCATGTAATCCTTCTGAAAAATGTGACTCTCACATGGGAGAGGTTGGTCGCTCCACTGATGATTACTATGTTTTGAAGCATAGGGTACAAGACCTCTTGGATACAAAGGTGTTATCTTTCAGCAGTAATCAGAAAAATCCTCTGCCCAACCATGATGGAGGCGCAAATGCTATCACCGAGTGAACAAGTTCTTATCTTCACACTCCTCTACAAAGGAGTCTTTTTTTTTTTTACGGCTTTTTAGGATTTCAATTTTTTTTTAGGATTTCCTGCTTTCTGAAGTTTCAATTATTGTTTTCGTTTCTAGGGTTTGCTTGTTTGCATTTTCCATTACAAAAATGTAATTCATTTGATTCTATTTAATGGAATTACAAGTTTATTTCTAATTTTGAGGGCATAATGGGGTATACTAATCCAGCCTAGTGACGATATCCAACAATAAAAAGAAAATATCATCCATGGAGAAATTCTGAGGACTGGGCTTCTTCATGCTTCCTCATAAAAAAAGAAGAAGAAAGAATAAAAAAAAATCATTTTTGAAGCCATTTCCAAAAGCATGCATTAGGTTAGTGCTATTTAATTTTCTGACTCATTTACTTCATGTTTTAGAGCATTACTTTTTTGTCTGATGAGAAAGCATTTGAAAAGGCACATCGAGTTACGATGATAGATCAAATGGCTCAATTGTTATTTAACAAGTTTCTAAAGAATTAATGTCGGTCACATCTCAATACTACTTGAAATACCCATCTCAAGGAGCCAAACAAAGTATTTTGCATTTCCATGCTTGACGGAATTTTCATTCGTGCCCATTAATAAGAAAATGAGGGGCAAGTAAAAAGAGGACCATTCATCTTTGGTGAACGAGGTACGTTCGTGCCCATTAATAAGAAAATGAGGGGCAAGTAAAAAGAGGACCATTCATCTTTGGTGAACGAGGTACGTCTTGTCCTTGAACATAATTAATTTTGGGAGATGAGATTCTGTTCCTTTCCTTGTAGATGACGAATTGGGGGCACTGCAAATTCTAGTAGTAACATGATTGAGATAACATAATGAACCATCTGTGAGTTTCCTCGCACATAGTTGTGAGCTCTCCCAAGCTTGTACCTTTGACAGCGGAAGGTGTAGTGACTCTATCTCGATGTTGCAGCACGTCTTGATCAACAGTTTTAAGGTCGAAAGGAAATTGGATTTAAGGGTATTTTGATGATCGTGATAGCCCTCTCAAGATGTACATCTATCAAAGATGGCATCATTTCATCTTTTTAGCTTCACCATCTTGAGTATGCTAAATCATAACCATGAACCTTTTCCTAAGGTTCATACCTCTCACGATGGGTTTATTAAGTGATCTAGTTATTTAAGGCAACCCATAAATAAGATGGGAGTAGCTACTGGTCTCGTTTTTTGGGGTCAGCTAGAAAACCCAATCGAGGGTTGCGGGTTGTCCGTTGATTTCTATGTAACAGGATATTTAGGTTCGAGGACTTGGGTTACACTAATATTTCTATTAGCGCCCTTTCAGTACCTAAGAGTATGTCGTGTTACCTAAGGTGTCTATTAATTTCTTTTTACTTTTTCAGGACCTACACTAAGTGATCACGCGTGGTTGGTAATTTTCGTGCCATTCTATATTTAAGAAAGATTTTTTAAAAAAAGTATGCAATTGAATTTAAAGTACAAGGCGGTAAGTAAACAACCAAGTAAAATGGTAAATCTGTCATGCAATCCTAAGATTTAAAAGAAGTAAAAGGAAAAAGAATGAATGAAAAGGAAAGAGCTTGCAACTTGTCGGGTGTTTATATAAATGAGAAAACCCGAGACATATGTCGGGATGAATGTTATAAAAACATGGTCGGAATGGACATTGACCTTCCACCATCTTCGCATCAACTCCATCTTCAGGGTCCCATTCTAATTCTACCCCAAACCTAAACTAAGTACATAAAATGGAAAGAAATATTCGTGCATGTCAAAACATTCAAAATCACAACGTGGGATTAAGAGTACTCAAACAAGTGAAGTAAAGCTCAAAATCCACCAAATTTGAGCCTCGGGGTCGGCCTTTGCAATTCATGTGTAGGTCCTTCTAAACGCCTACCCAATTTATTTTTATGACTTATAGCCATTGACTTTGTGTTCTCGCATGGCCAATAACACTTATAAGTCCTTAAAAAATGTTTTAAGTGAATCCCCAAGATTTACCCCTCGTATTAGACATCACACCTAACATACATCTAAAAATCCATATGCATTAGCATGAATTAAACACACAGGCAGGCCTTTAAGCCTTATTTCCCAACTAATCAATCAATTAAATGAATCATCAATAGGTCACTTATTCAAAAGGCATGTGCCAAGAGGCGGGGAAGAAGAGACGGGTGGTCGTTGAGGCTGAGGTAGCTCACAACCGACACTAGGAGGTAGGAAGGAAGGACAGAGAGAATGAAGAGGCCGCCGGGCAGAGCTAGAACGGCGATGATCGACTCACCGAAAGAAGACCAGTCGATAGAGAGAGAGAGATTTGAAGAGAGAAAGTTGGTTGTAGAAAATGAGGCCCCCTCCAAAAAATGAAGGGAAAACCTTTTATACTAGTCCTAAATCGATTAATCTTGCCCATCAGCTCAATCGACGATCGAAAAATTAATCTACAAGCCAAATAAAGATCTTAAAAGATTAAAAACCCTCAAGAAGTGTTGGGAAACCAATCGGATGGGTCCAATTTATGAAAATTTGAGTTTAAAACGAGAATTGCACTTAAGGCGTGTTTGGTAATCATTTTAGTCCGATGAATAATTTTTAATTAGAAATGATTCTTTTTGTTCTGCTCCCAAGAATAATTTCTAAGCATTTTAAAGTGTTTGGTAACTATCGAAAATATCTATTCTCGAATAGAATTACGTTTGGCATCGTATTCAAAATTTCCACTTCAAACCATTTTCTTTTCATTTTTTGATAATTTTATCACTTCTTCCTTTTTTTTTCTTCTTCTTTTCCTTTTTTCTTTTATTTCCCTTATTCTTCTTCAAGCTATGGCCAGTCGGTGGTGCTCTCAAGGTTGGCGACTGGCTAAATGAAGGCCGGCAACCTCGTCGGTGAGTTGCCGGCCTTCGGCAAGGCCGCACCTCATCGATCGAGCCTTGCCCCTGGGCCTAGCCACCACTTGGCAAAGCGAGGCTTGTTGGTGGCCGAGAGAGGCTCGCTTGGCTATCGGTGGCAAGGCAAGCCTCCGGCAAACTCGCTGGACCTTGATCAACTAGTCACCGGCAACCGATAGCAGTGGATGGTAGCGGCGGCGGCGGCGTTAGCAGTGGAAAAAGAAAAGAGAAGGAAGAAGAACAAGAAGAAAAGAAGAGAAAAGAGAAAAATGGGTTGGCTTGATTTGTAATTGTTCCTAAGAACAAAAAATTAGCTTTTTTTTTTACTTCTTGATTCTACTCCAAATCTATTCCCAGGAACAAATTTGTTCTCAATAACAAAAAATTTACAAAACGAATTTCTATTCCAAATCTACTCCCGAGAATAAACAAATAAAAATTTTCACTATTTGGCCAATTGTCAAACGCGCCCTTAAGAGCCTAATTAGGGGTTAAATTGCAAGTTCATGAAATTCTATGGTTAATTTGCCAAATCGTGAAAGTGTAGATGGTCCCCAAGCCCATTTGAATAATTTGAAATCATCCCATTTTTTCTTATGAGGGCACAGGGGACAAAGCCGACAAGGTAAGGATTCCGGAACTAGTTGTCGGAGGTCTAGAATCGGCCGGTGAGGGGGTTGAACCAACCTACCTCGTCGGTGATCGGTTGGACCAACCAAACCCATTCACATTGATTTGACCAATTTTTGCTAGTTCTTGATGATTCACGCCCATATGGTCCTCGTGGGTTCAAAATTTATGGGCAAAAGATTGCTTTAAGTACCAAAAGTTAGCACAAAGGGACACTCAAGTGCCAAAAGTTATGAAAGTGACACTTAAGTACTAAAATCGGAGCAAAATGGATCACTTAAATGCTAATTCAACCAAAATCTGGCCAAAATGCTAATATGTGCAATTTCCAACGAAGTAAGTGCAAAACGGCATCGTTTTGTATGTTAACGTGACTAGACAATGCAAAAACAACGTTGTTTTGCTGCTAATGTGGTAAAAAATTAATATAAAAATTAATTAAATTAAATTTTTAAATAAATTTATTTAAAACATTAAAAAATAAAAATAAATATTTTTAAAAATATTTTAAAAAATGGAGGTGGCCGAGGGCTAAGCCTTCGCCGCCGCCACCTCCACACCGTTGCCGAGAAGGCTTGGCAATGGAGTGGGAGGGTCGGTCGGGGTGCCGGCCTTGGCTAGAGCCGGCGACCCGCCGACGGCGGCGAGGGCCCACGAGCCCTCACCTCAATCCGGGGCGAGGGTCACGGCCTTTACCTAGATCCGACGAGGGTCGACGGTGCCGCTCGGCGGGGCCTAGGGCCGCCGCGCCTTGCGGGCCCTCGCCGGTTAACCGAGGTCGCCACCTCTAGCTAGGGCTCGGCGACCCCAAACAACCCTCCCCCTTCCCCTCCATTGCCGGCCCTTCCCGACGGCGAGGACTCAACCTCGGCCGCCTCCCCCTTTTTTTTTTTTAAATTTATTTTTAATTTCATTTAATTATTTTTATATTAATTTTTACCACATCAGCACCAAAACGACGTCGCTTTGCACTTGCTTCGCCGGAAAATCGTCACGTCAATATTTTGGCTGGATTGGCACTCAAGTAATCCATTTTGCTCCGAGTTTAGTACTTAAGTGTCACTTTCGTAAATTTTGATACTTAAGTGTTCCTTTTTGCCAACTTTTGGCACTCCAGGATCCGTGTGTCAAAATTTATGCAATTTAAATAGAAAATTTTCATGATTTAAAGAGAAATTGTCTCGATTTGGATCCAATTAAGCCAATTGAACCCCCGTAAATGTGATATGTAGGTTTTCTATTGCTTAATTGAGCTATTATTGTGAAAAACAATGGACCCAAGCCATGGGTACACACAATTGAGTACTAAAGACTAATATGAACAGTTTTGCAATTTATTGTCCAAAAATGCAAATTAATTGAATTTGAATTCAATTAATATTGCAATAAACCTATTTGACTAACTACCCATGCTTCGGATGAGCTAATGAATTTAAATTGACTTTGAATTGAAGTCACGAGACTTAAGCCAAAAATGAATCGAGGTCTAATATTAAAATTGAACCTGGATTCATGAAATTGAACCATAGTCATGAATTGGTCATTCTAATTTTCTTCAATTAAAGCCCAACAACTCGATTTGCTTATGCTCAAAAGAGTGAAATTCCTCAAATTGGGAAGTTCTCATATGAATTTCTCGAAACTAACCCAGGATTTGGACTTATTATAAAAAAATAAGTGAAAAACCATCATCTGTTCATGAATCATGAAGAATCGATTTTGACTCCATAATCATGGCTTAAAACGGCAATTTACTTTTAACATGACAATTCTCAGAATCGAATGAACGAGTGGATTAAAAATAATCCCTAAACCAAATATTGTAAAAGAAACTATATCTAATTATGACTAAAACAAAGATAATTTTATTTTTGGCCAATTTAAAATCTAAAACTGAAAATTTTGACCACCGCCTACGGTGGCCTAGCCGGATAAGAGTCCCCATGACATCTACCCGGGATGGAGGGGTTCAAATCTCGCAGACGTACGGGATCTTAAGCGCAACTGGGGTGGTGGGTCCTCCGCTAGCATTGCTCCATGGTTTACCCGCCGGTTGCCACCAGTACGGGGTTCCCCGTGTATCCAAAAAAAAAAAAACTGAATAAAAACAAAGTTCTTAATCGAATTTTGTAAAATTTTCAACACAAAATTCAAATTGACACTAAAACGAAGCATTTTAAGGGTTTTTAATTTTTTTCTAAATTTTTGATCAAAAGTTTGATCAAAACTGAACCATTTAGTTAACTTTTCCTAAAATATTGATTTTTTGAGTCAAATTTTTGGATTTTTGAAAAATTGACTCAAGAAAAGTGAAATTAAAGACATTTAACATCTTTTTATGTGAAAAGCGAATTTTTGACTTGGAATTGGCTTTTTGGTCAATGATTGACTTTTGATTAAAGGGTTGACCAAAAAGTTAACCCTAAAGTCAACCGTTTGAGTTTTTTTTTTTTCTTTAAATGAATTGGAAATTGTTTAAAAGAGATGATGCAAAAGGAAGAAATGAAAACGATGCTTTTTGGTCAAAAACAGGCTTCATTGCAATCAAAAACCCAAAGATCGATTTGTACCTTTTTGGATGCATCAACTAAAAATCAAATGTCAACAGTTGCCCTCTTTGAGTGGGAGTTCGAATAGATTCCACTCAAAGACAAATTAATACTTGCAATTTTTTAGTCAACTCCATTTGGGAGAAAAGACAATAACAAAGGAAAATGACATTTGGTTAGAGACATACTTGAACATTTACCTTCACTCATTGGAGTATTTGGCTCATGCTTGGTATCTTTCTATCTCTCTCGTGAAATGGAATGAAGGAAATGCGATTATTGTGAAGAAGGAATGATTTAAGGATAACCACTAACCTAAGGACAAGGTTTAGGAGGATAATATAAAATCAAGAGTCAAGGTTTATAAGGATAACTTAGAATCGAAAGAACGAGATTTAAGGTTTACCAAGAACCTAAGGAATGAGATTTAAGATTTACTAGGAACTTAAGGGGTATGATTTAGGCTGACCAAAAACCTAAGACAAAGGGTATGGTTTAGGATGACCAAAAGCCTAAGACAAAGGGTTATGATTTATGATGACCAAAAATTGGTCACCGGGGAACGTACATTTTGAAAAAGAATTTTGAGATTTCTTATGAAATCACTCAAACACATCTTGATAAACAATATCAATTGTCAAATTCCTTCGGAGAGAAATTTTAACAAAGTGAGGTTTAATTAACCATCAAAGGATTATATCAAATAGGCCAAGTTAGAAATAACATAATCAAAAGGTTCTTTCACACCGGCTCTCGAAAGGGCTTTTTATTCCCATCCTTTGATATGGGAAAACTGTTTTGTTCTTACTAGAGAGGTCTCATGTAACCTATGTCTAAGGTTTTCGGAAACATTCATAGTGTCATTGATGAAAAGGTCTTTGGAAAGGACCATAACGATGGCTTGGTCATGGGCTTACACAAAAGATACTTACTTTGAGGCTAAGAAGAGAATATTCAATCAATATTTTCATCGGGTTTACAAGTCAAGAATCTTGAAGATAAGATAAAATGTGATTGCTTCCACTACTTCTAGCAATAGCTCCTATATAAAATTCATATTTTAACTTGAACCATCCCAATCGTAAGAGATTTCGGATAATGGTTGTAATGTTGGTTCGAGTGAGGCTTGAAAGGCTTTGAATTTTTTTCTGATATCAAAGGAATAAAAGTGAGTGATTATTTTGATATCATTACCATCACACAACTTTTAGGAGTCATGACTCTTGAAATTTAACCTATCTCGAGAATCTTTTGACTGCTTTGTTTTGAAACGACAGAATTTCGCTCTCTTTTCCAATGACATTACTTGCAATATATACTTTGCAAATCATATCTTTTGTTTTTTGAATGCATGGTCTTTTCTACATGACCATTGATCTTGTATTTTTGCAATGAATTTTTTTATGAGCATTGACCTTACTTTTACCAGGTACCCTACTTTTTCATGCCCCTTATTTTTGCACTCTCTTTTAAGTATCTAGACTCTAGAGTGGTTTTCACTTTTTTTTTCCATTGGTAAATCACATGCTTTGCCCTAGTGTGGGAAGATAATTACCCTTTGGGGTTTTGAAAAGGATTGCATAAGGCTCAATTTGGCTAAGCAAAATGTAATTGTGTTTGGATAGTGAACATAATGCTCTTCGTCACCTCGGGATGCTACAAGCTTCCATAAAAACTCACCTAAAGTTAACACAAGAAGATTAATGCAAGTGAAGGTAATAAAATTTTCTTGATTTTTTGCTCCATAATCTTCAACCATGACTCCTAATTTTGCCCTAATGCGGGGTTGTTCTTAATAGAGTTATTTTTAAAATGCTCCATATTTGGCTCAAAGTGGCTTGCAAGAGATAACGATAGTGTTTAGGATTGAGAAAGAAATGCCTTTATTATTTTAATCTATGTATTCACCGTGAATGGATCTTATGCCCGAAACCAGGTTCTTTTCACTCGATTCTTTCAAAGAGTGTATAAAGACATGTTTGTCAAAGGTTGCCTCTCATCGTCTTAGGCATTACCATTCGGCATATTTTACAATCATTTTGAAGTTTTTCAAAACATCAATTAGTTAAATTCCTTTCCATGAGGAATTAGGATATAAAGAATGTTTTTCAAAAGATATATTCCCTTGACTCTACTTGGGAGGATATTGGAAACAAGGTTGAAAGAGTTTGGGAGACAAAATGGGCTTTGTTTACAAAAGGGTCCACTTTTAAAGCACTAATCGACTCTTTCGATGTTCTAATGGACAAGGACACCTTTAAGTTCTAAAGAAAGTGGTCATTTTTTGAAGGTTTGTATTGAGGTTGATCTCCTGTGTATAGGTGAAGTCTTCCTTAGGGATCCTTTGGTACCGCAAGATGAACAGACATGCAAATGCAACATGTATGCATGAGATGCATGATATAAATATCCTAGAGTGACTTGGATTTAATTAAAACAAATTTCATTGAACTCCTTGGCTAGTTCTTTGAGATACTCGTGGTAAGGAATCAACTTTACATCTCACATTTACCATTCACCTTCTATCTGAAGGATGATGAGCGTGGAATCACCGTAGACTTGGAGTCTTTTGACTTTCATATCGATGACCAATTGTAGATTGAGAATACAAGCTTCATGTTTAGAGATATCGTTGGTGTAAGGAAATACCAACTTCGCAGCCACTAGATAATGCTGGCCAGTTAGGGATATTAAAACTGCCCAAGTGTTAGAACCAAAAAGGTTAATAGTCCATTTGTCGTGAGAAATCAAATGAATTTGTAATGGCTAACATATCAGTAATGACTTGATCTTTAACAGACTTTTGTGCCACGTTTGGATGTCAAATTCAAAAAGTGATAGTTGCTATTTGGCAAGTTTTTTGACCAATGTGGGCTTCTCTAAAAGATACTTAATTGGGTCATTCGAGATCACCAGCAGGATGCGGTGGTGAAGGTATATTGTCTCAATCGATGTAATAGCCAAATCAGGGCTACAAACTGAAAGGACTAGTAAGAATACCTAGAGGGGGGTGAATAGGTGTTAAGGTGATCTTTACAAAAACTTAATAGTTTAATTCAACTTTTGATAAAGATAGACTACATATATAATAGATAGTAAAGAGATATATAAGACTATAAGTTAAAGTAAAGAGTTTAGGGAAAGAGAATTGGAACACAGAGTTTATAGTTGTTTGGCTTAAACCAAGCCTACGTCCACTCTCCCGCACTGACAGCCCACCGACTGGATTTCATTTAGAAACAAAAGAGATATTATAGTCTCACGTCCTTAATTCCACAATGTAGATGAGATAGCTAGTATAAGCACCTAGAGGGGGGTGAATAGGTGCACAAATAATTTCTCGAGATACGGAAGCGATTCTAGGCAAACGATAGAAAGGAAGTTCTCTTTTGATTAATAAAATACGATCAAAGTAAAGTAAAGAATAGGGAAGAGAAAATTGAACACAAGGTTTATAGTGGTTCGGCTTATTCCAAGCCTACGTCCACTCTTCCGCACTGACAGCCCACCAGCTGGATTTCACTATGAACAAAAGAGAAGTTACAGCACAGCTTTTCCTTAAATCCACAGTGTAGATGTTCTACCACACTTCCTCAAGGTTTCTCACAAATATAGACTCTCTTTTGTTTACAAGATTTCGCTTAATAAATGAATTGACTAAGAACAATGAGCTTCAGACTTTGGAATTCTTCTATCGTGCACACACTCGAACAACTTAGAACGTCTTCCTTATATACTCCTTCATGCCATCATACCCGTTGGCACTTACCAAAGGAATTCCTCCAATCTACCCATTGGACGAAATCAATTAGGAAGATCATTCGAGCTATTAAAGGAACATGTCGATAGCCCATTAATCCCGTTCGCCCATACAATCAGGATCTCGGTTTCCATAAGTAGAACCTTCCAAGTATACTTTGCCAATCATCGGATCCTTAATCTTCGAATCAATTATGATCAAATAAAGGATTCCATCATGTCATATCCAGCCAAGAGATCTTCTCCAGTCGATAAGGTCACATCCTTAATGAAACATCTAATTCTGGATAGCCTTTCTTCAACGGATTAGAAACTGTCAATGAGGATAGACTTTGAGTCTTGAGTCTGGCTGTCTGGAGGTCTTTAGACTTTAAATAGCAGAGTCTACAAACCTTTAGACTAGACTGATGGAAACGTTTTGTCACCTTCAAAACACTTCAAGAAGATTTCTCCAACAATCTCCCCCTTTTTGATGGTGACAAAACTTTCCTGCAAATTTGGACAACTTTGACCCGCAAAACATTTCTCAAACACATATGCATATCTTATAGAGATAAATGGCTAAATGAATAACACTAGAATTTGCAACCACAGAAAATAGGTTAGTCTAGTATGCGATAAAGCTATCCATAAGATATCAATAGTAGTTAATATAAGCAGTCAAGTCCAAGTCAAGTTTAGTCCATATCTAGACACAAAAGTAAAGTCAATCATCAAAACAAACATCAAAACAATCCAAAAGTTCAAAAGTTGTAAAGATTCAAAGTTTTCAAATCCCACGTCTCTCCCCTTTTTGTCGGCATAAAAAAGGTTGAGATGAAAAGGGAGTAGAGTCAAGAATGCTTGGGAACACGAACAAGCCGGAAATCTCCCATTGATCGAACGATGCCTTCCAGCCTTTTCAAGTCTTCCTTTAGTTGTGCAACATCCTCACCCTTAGCATTAGCCTGAATCTGAAGAGAAATGGCTTGGATCTGATCATTCAATGAACCCAAAGAAGCTTGACCTGCATTTTGCAAGTTCTGAACTTCGCATCCCAATGCATATATCTGACCTCGCATTTCCATGAGAACATCCATAATTCTGCGAAAGTCTACCGAATTATCGGTCACGCGTATTGGCATCGACACGATCCGATGGAGTAAATGCGGACGATGGCGGATCGCATAATCACGCAGATTTGGCGATGAAACATCATGTCCTTCCTTAGGAAATTGAGAGGTATAAATGTCCTCTCGGATCTGCTGGAGATCGATCGACTCCCTCACTGGTAGCGGATATGAGGACATTCCTCTTTCTCTTGGTCTCCCTCTCGTTTCCATGCCTTCAGCTTTTTTTCAACTCTCTTTTTCTCAAAGATCTACTTCTTCTTCTTCTTCTTCTTCTCTCTCCTCAATTTCTTTTTCCTCTCGCTTCTTTCTCTTCTCTTTCTCTAGTCCTCTGTTTTGAGTCTTTCTCCTGGAACAACGACTCGCATTCTTTAATGCCATTGCACAAATGGTGATGTTTTCCTCATCATCTTCATCCTCAACGATGAGAGCTCTTCTTCTCTTGGATGGAGCATCCATGAGCTCCTTCCCTTTCCTTTTTGCTGCAGAAGATATTTGATGGGTTTCGACCGGAGTCTTCTCCTTGAATTTCTCCAACGCCTTGCTTAGTTCCTTTAGACGCATTTTAGTCACCACTTTCAGTCCTACCACCATATGATCGCACGATCGAGCACAAAGAGTTTGCGGAGGCTGAATATTCAGATGTCTGAATAACTTCGTCACAAGACTTGGATAAGGAAGTTGACCTCTGTCCTTCACCACTGCTTTATACATGTGGAACATAACATTGTGAGGAAGAGAAAACCTTTTCTCAGTGATGATGGCATACATTAGCTTTGCCTCTGAACTTGAAACATCAGTCTTGGAAGTTGATTTCGGTCTGAGGCAATTGATCACAATCTTGTGAAGCAAAATGTTGAACGCACTCATCCTTAAGTAGGAAATCTTTTCCTCTGTTCTCCTGTCCTTAACAAGTTCCAATGTAGCACGAGCAATAGAAACTTTGATTGGTTGATATCTTCCTCTCTCAACTCCTAACACATCTGCCAGTATATCCATAACCACTACAAAGTCTTGATCTTTGACATTGAAAGAGAATCTATTCGCATCCAAGAAACTAAGATTTGAATAGAAATATGCAGTTAGTTGAGGATAGGCCTCTGTGGTGTCAGAGCAGAACTTTTCAAGTTGAAGATGACCGAACTTTTCCCTCAAGTTCACATTCATAGCATTCAGAAAATCAAAATCCACACTCCTAGGGTTTATCACCCCACGCTTCAGCAATTTTGAGTATAGATCCTTTTGTTCCTTCGATCTAAACAACTCTTCCCTTTTTCCTCGATTTTCCGCCGCAACACCATTCTTGATTGAAATTGGCTGTACAATTTGTCATCATCATTCCCATCTATCGGATTAAATCCCCAATCACGAGGATCACTTGGGATATTCGCAAGGGTTTCTTCGCCACCCCTTTACGAGCAATTCCCAAACTTTCCATTTTTCGCAAAAAAGATATATTCATTTCCATATCCTTTGTCCTTAAGAAAATCATTGACATAGTTCAATGGAGTACTAGTCCCTTTTAAAGCACGATACAACTTATAAATAAAATAGGGCCTTTGAACTCTTACAGGATCTGCATCTTCAATGATTTCTTCCTCTTGTTGATGATCAACACCTTGAGGACTAGATGGAGGAGAATGACGCTGCTGAGAATGTTGTGGGCTCTGCTGCTGATTTGGAGACACTTCTTCTTCGGTGAGATCGAAGTGCGTAGGTCCCTCACTCATTCGCCGTGGTCCCTTGCTTGCGATCCTTGAAGACTTTCTTGAAGAAGACATCTTTCTCGCCTTTGAAAGATTCCTTGCTTGACTTTCCCAAGAAAGATGACAACTTTTTCAAGATTAAACAAGAGAAGAAAATAGGAATGGAAGATTGGTGCTTTTTAGGGTTTTGGAGTTAAACGAAGAGAAACCGACCGTATATAACTTGGTCGAAACGAGGGGATGCTAAACGTCTTAATGGAAAGTGAAAAGATTTCTTTTTAAAAAATAATCGCCTTTTTCGAAAAATGGTCATTTCAAAATAACTCCTTTTCAAAAGGAAACGTTGCAATAATCACGTCAATTAAAGATAGCGGTTGAGATAACAATAATCAAACACGGTTGATGAACGTACCTTTTCAAGATGAGATTAGAGAGAGAACAACTTACAGTCAAAGTCTTGCAATCAAAGTCTTATTTGTCTGAGTCTGAGAGTCTCTAGACTTTAACTTCTTCAAACCTCAAAATGTTGAGTGTGGAACGGATAATTTCAAATTGATTTTTCTCCAAAGGCTTTGTGAATATATCCGCCGCCTTGGTTCTTTGAGTCAACAAACTGAATCGTAATTTCTCTATTTTGAACATGATCTCTAATGAAGTGATGTCGAATCTTTATATGCTTTGCTCTTGAGTGAAGAATTGGATTTTTGGTGAGATTGATTGCATTGGTGTTGTCACATTTAATCTCTCGTGCATGAATTTTCGATTTCAAAGTCTCTTAGCTGTTGTTTTATCCACATATTTGTGAACAACAACTTCCAAGAGCTACATACTCTGCTTCTGCTGTAGAAAGGGCTATTGTACTTTGCTTCATTGAAAACCAAGACACTGTCCTACCTCCAAGTAGTTGACAGGTACCTGAGGTGCTCTTTCTATCAACTCTGCATTCGGCTAAGTCTGCATCTAAGTATCCAAAAAGAGTAAAGTCTCCCCTTTTAGAATAATAGAGACCAAAGCTTGAAGTTGATGCAACATATTTGATAATACGCTTTGCAGCATTTAAATGAGATTCTTTAGAATCTGCTTGAAATCTAGCACAAATGCAAACACTAAACAAAATGTCAGGTCTAGAAGCAGTAAGATAAAGAAGTGAGCCAATGATACTCCTGTATAACTTCTGATCGATCTTCTTTCCAACTTCATCTTTGTCTATCTTCAAGGAACTTGATATTGGTATATCAACCTTTTTACAATTGTCCAGTCCAAACTTTTTGACAAGATCATTTGCATACTTTTCTTGATGAATAAAAGTTCCTTCCTTCAGTTGTTTTACTTCAAGCCCGAGAAAGAATGTTAACTCACTCATTATGCTCATTTCAAATTCATCCTGCATAGTCTTAGAGAATTTCTTGCACAAACTTTCATTAGAGGATCCAAAAATAATATCATCGACATATATTTGAACAAGCGAAAAACTCTTGGTTTCTCTTTTAATAAAAAGAGTAGTGTCTACTTTACCTTTAACAAAATCATTTTCAATTAAAAACTTACTCAGTCTGTCGTATCAAGCTCGAGGTGCTTGTTTTAAGCCATATAAGGCTTTTTTTGAGTCTCGAATACTCGAGTCCGGTTTCCTTGGGTCTTCAAACCCAGTGTGGTTGTTCCACATAAACTTCCTCATGGATAAATCCATTCAGAAAGCACTTTTGGCGTCCATTTGGAATAACCTGAAATTCTTATAACAAGCAAAAGCAAGTAATAATCGAATTGCTTCTAACCTTGCTACCGGTGTGTAAGTCTCGTCATAGTCTATCCCTTCTTCTTGCGTATATCCCTTGGCCACGAGTCTTGCTTTGTTTCTTATGACTTTTTCTTTCTCGTCCATCTTGTTCCCGAAAACTCATTTAGCTCCAACAATTGATTTACCTTTTGGTTTAGGAGTCAACTCCCTGCACATCATTAATTCTGAATTGTTTGAGTTCTTCTTGCATAGCTTCAATCCAGCTTTCATCGGATAAAGCTTCATCTATGCTTTTGGGTTTTATTTCGAAATAAGAGCCACAAAGACTAGACTCTTCGCGCCTTTTGGATCTTGTGCGAATTCAATCATTGATGTCGCCAATAATAAGATCTTTAGGATGACTGGACTTATGTTTTTAGTTGCTGGTTAATTTGTCGATTGATGGTCACTTCCTTCACTTGAATCTTCAACGATCACTTGTTGCTTTGGTCTTTCAAAGTCTCGAGCTGTTTCCTAAGATTTAGACTTTGTAGAGTTTGGAGCAGTTAAGTCTCTTCAAGATGAGTTTGAATTGATTCATTTTGCATAGAATCTTGGAATTTGGCATTCATTGATTCTTCCACTGTTTGAGTCTTCTTATTGTAGACTATGTATGCTTTGCTTGTGGTTGAATATCCAAGGAAGATGCCTTCATCTGACTTTTCTTCAAACTTACCAACTCGATCATTTACATTTTTCAGTATAAAACATTTGCATCCGAATACATGAAAATATGAAACAATAGGCTTCTTTTCTTTGAATAGTTCATAGGGGTTTTTCCTGCAATAGGTCTTAGAAAAACTCTATTAATAATATAACATGCTGTAGAAACTACTTTAGCCCAAAAACGTGAAGAGATATTGCTTTCTATTAAAAGAGTTCTAGCCATTTCTTGAAGAGATCTATTCTTCCTTTTCACAACTTCGTTTTGCTCGAGTATATGGAGAGGAGAACAAGTGTTGAAAGCCGATTCATCACAAAATTTTGTAAAATCTTGATTTTCAAATTCACCTCCGTGGTCTATTTTTATACTTGAAATAACATACCCCTTTTCATTTTGAACATTCTTAGCAAATTTTTCAAAGTAAGAGAAATTTTTAGACTTACTTGCCAAGAAATATACCCAAGTAAATCGTGAATAGTCATCCACAATTACTAGGCAAGTATTTCTTACCTCCAATGCTTTGTGTTCCGGTTGGTCCAAAAAGATCCATATGCAGAAGTTGCAGTACACGGTTAGTGAATACTTGATTTATTGGTTTAAAGGAATTTCTTACCTGTTTTCCCAATATACATGGTGTACATAGATCGACTTTTGGTATGATAAATTGGGTAGACCACGAACAAGCTTCTTTGCTAAGATTTTGGCTATCTCGCTTCATATTGATATGCCCAAGCTTTTCGTGCCATAAGCTTGCTTCGTCTTGGATTGAGATTAGACATTGTGATTCATCTGGTTTCACATCCAAGAGGTAGATGTTTCCATGTCTTCGACCCATGAATGATTGAGTAGAATCTTTACTAATTCCTGAACATATTCCCTCTTGAAAGTTGATTTTGAAACCAGTATCACATAGCTGACTAATATTGAGCAAATTGTAATTAAGTCCTTCCACTAAGGAAACATTGCTAATTGTGAAGTTTCCAATCTTTACAGTTCCGAATCCCACAATTCTTCCTTTGCTGTTTCCTCCAAAAGAGACTTTTCCACCATTTACTCGAACAAGCTTCATGAAGCAATTTGAGTCTCCTCAATATGTGTCTTGAGCATCCACAATCCAGATACCATTTTACATTTTTCTTGATAGTGACCTGCATTTAAAAAAGAAACTCAAACCTTCTTTGGTAACCATATTTTCTTGGGTCCGTTGGTGTTAGTATGATATGCGGTTTTTGCCCATACCTTTTTAACAGGTTTCCAAACCATAGGACATTCCTTTTCAAAATGATTTGCACTATTGCACTTTAAACATCTAAGAGCATTGCGACCTACTGGTTTTACAAAGATCATTTTAAAATGATTTTTGTAAGCATCTCTTGTGGGTCTTTGTTTGATTCTTTCCTTTACTTTAGGAAAATCAATTAAAGGAATGGTTTCAGCCATTCCCAAACCAGATTTATTGAAATAAGGTCTTTGAACATAGAGAATTTTTTCTAGTTTCTCACATCCTATAGAAAATCTTTTGGAAATATTTGAGATATCATTTTTCAAGAATGCATTTTCTTTTAAAAGATTATCTTCACTTTCTTTAAGAGAAGAAACATTCTTGTCTAAACATTTCACTTTTTCTTTCAAAATATTTTCCTGTTGTTTTAGAGCAGAATTTTCCTTCTTGAGTTCGGAAATTCTTTTAAGAGAAGTCTTAAGACTAAAACACAATTCATCAATGTATTTTGAAACTTTAATAGGGATTTTGAAGTTACTTACCTCAAATTCGCTTCGAATCTAAATCTGTTTCGGAGTTTGAATCTGAATCCGATTGTGCTATTAGACATATATTAGCATAATCATCATCACTTTCTTCACACTTTGTATCGCTCCGGTTTCTACTTTAAGAGCCTTTCGATACTTTTCAACTTTTCCTTTCTTCTTCCTCGAAGAGGACAAAGTTGGGTTTGATGTATCACTTTTTCTTACATTCAAAGCAAACTACTTCTTTGTTTGATTCATCATCCTCAACAGACTTAGTTTGTTGCTTTTGAAAACTTTGTTTCTTTGAATTGAATCTTCTTCCTTTTCTGTTAAGCTTTTTGAATCTTTTTATCATGAGAGCAAGCTCCTCATCATCCATATCGTCTTCAAAATCTGTAACATCATAATCATCATTAGATTTTAATGCAATGGATTTCTTACCTTTAGGGTCTTCGTCTTCATTGATTCGTTCCACTTCATAAGATTGAAGAGTCCCAACCAACTCATCAACAGATAGTGGCATGATTCTTTGGGTCTCTCTGATTGAGGTCTTTAAGTGATTCCAATCCTTAGAGAGTCCACGTAGTAGCTTGTTTACCTTCATGGGATCAGAAATTGGTTGACCTTGATTTTCGAGACCATTCACGATTTCGTAAAACGACTAAACATATCAGTTATAGATTCTCCCGATTTCATTTTGAATGCTTCATATTGACCGAGGAGAATGTTGATTCTAATCTCTTTCACTCGATCGGTTCCTTCATAGGTAATATATAATCTATCCCAGACTTCTTTAGCTATAACACAAGAAGATATTATATTATATTTAGTAGGTGATAAAGCACAATATAAAGAATAAATTGCTTTTGCATCAAGAGCTTGTCTCTTGATTATCTCTTCCTAAGTCATTTCACTATACTCAACAGTATCTTTTCCTCTTTCTGAGACAGGTGCAGCTTTAGGAATGATTCCTTTTTTTACAACGTCCCATTCCAGAGGATCCTTTGATCTTAGGAATGCCTTCATCTTGTTTTCCCATATGTTGTAATCCTTTCCATCAAAGTAAGGCGGTCTGGTATTGCTTTGCCCTTCTACCAGCCCTGGAGCTAACATACTAGCCATGGATCTTTAACTCTGAAGTAAAACACTTCAAACAAAGTGAGTACACAGGCTCTGATACCAATTGAGATAGCTAGTATAAGCACCTAGAGGGGGTGAATAGGTGCACAAATAATTTCTCGAGATACGGAAGCAATTCTAGGTAAATGATAGAAAGGAAGTTCTCTTTTAATTAACAAAATGAAGTACGATCAAAGTAAAGTAAAAAGTAGGAAAGAGAAAATTGAACACAAGATTTATAGTGGTTCGGCTTATTCCAAGCCTACGTCCACTCTTCCGCACTGATAACCCACCGGCTGAATTTCACTATGAACAAAAGAGAAGTTATAGCACAGCTTTTCCTTGAATCCACAAGTGTAGATGTTCTACCACACTTCCTCAAGGTTTCTCACAAATATATACTCTCTTTTGTTTACAAGATTTCGCTCAACAAATGAATTGACTAAGAACAAGGAGCTTCGAGACTTTGGAATTCTTCTATCGTGCACACACTTGAACAACTTAGAACGTCTTCTTTATATACTCCTTCATGCCATCATACCCGTTGGCACTTACCAAAGGAATTCCTCCAATCTACCCGTTGGACGGAATCAATTAGGAAGATCATTCGAGCTATTAAAGGAACATGTCGATAGCTCATCAATCTTGTTCGCCCATACAACTGGATCTCGGTTTCCATAAGTAGAACCTTCCAAGTATACTTTGCCAATCATCGGATCCCTAATCTTCGAATCAATTATGATCAAATAAAGGATTCCGTTATGTCATATCCAACCAAGAGATCTTCTCTAGTCGATAATGTCACATCCTTAATGAAACATCCAGCTTACGGATAGCCTTTCTTCAACGGATTAGAAACTGTCAATGAGGATAGACTTTGAGTCTTGAGTCTCGGCTGTTCGGAGGTCTTCGGACTTTAAATAGCAGAGTCTCGCAAACCTTTAAACTAGACTAATGGAAACGTTTTGTCAGCTTCAAAACACTTCAAGAAAATTTCTCCAACAGTAGAGACTCTACTACACTTCATCGAGGTCTCACAAGTATTTATCTCTCTTTCAAATCCAATATAAGCTCAATGAATGAAATAACAAAGAACTTAGGAGCTTCGGACTTTAGAATTTTTCTATCGAGCACACACTCGAATAACTTAAGCATCTTCCTTATATATTCCTCCATGCCTTCATATCCATTGGCACTTTCCAAAGGAGTTCTTCCAATCTACCCATTAGACAGAATCAATTAGGAAGATCTCGAGTTTATTTAACGAATGTGATGATAGCCTATCAATCCAATTTGCCCATACAATCATGATCTGGGTTTCCATAAATAGAACCTTCCAAGTATACTTTGTCAATCACCCGATCTAATTATCCGAAATTGATTTCAATGCGAATAATAGATCACGAGGTGCTATCTCTAGCTATGAGAACTTCTTCAACCATACGAGCCAAATCCTTAAGAATATTCTTGCATCCGGATAAGTCTTCTCTTCGTCGTTCGGAAATAGTCATGACGGTAGACTTTGAATCTTGAGTCCGGAGGTCTTCGACTTTGACAATAGAGTCTATGAGTCTTCGACTAGACCGATGAAAACGTCTTGTCAACTTCAAAATAAATAAGGATGTTTTCTCCAACAATCTCTCCCTTTTTTATGGTGACAAAACTTTCCTGCAGATTTGAACTCTTTTGTCCTGCAAAACAACACTTAAGCAAAACATAATATCTCAAAAATGATAAGTAGATTCGGATAAGAATAGCAATGATTCTGCAACCATAAAGAATATGTTAGTCTTGCAAATCAACTATTCTTCCATAATCATTAATAGCCTAAGTAACTGCAAGCAGCAAAAGGTCAAATCAAAGTAGTCCACAACCAAACAAAACAAGGAATAAGTCCACAAATCCAAAGTCAAAAGCAAATATCAAATCTACAATCCCTTCTCCCCTTTTTGTCAACAGCAAAAAGTGAAGAACAAAAATAAAAAGAGTTGTTTTAAAAATAAGGAGAGAGTCAAAGCGGTTTGGGCAAGTGAACAAGCTGGAATTCTTCCATTGAATGCACTATCTTCTCAAGCTGTGTGATAGTCTCCTTTAGCGGCTTTAAATCTTCACCCTTCACATGATCTTGGACTTGCGTCTTCAGGGCATTTAACTGATCGTGTAGAGACACTGAAGTGGACAAGAAAGCATTCTTGAAAGCTTGCATTTCATAGCTCATAACATATTGCTCTTTCCTGACATCCAGTAGAATTTCTAGCAGTCGCAAAAATTTGCTGAATGTGCTTTGTGGCAAAACCGGGTCTAGCTTAATCAAGTCCAGTGTTGATCCACCTTGTCTAACCGCATCTCCCCTTGAATGAGTGCTTTGGGAGGGAGATGGATTCTTCTTCTTGTTCTCAAGCGTCAACAGGGGTGTGATCCTTTTCTTGAGCTTGCTCACCAGCAATTCCATTCTTTGTCTTTCCGTAATTGCTTGACAGGATACAACCAAAGTAGGCTCAAAAGATTCATCGTGAGCTACTCCTTCCTCTCTTCTTTCCTCTTCTCCTTCTCTTCTTTCTTCTTCCTCTCATGCTTCTTCTCTTCTTTCCTCTTCCTCCTCTTCTTCTCTTCTGCTTCTTCTCTTCTTTCCTCTCGCTTCTTCTCCTTCTCTTCGTGCATATCTTTTCTCAGCCTCTTCTCTAGTCTCACGAAAACTAATGAAACTTTTCAAGTTCCTCAAGGCGAGAGAGAGTCATCTCATCCTCATCTTCTTCATCTTGCAAGATGAGAGTTCTCTTCTTCTTTGTTGAAGCACCCATGGGCTCCTTGCCTTTTCTTTTAGCCCCTGTAGAAACTGGTTTCGCCTTAGATGGAGACTTTTCCTTCATGCGTTCTAAGACCTTGTTTAGCTCTTTTAGTTGCATATTGGTTATCATCTTGAATCCAATCACCATCGAAGTAATGCTAGTCAAACACAGAGGTGCAGGAATGCGAATGTGAAAATGCCTAAAAAGGCGCATGATGAGAGCAAAATAAGGGAGTTGTCCCTTATCTTTCACAACAATCTTGTACATGTGGAACAAGATGGTGTGAGGCAGAGAGAACTTGTATCCAATGTTGATGGCATGCATCAATTTTGCTTCAGACCGAGACACATCAGTCTTGATGTTGATTTTGGCCTGATGCAGTTGTTCACAATCTTGTGTAGTAAGATATTGGTGGCATTCATCCTAGAGTAGGATATCTTGCCTTCAGGAATCCTGTCTTGCACCAAGGAGAGAGTAGCATGAGCAATAGATACACCAATTGGTTGGAAACACCCTATTTCCACCCCAATTAGATCAGCCAAGGTATCCATGTTTACCACGAACTCCTTATCTTTCACAATGAAAGAAAAACTATTTGCATCCACAAAAGATAAATTCAAATAGAAATATGCTGTAAGTTCTGGATAGGCAAAGGTAGATTCAGAACAAAAATGTTCCAATTGCAAACAGAGCAAACTTCTCCCTCGCATTGACTTTCACCGAATTAAGGAAATCAAAATCAACACTTCTAGGGTTCATGACTCCTCTCTTCAATAGGTCAAAGTAAACCCTTTTGTGATTCTTCGATTTGAACAAACTTGAACTGTCACTTGCAACATTTGCAGCCACACCTGTCCTAGGCTGGAAATGAGTAAACATTCTCTCATCATCATCCTGCCCTTCGGGTTGATTCGCCGTACCAAAACAAAAAGGGTCGCTAGGAAAATTTGCAAAGGCCTTTTCTACCGACCCTTTTTCAACAATTCCCATCTTTTCCATGTCACGCAAGAACAAGGTTTCATTTCTATATCCTCTTTCTCTTAAAAATTTATCAATTAATGACATAGCAAGACCTCCCTTTTTCAAGCAAGAGTAAAGCTTGAATGCGACTTTAGGGGTAAGAGTTCTTACTTGGTTCAACATCTTCCACAATTTCTTCTTCAGTATGAGATGGTGGAGGAGTGTGACGCTGCTGAGAATGTTGTCGTTGACTTGCCTACTGTGGAGGCGAAGAATCTTCTTCCTCGGTCAAGTCGAAATAGGTAGGACCCTTAGGCATATTGCGTGGTCCCCTACGGCGATTCTTGATTACTTTCTCGAAGACATTGTCAATTCAAGAGAGAATTTCACAACTTTGCTCGAAAAGATGAAAACTTTTTGGAATAAACAACGAGAGAAAGTGAGAGCAAGTGAGAGTAAGTTAGGGTTTGCGAGTGAAAAACGAAGAAGACGGATTTCTACAATATATAATGCAAGTGAAGCAAGGTAAATGAAACGTCGCAAAAAGGAAAAATAGAAATGCCTTTTTTCGAAAATGAATAACTGCCTTTTTCGAAAATGAATAACCGCCTTTTGAAAAGTGGAAAACTGCCTTTTGAAAAATAGAAAACCGCCTTTTTGAAAATGAATAAGTGTCATTGATTCAAGAACGAAACTTGGAAAGATAATTCCAATCAATTAGCGATAAGTAAACGTACCTTTCCAAGAAATTTAAATTACTAGAACCAAAAATAATTTACAATCGTAACTCTTGGCTTTTTTGAGTCTAAATACGTTCAGACTTTACCTCCGAGTCCGACCATCTTCACACTTTACTAGTTAAAAGCTATGACGTTCGCCCCGGTGCATAGACTCAAATAAGCTTTTTTTCAATGGCTTTGTAAATATATCCGCCGCTTGATTCTTTGAATCGATGAACTGGATCATAACTTCTCCATTTTGAACATGGTCTCGATAAAGTGACGTCGAATTTCTATATGCTTTGCTCTTGAATGAAGAATTGATTCTTTGTAAGATTAATTGCGCTGATGTTGTCGCATTTGATCTCGGTGCATGAATCTTCAATTCCAAAGTCTCTCGCTTGTTGTTTTATCCATAAGATTTGAGAACAAAGAGCTTCCAAGGGCCACATACTGCTTTCGCTGTTGAAAGAGCTACAATACTTTGCTTTCTTGAGAACCAAGATACCGCTTCCATTACCAAGTAATTGACAAATGCTAGAAGTGCTTTTCTTATCAACTCCGCAACCTGCTAGGTCTACGTCCGAATATCCAAAGGGAGTAAAGTCTCATTCTTTAGGATACCACACCAAACTTTGAGGTAGTTGCTACATATTTGATGATGCGTTTTGCAGCACTTGGGTGAGATTCTTTGGGATCGATTAAAATCTAGCACAAATGCAAACACTAAACAAAATGTCGTCTAGAAGCAAAAGATAAAGAAGTGAACCAATGATACTCCTGTAGGACTTTTGATCAACTTTCTTTCTTCCTTCAGCTTTGTCCAGTTCGAAGAACTTGACATTGATATCTCGGTCTTTTTGCAATTTTTCAAACCGAACTTTTGATAAGTTTTTTTGCATATTTTTCTTGGTGAATAAAGATTCATTCCTTCAATTGCTTTACTTATAATCCGAGAAAGAAAGAGAGTTTACACATCATGCTCATCTCAAATTCATCCCGCATAGTCTTAGAAAACTTCTTGCACAAAGTTTTCGTTAGGTGATCCAAATATAATATCATTGACATAGATTTGAACAAGTAGAAATTTTTACCTTCCCTTTTAGGAAACAAGGTAGTATCCACTTTCCCTTTGTTAAAACCATTTTGAATTAGAAACTTACTTAACCCGTCATACCATGCTCGAGGTACTTGCTTTAATCCATATAGAGCCTTTTTCGGTCGAATACCGAGTCCGGTTTCTTTGGATCTTCAAATCCATGAGGTTGTTCCACATAGACTTTTTCTTGGATAAATACATTTAAGAATGCACTATTGACATCCATTTGGAATAACCTGAAATTTTTATAGTAGGCAAAAGCAAGTAATAATCTAATTGCTTTTAACCAGTTACTTGGTGCGTAAGTTTCATCATAGTCTATCCCTTCTTCTTACGTATATCCCAAGTCTTGCTTTGTTCCTTACCACTTTTCCTTTCTCATTCATCTTGTTCTTGAAAACCCATTTAGCACCAATAATAGATTTATCTTTTGGTTTATGAGTTAATTCCCAAACATCGTTGATGCTGAACTGTCTTAGTTTTTCTTGCATTGCTTCAATTCAGCTTTCATCGCTTAAGGCTTATTCTATGCTTTAAAGTTCTATTTCAGAAATAAGTGCCATGGCGGTAGACTCTTCTTGCTTTTTAGATCTTGTGCGAATCCCTTCATGAATATCACCGATGATAAGTTCTTTGGAATGACTAGACTTGTGCTTCCAGTTGCTAGTTGGTCTGACAACTTGCTGGTCCTTTTCCTCAGTTGATTCTTCAACTTCTGTTTGTTGATGATCTTCAAAAGTCTGACTCACTTTAGGGAAGTAGACTTTGTAAGTTGTAAAGTAGATTCAGATTCTTCAGGTTGAGTCTCGAATCGCCCACTTTGCGCAGAGTCTTGAAATTTGACATTCATAGATTCTTCCACAAATCGAGTCTTCTTGTTGAATACTCTATAAGCTTTGCTTGAGATTGAATAGCCAAGGAAGATTCCTTCATCTGATTTTTCTTCAAACTTACTAATGTTGGAGAAATCTTTCCGAATATTTTGAAGCCGACAAAACGTTTCTATCGGTCTAGTCCGGATATTTGCAAACCTTCGTTTAGCGTCCAAGACTTTTGGATCTCCGGACTCAGCACTCAAGACTCAAGACTCAAGACTATTCTCATTACAGTTCTTCCAATCCAAAGGTCGAAGGCAATCCAGAGCCGAAGCATTTGGTTGAAGATTTATTCCTATCCTCTGGAGAAGATCTCTTGGCTGGATAATTATAACGGATTCTTTCATTCGTTATCAAGATCGTTTGAAGATCCGATGGTCGACGAAATATTCTTGGAAGGTTCTATTCTTGGAAACCAAGATCCTGGTTGTATGGGCGAACATGATTGATGGGCTATCGTCAGATTTCTTTAATAGCTCGAATGATCTTCTTGATTGATTCCGTCCAACGGGTAGATTGGAGGAATTCCTTTGGTAAGTGCCAACGGGTATGATGGCATAAAGGAGTATAAAAGGAAGTCGTTCTAGTTGCTTTAGAGTATGATCGATAGAGAAATTCCGTGTCCGAAGCACCTTGATTATTAGTCGATACATTCTGAGCAAAATTATACACACAGAGAGTGTCTATACTTAGTGATACCTTGTGCGAGTGTGGGAGATCATCTACACCGAGAAATCAAGGGAGAACAATGCTGTAACATCTCTTTGTTCATAGTGGAATCTAGCCAATAGGCTGTCGGTGCGTAAGAGTGGACGTAGGCTTGAAATAAGCCGAACCACTATAAACCACGTGTTCAATTTTCTCTTCTCTCGCTTATTTTGATTATTGTTTGTTTCAAATCTATCAACTGTCTAGTATTGTGGAATTATCGAGAAAATATTGCATATACCTATTCACCCCCTCTAGGTACTTAATCTAGCTATATCAATTGGTATCGAGCCCGTGTACTCACTTTATTTGAAGTGTTTTACTTCGAGTAAAAGATCCATGGCTAGTATGCTAGCACCGTGGCTGGTGGAAGGGCAAAGCAATGCCGACCACCCTACTTTGATGGAAAGGATTACAACATCTAGAAGAACAAGATGAAAGCCTTCCTACGATCAAAGGATCCTCTCGGAATGGGACGTTGTAGAAAATGAATTACTCCTACAGCTGCATCGCCTCGAAAGAGGAAAAGAAACTGTTGAGACCAATGAATGACTCAGAAGAGATAATCAAGAGACAAGCACTCGATGCAAAAGCAATTTACTCTTTATATTGTGCTTTGTCACCTACCGAATATAACAAAATATCTTCTTGTGTTACAGCAAAAGAAGTTTGGGATAGATTGCATATCACCTATGAAGGAACAGATCGAGTGAAGGAGACCGAATTAACATTCTCCTCGGTCAATATGAAGCTTTCAAAATGAAACCCGGAGAATCTATAACTAACATGTTTAGCCGTTTTTACGATATTGTCAATGACCTTGAGAATCAAGGACAAAAATTTCTGATCCCATGAAAGTAAACAAGCTACTACGTGGACTCTCCAAGGATTGGAATCACATAAAGACTTCAATCGAGAGACGTAAAGAATTATGCCACTATCTCGTCGACGAGCTGATTGGAACTCTTCGATCTTATGAAGTGGAACGAATCAATGAAGACGAAGATCCAAAAGGTAAGAAATCCATTGTATTAAAATCAAATGATGATTCTGATGATACAGATTCTGAAGATGACATGGACGATGAGGAGCTTGCTCTCATGATAAGAAGATTCAGGAAACCGAATAGAAAAGGAAGAAGGTTCAACTCAAGGAAACAAAGTTTTTAAAGACAGCAGACTAAGTCTCGTTGATGATGAAGAACCAAACAAAGATGTAGTTTGCTTTGAATGTAAGAAAAAGGGACACATCGACCCAACTGTCCTCTTCTTCAAGAAGAAGAGAGGAAAAGCTAAAAATTTCGAAAAGCTCTCAAAGCCGAAACCCGGAGTGATACGAGTGTGAAGAAAGTGATAATGAATATGCCAACCTATGTCCGATGGCACATTCAAACTCGTACTCAAACTCGGGATCGACTCGACAAAGAATTTGAGGTAAGTGATTTTAAAATTCATGTCAAAGTTTCTAAATACATTGATGAATTGTGTTTTAGTCTTAAGACTTCTCTCAAAAGAATTTCCGAACTTAAAAAGGAAAACTCAGCTCTAAAACAAAAGGAAATCGTTTTAGAAGAAAGGGTGAAAAGTTTAGACTTAAATGTCTCCACTCTTAAAGAAAATGAAGATAATCTTTTGAAAGAAAATTCCCTTTTAAAAACTGACTTATCGAATATTTCAAAGAAATTTTCAATAGGGTCCGAAAAACTTGAAAAAATTATTTCAGCTCAAAGACCTTACTTCAATAAGTCCGATCTAGGTATGACAGCAGAAATAATCCCCTTGATTGATTTTCCTAAAGTAAAAGAAAGAATTAAGAAAAGACCCCGAGAGAGGCTTACAAAAATCATTTCAAGAAAGTTTTTGTAAAGTCTCGTAGGTCGAAATGCCCTCGTGTGTTCAAAGTGCAATAGTCCGGATCACTTTGAAAAAGAGTGTCCTATGGTTTAGAAACCTCGTTAAGAAAGTATGGGCTGATACTCTTGTTTACTTTACTAACACCAAAGGACCCAAGAAAATTTGGGTATCAAAGAAAACTTGAGACTTTCTTTTAAATGCGTGTCTCCGTCAAGAAAAGGTAAAGTGGTATCTTAACAAAGGGATGCTCAAGATACATGACAAGAGACTTAAATTGCTTCATAAAGCTTGTGCAAGTAAATGGTGGAAAAGTTTCATTTGGAGGAAACAAAGAAAGGAAGTATTGTGGGATTTGGAACTGTGGAAAATTGGAAATCTCACAATAAGTAATGTTTCCTTAGTGGAAGAACTCAATTACAATCTTCTCGGCATTAGCCAATTGTGTGACACTTGTTTTAAGATCTTCTTTCAAGAAGGAACATGTTCGGAACCAAGAAGATTCTACTCGCTCTTTCATGGGTCGAAGACATGGAAATATCTATCTTCCGGATGTGAAACCAGATGAATCGCAATGTCTAATCTCAATTCAAGACGAAGCAAGCTTATGGCATAGAAAGCTTGGTCATGTCAACTTGAAGCAAGCTTAGCCAAAATTTCATCAAAGCAGCTTGTTCGAGGTCTACACAAATTACCATACCAAAAGTCTAATCCATGCACTCCATGTATTCTGGGAAAGTAGGTAAGAAATTCATTTAAGCCAATAAATCATGTCTCTACTAATCATGTACTACAGTTGTTGCATATGGATCTCTTCGGACCAACCGTAACCCGTGAGCATTGGAGGTAAGAAATATTGCCTAGTAATTGTGGACGATTACTCCCGCTTTACTTGGGTATATTTCCTTGCAAGTAAGTCCGAATCCTTTTCGTATTTTGAAAAATTTGCTAAAAAGATTCAAAATGAAAATGATGTGTTATCTCAAGTATAAGAACAGATCATGGAGGTGAATTTGAAAATCAAGATTTTACAAAATTTTGTGATGAATCGGCTTTAAGCATGTGTTCTCCTCTCCATACACTCCTCAGCAAAATGGAGTTGTGGAAAGAAAGAATAGATCTCTTCAAGAAATGGCTAGAACTCTTTTAATTGAAAGTAAGATTTCTTCACGATTTTGGGCTGAAGTCGTTTCAACAACGTGCTATATAATCAATAAAGTCTTCTTAAGACCTTCTCTAGAGAAAACCCCTTATGAGTTATTCAAAGGTAAGAAGCCTATTGTTTCATACTTTCATGTGTTCGGTTGCAAATGCTTTATATTGAAAAATGCTAAAGATCGAATTGGTAAGTTTGAAGAAAGATCGATGAAGGCATCTTCCTTGGATATTCTTCATCAAGCAAAGCCTACGAGTCTACAACAAGAAGAGTCGCTTGTGGAAGAGTCAATGAATGTCAAATTTCAAAACTCTATGCAAGATGAATCCAGTCGACTCATCATGAAGAGTCCGAACCTACCTCCGCACCCTTCAAAGCTTACAACTCAAGAAGCATCTCGGACTGAAGACCAGCATCAAGCTATTCGTGAAGATTCAAATAAAGAAATAGATCATCAACTAGACAAATCAACCAAGAATCGGAAGCATAAGTCCAATCATCCTAAAGATCTTATCATTGGCGACATCAATGAAGGAATTCGCACTGCATCAAAAAGGCATGAAGAGTCTAGTGCTGTGGCTCTCATTTCTGAAATAGAACCAAAGAGCATAGAAGAAGCTTTATCTCGATGAAAGCTGGATTGAAGCTATGCAAGAAGAGCTCGACAGTTCAACATTAATGATGTCCGGGAATTGACATCTAAACCAAGAGGTAAAACCGTTATTGGAGCCAAATGGGTGTTCAGAACAAGATGAATGAAAAAGGAAAAGTCGTACGAAACAAAGCAAGACTCGTGGCCAAGGGATATACGCAAGAAGAAGGAATAGACTATGATGAGACTTACGCTCCCGTAGCAAGATTAGAAGCTATTCGACTATTACTTGCGTTTGCTTGTTACAAAATTTCAGGTTATTCCAAATGGACGTCAAAAGTGCCTTCCTAAATGGATTTATCCATGAGGAAGTTTATGTGGAACAACCACTAGGGTTTGAAGACTCAAAGAAACCAGACTCAATCTTCGACTGAAAAAGGCCTTATATGGTTTAAAGCAAGCACCTCGAGCGTGGTACGACAAAGCTAAGTAAGTTCTTAATAAAGAATGGTTTTGTAAAAGGTAAAGTATATACTACTTTATTTATCAAAAAGGAAAACAAAAGCTTTTTACTTGTTCAAATATATGTGGATGATATTATTTTTGGATCCTCTAATGAAAGTATGTGCAAGAAATTTTCTAAGTCTATGCAGGATGAGTTTGAAATGAGTATGATGGGAGAATTAACATTCTTTCTTGGACTCCAAATAAAACAATTAAAGGAAGGAACCTTTATTTATCAAGAAAAGTATGCTAATGATCTTGTCAAAAGGTTTGGACTAGAAAAGTACAAAAGATTGACATACCAATGTCAAGTTCTTTGAAGATAGACAAAGATGAAGAAGGGAAGAAAGTTGATCAAAAGCTGCACAGAGCATCATTGGTTCACTTCTTTATCTTACCGCCTCTAGACCCGACATTTTGTTGAGTGTTTGCATCTCGTGCTAGGTTTCAATCGATCCTAGAGAATCCCATCTCAGTGCTGCGAAACGTATTATTAAATACGTTGCTTCATCTTCAAGCATCGGTCTTTGGTATCCTAAGAAGGGAGACTTTAGTCTTCTAGGATATTCAGACGCAGATCTGGTCGGTTGCAAAGTTGATAGAAAGAGCACTTCGGGAACTTGCCGCTTGCTTGGAAGCAGGATGTGTCTTGGTTTTCAAGGAAACAAAGCACCGTAGCTCTCTCAACAACGAAGCGAGTATGTAGCTCTTGGAAGTTGCTGTTCGCAAATTCTATGGATAAAACAACAGCTACAAGACTTTGGAATTGAAGACTCAAGCACGTAGATTAGATGTGACAACACCAAATAAGCAATCAATCTCACCAAAAATCCAATTCTTCACTCAAGAGCAAAGCATATAGAGATTTGACATCATTTCATTAGATATCATGTTCAAAATGGAGAAATCTCGATTCAAAGAGTCAACTAGCGGATATATTCACAAAGCCTTTGGAGAAAAATCAATTTGATTTTATTTGTTCCAGACTCAACATTTTGAAGCTTGAGGAAGTTAAAGTCTAGAGACTATCCAACCCTCAGACTCAAACATTCATGGCTATCGACTGTAAGTTGTTATTATATTCAATCTCGAAAAGGTACGATCATTAGTTCAGTTAATTTATAATTTCCGTAAAAAACGGAATCGTGTCTTTTCAAAAAAGGATTAACTTATTTTTGGCAGTTATCGATTTCAAAAGAGACGACTGTTCATTTTCCATTTTTAAACTGAGTTATATATATACGGTTTCTTCTCGATTAAACTTCAAAACCCTAAAAGGCATTCTCCTCCCAATCTTGTCTCTTCTTCGTGTTCATCTTCGAGAAAGTTGTCAACTTTTATTGGGAAAGCGAGTAAAGGAATCTTTCAACGACAAGGAAGGATGTCTTCTTCGAGAAAGTCATCAAGAATCACGAACAAGGGACCACAGAGAATGGGGAAGGGGCCTACCCATTTCGATCTCACCGAGGAGGAAGATTCAGCGAGTCAGCAATGTGAGCCCGATTCACTCTCCTCTACGTCACTCATCACCATCTACCCCACAAGGTGCGGGTCAACATCCGGAGGAAGAAATAATCGAGGACGCAGACCTTGTAAGAGTCCAAAAACCCTCTTTTATTTACAAGCTCTATCGTGCGTTGAAAAGCACTGGTACTCCGCTGAACTATATAGATGAGTTCCTTAAAGACAAGAATTATGGGAATGAGTATATTTTCTTGCGGAAAATGGAGGAATTGGGAATTGCTCCCAAAAGGAAAGGCCGAGGAAGCACTTGCGAACATTCCAAGTGACCCTCGTATACGTGGACCGAATCCGATCAAGGGAACGATGATGATAAATGTTCCTTGAATTCCAACCTAGAATGGGTGTTGCAAAGAAAGGTGAAGGGAAAAAGGATGGATTTGTTTAAATCGAAGGAACAGGAAAATTTGTTTTTCAGATTTGAAAAGAGGGGTGATAAACCCTAGAAGTGTTGATTTCGACTTCTTGGATGCCATCAATGTGAACTTAAGGGAGAAGTTCAATCTGCTTCAACTTGAGCAATTTTGCTCCGATACCACGTACGGTTATGCACAATTGACAGCATATTTCTATTCGAATCTTAGCTTTTTAGATGCGAATAGAATATCCTTTTTAGTGTTCGAGACCAAGACTATGTGGTAGATGTGGACATGTTGGCAGATATAATTGGAGTTGAAAGAGGACACTATCAACTTATCAAAGTTTCGATTGCTCGTACTACTCTGGAGCTTGTCAAAGACCATAGTACAGAGGGAAGGATTACCTACTCAAGGATGCGTGCTATCAACATCTTGCTTCACAAAATTGTGATCAACTGTCTCAGGCCAAAGTCTACATCAAAGACTGACGTGTCTAACTCCGAGGCGAAATTGATGTACGCGATCAATTCATGGAAGAAGTTCTCTCTTCCTCACACCATTCTCTTTCACATGTACAGAGCAATGGAGAAGGACAAGGGCCAATTGCCTTACCCAAATCTTGTGACCAAGATCTTCAGACACTTGAACATTGAGCCTCCACATACTCTTTGTGTTTGACCATGCGACAAAATGGTGGTGGGTTTGAAAATGCTGACAAAAATGCGTCTGAAAGAGCTTAGTAAGGCAATGGAGAAGTTCAAAGTGAAGACTCCAGTCTCTTCTGCATCAAAGAGAAAAGGGAAGAAGCCTATGGGCGCTCCATCCAAAAAGAAAAGAACTCTTATCTTGGAGGATGCGATGAAGAGGAAGATCTCTCTATTCCCGCATTGAAAGAACTGCACGTCGTTAACTCAATCAACGAATGAGAAGAAGAGGGACAAGCAAAGAACAGAGAAGAAGAGGAGCAACAAGAGAAAGAGAAAGAAGCTGAAGAAGAAGAAGAAGCAGTAAAAGAAAAGTCTGCAGATGAAGACGGAGAGAAAGGAAATCAAGGCGCTGAAGAGCATGACCATCACTCTTCCCCAATTGAGGTCTTAAAGACAGGGGGAGATGGCGAGCAAGAAAGAACTCCACCACACACCGAAGGTGTGAGTCGCTCATCAGCAAATCCAGAAGATTTTCAGGCTTCTCAAATGCCCGAGGAAGGACATGATACGTCAACACCAAATTTGCTCGATTATACCGAAGCTCCATCGTCTGCCTTCACTCCATCTGAGAAAGCAAATGCGAGCACACAGACGGACAATACAGCAAATTTTTGTCGTATCCTTGATGTTCTTCTGGAAATGCGTGGTCAGATCTATGCTCTGGACTGTGAACTTCAAGTCCTGAAGAATGCTGGACAAGCATCCTCTCGCTACCCCGGCGGATCAAATGAAAGACATCGCTCTTCAAATTCAAGCCAATGCCAAAGGAGAAGAGGTGACTCATCTACGGGAAGACTTGAAGAGGCTGGAAGGCATCGTACAATCGATGGGAGATTTCCAGATCGTGCGCATTCCCAAGCAGACTTAACTCTTTTCTCACCTTGTTAATGATGACAAAAAGGGGGAGAATTGCAATTTGAACTCAACTCTTTAAAAAACCTTGCATTTAAATTTCTTTTTGTGTGTTTTTGAGTATGACTTGGGTGTAAACTTAAATTTGACTGACTTGGATGTGGATTTTGATGCTTGACTATTTGCATTTATATCAAGTATTGCTATATGGTTTTACTCATGAAAGACTAACCGATTTTCTATGGATGCAGAGTCTGGTTGTTGATTTTATTAATCTTTATGAGATAGCCATATTGCTTAAGTAATGTTTTGCAAGTCAAAGTTGTTCAAATCTACAGAAAGTTTCATGTCACCATCAAAAAGGGGAGATTGTTGGAGAAATCTTTCCAATATTTTGAAGCCGACAAAACGTTTCTATCGGTCTAGTCCGGATATTTGCAAACCTTCTATTTAGCGTCCGAAGACTTTCGGATCTCCGCACTCAGCACTCAAGACTCAAGACTCAAGACTATTCTCATTGACAGCTTCTTCCAATCCAAAGGACGAAGGCAATCCAGAGCCGAAGCATTTGGTTGAGGATTTATTCCTATCCTCCGGAGAAGATCTCTTGGCTGGATAATTATAACGGATTCTTTCATTCGTTATCAAGATCGTTTGAAAATCCGATGGTCGACGAAATATTCTTGGAAGGTTCTATTCTTGGAAACCAAGATCCTGATTGTATGGGCGAACAGGATTGATGGGCTATCGTCAGGTTCCTTTAATAGCTCGAATGATCTTCTTGATTGATTCCGTCCAACGGGTAGCATAAAGGAGTATAAAAAGAAGTCGTTCTAGTTGCTTTAGAGTATGATCGATAGAGAAATTCCAGAGTTTGAAGCACCTTGATTATTAGTCGATACATTCTAAGCAAAATTGTACACACAGAGAGTGTCTATACTTAGTGATACCTTGAGCGAGTGTGGGAGATCATCTACACCGAGAAATCAAGGGAGAACAACGCTATAACATCTCTTTGTTCATAGTGGAATCCAGCCAATAGGCTGTCAGTGCAGAAGAGTGGACGTAGGCTTGAAATAAGCCGAACCACTATAAACGGCGTGTTCAATTTTCTCTTCTCTCAGTCTTACTTTGATTATTGTTTGTTTCAAATCTATCAACTGTCTAGTATTGTGGAATTATCGAGAAAAATATTGCATATACCTATTCACCCCCTCTAGGTACTTAATCTAGCTATATCAACTAATTCGATCATTTGCGTTTTTCAATATAAAGCATTTGCAACTAAAAACATGAAAATAAAAAATAATTGGCTTCCTCCCTTTGAATAACTCATGGGGAGTTTTCTCTGGAATAGGCCTTAAGAGTACTCTGTTAATAATATAACATGTTATAGAAACTGCTTCAACCCAAAAATGAGAAGAAATATTACTTTATTTTTAAAAGAGTTCTTGCCATCTCTTGCAGAGATCTATTATTTCTTTCCACAACCTCATTCTATTCTGAAGTATATGGAGAAGAAAAAACATGCTAAAAACCTGAATCATCACAAAATTTTGCAAAATCTTGATTTTTGAACTCACCTCCATGGTATGTCCGTATACTTGAAATAGCACATCATTTTTCATTCTGAACTTTCTTGGCAAACATTGAAAAGTGAGAGAAGGTTTCTTACTTGCCGGAAAGTAGACCCAAGTAAATTGTGAATAATCATCCACAATTACTAGGCATAATCTCTTTCCACCAATGCTTTGAGTTCTAGTTGGTCCCAAGAGATCCATATGAAGGAGCTGCAACACACGATTAGTGGAAACTTGATTTATTGGTTTAAAAGAATTTTTAACTCTGTTTTCCCAGCACACATGGTGTGCATAAGTCAGATTTCTCATATTTCAGGTTAGGTAGTCCACGAACAAGCTTCTTAGAAGAGATTTTGGCAATTTGCTTCATGTTGATATGGTCAAGCTTTCAATGCTAGAGATTCGCTTCATCTTGTATTGATATCAAGCATTGAGGTCTTTCTGATTTTATATCCAAAAGATAGATATTCCCATGTGTGGCATCCCAAAATTTCATAATAACCCCTGGATATACCATGAACCATGAATAGATGATGGGAGTGTTATTGATTTATGTTATGGCCTTTAGACCAAAGAATTTTAATAGATTAATGCCGAGTATTTTAATGGAGAATTATTTGGGTAGAAATACATCTTATGTTAATGGATGATCAAGGTTGGTGCTATAGGACAATTTGATAAAGAAGACTTTGTTCTTGACTATGCACTTTATAGATTTGATTTTATGGATTAATGTCGCAAAGTCTTTTGGCCATATTATTACACAATTAGGTATTTATTTAAATGAGGATTAAGATATATTATTAAAAATAAACTTGGGCCATTTAAGTTTGGACTTTAGGCCCAAGAGTGTTGGGCTAAAGTGGGCCAAGAGGCCCGGCCCAAGGAGCCCATGAAGTGGTCGACCAAGCTGGCCCCAAGCCCGGCCCATTGAAGGCCCATCATGTGCATGGAAAAAATGCCAAGTGGCAAGAAAAGCTTGCCAAGTGTTGCCCCTTTTGTAACCAAGTGTCCCTCCATGCAAAGAAGTAAAGCATGCAAGGGTTTTAATTCAACTAAAAGGAAAAGGGGGAGGGGGATTTCGACTAGAAGGGAGAGAAGAGAGAGAGAGTACCGTCCAAAGAAAGAAGAGAGAAAGGGAGGAAGAGAGAAAGAGAGGAAGAGAGTTCGTCTGCCTGTTCGTCCGCCGTTCGTTGCTGCTTTGCCTCTGTTTGCTGCTGTTTTGTGCTTGAATCTAAGGCAAGTGAAGTCCTAAAACCTACTCTTTGCATTGCTGTGTGTATGTGTAGTAGATGGTAAGTCTTGGTTGTGGTAGATGGGATGAGATTTCGGAGCTTTGAAGAGAGACTCGTTGGTCATGCATGCTGATTTCGGAAAGACCAGTCCGACCGTCCGCGAGTTTGTGTGTTGCATGTGACTTTTCAGTTGGAATATTGTTTCAACATCTTCATGAAAGTTGTATAGAACATCTTTACGTATAACATACTAAAATTTGAGACAAAATGGACAAGTATTGAGGGGTGAAACCCTTTTTCTACAAAAACATTAGATCTGGAAACTGTTTTGTTGACCTCTTGGTGATTGCGTATGTTGCATGTGACTTTTTATTTGGAATTTCGCTTTGACCTATTCATGAAAGTTGTATATAATATCTTGAAAAATAACATATTGAAATTTGAGATAAAACGAATAAGTATTTCTTGGTGAAACGATTTTCCTTTGGAGAGACTAGATCTGGAATTCGTCGTGATGACCTTCAGTGGTTTCGTGGTCTGTAAAGTAACTTTCTTGTTGAAATTTCATTTCAATTTCTTAACAAAAGTTGTAAAGGACATCCTGAGGTTTAGCATATAAAAATTTAGAGAAAACCAACAAGAATAGGTAGGTGAAATCATGGTTTTTCGAAGGTAGTTAGATCTGGAAATTTTGGTACTAAGAACAGAAGATTTAACCGCCTATATTTAATTACCTAGGACGAATCTGACTTTGATTCCTTCATGAAAAATCTACCTTAGGGTCTTGAATACCACATAGTCGAATTTCATAATTTTTAAATGTCATATGGGTATTTAATCGAATTTGTTTTAAAACTGTGCGATCTGATGTGTTCGGACTTGGTAATGTTGCAATGCGTGGTCTATACCGTTTTGTATGAGATTCTTTTGGAAAAGTGCTCTGCATGAAATATAGATTTTTAAGTCTTGCCTACAACATATTCAAATCTCGTGATTTTTGAAGTTCATTTGCCTATTTAACAAAAAATGTTTCAAAAACTGTGCAAGTGGAACGGACAGAATTAGTAGTGCTGTGATTCGTGGTCTGTATTGAACTATATGGGGATCTTTTGGGATAGTGTTCTTCATGAAATATCTGCCTTTATGTCTTGACTATCACATGTTCGAATTTCATAATTTTTTAAGGTCATTTGGGTATTCAATTAAAATGTTTTCTAAAACTGTGCAAGCTGGATTGTGCGAATTTCAAAAGCTGTAATGCATGGACTATTCTGTTTTGTATGAAATTCTGGTGGTGTTGTGTTCTTCATAAGATATTTGCCTTTAGGCATTGTCTATAATGTGCCAAGTTTTTAGAATTTATTAATTTCATTTACTAATTTTCTGGAGTTTTAATTAGAGGAATGCATTCTGATTTATTCAAAAAAACTTATGTGTTTTGGAAAATAAATGAAATTCTCCATGTGATGAAATACCTTGAGTGGTTGATTTTGCTGCATATGTGATGGCATATGGCATGTTATATGGCATGAAAAGTTGGTTAAGACTCTTGATATTGATGCATCAAATGCCATGTTAAAATTGAGATACATGTATAAATGTAAATGGAGATAGTAACAAGACCGTCGGAGGTGTGAGCTGACGATGCCCCGAGAGTGTCGGGATGCCCGAAATGTGGGGGTGCCAGATGCCCGGTGGCCTAGTGGCGTAATTTTGGAGGGTCCTCGGGAGTTTCGAGATGCTCGGTGGTATACGGTACGTAATTCCAGATGGGGGGGAATCTTGGTAGTATATCGGTACGTAATTCCAAAAGCCCTAGAGGTTTATGCCCGGGGGGATGTCTCGTGATGCTAGTTGGGATGCGAGATGCCCGGAATGTGGGGGGCCAGATGCCCGGTTGTATTTTGAATACATGCCCGGAGGTTCCTCGCGATGCCTGGTTGGATGCGAGCGATAAATTGTGGGATGCAAACATTGGTCCTTGGAAAGAAAGACTGATGAGATCCTTGTGAAAGATAAGAACTGAAAATGAATCATGTGCATGGGTGTATGCATATGGCATGATGCATGATCTGCTTATGAAAGTAAATTAATGCTATTTGATATTGAAAATGCGATCATGAAGGCATGAATGGATCTCATGGTGATGTATGCTTGATAGCATGGATGATATGAATCATGGTGGTATATGCACGATGGCATGGTGATATATGCATGAATGCTTGTGATGAGTGCATGGTGGTATATGCACATATGGCATGGTGATATATGCAGGAATGCTTGATGATGAGTGCATGGTGGTATATGCACATATGGCATGGTGATATATGCACGAATGCTTGATGATGAGTGCATGATGGTATATGCACATATGGTATGATGACATATGTATGGCTGCAAGGTAAGTTATGCTTGAATGCATGAATGATATGTGCTTTGTATGATGCCTTGATTGTTCTATTTGACGCAATGAGTAGTTTGGCGGATCTTTACTGCTGAGTGGTTATACTCACCCCTTTTGGGGAATAACATTTCAGACTAGATAAGATACCTCTGCTGCCACTGCCATCGGTAGATGGATCAAGTGGTTGGATATGATCGTGACAAGGAGGGTAGCAAAGGAACTTTCGGACGCCGATATCGATCGATGGACTTTAAATATATGACCATTGGAGGAGATGTCGGTCATCTTTTGAAGTATAGCCGAGTATAGAAGACTACGGCATTTTGATGTACCGATGAATGATGTCCATATGATTTAAGTAAATAAAAGTGTTCGGCTTTTACCTATAAATGTTTAGTTGGTGTGTATCGTTTTCTGAATATAAGGAAGGGAGTTGTTGGATGTGCTTCAGTATATGAACTGCGCAAGGGACCAATAATAAAAGATGCAAACCCCCATGATTGTATTGACCCGCTGCAATTGAAATGGTATCAGAGTGACACGTTATTAGGGAAAGTGAATGGTAAGCGAACCGTGATGACCCTAACGGATCGAGGGCCATCGAGGGGTGCCACACCATGTCTACGCCCGGTAAATGATTGAGAGTGATCTTTACTGGTTCCTAAACATGTTTCTTCTTGAAAATTGATTTTGAACCTAGTGTCGCACAGTTGGTTTATGCTGAGTAGATTGTAATTTAGTCATTCCACCAAGGAGACATTATGGATTATGAGACCTCTAATCTTTACTTTTCCGCATCTAACAATTTTTCCTTTGTTTTTTCCACCAAAAGAGACTTTTCCTCCATTTGTTTGAACAAGTTTTATAAAACAACTTGAATCTCCTATCATGTGTTTTGAACAGCCACTATCCATGTACCATTTAATTTTGTTCTTGATAGTGACCTGCAATTAGAAAAGAAACTCAAGCTTTCTTTGGTACCCACATTTTCTTGGGTCCAAGAGTTAGTGCAATATGCGTCTTTGCTCATTCCTTCTTAACAGGTCTCCAAACCATAGGACATTCTTTCTCAAAATGTTCTGAGCTGTTGCACTTTGAACATTTGAGAGCACTTCGGCCAACAAGTTTTATAAAATCTTTTGAAAATGATTCCCGTAAGAGGTCTTTGTTGGTCTTTGTTTGATTCGTTCCTTCACTTTTGGAAAATCGTTAGAGGAATAATTTCTGAAGTCATTCCCAAGCATGACTTGTTGAAGTAAGGTCTTTGTACTGAAAGAATATTTTCTAGCTTTTCAAATCCTATTGAAAATTGTTTTGAAATACTTGAAATGTCAATTTTTAAAAGATTATTCTCTTTTGAAAGAAAGTCTGCATTTTCTTTTAAAACAACAAAGCTTTTATCTAATTTTTCAAACTTTTCTTTCCAAGAGTTTTCCTATTACTTCAGTGTAGAATTCTCCCTTTTAGCTTGGAAATCCTCTTAAGAGAGGTTTTGAGACTAAGACAAATCTCATCAATGTATTTCGAGACTTTAATGGGAATCTTTAGATTGCTTACCTCGATTTCACTATCTGAGTCTGAGTCTGTATCTATCTCAAAGTCAGAGTCTAATTCTGATTTTGCCATTAAACAAATATTGGCATAATTTTCATCACTTTCTTCGCATTCGCATCACTCCATATCTCTCTTTGAGAGCCTTCCTATATTTCTCAACTTTTCCTTTCTTTTTCTTCAACAAAGGACAAGTTGGTCCGATGTGTCCATTTTTCTTGCATTCAAAGCAAATCACATCTTTATTGGATTCATCATCCTCGCTTGATTTATTCTGAAACTTTTGAGTGCTTTGTTTCTTCCAATTGAATCTTCTTCCCTTTTTATTTAGTTTCTGAACCTTCTTATCATAAGTGCTAACTCTTCATTGTCTAAATCTTCTTCGAGTCTGTAACATCAGAATCATCGTTAGATTTTAAAGCAATAGACTTCTTATCTTTGGGATCTTCTTCATCATTGATTTGCTCCACTTCATAGGATTAAAGTGTGCCAACCGCCTTCGTCTATGGAGAGTGGCATGATCCTTTGTATTTCCCTTATTGAAGTCTTTATGTGATTCCGCTTTGGAGAGTCCACGCAGCAATTTGTTAACCTTCATGGGTCCCGAGATTGGCTATCCCTAATACTCTAGACCATTTACAATTCCAGTTAAGCGATTCAACATATCAGCGATAGATTCTCTTGGCTTCATATTGAAGGCTTCATATTGTCCGAGTAGAATATTGATTCTTGTTTCTTTCACTCGATCGGTTCCTTCATAGGTAATGTGTAGCCTATCCCAAACTTCTTTGGCTGTTTCACAAGAAGATATTCTATTATATTCAGTAGGAGATAATGCACAATTTAAAGAATAAATCGCTTTTGCATCAAAAGCTTGTCTCTTGGTTATCTCTTCTTGGGTCATTTCGCTAGCTTCTACAACTTCTTTTCCCCTCTCTAAAACTGATGTAACTTTAGGAATGATTCATTTTTCTACTACATCCCATTCTAGAGGATCTTTCGATCTTAGGAATTCTTTCATCTTGTTCTTCCATATGTTGTATTCCTTTCCATCGAAGTAAGGAGGTCTAGTGTTGCTTTGGCCTTCAACCAAACCCGGAGCCAACATACTAGCCATAGATCTTAAACTCAAAAGTAAAAACACTTCAATCTAATGAGTACACAAGCTCGATCCCAATTGAAAATGCTAGTAAGAACACCTAGAGGGGGTGAATAGGTGTTAAGGCGATCTTTACAAAACTTAACAGTTTAATTCAACTTTTGATAAAGATAGACCGAAGATATAATAGACAGTAAACATATATAAGACTATAAGTTAAAGTAAAGAGTTTAGGGAAATAGAATTGGAACACATAGTTTATAGTGGTTCGACTTAGACCAAGCCTACATCCGCTCTCCCGTACCGACAGCCCACCAACTAGATTTCACTAAGAAACAAAAGAGATATTACAGTCTTATGTCCTTGATTCCACAGTGTAGAGACTCTACTACACTTCCTCAAGGTCTCACAAGTATTTATCTCTCTTTTGAATACAGTATAAGCTCAGCGAATGAAATAGCAAAAAACTTAGGAGCTTCAGACTTTAGAATTTTTCTATCACACACCCTCGAATAACTTGAGCATCTTCCTTATATACTCCTCCATACCTTCATATCCGTTGGCACCTTCCAAAGGAGTTCTTCCAATCTACCCGTTGGATAGAATCAATTAGGGAGATCTTGAGTTTATTTAAGGAATGTGATGATAGCCCATCAGTCTTGTTCGCCCATACAATCGGGATCCGGGTTTCCATAAGTAGAACCTTCCAAGTATGCTTTGTCAATCACCCGATCTAATTATCCAAAATTGATTTCAATGCGAATAATAGATCACGAGGTGCTATCTTCAACTATGAGAACTTCTTCAACCGTACGAGCCAAATCCTTAAGAATATACTTGCATCTAGATAAGTCTTCTCTTCGTCGGTCTGGAAACAGTCAGTGAGGGTAGACTTTGAATCTTGAGTCTGAAGTCTTCAGAATTTGACAATAGAGTCTCGTGAGTCTTCGACTAGACCGATGAAACGTTTTGTCAACTTCAAAACAAATAAAGAAGTTTTCTCCAACACACACTTCTTTTTCACTTCAGGATATTGGACCTCAAAGGCAGTAAACTTTTGATTAAGATAGTATATAGCACGTTTTATCCCATCCTTCGGTCCTTTTTGTATGAACATAGCTCCTAAGGACTCATCATAGATGGTGAGACACATAATTAAAGGCACACCCTAAATAGGCAGTACCAAGATAGGTGCTTGTCGCAACCTAACCTTAGGTGCATCACCTAAAATTAGACTAATGGACTATTAAGTCTAACTTAGCTCGGGCTCTCCCAAGCCCATACCAACCGGCAACTTAGGTTCAAGTTTTTAACATGCAAGTGGATTTTATCTAGGAATCGACATTAACCAGTTTATGGTAGGTCAATTAGACACCTAAGTAAAATAATAGGATAATTATTTTACTCCTACAAATTAGAGACTTTGGGTACGGGGACTTGATTACACTAGACTTCTCTAATGTCCTTTCGATACCATTTCTTTTTATTTTCAAAAATACTTTTTGCAAGCAATTTTGATTAATTTTAAATCTATTTCCCTAACATGTGAGGTTTTCATGCGAGTGCGCAAACCACTAATTTAACACCCAAGAAAGCAATGAATAAATTACGGACTTACCTTGTAGCAACGAAAGCATCCGCAAGGTTAATTCATAATTCACATCAAAAGCTCTAGGGTTTTTATTAACATGCAATCACTCAATTTTTTTAAAGAATTTTCTCTTTTTAAATAAAATCTAATCTATATGCAATGCAATATAACAAAATGACCTAATTCTAATGACAGGCAATTTCTAATTAAATGGACCTAGCAACAATCACTAAATGACATGCATTTCATGAATCTAATTCTATATGACATGCACATGACATTTTTTTCTTACAAAAATACAATCGATCCTAGAAAATAAAACTAATTTATGCTAAGATGATATTTTTTGGTATTTTTCATGAAATTCGAAATTAGAAAATTGCAAGAAAAATGTCTATCAAGATTGTGATATCATCCAATTTATATCGTGAAACAGATTAGGCCAAACCCTAATTTAAACTAGAATGTTATCATAATTTAGAAATCCCCGATGCAATCTACCTAAAAGGTATCTAAAATTATAATAAATTAGAAAATATTATCTAGAATTAAACTACGTGCAATTTTACCCTAATATGCCATGACGTGCAAAGAATGCCCTAATTCTAATTTTTTTCCATTTTCTTCACTTTTTGTTTATTTTTTTACAAAAATTCAAAATTAAAATTCGCAAATAATTAAACATGAAATTTAAATTAATGAAATGAAAATCTAACATCCTAAATTTATATTTTTGGTATTTTTTATTTTATAAAAATTCGAAATAATAAATTTCCTACGTAAATATGCAAAAACCCTAAAACAAGAGATAAACCCAATCTAACTCACATTTTTGGATTCTTTTTTTTTTACAAAAGCAAAATCGACTTAAACCACATGATGGCAAATCGTAGAGCAAGATAAAATTGATGTTCGAAAATTGACGAACCATATCTCACGCATGAGATCGGATTGATCAATTTTAAATAAATCGCGAATTGAACCTCAAGCATGAGATTGGATTGGGAATTTCTCAAGCGATTGTGAGTTGGATTTCGGCGCGAAAATCGGACTGTCAATCCCAAATTTCAGAGGCAATTTCATGTTGGGAAATCTCAATCTTACATTAAGGAATTATTATACTAAAAAGAGCAAATAAAGTAAAATAAAATGAAATAATAATAAAAAGTAAATAGAAAAAAAAAAACTACCTAGTGCGATTCTCTTTTCTTTTTTTCCGAACGAAGCAACTAGCGGTGGGTTGCCGGGGTTTGGGTCGCGGAGCTCCGGCGAGGGCGGATCAGCAACGTTGGCAACAGCCGAACCGACTAGTTGGCGTGGGGACCTCGAATGAAGGCAGCAGCGGTGGTGTTTGAATAGAAGGCAACTCGGCGGCAGGGCGAGGACGTTGTAGGTCGTCGGCTTTGGGTCGCTGGTTGGAGAGGCACAGGTGGAGCAACAAGCAAATTCGCTCGGAGGAGGCTCGTGAGCGGATCTGCTGGGCACCGGAGCAAAGGCATCGTGGGTGGAGGGTGGGCTTGGTGCTCGCGTGCTGCCAATGACGCGAGGGGGCGGTGCTGATTGCAAGCGGGGCGTACACGCACCACACCTTATATAAGAGAGGGAATTAAATTTTGCTGAAATATTTCACTTCCAATTTTGCTTGTGCATAATCCCATTGAATATATCATTGAAGTATATGCACCCTTCACAATATTCTCTTTTGTATTTTTCAAATATTCCATCCGAAAATTTCCTTTCTACCCAAAAATATGTCCCTCGGTGTATATCACTTGAATATGTGAAAAATCCCATGTCGTATCAACGCTCACCGTCGGTCCAATGCAAAAATGGAATAAAATAGAATAAAATAAAATAAATGTTTCTAAACTATACGTTATGCAATTTTTATTTTTATTTTTTTTGGTAAAAATTAACCAATTTTTATGCAAAAATTTAGGTATCAACAACTGTCCATCTTTGAAAGTAAGCTCGTAGAGGTTGCCTTCAAAGGTAAATTGAGACCTAAATTTTGGTCATGCATATGCATTGAATGATTTTTGCTGGAAAATGAATTCCATTTTTAAAATGCAATTTATATGATGCATGAAAATGCTAATGCAAATGATAAAGAAACCTACCCGAAATAACTTACATTCAAGGAGGGTAGAGTACTTTAGGATAGTTGGTGTTACGTGTCCAGGATCCGTACCTTTCTATGGTCACCTAGAATAGTAACAAGGCTTTGTAAGGAGACTACTTTCCTAGAACCCATACCTTTCTATAGTCGCCCTGTATGGTAGCAAGGTTTTGTAAGGAAACTATTTTCCTAAGACCCGTACCTTTCTATGATCGCCCAAAGTGTGGCAATTGTTTGGTTGTATCTAGGACCCGTACCTTTCTACGGTCGCCTTGACAAAAAAATTAATTTTCCAAAACTCGTATCTTTCTATGGTTGCCTAAATGGGGGAAATTGTTTTTCCAGGATCCGTACCATTCTATGATTGCCTGTTAAAGCAATCAATATTATTTATGACCCGTACCTTTCTACGATCACCTAAACGGGGATTCACTTCCTAAGACCCGTACCTTTCTACGGCCGCTTGAATGGGGAACAACTTTTCCAAGACCTGTACCTTTCTATAGTCGCTTGTTAGAGCAATAAATATTGTCTAGGACCCATACTATTCTATAGTCACCTACCATTGCGATATAGATCATATGACCAGGACCCAAACCTTTCTTCGGTTGCCTTAATCAGACTGAACTTGGAGAAAAACCTTTGGGGGACAACTAAATTGAGTGTCGATTAAGAGGAACTTCGGGCTACGGAAGCACACTGATTGGATAAGGGGACTCATGCCATGTTGATGAAAAGGACACTGGGCTAAGAAAGCACGCTAGGTTGATAAAATGGACTCAGGCTACGAAAGCACGCTAGGTCAATATAAATGGATACCGTGCTACAATAGCATGCTGGGTCGATAAAGAAGGGCTCGGGCTACAAAAGCACGCCAGGTCAATAAAAGAAATCCGGGTTACGGAAGCACGCTGGGTCGATCAAAAGGGACAACGGGCTACGAAAGCACGCCGTGTCAATTCTGGGCTATGAAAGCACATCAGGTTAATATAAACAAACTCTAGGCTATGAAAGCACGCCGGATCGATAAATAAGGACATCGTGTCACGCCCTGAACCTCGAGCATGTGCCCATCCCTCGGTGGTCGATAAAATTTGCGACGTCCCCAGGACGCATCGCCGACCCATTCATTTTTAATGCACATGCGCAAGCGAAATAATAAACCCCGACAAGAAACAACATGGGATAGGAAAGCAGGGCAACATTTCACAAAAGCCAACTTTTATAAACAATGGGGTTTAGGTTCAAAATGAGTCTGGTCAAAAGCCAACAAAAAGATTGACTCTAAAAAAGAAGCTGTCCTACGACGTACTAGTCAGACACATATGTCGATCCTTTAGACTCCACCTCCTCAGACTCCGGGCTTCGGGTCCTCCACCAACATCATCTAAGGACCTAAAAAGTTAAGCTCACGACGGGGTGAGACATTGTCTCAGCAAGTTCACCCCCTAAACCCCTATTAGGAAGAAAATACACCTCAGGGCGCTCTAGCCACACAACCACACAATTAGAACAGGGGACTTACCTCGCCTCAGTTCCTTCTTGCATGTCATTACAGTTCATATCCCAAATGCATATAATTAATGCACACAACAATTGAAACGCCTCAACTACTCAATCAATCACAAAGGTCTCGATTATAAGGCCAAACTATTATGACACGTCCCATACCATGCCACACAGTTTTGTCTCATAATTAGGTGCATCTAATTCATTCAATCATGCATTCCAATTGTTAATTAAGCCCCTCAAGGGCACGGCCGACTCCCATGTTCGATTGTCTACTGGTGTAACCAGGCATTGTCTCTTCCCCATTGAGCATGAGTACGTCTCTCACAGACAGCTTTCCTGAAGGAGCGTAGGTCTAGAATCTACTACGACCTGATACCCTAATGCATGGGTAACCCGAAAAGGGATTTAGTAACGTCCGGTGTAATCGCTCGAGACGGGTTCTTTTAACCAACACAGGACCAATCAATCTCAGACCAAGATACCGTGCATTGCACACAAATGCCTCAATTAAAATAGTGATCCTGGCCTATTTTCTTCATATTAAATACACTCGGTGAAAATGGTCGTATGTAGGTACACAGTCAGATCAAATAGAAAAAAATTGATATACTTCCTTTTTAAAATCTCACTATTTTACATAATATATAAAACCCTTTTCGGTGTTAGAATCCGACACCCAAAATTTTCTGAATAAATATTGGAATTCACGAATTTTGGAATAAATTACCAAAAATCTAATCAGCATTCAATTTGCACAAATTAACATCCAATTGCATAAACAAAACACACCATTGTAATCAGCGTGAAATTCCAGTCATCGGTTATCTTGGTATAATTTCCAGAAAATAATAAATAATTAAATAAATGCAAATAAATAAATTGCGGTTAAATAAACTGAACTACTTAATTAACCTAACCATGTAGACACCTCGATCAAATAGGTCAACATTAGCCTCCTTCATATACCCAAATCTCCAAAACCCTCTTTTTAAAATAAACTTGGCACCCCCTTTTTTTGGTTCAAACTCTCCAAAATAAATTTGTACGAGGTCCTGTGTTTGAAATTAACCCACCAAACTTTGCACGCACCTCATACAAAACCTCCTCGTTTTATTGAGCACATAAAACTTGGCGTCAAAACCCAACAGCATATTTCTTTTCTAATTTCTTTTCCAAACACCCCTTTTGGAACTAAACTTTAGTAACACCTCTTTTTTTTTTTCTTTTTGTTCAAGCCTTTAGAAATAAATTTGTAGGTGCTCACATACTCAAAATTAATCCATCAAACTTTGCACACACCTAGTTGAAAAACCTCATTGTTTCATTTGGTAATTAAGTTTCGGTGTCCGAATCCGACACCTCATTTATTTTCTATTTAATAGTCCAAAATGTCATATTTTGCAATAACAATAGACAACCAACAAAGAGTAATTCACCTCATGACCTCACACATAAGTTCTTAGCATGCTACAAGTCTACCACATCATGATCAACTACAAAACCATAACCAGTCATAATGGGAAGAAACCAGGCCACTCGCGCTCTCAAGTTCAAATCCTGAAACCGAATCAAATGAGCTTAGAAAATTCTCAAATTTAAATACATTATAAAAAACGCCTTAGTCTAGATCCTTCTAAATTGAGAGCAACAAATCACTCAAATCAGTACAAAAACTGCGTCCGTTTCCAGAAATTATGTTTTCAAAAACTTGCTTGGTTCGAGGTATAAAACTTGTCCATTTGATCTAAAATTTGACTATGTTAAACTAGAAGATGTGAAAAATAACTTTTGTCAAGAAACCATTTTGAAATTCGAACCTTAAATAAAAATCCCTAGAATCCCAAAAGATCACATATTCCAACACAGTCAAAGATTCTGTGTGCAAATGATGGAGTTGATATCTCCTTCTTTGAAATCCCTAAAAATCTTGAAAAACAGATATGTTATAGCTCACGATGTCTAAAAAAATTCTTAAGAAGGAAGCAACCTTAAAATCGCAACAGATTTCGATCCATAAAAATGGCAAATGGCGAGGGTCCAGAAATCTGAACGGCAGAAAGTCCACTGAATTGGACTAATCCATCCACAATGGTGCTAATTTCCCTAATTATATTAACACTAATCAATTCTAAGGCTAATATAACCATTCTAGAATATCACTAATCCATTCTTAAGCTAATTTAAACAATCATTAAGCATAATTAACCACCTAAGCAAGGTTTAGTGAGTAAACTTATTGGTTAGCGGTCCGGTGAGTTCACAACGATGGTGACGCGACGGTGAGCAAAATACAAACCCACGGTGACACCAAGGGTGGCTCGGACAACATTGAAAACGGCCCCACAAGTTTCTGCCCTTAAACTGAAACTCAATTCTACTTTGGAGTTGGAGAGGCTAGATCGGTGACAGACACGGCTCGACTGAGGTGCTGAACATGGGCCGAGGTTGGCGAGTGGTGTTGCTGGTCGGGACGTGGTTGCTGTACGTGAAGCTGCTGCGAACGATGGTGTGAAGATGGAGGGTTGTTCTAGCGACGGGTGAGAAAGCCACTAAGAAGATGTCGCTGGTGTGAGGGGAATTAGTGGTCGTGAAAGTGGGAAGCTGATTGTGGTAGCAACAAAAAATGAAAGAAAAGGAGAAGAGAAGAGGTGAGATAGAGAGGCAATACGGAAGGGGGTGGGGGAGGTTGTAGGGGAAAAAGAAAAGAAAGAGAAATAAGGAGAAGAAGAAGTAGATGGGAGGGTCGGTCGAAGGGTTTGGGTGTGTGACATCATGAATTTTCCACTTCTGCTTTCAATTAAATTAATCAGGCATTTCATCAACGCGCCTATACGGGTGCTCTCAGAGCTGATCACTCTCGAGATAACTAGACTATATAGGAAAGCCATTAAGGAATTTTAATACCATAGACTTGAGAATTCAACTAGAAATCGGTTACTTGACCGTGCTCATCTTTAGAGGTCATTATGGCATAGTTAAAAATCGATTAGAGATCAAAAATTGGCCGGCTCAACCGAGATGTGTGGCTAAATGTGGGTGATTCTACTAAATTGGAAAATTCTCATCGACCGACACTAAATTAATTTTTCTATCGTTTTGGTACCCTGTGTCCGTATTTGAATCATCGAGATTTTCATGACAACCGAGAGTAGCCAATGTGTCGAAAGGGTTCATTGTGGCTTGAAGAAAATCGGCCACGGGTCATTTGCACTAAAAAAAAACTAAAAACTACCCGATAGCCTAGGTCACGCTAAAATCGCGTAGAATTGAAATTAACCGCGAATTTGAACCCGATTTCAAAAATTAAAAGTTCTATCATGTCACGAGTCATTTTGGAAACGTCGACTCAACCTCCAAAGATTTTTCTGTAAACCAAGACTTTTTGGGAAAAACTCGAGGTAAGGTCGTTTTTGTCTAGAAAATTCAGAGGACCATTTTTTATCGCGAAATTGGGATGCAAGTAGGATCAATTGATGAGAAAATACCAATTGGATCAATGAGGTATTTGTTGAATTTATAGAGGCCGATTGATGTTGATTCAAGGAGTAATTGAAGTCCAATTGGAGGGGAACCAAGCCAAATTTGTGTGCCCCCACCACCCACAACATTTGGACCTCTTCAAGGGCTTCTAGAATGGGCATTTTCATCTGGAAATGGGCTAAGAGGCCAGCAGGTGTGGCGGGCCAAGGCAACGGAGACAGAGATGAGGATGAAGCAATTTGTGGCCCCCTCCAGCCACCGGTCTCCTCCTCTCTCCCTCATCCATTGACAGCCTCTCTCTCCTCCTTCTTCTTCGTACTTGAGCTTAGCAAACCGTAGAGAACGGACCGACCTCTTCACCCCTCCATCGCCACACGTCCACCGCAGCCCGGAGCCACCGCCGCGCCACCCGAGTATGCATGTCCGCCAGCCATTGTTCACCTAAAGCCGTAGCTAGCTCGCTATCGTTCCTTGCTATGCGAGCACCGTCCCGTGGTCGTGATGCTCAACCAGAGTCCTTTCAGCCACCTCCGCCCACCGTGAGGCTCCACCTCGGCCCGCCTAGCCTTGTTGCATCGTCGCCGTCCATCCTCGCCACCTCCGGTCAATCGACCAACCCTTTCTCGGCCCCAACCAGCACTAAATAGAAGCAAAGTCCAGTGGGTCTTTGAGTTACTATTTGGCCGCTTTCGGGCCGTTCCCGACCTCATAAGGTAAGCCCGCTTTGGAGTAGATCGAGCCTCGCCTCGTCCCTGTCGATTTGATCCAAATAGATCGGTTAACAAGTGAGTTTAACTCGAATCCTCGCTTAATAAGTTAATGACGTTTAAGGGATTAATTTAAGTTAAGCATGAATTAGGTAGGTAGTTAGATTAGATTAGCAATTTAATTAATTATCGATGCATGTTAGGTGGATAGTTTAGTGCAATTTGGGCCTAGACAAACTTTAGGCTTTAGGGGCCTAAGTATGCATTTTTGCTATTTATTGGAATTTAATAATTATTTTTCGTATTTATTTATTTATTTATTTTTCAGAAATTAGACCGAGATAGCCGGTGACCGAAATTTTATGCTAAATGTAGTGGTGTGATCTGTTTATTTAATTGAGCTCAAATTTGTGTTGAATTGGTGTGATTTGTATTTTAGGAATTTATTACTAAATTAATTAGTTAGAAAATAACCGAGCGTCGGTTGACAATGCCAAAAAGTATTTTGGTGGACCATATAAATTGGTGGGATTTACAAGTGGCAGAAAATTGTATTTTGGCTAAGGTCGACCGTGTATCCACACACGATTATTTTTATCTCGATATGGTAAAAATGGAGAAATGGTCGGATAATTAGATTAGTAGATCCGATAGTTTCGGTGAGCATAATTAGAATAGCAGATCAATGGATCCGGCAGCGACTTCAGTGAGCATAATTAGAATAGCGGATCAGTGGATCTGGCAACTTCTAGTGAGCATATTTAATATATCAAATTAGTGGATCTGACAGCTTTTGGTGAGCTATACTATTTATATATCAGCTTAGAGTGAGCAGTCCTAGATTATGGTTAGAGTTATGGATAGTATTGATTGAGATGACCGGGAAATGGTCTTGATGACATGCAATCTATCGAGTCGATTGATCGATGATTCGATCGATTGAATGATTTGATTTGTTGATGTGACTCGTTGAGATTGTGAATTGTATTGACTTGCGGGAATGAAATCAAGGCTAAAGTAAGTTCTCTGACTCGTGATTATGCCTAGGGAGCCCTCATGGTGTATTTTCTTTCTAGTTGGGTCTTAGAGGGTTGAACTTGCTATGACGTTGTTTCACCTCGTTGTGGGATAACATTTTAGATCCATAGATGGCAGCCCCTCCTCTTGACATTTTGGACAACCGAAGAAGTTCACAGAACAAAGTTATCACATTCCGATACATGGGCACCCTGAAGGATTAGAGTACGTGCTGGTGATGTCCATAGTTTGGGTTGGTGCCGGTTTACCCAAAAAGGTGCCCCATCAATACAGGGCATGGTATTGCCATTATAGTAACGGACAAAGGAAGGGCCCCATGTTGGAATCTGTGATACCTCTGTATGTCATGGAGGTTGCTTTTGGAAAGGGTACGGTAGACCCTAAGGATGGTTCGGTGGAGGACTCGAAGGACCATAAGCTTGATGATCCAGATTATCCAGTGTACTCAATAGTAGGCTCCAGCTAGAGTGTGGAAGAAGGAGAAATTGAGGATGATGACCCGTAATGGATTGGAAACCCCACCCCTGTTTATAAACCTTGTTTTCTGACTGGTTTTGAGTAGAACCTAACTTCTATAGGTTGTATTGTAATATATACATTTTGGTTTGCGATGTACATAAGTGTGGTTGTTGTTGTCTGATTCGAAAAGTATGGCCCTACTTTCCTATCCCATTGTGTTCTTGTCTAGGGATTATTTATCTGCTTCCGCATGCGTATTAAAATGAATGGGTCGGTTATGCATCCTGGGATGTTGCTATTTAATCGACCAAGCCGGGATGGGCGCGTGCTCGAGGATCGGGGCATGACATCCCCATTTAATGGTATCGGAGCATGGTTTAGGATTGGAGTGATAAGGTGTGATGGTTTATGAGATAGTAGTAAGAATGGTCTTTAAATTCATGTTGGTGCATGTTTGTGATAGTTGTTTGGTAAAATTGTTTGCTGTTATCGCTCGAATTCTAATTCTGTGTGAATTGGAAGATAGGTTTTTGTAGAAAGCCTGGAAGATGAGCGATCAGGAGCAAAGGACTCCTCGCAAGAGTATCGTTAGGCGTGCAGCTCGGGGTAGGACGCCGACAAGGGTCGGTACCTGAGGAGGCCGAGGTAGAGCACTAGCTTAGGCTAGCGCGAGTGGAGTAGCACCACCACCCGTTGGTGCCAGGGTAGTAGCCCCAGGTGATCCAGAAAGTTGGGATCACTCAAGCGTTGGATGTCATGCGAGAGATGATGGGGCGGAGGCCCGAACCAAGTAGCCCACTTTTCCGCCGACGTTGCGCCGCCGCCACACCGCTGTCAATGTTGTTGCCCCAGTCGCACCCGCCACCGCACTCGCTGAGGTTCCACTAAGAATCGTGATCGCTTGGAGACTAATTCATAAACCAGTGAAATTTATTGGGGCAAAAGACCCCGAAGCTGTTGCTCTATGGATCTAAGGACTGGAGAAGACCTTTGCACTATTGATGTGCAATGAGACTAAGAAAGTTTTCCTACAACCTACCAGCTGTAAGGAGTTGCAAATACTTGGTGGAGAACCACCTAAGGAGTGATATTTCTTGAAGGTGTAGCCCCTGAATAGAACGCCTTTGTTGAAGCCTTCAACAATAAATACTTTTCTGAGACTGCCAGAGAGATGAAGATAGTAGAGTTCTAGTGGCTTTGCTAAGGCTCTATGACTGTAGATCAATATGAGGCGAAGTTCGCCGAACTATCACAAGGCTCTTGAGCTAGTTGAGAATCTAGCAAACCGAGTGAGAAGATTCAGGGACAAACTCAGGCCGGAGTTGAGGAGTCCCTAATAATGCTCAATCTAAGAAATCACAATGACCTATACGAGTGGGTCGAAAGGATCAAGAAAGATCAAAATGAGAGAACCGCCACATTTGGATTGTGATTTGGATCGAGTCAAGAAGGGATCCGGCATGGGAAGAGGCCCATGACCGGGGTAAGGTTTCACATTCCGCCCAACAGGAAGAGTGGAATTGGAAAGACAGGGCCTGGTTAGAATGGCTTGTGTCGCTTCTGTGAAATGCGACATGGTTCAACCCCGTGCCCTCGAAGGACGGGTGCTTGTTTTGAGTGTGGCCAATAAAGGTCACATGGCCCGGGATTGTACTAGACAATCAAAAGGACAACTGCAGTTGCCGCCGCCGCCACAGGGGGACAAATTAGAGGGTACGCGCCTCATAATACACCTCAAGGAGGACAGCTTAGACCCCTAGTTCAAGGAACGGTGTATGCCATCACTCAAGGTCAAGTAGAGACTGCGCCTGACGCGATTACATGTATGGTTTAACCGAATGACCATCCTACTTATGCTTTATTCGACCTGGGAGCAAGTCATTCTTTTATTGCCGAGCAGTATGTTAAGCTGATAGGATTAAGTCCTGTATTATTGGAGTCGGTAGTTAGCATATCTACACCATGAAGGATAAAGTGATAACCGCTTTGGGTTGTTCTGGTTGCAAGTTAGCGATTGGTGAGCGAGAGGGGAAAATATACTTGTTAATCCTAGCCATGTATGACTTTGATTTGATAATTGGCATAAACTGGCTCACCAAGTAATGAGCTAAGATGGAATGTTATCATAAAGCCATTCAGTTTGACCCATTAGAGGGTGAGAGCTTCGAGTTTGTCGGGAGTCGAGGAGGACCCTCGATTACTTTGATCTCATCGCCAGAGGCAACTTGTTTGTTAAACAAGGGTTGTCAAGGTTACCTGGCAACTGTCGTGGATACGACAATTAAGGAGTTGAAGATGGAAGACATCGCCGTGGTACAAGAATTTCCAGATGTTTTCCCGAAGGAATTGCCAAGGTTACTGCTAGAGAGAAAGAGATTGAGTTCGTGATTGAACTAGCACCCGAGACAGAGCCAATCTCTAAGGCTCCTTACCAGATGGCATTATCTGAGTTGAAGGAACTGAAGGTGCAGATGCAAGAGTTATTGGATAAGAGATTCATTCATCCCAGTGCATCACCTTGGGGAGCACCGGTTCCGTTCGTAAAGAAGAAAGATGGTTCGTTGCGCCTGTGCATCGACTATCAGCAACTCAATCAGGTGACAATCAAGAACAAGTATCCACTCCTGAGAATCGATGACTTATTCGATCAGTTGAAAGGAGCATCGATATTTTCGAAAATCAACTTGAGGACAGGATATCATCAGTTGAGGATTAGGAATGAGGACATTCCAAAGTCGCATTTCGTACTTAATATGGTCATTATGAATTTACGATAATGCCATTCAGGTTAACGAATGCTCTAGCTACCTTCATGGATCTGATGAACCGAGTATTCGAGGAATATCTATATCAATTTGTGATTGTGTTCATCGATGATATTCTGGTGTATTCGAGAAGTGATGACGAGCATGAGAGTCATCTGAGATTAGTACTACAAACTCTGAGAGTTCACCAGTTTTATGCCAAGTTCAGCAAGTGCGAGTCTTAATTGATTCATGTTGCTTTCTTAGGTCACGTGATTTCAGGTGAAGGAATCTCCGTGGATCCGAGCAAGATCGAAGCAGTGATCAACTGGCCAAGACCGACTATCGTGACGGAGATTAGAAGTTTTTTGCATTTGATAGGTTATTACAGAAGGTTTGTCGAAGGGTCTCAGCATTAGTGTCGCCTTTGACAAGACTTCTGAAGAAAGAAGAAAAATTTGGGAGGACAAACAAGTGCGAGCGTAGTTTCCAAGAGCTGAAGCATAAGCTGATTACCACACCTGTGCTAACCATTCCATCTAGCCCTAGAGGATACAAGATCTATGGTGATGCGTCGTTTAGAGGATTAGGTTGCGTACTGATGCAACATGGCAGAGTTGTCACATACGTCTCCCGTCAGTTGAGGCCTTATGAACTTAATTACCTTACGCATGACTTAGCACTCACGGCAATTATTTTCACCCTGAAGATTTGGAGACATTATTTATGTGGAAAAAGATTTTAGATCTTCACGGACCATCAAAGTCTCAAATATTTATTCTCTCAAAATGAGTTGAATATGAGACAACGCTGATGGATGGAATTGCAGAAGGACTATGACTGTGATATTTTATATCACCTAGGAAAGGTGACTAAGGTCGCCGACACTTTGAGTTGAAAGTCTTCAGTTGCTCATATGTTGGTTAAGGAGTGGAATCTAATCGAGAGAGCTCGAGATTCAGTATTTAAGTTTGAGTTAGGCCACCTTTTGAAACTTATGACCACCATCGATTGAACCAGATGTCCATATTAGAATCAAGTTACTCCAACCGACAGGCCTTAATGTTTAGAAGATTCTACAAGAGGACACTGAGAAGAGAAAGGCTGACTTTCAGATTTTTTATGAAGGAACACTGAGGTTCCGAGGACGATTGGTTGTACCTGACGATGTGGAGCTTAGAGAGGATATTCTATTAGAAGCACATCATAGCAGTTACAGCATTCATCCCGGCAGTACCAAGATGTATTAGAATCTGCGTCAACACTATTGATGGTCGGGTATGAAGGCGGACATCGCCAAGCATGTCGCCAAGTGTCTGACATGTTAGTAAGTGGAAGTTCAGCATTGTAAGCTGGGAGGACTTCTGCAACCTCTCGACATCCTAGAGTGGAAATGGGAGTACATCACGATGGATTTCGTGACCGGCCTACCAAGTGTTAAAGAGGTAATGATTCCATTTGGGCAGTGGTTGACAAATTGACAAAGTCGACTCATTTCATTGCAATACAAAAGGACCTCGCCTTTGGATAGACACGCAGAGTTGTATGTGCATCAAGTAGTTCGTTTGCATGGAGTGCCGGTGACGATAACTTCATATCGAGACCCGAGATTTATTGCCGCCTTTTGGAAGAGCTTACAGAGTGCTTTAGGAACCAAGTTACAAGTATAATATGCATATCATCCTTAGAAGGATGGTCAATCTGAGAGGACAATTCAAACCCTCGAGGACATGCTGCAAGCTTGTATGCTAGATTTCAAGGGAAGTTGGGAAGAACAGTTTCATCTAGTGAAATTTGCCTACAATAACAATTATTAGCAGAGCATTCAAATGGCTCCTTTCGAAGCGTTGTATGGCAGAGTGTGCGGGACACTAGTGTCTTAGGATGAAGTTGGGAAAGAAAGATTATAGGCCCCATAATTGGTTCAGCAGTCAGTGGATGCTATTGCAGTGATCAGAGGCAAACTAAAGACCGCTCAAAGCAAACCGAAAAGTTACATAGATAAGTGTCGGAGATCATTGGAATTCCAAGTTGGTGATCACGTTTTTCTGAAAGTGTCACCAATGAGGGGAACTTCGTGCTTTGATAAGAAAGGCAAACTAAGTCCGAGGTATGTAGGTCCATTTGAAATTCTAGAGAGAATTGGGACCCTAGTATATCGTCTTGCGTTGCCGCTGAGACTAGCGCAAGTGCACGATGTCTTTCATGTGTCGATGTTGAGAAAGTATGAGCCTAACCCAACCCACGTGCTTAATTTTGAAGAATTGGACGTGGATGACTGAGTGTCACACGTTGAAAGCCCGGTTTAGGTTGTGGATAGAAAAAAGCAAGTTCTGCATACCAAGACCATCCCATTGGTCAAAGTGGTCTAGCAACATCACGATATTGAAGGAGCAACTTGGAAGATTGAAGAGTCGATGAGACGTTTGTACCCCTACCTTTTGCTTAAGTATTGTAATGGTTTAAATTTCGATGACAAAATTTTTAAAAGAGGGGAAGAGTTCTGACATCCTAGATTTTCCACTTCTGCTTTCAATTAAATTAATCAGGCCTTTCATCGACGAGCCTATAGGGTTGTTCTCAAAGCTGATCACTTTTAAGATAACTAGACTATCTGGGAAAGCCATCAATGAATTTTAATTCAATAGACTTGAGAATTCGATCAGAAATCGGCTAGTCAACCGTGTTCATCTTTAGAGGTCACTACGGCACGCTTAAAAATCGATTAGAGATCGTAGATAGGTCGGTTCGACCGAAATGTGTGGCTAAACGTGGGTGATTCCGCTAAATTGGAAAATTCTCGTCGACCGGTACTAGACTGATTTTTCTATCGTTTTGGTACCCTGTGTCTGTATTTGAATCCTTGAGATTTTCACGACAACTGAGAATCGCCAATGTGTCAAAAATGGGTTCATTGTGACTCGAAGAAAATCGACCATGAGTCATTTGCAATAAAAATTTCTAAAAGCTACCCGATAGTCTAGGTCACGTAAAAATTGTGCCGAATTGAAATTAACCGCGAATTTGAATCCGATTTCAGAAATTAAAAGTTTTGTCATGGCACGAGTCATTTTAGGAACGTCGACTCAGCCTTTGAAAATTTTTCGACAAACTAAGACTTTTTGGGAAAAAGTCGAGGTAGGGTCGTTTTTGTCCGTAAAATTCAGAGGACCGTTTTTTATCGCAAAATTAGGATGCAAGTAGGATCAATTGATGAGAAAAAACACCAATTGGATCAATGAGGTATTGGTTGAATTTATAGAGGCCGATTGATGTTGATTCAAGGAGTAATTGAAGTCCAATTGGAGGGGAACCAAGCCAAATTCGTGTGCTCCCACCACCTACAACATTTGGACCTCTTCAAGGGCTTCTAAAAGGGGCATTATGGTCTAGAAATGGGCTGAGAGGCCAGCTGGTGTGGTGGGCCAAGGCAAGGGAGACCAAGAGATGAGGATGAAGCAATTTGTGGCCCCCTCTAGCCAGCCGATCTCCTCCTCTCCCCTCATCCATCGACCCTCTCTCTCCTCCTTCTTCTTCGCGCTTCAGCTCAGCAAAGAAACCGCAAAGAATGGATTGAGCTCTTCACCCCTCCATCGTTGCATGTCCGCCGCATCCTAGAGTCACCGCTTGCACCACTCGAGAGTGCATGTCCGCTGACCCCGCATTTGCTTGCCCGCCGTGCCTCACTACCCGCCTTGCCGTCCAAGCACCGTCCAGCGTCGTGAGGCTCAACTGGAGCCCTTTTAGCCGCCTCCGCCCACCGTGAGGCTCCGCCTCAGCCCGCCTGGCCTCATTGCATCGTCACCGTCCATCCTCGCCACCTCAAGTCAATCGACCAACCCTTTCTCGGCCCCAACCAGGACTGAACAGAAGCAAAGTCCAATGGGTCTCCAAGTTGCTGTTTGGTCGTTTTGGTCGTTCCCGACCTTGAAAGGCAAGCTCGATTCGAAGTAGATTGAGCCTCGCCTCATCCCCATTGATTTGATCTGAACAGATCAGTTAACAAGTGAGTTTAACTCACTAATCCTCGCTTAGTAAGTTAATGACGTTTAAGGGTTGATTAGTTTAAGTTAAGCATGGATTATGTGGATAGTTAGATTAGATTAGCAATTATATTAATTATCAATGCATGTTAGGTGGATAGTTTAGTGCAATTATGACCTAGACAAACTCCGGTATTTATCTAGAGTAGTTTGGGAATTTTCCGAGCTCGTCTCGGCTTTCAATTAGGCTTTACGAGCCTAAGTGTGCATTTTTGCTATTTATTGGCATTTAATAATTATTTTATGTAATTATTTTAATTATTTATTTATTTTTTGAAAATTAGACCGAAATAGCCGGTGACCGGAATTTTATGCTAATTGCAGTGGTGTGATCTCGTTTATTTAATTGAGCTCAAATTTGTGTTGAATTGGTGTGATTTGTATTTTAGGAATTTATTCATAAATTAATTAATTAGAAAATAACCAAGCGTCGGTTGACAATGCCAAAAAATATTTTGGTGAACCATATAAATTGGTCGAATTTTCAAGTGGCAAAAAATTGTATTTTAGTTAAAGCCGACTGTATACCCACACACGATTATTTTTATCATATACGGTAAAAATGAAGAAATGGTTGGGTAATCGACGGTGGATCCGATAGCTTTTGGTGAGCATAATTAGAATAGCATATCGGTGGATCTAGCAGCCTCGGTGAGCATAGTTAGAATAGCGGATCGATCCGGCAAATTCTAGTGAGCATAACCGAATAGCATATCGGTGGATCTGGCAGCTTCTGGTGAACATAATTAGAATAGCGGATCAGTGGATCTGGCAACTTCTAGTGAGAATATTTAATATATCATATCAATGGATCTGGCAGCTTCTGGTGAGCTATACTATCTATATATCGGCTTAGAGTGAGCAGTCTTGAATTATGGTCGGACTTATGGATAGTATTGATTGAGATGACTAGGGAATGGTCTTGAAGACATGCAATCGATTGAGTTGATTGATCGATGATTCGATTTGATTAAATGATCTGATTTGTTGATGTGACTCGTTGAGATTGTGAATTGTATTGACTTGCAGGAAGGAAATCGAGGCTAAGGTAAGTCTCTGACTTATGATTTTGCCTAGGCAACCCTCGGAGTGTATTTTTTTCCTAGTCGGGTTTTAGGGGGGTTGAACTTGCTGAGACGTCACCTCACCCCATTATGAGATAACATTTTAGGTCCATAGATGGTAGCCCCTCCTAAACATTTTGGACAATCGAAGAAGTTCACAGAACAGAGTTATCACATTCCAATACATAGGCACCCTGAAGGATTAGAGTATGTGCTGGTGAAATCCATAGTCTAGGTTGATGCGAGTTTACCCAAAAGGGTGCTCCATCAATACAGGGCATGGTATCGCCATCATAGTAATGGACATAGGGAGGGTCCCGTGCCGAAATCTGTGATATCTCTATATGTGATGGAGGTTGCTTTTCGAAAGGGTACGACAAACCCTAAGGATGGTTCAGTGTTGGACTCGGAGGACCCTAAGCTTGATGATCCGTGATTCTCCGATGTACTCGTTAGGGCTCCAACTAGAGTCTGGAAGAAGGAGAAATCGAGGATGATAACCCGTAGTGGATTGGAAACCCCACCCCTGTTTGTAAACCTTGTTTTCTGACTAGTTTAGAGTAGAACCTAACTTCTATAGGTTGTATTGTAATATATACATTCTAGTTTGCGATGTATATAAGTGTGGTTGTTGTTGTCCAGTTCGAAAAGTATGGCCCTACTTTCCTATCCCATTGTGTTCTTGTTTGGGGATTATTTATTTGCTTCCGCATGTGTATTAAAATGAATGAGTCAGCGATGCGCTATGGGACATTTCTATTTAATCGATCAAGCAGGGATAGGCACGCACGTGAGGATCAGGGCGTGACAGGGCACACCAAAGAAAGAGAGGGAGGAAGAGAGAGAGGGGGAGAGAGAAAGTCAAGCTCAGCCAAGAGTTTAAGGGAAAAATCTCCATCTTCATCATCTCTTATACCCAAAAGTCTTTAAGCTTTATCCCTTTGTCTCCCAAAATACTTTCTTAGCTTTAATTTCCCAAAAATAAGCTCAATTGAGGTAGAAAAATCCAACTTGGTCTACCCATCCGAATTTCACTTATTTTTCCAAAAACCGATTTTCCGCAAAATTCCGAACTCGTCAAAATTTCTCCAAAAGATAAGACGAGGTCTTAAAAATAAATCGTGACACACTTGAACGTATGAATCTTGAAAATGAATTCAATTTTATGGTTAAAATCGACCCAACGCGATTTTAGTACAATCTAACATATCGGGTAGCTTTTAGGGATTTTTGCATGTTTGACCCGTGGTTGATGATTCTCAATCCACGTTTATGCATTTTCAACTCATCGGCGACTCTCGATTGTCATAAAAATCTCAAGGTTTTAATTACGTGTCCCGAGTGCACTATTGATAGAAAATCAGGATATAGCTGTTTGATGCGAATATCGCAATCGTGCAGAACCACCCGCTATTCGACTACGTGTTTCCATCGAATCGACTTATATCCGATCTCAACTCGATTATACGATGTCGTATTGACCATTGCCAATTATCGAGTCGAACAGTCGATTTCGATCGAATTCTTGAGTCTGCCGTATTTATATCCCTTAACGATTTCACCTAATAGATCGCTTAACTCGAAAATGATCAACTCTGCAAAAAGGACCACAGGGCGCATTGACGAAATGCCTATTTCATATATTCGGGACGAGGTCGAATTTCAGGATGTCAGAACTCTTCCTCTCTTATAAAAATTTCTTCCTCAAAATTTAAACCATACAAATCTTTAAACAAAAAGGTGGGGTTACAGTCGTCTCATTGAATCTTCACTTTCCTAGGTTGCTCCCTTTGTGGTGTGGTGTTGTCGACCACTTTAACCAACGGGATCGTCTTGGTGCTTAGAACCTATTCTTTTCGATCCACAATATGAACCGGGCTTTCCACGTACGACACTCTGTCGTCCACGTCTAACTCTTCAAAATTTAGCACGTGGGTCGGGTCAGGTTCATATGTCTTCAAGAAAGACACGTGAAAGATATCATGCACTTGCGCCAACCTCAGCGGCAATGCAAGACGATACGTTAGGATCCCAATTCCTTCCAAAATCTCAAAGGGACCTACGTACCTAGGGCTCAATTTTCCTTTCTTGCCAAAGCGCGAAGTACCCCTCATTGGTGACACCTTTAGAAATGCGTGCTCACCAACTTGGAATTCCAATGGTTTCGATGCTTATCGACGTAACTTTTCTAGCAGCTCCGAGCGGTCTTTAATATGTCCCTAATAATGGCAACTGCATCCACTAACTACTAGACTAACTCTAGGTCTATGATCTTTCAATCTTTGACCTCATCGCAACATACTGGCATTCTGCATGCTTTGCCATACAACGCTTCAAAAGGAGCCATCTGAATGCTCTACTAGTAGCTGTTGTTGTAGGCAAACTCAACAAGATAAAGCTGCTCCTCCCAGCTTGCCTTGAAATCCAATACACAAGCTTATAGCGTGTCTTCGAGGGTTTGAATCGTCCTCTCGAATTGGCCATCCATCTATGGATTATAGGTCGTGCTGTACTGTAACTTCATTCCCAAGGTAGTTTGTAAACTTTTCTAGAAAGTTACTGTGAACTTCGGGTCTCCATCTGATGTGATCGTCACTGGCATTCCATGAAGATGAACTATCTGTCGCACATACAATGTAGCATCTCTGTCCAATGCAAAGTCCTTTCATATGGCGATGTCCTCCATTCTGGCTCATCAACTTACATATCCACTAATGTTACCAAATAACCTTGGCAACCCACATCCAGTAACCGGGTTGCCTCAATAAATGAAATCAAAGTAATCGAGGGTCCTCCTCGACTTTCAATAAACTCAAAACTACCTCCCGCCAACAAGTTAAACTGAATCGTTGCATGTCAACAATCCATTACAACAAGATGCTCCTCCTTTCTCCGACCTCATTCCAATAAATTGAAGTTTTACAAGTTTAACGATGCTATCGTTGCGCCACTCCGATAAACTATCCCAAAACACTTGCCCCTCCCCTGTTCGGTGCATACTTGGACAACTCGCAAACTTCACCTCGTATTGGTCCACTGACATCTGACTTTGACGAAGATATTGGATCTCGGCCATTTTATGATCCCTAGTGTCTCAAGTGCCTGAACAATCCCATCCAACCTAACATCGCCGAGTGCTCCTCTCCCAGTACCAGCCAGAGGCAGTACTCTTTCCTCGGTACTAGCCTGAGCTGACGCTCTTCCTCTAGTACCTACTCGTCTCGGTGCCTTCCCTTTGGCACCTGTCAAAGTTACTATGGCCTGTCTCCGAGGGGCTCTCTGCTCGATCGCTCATATAGCATAATCTTTGTAGAAACATGCCTTCCAATTCCAACACGAAATCAGAATTCTGAGCGACCTGCATAAAACAATCTACCAATCAGCTAATCAATCACATGCATCTGCATATTAAAAGTGGCCTTTCCTACTATCTATCACATGACTTATCGCACCTTATCACTCCAAACACTGACCTGCTTTGATACCACTAAATTGGGATGTCACGCCTAAACCTCGAGCGCGTGCCCATCCCTTGGTGGTCGATAGAATTTACGACGTCCCTAGGACGCGTCACCGACCCATTCATTTTTAATGCACATGCGGAAGCGAAATAATAAACCCCTGACAACAAACAACATGGGATAGGAAAGCAGGGCAACATTTCACAAAAGCCAACTTTTATAAACAATGGGGTTTAGGTACGAAACGAGTCTGGTCAAAAGCCAACAAAAAGATTGACTCTCAAAAAGAAGCTATCCTACGATGTACTAGTCGGACACATATGCCGATCCTTTAGACTCCACCTCCTCGGACTTCGGGTTTGGTCCTCCACCAACATCATCTAAGGACCTAAAAAGTTAAGCTCACGACGGGGTGAGACATTGTCTCAGCAAGTTCACCCCTAAACCCCTATTAGGAAGAAAATACATCTCGGGCGCTCTAGCCACGTAGCCACACAATTAGAATAGGGGACTTACCTCGCCCCAATTCCTTCATGCCCCTCAAAGACAGTTCATATCCCAAATGCATATAATTAATGCACACAACAATTGAAATGCCTCAACTACTCAATCAATCACAAGGGTCCCGATTATAAGGCCAAATCGTTATGACACGTCCCATACTATGCCACACAGTTTTGTCTCATAATCAGGCGCATCTAATTCAATCAATCATACGTTCCAATTGTTAATTAAGCCCCTCAAGAGCAAAGTCGACTCCCATGTTCGGCTGTCTACTAGCGTAGCTAGGCATCGTCTCTTCCCCATTGAGCACGGCTACATCTCTCATAGACGGCTTTCCCGAAGGAGCATAGGTCCGAATCTATTGTGACTCGATACCCTATTGCATGGGCAACTCGAAAAGGGATTTAGTAACGTCCGGCGTAATTGCTCGAGACGAGTTCTCTTAACCAACACACAACCAATTAATTTCGGCCCAAGACACCGTGCATTGCACACAAATACCTCAATTGAAATAGTGATCCTGGCCTATTTTCTTCATATTAAAAATATCGGGTGAAAATAGTTGTGTGTGGAGTACGCGGTCGACCGAACAAAAAAACTAATATACTTCCTTTCTAAAATCTCACTATTTTATATAATATATAAAACAATTTTCAGTGTTAAAATTCGACACCTGAAATTTTCTGAATAAATATTGGAATTCACAAGTTTTGGAATAAATTACCAAAATCCAATCAGCACTCAATTTGTACAAATTAACATCCAATTGCATAAACCGAACACGCTATTGCAATCAGCGCAAAATTCCGATCACCGACTATCCCGGTATAATTTTCGGAAAATAATAAATAATTAAATAAATGCAAATAAATAAATAAATAAATTGCAATTAAATAAATAGAACTACTTAATCAACCTAACCATGCAGACACCTGATCAAATAGGTCAACCTTAGCCTCCTTCATATAGCCAAAACTCCAAAACCCTCTTTTAAAAATAAACTTGGCACCTTTTTTTTTTTTTTTTTAAACTCTCCGAAATAAATTCGTACAGGGTCCCGTGTTTGAAATTAACCCACCAAACTTTGTCGCATCTCATACAAAACCTCCTCATTTTATTGAGCATATAAACTTGGTGTCCAAACCCGACACCATATTTCTTTTCTAATTTCTTTTCCAAACAGCCCTTTTGGAACTAAACTTTAGTAACCCCTCTTCTTCTTTTTGTTCAAGCCTTTAGAAATAAATTCGTAGGTGCCCACGTACTCAAAATTAATCCATCAAACTTTGTACGTACCTAGTTTAAAACCTCATTGTTTCATTTGGTAATTAAGTTTTGGTGTCCGGACCCTACACCTCATATATTTTCTATTTAATAGTCTAAAAGGTCATGTTTTGCAATAACAATAGACAACCAACAAAGAGCAATCCACATCATGACCTCACACATAAGTTCTCAGCATACCACAAGTCCACCACATCATTAAATACACCTTAATTAGCAAACACAACATCAAGATCAACCACAAAACCATAACCAGTCCTAATTGGCAGAAACCGGGCCACTTGCGCATCTCCAAGTTTAAATCCAGAAACCTAATCAAACGAGCTCAGAAAATTCTTAAATTTTAATATGTTATGAACGACACCTAAAATAACATTTTCCTTGCAAACACCTTATCCCAAATCCTTCTAAATTGAGAGCACTAAATCTCTCAAATCAGTACAAAAACTATATCCGTTTCCATAAATCATGTTTTACCAAACAGCTTGATTCGAGGTACAAAACTTGTCCATTTGATCTGAAATTTAACTATGTTAAACTAGAAGATGTGAAAAACAACTTTTGTGAAGAAACTATTTTGAAATTTGAACCCTAAGAGTTGTTAAAAATCCCTAGAATCCCAAAATGTCACAAATTCCAGCATAGTCCGAGATTTTGTTTGCAAATGACAGAGCTGATATCTCCTTCTTTTAAATCCCTAAAATATTGAGAAAAATATATATTATAGCTCAAGATGTCTAAAAAATTTCTCAAGAATGAAACAACATCAAAATCGCAACAAATTTTGGTCCGCAAAATGGCAAACAGCGTGGGTCCAGAAATTTGAACTGCATAAAGTCCATTGAATTGGACTAATACATCCACATTGGTGCTAATTTCCTAATTAGATTAACACTAATCCATTCTAAGGCTAATCTAACCATTCTAAAATATCACTAATCCATTCTTAAGCTAATCTAAACAATCCTTAAGCATAATTAACCTCCTAAGCAATGTTTAGTCAGTAAACTCACTGGTTTAACGGTCCGGTGAGTCCACGGCGACGGCGACGTGACGGTGAGCAAAACACAAGCCCACGGCAACACCAAGGGAGGCCTGGATGACGCTGAAAATGGCCCCATAAGTTTCTGCCCTTAAACTGAAACTCGGTTCTGCTTTGGAGTTGGAGAGGCTAGATCGGTGACGGACACGACTCGGCCGAGGTGCTGGACACGGGCCAAGGTTGGTGAGTGGTGTTGCTGGTGGGGACGTGGTTGCTGGATGTGAAGCTGCTACAAACGATGGTGTGAAGATGGAGGGCTATTCTAGCAGCGGTGAGAAAGCCACGAAGAAGATGCCGCTGATGTGAGGGGCGTTGGTGGTTAGTGAAAGTGGGAAGCAACTGGTGGTAGCAACAAAAATGAAAGAAAAAGGAGAAGAGAAGAGGTGAGGTAGATAGGAAATACGTAAGGGGCGGGGGAGGTTGTTGGGGAAAAAGAAAAGAAGAGAGAAATAAGGAGAAGAAGAAGTAGATGCGAGGGTCGGTCAAAGGGTTTGGGCGCACCAAAGAAAGAGAGGGAGGGAGAGAGAGAGGGGAGAGAGAAAGTCAAGCTAAGCCAAGACTTTAAGGGGAAAATCTCTATCTTCATCATCACCTATACCCCAAAAGTATTCAAGCTTTATCCCTTTGTCTCCCAAAATACTTCTTAGCTTTAATTTCCCAAAAATAAGCTTAATTGAGGTAGAAAAATCCAGCTTGGTCTACCGATCCGAATTTCACTTATTTTTCCGAAAATTGATTTTTTTGCAAAATTCGAACTCGTCAAGTTTCTCCAAAAATGAAACGAGGTCCTAAAAATAAATCATGACACACTTGAACGTCCGAATCCCGAAACCGAATTCAATTTCGTGGTTAAAATCGACCAAATGTGATTTTAGTACAATCTAACTATCAGGTAGTTTTTAGGAATTTTAGCATGTTTGACCCATGGTCGATAATTCTCGATCCACGTTTGTGCATCTTCAACTTGTCGGCAACTCTCGGTTGTCGTAAAAATCTCAAGATTTCAATTATGTGTCCCGAGTGCACTATCGATAGAAAATCGGGATATAACCGTTTGATGCGAATATTGTAATCGTGCAGAACCACCCACTATTCAACTACGTATTTCCGTTGAATTGACTTATATTCGATCTCAAATCAATTATACAGTGTCGTATTTACCCTTGCCGATTATCACGATCGAACGGTTGATTTCCGATCAAATTCTCAAGTCCATCGTATTTATATCCCTTAACGGCTTCACTGATAGATCGGTTAACTCGAAAGTGATCAGCTCAGAAAAAGGATCATAGGCACTTTAATAAAATTCCCATTTCATATATTCGGGACAGGTCGAATTTCAGGATGTCACACATCGGGCTATAAAAGCACGCCGAGTTGATAAAAGAACTCTAGGCTACGGAGGCACACCAGGTTAGGAACTCCGAGCTATGGAAGCATGCCGGGTCTATCAAAAGGGATATCGGGCTACGCAAGCATGCCGAGTCAATAAAAAGAGTTTCGGGCTACGAAAGCACACCGAATCTCAAAACTTCAAGGAGCAACTTGAACGTCAAGTATTACTCGGTCTTCAAGGAAATATTACTTGTAAGACAAGATTAAAGCAAAAACGATATGCATTCATTAAAGATATAGACAATTTGAGCTACTCTAGATTGCACATTTCAAAATTCAGTGAGGTTTTCATCAATTCAATCAAGTTTTATGCATAATGACTTTACCATATTTGCATCACCCAAATTTCCACTAGAGGGAATTGTCATTCAAGACAATGACATAGATTTCTAAAGAATACTAAATGAGAGACTTTCAGTTAGAAATGACTTTCACTCTTATTCAAAAGAGCTATTTTATGAGAATCACTCCATCTTACCATATCGACAGGGGTCCAAGTATTCTCGCAAGTAGTACGACCTTATCAATCTGAGAGGTCTTTAACAAGGATCGTAATGAGGGCTTGGTCAATGGCTTAACAAAGGGACTCTTTAAGTCAAGGCAATTGAAAGAATAATCCTGTGATCATCTTCGGGCTTACAAGTCAATAGCCCTACAAAATGAAAAAGAAATGATCTTGCTCACACTTCCTCGAGCAATGCTTAAAAATATATGAACTCCCATGTTAATTCAAGTGCCCTAATAAGAAGAGACTTTGTAAGGGACGTAACATAGGGTAAGTTCATGGGTTGAGAAATGAAATGATTATTAGGCTCAAAGATATGTATAAGGGTGAGAGTTAGTGATCATCTTGACATTGCCACCAGTTTTTTTTCACCATCGGGGATTGTCTTCATAAGGCGCCCCATTGTAAAAACTCAGCATTTGAGTTCTTTGAGTATTGCTCTATTGGAGATACGACATTTTTCAACTGATAGTCCTTATCTTGACTCTCTTTTTTTCATCTATGGGCATCGGCCTTGCTTTTACCAGACACACCGCTTTTCATGCCCCTAGTTCTCATTTTTTCTTCACTTCTTTTTCATGGGTATTGACCTTGCTTTTACACGGCACACTGTTTTTTATGCCCCTTAGTTCTATTTTGATTTCGATTCTTACACACAATGCATACGTCAAACAATTTCACTTTGAATGACACTCGAACTTTCAATGATTTTTGCCTTGCCCCAATGTAGGGGGTGATCACCAATGGGGTTTGAAGAAACGAAATTACAAGCTCAAGTGGGCTATGCAAAGGATATAAGTACATCGGATAGAGAAAGAAATGCTCTTCGCCATCCTAAGGCACTTAAATTATCACATGAATTTAATGTAAAAGCACTATTTGAAGATTAATGCAAGTGAGAGCAAGAAAATTTCTTTCCATTTTCTTCACCTTGCGGCGCTGTCTTACCTCCAATTTGCCCCGGTGCGGGGTGGTTCTTAACATGGATAATTTGAAAAGAATCTCCATAAGTGTATAGGGCTCAAAGGGGTTAAACAATGGATCATATATAGTGTTTGGGGTAGAGATATGAATTGCCCCTCATCATTTCGATGATCATACCTTTTGCGAGAAAACCATGTACCTTATGGATATGGAATTTTCTACACTCATCTCACAAATGTATAAGCAGGGGACTGTGTATAGGATAAGGCTTACATTTCATCATCCTGACACGTCTTATTTAGCATTCTTAAGCATTGATGTCACTCCATTGAATTGTCCATCTTGACAAATCTCCACATAAAATTAGTGAGCTAAATAGGTAAAATCACTATCAAAATTCTTTTTGAAAAGAGTCCGATAATTTAAGCATGAGAAGCTTTTTGTGATTTCAAAATAGACAATTTACCACACTCAAAAATGTTTTCATAAGCACGATTTTGGCCATTCATTCAAAGAATTATCCCATGAAGGCACCATCTCAGTAGTGGGTGTTCTTGGATTGCCCCTATCGAAAGGGAACACACACACACTAATTGATCAATCGAGACTAAAAATATGATCTTCAGTTTGATAGACGCTCTATTCTCGCTTTTGCCCCTGATGTGCCTTTTTCAAATTCTTTCTCATCAGGCCAAGAAAGTAATGCTCTAAAACATGAAGTAAATGAGCCAGAAATTAAACAGGGCTAACCTAATGCATGCTTTTGGAAATGGCTTGAAAAATGATTTGTTTTTTATTCTATTTTTCGGGAATTTTTTGTTGAGGAAGCATGAAGAAACCCGATCCTCGAATTTCTGCATGGATGATTTTTTTCATTGTTGGATATCATCACTTGACTGATTTGGTGTACCCTGTCATGCCCTCAAAATTGGAAATACAATTACAATTTCATTGAACAGAATCAAATGAATTACATTATTGGAATGGAAAATGTAAACAAGCAAACCCTAGAAACGAAAGTAATAATTGAAATCTCAAAAAGCAAGAAATCCTAAAAACTTGAAATCCTAGAAAACATAAAAAAAGACTCATTCGTAGGGGAGTGTGAAGATAAGAACTCTTTCACTCATTAACAGCATTTGCGCCTCCGTCATGGTTGGGCAGAGGATTTTCTGATTACTGCTGAAAGAGAACGCGTTTGTATCCAAAAGGTCTTAGACCTTACACTTCAAAACATAGCAATCATGAGTGGAGTGACCAACCTCTCCCATATGATAGTCACACTTTTTAGAGGGATTATATGCAGGATAATGCTCAAGATTTGGTCGCTTTGGCTCAGTAGAGAGTAATCCCTTCTTTTGGAGGACAGGCAAAACTTTGGGTAGGGGTCCAGGAAGATGTGTAAACTATCTTCTAACATTACGTCGTCAACCCGAGAACTAATGTCCTACACCTTGTTACTCGAGAAATCTTAATTACCAGAGCGCGGTTGGATGTATCACGATTCGGCTAAGAATAGGCCACATTAATCTCAGTTTCAAGGTCATTCTCCTTCCTGGTAGAAAACCTCTTGTTAGATGGCTCAGTAAACCACCCTTCTCTTATTCCCATCTCAATTTGTTCTCCCGTGGGAACAAGTTGGTTGAAGTTTTTGATGTATGTGCTAGCCATCCGGTTACAAAACTCAGACGGGAGAGTCTTGACTAACAACTTCGTCAACTCCTTGTCAGTAGACTCAAGAGTGATTTGAGCTGTCAGATTTTGCCATCTCATGGCATACTCCTTAAATGATTCACTCCTCTTCTTCTCCATTCTTTCAAGATCTTCTCGGGAATGTGCAATGTCCATATTGAACTTATACTGCTTGAGAAACACACTAGCCACTTCATTCAGTGTCAAGAAGGTTTACATTCTTCATTATGTACGAGTTTAGTGCAAGCCCAATCAAGCTTGCATGAAATGATTGGATCATGAGAGACTCATTCTTGACATATTGGGCCATGCTTATGTGATACATCTGCAAATGAGCTTTCGGGCAAGAAGTACCATCGTATTTCTTGAACTCCAAAGCATCTTAAACTTCTTTGGCATCTTGACCTTATCATACACGGACAAGTCGAACGGGAGTGAACTCTACAACTCCTGCAGTTGTTTCACTTTTCTTCCGGTTTACAAAGAGTTCATCTTGCTCTGTCTTAGGGATGTTATCAAGCTTAGCCTTTTTGGCGTGATCAACGGTGGGTCATCTTCCAGCTCGGGCATGTCGTCATCACCCTTTTGGGCCTTGTTTGTTTGCTTTGAAACTACTATCTCGGGAGAGCGAGGTGTAGGAGTCGGATTTGCTTGGAGGGACTGGATCTGAGCTGTCAGAAGTTGCATAGAGGTGACTAACTGTTGGAGTTCGTCTTCCATAGTGGAGATACGATCACGCATTTCAGTTTGATCGGCCATTCTAGCTCTTAATCATTTAATAATGGGCGAATGTGAGGGATCTATTATCACCTAATTCAAATGAATGAAAATATGTAAGCATAAGGTGTAAATAGAGAGCGAGATCCATGAAAATGATCTAATCGATTTTTTTTATTTCATTTTTTTCATTTATTCATGAAAAATTCATGCAAGAAGGGAATTTCCTAAAAAAGAGCTAGAAAAGTAAACACCCTAGCGAGGACCAAATTTCCTAGACATGAATTGAAAACAAATTCTCCAAAATATTTTGTTATTATTCAAATGATTTATTGCATGGCAATTTTCTCATTTCATTTCTAATTGACAAATGAATTAAATCAATGATTGACCGAGATTGTCATGGACAGACCAAAAGTATAACAAAGTAAGTAAATTGCATTAGTGTAAGGATAGAAAACTTACTTCACCAGGGAAAATCGATGGCAACCACATAAACATGCGCATGGCACGTGGCTTGATTTCTACTCTAGACACGCTTAGTAAAGTGAAGCCACAAGGATGATCGGACTAGCCGTGGGCGTGCGGACTAAGTCGGGCCCTCATGACTTCGGCTTGGTCAAAGAGCCGACTTGGGTCGCGAGCATGCAAACCAAGGTGGATACTCTTGACACCAAAAAAGAAACTTCGGGATTGGAATAGGCGACTCATACCGCAGGCATGCGGTCAAAGTGGTATCCATCTCAACACCATCCTAAATGGTCCAATGCGGCCCAGTCCGGCGGGTTATGTGTGCAATAGTGTAATGCTAAATGTAAGGCATGTACAACAGTTTAAATCAAACAACACTTCAATAACTTAAATTTAAAACATTCATCCCCAACTAGAACCTCCAAGATAAGGGCTAGCAAAGACTACTCCCCTTATATCTCCCCATCTGCAAGAACATTTAACACCTTAAATGTTAGGGACGTACTTGGGATCCTCGCTACCAGACAAAAATATTTTTTCAAAAAGAAAATTGGCCTAAGTCCACTAAGAGTTTCAACTCAAGTCTCCAATGGAGTCGCCAAGCTGTCACGACTTAACCTCGGGTGCACCACCTAAAATTAGGCTAATCGACTACTAAGTCTAATTTAGCTTAGGCTCTTCCAAGCCTATACCAACTCACGACTTAAGTTCAAGTTTTTTAACATACAAGTGGATTTTATCTAGGAGTCGCCACTAATCAGTTTATGGTAGGTCGATTAGACACTTAAGTAAAATAATGGGAGAATTATCTTACTCCTACAAACCGAGACTTTGGGTATGAGGACTTAGTTACACTAGACTTCTCTAATGCCCTTTCGGTACCATTTCTTTTTATTTTCAAAAATATTTTTTACAAGCAATTTGGATTTATTTTAAATATATTTCCTAGCATGTGAGGTGATCATGCGGGTGTGCAAACCACCAATTTAATACACAAGAAAGTATTCAATAAATTACGGGACTTACCTTGTAGTAATGAAAGCATCTGTAAGGTTAATTCATAATTCACATCAAAAGTTCTAGGATTTTTATTAACACACAGTCACTCAATTCTTTTAAGATTTTTCTCTTTTAATAAAATCTAATCTATATGAAATGCAATATAACTAAATGAACTAATTCTAATGATAGGTAATTTCTAATTAAATGGACCTAGCAACAATCACTAAATGACATGCATTTCATGAATCTAATTCTATATGACATGCACATGATATTTTTTATTTTTCATAAAAAATGCAATCTATCCTAGAAAATGAAACTAATTTATTCTAAGATGATTTTTTTTTTTTGGGTATTTTTCATGAAATTCGAAATTAGAAAATTGCAAGAAAAATGTCTATCAAGATTGTGATATCATCAAATTTATATTAGGAATCAGATTAGGCCAAACCTAATTTAAACTAGAATATTATCATAATTTAGAAATCCCTAATGCAGTCTACCTAAAAATATCTAAACTTATAATAAATTAGAAAATATAATCTAGAATTAAACTACGTGCAATTTTACCCTAATATTCCATGACATACAAAGAATGCCCTAATTCTAATTTTTTTCTTTCATTTTTTTCTCGTTTTGTTTATTTTTTACAAAAATTCGAAATTAAAATTGGCGAATAATTAAACATGCAATTTAAACTAATGAAACAAAAATCTAACATCCTAAATTTATATTTTTAGTATTTTTTATTTTTTAAAATTGGAAATAATAAATTTCCCACCCTAAATATGAGAAAACCCTAAAACAAGAGATAAACCTAATCTAACTCACATTTTTTGGATTTTTTTTTTATGAAAGCAAAATCGACTTAAACCACCCGACGGTAAATTAGAGCAAGATAAGATTGATGTCCAAAATTGACGAACCATATCTCGCGCATGAGATCAGGTTGGCCAACTTTAAATAAATCGTGAATCAAATCTCAAGTGTGAGATCGGATTAACAATTTTTCAAGTGATTGCGAGTCGGATTTTGGGCGCGAAAATTGGACTGTCAATCACAAATTTCAAAGGCAATTTCATGTCGAGAAATCTCAATGTTACATTAAGGAATATTTATACTAAAAAGAGCAAATAAAGTAAAATAAAATGAAATAATAATAAAATAGGTAAATAGAAAAACAAAAACTACCTAGTGGGATTTTTTTTTTTCCAAACGAGGCAGCTCGCAAAGTGGTCGCCGGGGGTTGGGTCACTAGAGTTCCGATGAGGGCGGACCAGCGCGTTGGCAGCAGCGAACGGACCGGTTGGCGAGGGACCGGAACGGAGGCGGCGGCAAGTGGTGTTAAGACGAGAAGGCAACTTGGCGGTAGGGCGAAGGCGCTGTAGGTTGTGGGCTTTGGGTCACTAGTCGAGTGGCACGGGCGAGCAGCAGGCAACTTTGCTCGAAGGAGGCTTGGAGCGGATCTTGGGCACCGAAGTAGAGGCGTCATGAGTGGAGGGCAGGCTCGGTGCTCGCGTGCTGCCGATGACTCGAGGGGGTGCTGGCTGTAGGCAAGGGCGTTAAGTTGGGTGTGCGGCAGCTCGGCTTCCGGTCGTCACGGGAAGAGGTCACCGGCGAGGGGTTTCAACAACTACTACGAGCTTCAAAGGTGATGGAAGGAGGTGAGATCGGCGGAGGCGGGACGCAACGCAACTTGAGCTCGCAAGTGAGGGGGATTTCCGATGACTAGCGGGATGCCGGCAGGGCGGCGGTGGCGGAGCGACAACGGCGGAGGCACGGTGGTGGTCGGCAAAGGCAGTTCCAACGGTGGCCGGTGCAAACGCAGGGATGGTGCGCTTGAGGGGTCCCTTCCGAAGAAGATGAACATCGCGTGCTTTTTGTTTTCTTTTTCTTCTTTTCCTTGCTGATTGACGTCCCTCACGTCACTCTCCTCTCACGTCTCCCCCACTCAGCACCTTTGACTTTTATTCTCTTTTCCACCAAACAAAATTTTTTCAATTTCCAACTCAAAAAAAAAAAAAAAAAACCGAAGGAAGAGCCCCTTTGGTCGTACACGCACCACAACTTATATAAGAGAGGGAATTAAATTTTGGTGAAATATTTCACTTCCAATTTTGCTTGTGCATAATCCCCTGAATATATTTTTGAAGCATCTGCACCCCGCGCAATATTCTCTTTTGTATTTTTCAAATATTCCATCCGAAAATTTCCTTTTTGCCCAAAAATATGTCCCTTGATGTATATCACCGAATATGTGCAAAATCTCACCTGAATATGTGAAAAATCCCACATCATATCAACGCTCACCGTCGGTTCAATGCAAAAATGGAATAAAATAGAATAAAATAAAATAAATGTTTTAAAACTATATGTTATGCAATTTTCATTTTTATTTTTTTGGCTAAAATTAACCAATTTTTTATGCAAAAATTTAGGTGTCAACAAAGTGCTTGCAAAAGATATCACTTGAGTTCTTCAAAGGACTTTTGGTATTCTTCATTCCAATTGACATTGGCGTTCTTCTTCAACAGCTTGAAGAACAGCTTAGTAGTTTCTTATAGCCGGGAGATAAACCTTGCTACATAGTTCAATCTTCCTAATAGGCTTCAAACTTCCTTGATAGTAAAAGAAGACTTTAAGTCACATATGGCTTTCACCTTAGCAGGATCAATCTCGATGCCCTTCCTAATAACCATAAATCCAAGGAGCTTTAGAGACTTCGCCCCAAGTATGCACTTCGCGAGGTTAAGCCTCAACTTAAACTTCCTCAATTGGTCAAATAACTTTCTCAAGACTTCAATGTGGTCTTCACCTTTTCTTGACTTAACAATCATATCGTCGACATAAACTTCAATTTCCTTGTGCACCATGTCGTGGAATAATGCCACCGTAGCCCTTTGATATGTTGCCCAGCATTCTTCAAGTCGAGGGGCATGACTTTATAGTAAAATGTCCCCCTATGGGGTCATAAAGGACATCTCGGTCTTGTCTTTTTTCTTCATTTGGATTTGGTTATAATTGGAGAAATCATCCATGAAGGATAATAATTCAAATCTAGCCATGCTATCAACGAAAACATCGATATGTAGCAAAGGAAAATTATCCTTTGCACTTGCTTTATTGAAGTCTCGATAATCAACATATACTCGAACCTATATGTCCTTCTTCATGACTAGGACTATATTAGCGATCTAGTCAGCATATTGGGTGACTTCAATGATACCCACTTTCAATAGTCTAATGACTTCCCCCTCAATTTTCTTAAACAACTCGGGTTTGTCCTTCCGAGCTTCGCATCTTGGGCGGAATGTCGGGGTTGAGTGGTAAGGCATGTTCTACAATATTTGGATCTAAACTCCGCATATTGGCATAAGACCGTGCAAAGATATCTTGGTATTCCTTCAGTAATTTGATTAATCTATCGGCATCTATTCGAGAAAGACCTACCCCAATCTCGGTTTCCTTGGGGTTTTCTAGATCTCCTAAATTCATGATGATTGGTTATTCAAGTGGAAGGTTTGGATTCTTGATGTCCGATCCATTCCTTTTCAATAACCCTATGGTCATCTTTATCTTATGAATCAAAATAATCAGGTTCTAAAGAATCCTTTGGATTTGAATCTGAGCCATGTAAATGACTATAACGATGATGCAAAGTGTTATGCCCGAGATACAACCAAAAATTGTTATTATATAAATATAATAAATGTAATGCATGCATATATCATGAAAAATTCATTTTTGAATCCTAGATTTTCAAAAAATTTATTGGGAACTCACCTTCATATCACTGGACATCCTTGTTCCACCAAATCACTTTTGAAACTATAGATCATGTGGAGGCTCGGGCCTCAAAGAATCATCATAGAACTAGTTTGGGATACTTCACACATCTATTAACAAAGAATGTGAAGTTTATTGATATGTAAAAACCGCATTACAACACATACTATTACAACATATGAATGGAATGAACAAATGGAATTTGCTCACAGTGGAGAATTACATGGAATACAAATCCCTCACGTAGCGGGATCAACAGCTCTTCATCTTCGCCAATGGCACCAATAATTTCATCTTCAAATAGATTGACGAAGCAATAGATGGTAGCTTCCTCTTCTTGTAGGAACTTCGGTGGCCTAGGGAAGAAATCCTTCAATGGAGAAGGTAGAAGACGTCAATAGCTCTTGCTCTTAATGTTTGGGCCATTTTTGGTTACCTTGACCCTTATGATTGCCTCAGTAACTAAGGCCTTCATGCTTTTTCCATTGGAGTTTAGAATGCCTTGGGCAAGCTTGCCCAAACCTTTACTAGCAATGAATCCATTCTTGAGCAATACTTTGCTGGACATTAAGGATGCCTTTGAGAGTGAGGCTGATTTATGATCATTCCAATAGGCACATGGGTGATTGACAAGAGCATGAATGAATGGTAGCTTGACTATCCCTTGATTTCATGCTTAATGTAAGGTATGGTTGTGTTGTGGAAAGTCTCCACATCCCTCTCGCATTGAATGGTTATGGTCTTGCCGTTGATAGCAAGGCACATCATTTGATGAAGGCTCGAGGATATGATCCCTATAGCATGGATCCAAGGACACCTCAATAGCAGGCTCAAATTGCTTAGGATCTCAAGCACTTAGAAAATCTGAGTAATAGTAATGGGGCCAACCGTCAATGACAAGTCGATCTCCTTTAATGCTTCCTTCCTCATCCCATCAAAAGCTTTGACGGGAGTCTTTGCAAAGCGGATACTATCCATACTTATTCCCAATTGACGGAGGGTAGATAAATGGCATATATTTAAAGCAGAGCCATTGTCGGCCAATACCCTTAAGATCCTAGTGTCAAAGTGTTGAGTAGATACATATAGTGCCCTAATGTGTGCTTACTCCTGAAGAAGAAGATCTTTCTCAAAGAAGGATATTTGATCTCTAAGGAGTATGACACCCACGAATTTCTTCAATTACACCTTTCTAATGGTTTCTGGTACGTGAACCTCGTTCAGGATCTTGAGGAGCGTGTCTCTATGCTTCTCAGAAGACTTGAAGAGTTCTAACAATGAAATTTGAGTGGGCATTTCTCACAATTGCTCAATTACTTCGGCTTCACGTGTCTTGAGTGTCTTAAGGAGTTGTTTGGCTTCCTTATCGGTCACAATTTTCTTTTCAACACCCTTAAGAGAGGGTAGACTCGACCCAATAGGTTGACAATGTCGATTTCATTAGCATTGTAATTCCACGGGACCTCTTTAGCATTATAAGTGGAAGGTGTCTTGGTCTTTGAGCACTCCTCCACTGGCGGTGGTAATTCGATGACCACGGATTCAAAAACCATGCCCAAGATCCTCATGGCTTCGAGATTGTCACCTAGTAGGTGTAATTCAATGGAACTCATATCGGTCATGCAAGCCTTGCAAGGGACATTCTCCTTAGTCAAGATCACAACGGGCTCGATCATGGGCATGAAGTCATTGTCAAATTCATCTCCTCTTCCACTAGGAGTGATGTCCTTAGGGTCTTAAAAGAAACTCAATGCAGGAGTATACTTGACCATAAAGCCATACTTCCCACTTGGTTGTTCAAGAGTATCCATTACTTCACCTATCTTGCTGGCCTTCCTTACGAATTCACGGTCCCAATGGGAGGTCTTGTATTCAAACTTATCGTCATTAGAGGACACTCCTTCATCTTTCATTGGGGGTGGTATGGGACCTTCTTCATCATCCCATCCACTTAGGACAATGTCTTTTATGTTCACAAAAAAGCTTGGTGGTGGTGTGAACTTCACCTTGAAGTCAAGAATATCAATAACTTCACCATTTTCATGATATTTCTTGATAAACTCACAATCCATGCCAGAAGCTCTATGCTCATCTTCACTTTCAGTATCTAAACCTTCCTCTTGGTACATCGAGGCTTTCCCTTTTAGGGCTCGATGATCCTCCTTTCGAGCATCATCCTTGCTTGGGTTCTCAACTTCTTTTATGATCTTTGAGATCATGTCTTTGCTAGCCAAATCAAATTCAACTAAAGTCATCGGTTCTTGAGTGATTGCACCACCTTCATATTGGAGGACTCCCAGCTCAGCCAATTTAGCTTGGAGGCTATCTTCTCATCATGAGTGATGCTACCTTTCATTCATCAATCAATGAAGGAATTGATTTGATTCAACTTATGCATATCCACGAGAATGGGTGCTTGTCATCATTCCCAAAGATTACGTTGTGACGTCTTTTGCATGCTTTGAAAGGGGATTTTGTTGGACATTCGGCGTCGAGTCCTTAAAGGTGAGCAATTTCTTATCTAGCAAGTTATGGATCTTCGAATGGACAACATAGCAGTTGTCCACATTATGTCCCTTCTCCTCCATGTGGTACTCACAAATCTTATTGGGGGCAAACCCAGGGAATTTGGGTAGGTTATCTCTTAGGACTTCTCTTACCACCGGATAGTTCTCGATCGTATTGGAAGTAGTTGAGACATAGGTCTTGGCAATGGAGTGAATTGCTTTTGCGGGCCTTCCTTTTACGACCAAAGCTGCGGGAGGAGCTCTCAACCTCACGGCAGGCTTATGAGTGGGAGGAGCATACACCTTCTGAGCGGATGAGTTTTGAATGTAGGCAATCTCCACAACAAACTCCTTATCTTTCCTCAAAGCAAATCTGTGGGTTTTGGTCTTAGCCAGTCTTCCTTTTTCGCATGATTCACTTGATGCGTTCTCTCAACTCAACCAATGCGGCAAAGTTGATACAGGTATGGTTATACATCTTCTCAAAAAATTCTCGAGGCATTTCTTGAAGTAATAATTTCATAACTTCCTTCTCGAATAAGGAAGGCCTCGCTTGAGATATGGTGGCTCTCCACCTTTGAGCATATGCCTTAAATGTTTCGGTCCTCCTTTTCTTGACTTGGACCAACTCCTCTTAGGTTGGTGCAATCTTGGTATTGAACTTATACTATTGCAGGAATTCGTCTGTGAGATCCTTCCAAGTATAGATCTTCTCCAAATCCAGATTGATGAACCCGGTCAGTGTGGGACTAACCAAGCTATCTTGAAATGAATTAATGAGAAGCGGAGGATTATCAGAACAATGAGTCATCTTGCCCAAATAGTACTTTAGATGAGTCTTCAGGCACCATGCCATCATATTTCCTAGTGAACTTAGGCTCATTGTAAAATTTAAGGACTTTCACTTTGGCGAAGGGTAACAGTTTGTCGAATCCTTGAAGTTGGTAGCCTTGCAGCATGCATAGGCATTCCTCGATCTTCACAAGACGTCTTTAGCTTTCCTCGTCTACATAAGGATTTGGGGTCTCCTTAGTGGAGTTTTTAGGTCAATGCCCATCGGGATAGGAGTATGAACCTCTTCAGCAGGTCCTTTCCTAACAAGTTTAGCCACTGGCACATTAGCATATTCGGGGGAAGATTTGTAGCAACAGCAACAAGAGCTATGGGCATCAAGTTCTTGACTTGATTGGAAAGATCTATCAGCAGCGCCATCATCTGGGCCATTTGATTCTCCATGGTGATGATTCTAGTTTGGATATCCTCATTCTCCACCCTTGCTCAGTATTGAGTACATACAGTAGACCGTTTCTCGACCATCTTTTAGTACCTTTGCGTAAGAAGGAACTCAAATCAGTATGTGAGTAAAGAGATCGAGAAAGTCTAAACCTTGTCAAATCTATATTTTCTTGAGATGAAATAATGATAAGAAACATATATGATCCTTTTATCATATAGCATCATCTCATCAAAATTTCTTTAGAAGAAACAACATAATTGAAAAGGACAACTATGTGTATTTAATCCGAATGCCCTTTTTCTAAAAATTACATGAAAAAGAATAATTCCATGAATATACATTGATTGCGTCGAACAATTACGAGGGAAATAAAACCTTGCATACTTGGAGTTTACAAAGTGGTTCGATTTTACATGGACTATGAATAGTGAATACAAGGAAATTTCAACCGAAATGAGTGGAATACAAAGGAGATTCGCTTACAAGGAAAAGGAAAAATACATGAAAGATCCTCAAATAAGAATCTACGAACTAGTCCAGATCGTGTGGAGATGTTCGTTATCATGGGCCAAGCGTTCCACCTCAATCAAGACTTTATCTTCATGCCCCTCAACATAAGCTTGTTGAAGTCTTTGAGGCTTGGGAATATCAGATAACTCAACTTAGAGCTCGAGTTCCACTTGGCGATAGATATAAGATGGGTTTTCATTTCTCCCTCCAAAAGTTGGACTCGTCGATAGTGACCACAGGATGTGAGGGTCGGGTATACCATATGCTAATAACATCTTGAAACGAGGCTTTAGCATGGCCAATGTGATCTTCCGCAATGACCTCACTGTGATAATCAATATAGTATAACCCCAACTTGAGGATTGACGAGAATGTTTGAAGCACATGATATTGGCAGAGCATCTTTAAAGGGTAATATGATGTCAAACTCGTTAATGCCACAAGGGAGAGTAAGGCGTCAACTCTACTAATAAGGCGCACCTTGATATTCCCAAGCCATCAAACATACTATTGAATTAAGCTTGGGATGAGACTTTCGAGGAAATGGAACAATATAGAGAAAGACCATGATGGAAAGAATTCATTATTTTGATGAAACCTAATAATAGGATGATGATATTTCGTGAGATTGATGGTTTTCCATAGGAGGGGCAAAACTCTTTGATGTGAGAAATAAGCCAAATTTAGAGAAATCCTAATGGGCCTCTAAGAGTTCCTCATCCATCTACCTTGAATCGATTGAGGGATACGAAGGTTTTGATAAGGATCATGCGTGTACAACAGCTAGAGGCGCATACCTGGTTAACGATGTGAGTAACAAAGGGATCCATTATTTTTTAGTATGAGGAAATATCACGAATTTAAAAATATGAGAAGGAAGACACAAAGAAGTTGGTTCCCAAACTTAGGTCCAAAACTAAGGAGATGTTACTCAAGGAATGTACAAGGCATGGAATTCGAATTTCCCTTAAGAATGACCCTAATTTTATTGGAAGTGATATTAAGGAATTGACTCAAGAGAGAAAGATCGGATTTTGACCAATACGAGAAGTGTTTAAACCTAGGGAAGCCTTACCTAATTTAATAGCTATCTCGAACTCCTCAATTGTAGGGGTCAACTCGTATTGATTGAATACGAAAGTGGAGACCACAGGATACCAAAAATAGACCAATGCCTTCATCATCACAATTCGAGGCTCGACCTTCAATAAGGTCATGAGAAAACTGATGCATTTCTCCATATAATCTTGATACTTCGGGTCAAGAGACTCTTGAGATTCCTTGACATGGAGATCACATCAATCTTGGGCTTGCTATCTAAGCCTAAACCTAAAGGGGCATCCACGATTAAAAATGTATCATCATTGAAATATAAAGTGTGGAATTAAGATTCGGAAATTAAGAAAGATAATAATGATAAAAAGGAATGATGTCTTACCAACCAAACTCATGGCAAGCACAAATCACATATTGCATGAGGACTTGTGAAACTTTGACGCCTAAAGTAAGGATGCTAAAGGCTCAAGGTTCTCATCCCCAAGGATAAAAGTAGTTTACCCACCACTACTATCATTAGTTAGTGCGACTTTTAACAAGCGGGATTATGGAAGTATGGATTACTATGAGTATTCACTCGTAAATTCCACCCATAAACTCTCGTAAGGTTCTAAATTAGGCGATCGGGGTTTTAGATTGCAGTTGGGTGTGTGGTGAAGTGCTAAAACTTGTAAATAGGCATTTAAAAGTAAACATCCAACACTTCAATATAACCCATAATTCATTCATACATCTTTACATCACCTGCAAGACAAAAGTTCATTTTGAAAGGTAGCAGGATCTCCTGAAGGGTTCTGTATTGTCGTGCCACTCTATATGGGTAATAGGGAGTGGCGCTAGTGAGGCTGAGCAACAAGATTGGATTGCAATGTTTGTAAACAAAGCGAGCTCTCTTTTCTTGGAACCAACTAGCACACCATAGGAATGCCTCAGGATCGGGGTCCCTTAGGAAATTTATCCAATTAAAACAGCTTTGGATAGGAATGTATGGTCTTAGAACCACAAATCTCTATAGTGGATTTTCGAAATTATTTATCTTAGACAATTACATGAGACATTGAAATTTGCTTAGGTGAGAAAAGAACCAGACCTGTGAAATTTCCGGAGAGGCCCGCATGATTTTTTGCGTGGTTTCTTTAAAGCAATTAAGGGACACGAATGTTATGGCTAATATCATTTGACATAATTTTGCCCCTTTAAGACATGATCAACCACCCATGCCGTCGAGGGACTTACAACATCTTTTTGATGGGGGAAAATGATGAACCCAAAAAAGGCTAAGAGGAAAATCTCACTTTTTCTTGTCATGGGTTAGTTTTCAAAACAACCGGTCAAAATGTTAGTGGGCAGGTATTATGGTTGGTTTCAAGGATTTGCCTCATAGAATGAACTTCGGTTCTTAAAAGTCGGGCTAACCCATGTAACGGGTCAATGCCTATTGGTGGCCTAACAAGCTTACTCTCGAGAGGCATTCCAATAATGATGTTGTATTCTTCCGAGTTGGGGTTAGCTCGAATCCACCAAACATAAAAGTGGATGTCCTAGGGCATTAGAAATGTGCTATGGCCTGTATGACTTTAGGATGAATAGGAATCTAGAACAACGACATAAGATGACCGACTTTGGCCTTTACACGCTCTTGGGCAAATTGGTCCAACTGACCCCACCATCTGAAGAGCTCGCTTTCAAGGCAAGAATAAACTTGATATTGTCTCCTTCCATCACATATAAACTGGGACTCGAAAAACCTACCTAAATTGCCATGGGCCAATAAAAAGACCGAGCAAAAAAAGATACAAAAAACACTTTGCTTTTAAAGAAAATGGCAAGCACAAAGACATGCGCATGATATGTGTAGCTTGATGTCTAACTAAGAAGGTTTAAAGAAATTAAGAGGGTGTCTACTCATCGCAATCTCGCGTTGGCATCATACCCTCTTAATCTCGGCTTTACCTAAAGAAATTCAGGGAAAAGAAAGGCAACCTCTACATCGTAATCCCGTGTTCAAAGCCGTATCTTTCTTAACACCATCTTAAATATCCTATGGCACCCCAAGTCCGGCGGCCGGGTTGTGTGTGCCACGTGTAGTGCTAAAATATTAAAACATACATAGCAGTTTATAATAACGAAACATTTTATTTTAACAAAATTAAAATTAATCTCTAAGCTACTAACCCGCATAAAAGAAAAACAAAAACCCAAGTTAGTGAAGCATTTAAACAATATAAAAAAAAGGCCTAAGTCCACAAAAAAATGTCATCAGTGGAGTCGCCAAGCTGTCACACCCTCTCCCTCTCTCTCTCTCTCTCTCTCTCTCTCTTTTTGGCGCTCGATCACGCGGATTGGCTCGGCTAAGTCTATTAGGCTTAGCCCGAGCTCTCCCGAGCTCACCAATTCATGACTTATGGTTCAAGTTTTTAACATGTAAGTTAATTTTAAATAATAGTCGCCACTAATCGATTTGGGGCAGGTCCATTAGAAACCCAAGTGAAATATTGGAAGAAATATTTCACTCTGTACAACTTGAGAAACTAGGATTGGGGACTTGATTACACTAATTAATCACTAATGCCCTTCCAAAGTACCTATTATTGTTTAAATCCTAAGACTTTTTGGATTTTCAAGGACTTTTCTATGCATTTGAGAAAAGCACTTTTTCTCTCTTTTTTTTTAATGTAAAAGCATTTTTTGGATTTTTGATCTTTTAAAAATATAAATCATTTTTTGGCTTTTTCTAATTTTCTGGAAAATTTTGAGATTTTTGGATTTTTTAATTTCTGAAAAATAATTATTTTTATTTTTTTCTTTTTTATTAAAATATTATTATTTATTATAATATTATATTATATTAAAAAACGACCCGGGCCGATTCCGGGTTGGGACCAACTCCGAGTCACTAGCGGCTCGCCCAAATGGGCTTAACACACCGGCTTAGATTGGGCCTCACTCCTTTTTCTAAACAAAGCATTCAGCCCATAAGACAAGCCCACGTTTTAAACTAGCCTTGACCCGGCTTTGGCATACCCGGCCCGAATCATCCAAAACCTTACTCAGTCTGCGACCCATACCAGACCCAGTTCACGACCCGGACAAGCGAAACCCTAGCTTGAGGCGACTCGCCCCAGACCCGGCTCCGCAAACACCGTTGTCCCTTCTCGACTCGACAGAGAGCGGCATCACCCATCCGCACCCAGCCGCCCAATTCCTCAGGCGCCATCGTGGCCTCCTAGATTTCTCCTCCTCCCTCTCACAGCTCCTCTATCCATTGTGCCCACTCACCTTACCGCGACAGAGACTGAGGCGAGCAACGCCTTGGTATAGCCAAAGGGGTGCCTCGGCGTTGCCCCAGCCACTTCGAGCCTAAGGCTCAACCTCCGCCCGACGGCCGCTGCCGCCCATAGGCCCAACCAACAACAAGACCAACGGCTTTTGAGGAACCCCTACAACAATAGTCAAGGACTAGCCTCAAAACAGGTTAAGGGCGTCGCAGGGTTTACCTGTTTAGCTCGAAGGCATCACCGAAAGAGATCGACAGTCGGGTGTGCTCGACCAAGACCCTTCTCCACCCCGTGCTTCCCCAAATCTGACCTACCCTCTCTCGCTCTCCTAGATCTCGCTTAGATCTGCTCACTCTTAGACCTCCCTAGAATTCTCTCAGGAAAAGTTGTCGAGCTCGTTCATCCGATCTCTCTCTTGGTTTGTGTTCTTGGCCTTCCCCCGATGCCTTATTTATAGGCAAGGGGGGACCGGTCGATGGAGGCTCCGGCCGGCGGTCTTTGGTGTGCCGACTAGCCTTCTCTCATTGGCCGAACTAGCGTCACCTCAACCGCCCACCTATGTGCTCTACTCTGCATTGAAGGCATGTCCCCACCGTTTGTGACGCTCCATGTGCGTCACCGTCTCCTCCTACATCCGGCGTAGTGAACGTCCATCTCCTCTACGCATGCTGCAGCGACAAGGAGGAAGAAGACAAAGAGAAGGGGGCCGGGCTTTAGGAAAGAAAAGGACGGGCCATGGGCCCTTGCAAGGAGGGGAAAAGGAAGAAAAAGGGGCTGGGCACGAAGGCCCGATCCTTGCAAGCTCTCCCCCTTTCTTTTTTACTTTATTATTATTATTATTATTATTATTATTATTATTATTATTATTATTATTATTATCTGAAAAAAGTGAAAAATAAGTTCAAAAAAAAAAGGAAAATAAAGATTGATGGATGAAAATAAAAACTAGGACCTAATTGATGCAAAAAATATTTTTGTTAGGGTCAAATTGATTCCTAATTTTCTATTAATTTAAAATACTTAGCCAAAATTTAGGTGTCAATAGGTCTTACCTAACATTAGTATTATGATTGATGTGTAAATCATATTGAAATTAAAATTGAAAAAGCGTAAGTAATAAAATTTGAAAATCCACATTTCTATGGAGGCTTCATTGTCCTCTTTGGTCTATCTTTGGCAATGAAATATTGTTATTCTTCAGGTTCTTTAAACTCAATATTATCATTAGATGACTAAATTGGTTGCGAATAAATTACTTCAAGCTCATTTCCAAGCATATTAATATATCCATTTAGATCCACCTTCACTCAAAAGTTTAAGCTAAAGTGGAGATTTGTTGAGTGTGTCTTAAATTCTTTATAGGCTTGGGCCAATGTTAGGATTTGGAGGCAATATAAATATTGTTTTTCTTGAGATTCTTCAAACTCAATATTATTAGTAGACTACTGAAGTGGTTGGGAATAAATTACTTCAAGCTTTATCTTCTCCGCAACGCTTTTCAAATTTTCATCACAAGGAACATATGATTCCTTCCTAGAATGAAGCATAGCAGACTCATCAATTAGGTTACAAGCAACAAAATCGACAAGACACATTATTTTCAATTAAGTTTGCATATTTGCCGTGTCTATATTTTCAACCCTCAAAGACTTGCCAAGGATGAAAATAAATAAAATCCTACCATAGAATCTCATATTTAAGCCATCAGATGGTGTCTCAATCAGCGAAGAAATTCAATGAGACATAAGTATTGAATCATTCAAAAGCATGAGAAGGCAACGTAACCTAATCACTTGCGCGCGTCAAATAATGTTCTCCCAATCTCTTTCTTCTTTCCCTAACCCATTATAAATGAAATAAGTAATCTAATAACCGCCTACATTTATATCATTTACATTATTCTGGTATATATCTGCATCACACTATCATTAAGATATAGCAAGTACGTGATTGGCTCTTTTTAAAAACATTGCAATGGGTTCCATCCACATCAATCATATACAAATCATCATAAAACGAAGCAAAATCATACTATTTACCTAGAGATTTTCTTCAAAAGAAAAACTAGAGATTTTTCTTTTCTAAAGAAATTCTAGAGAATGTGACAATACACTTTTTTCTTTATGATAAAAACGATCATGCTTACTTAACATCTCTATCTTGCAATTATTTAACATCAATAATATGATAATTTTATGTTAACATTGTCATCTTCAAAGTGATATAGAATGCAAAAACACTTATCCTTTGAAATGACAAATTATGCTTACTTAACGCTAAGATTGATGCGATTACTTGGGGAGTTGTGTGACATCCTGAAAATTCGACCATGTTTCAATTAAATGAAATGGGCTTTTCATCAACGCGCCTATGATTTTTTTCTCGAGCTGATCACTCACGAGATAACTAGTCTATCCAGTGAAGCCATTAAGGGATATAACCACGATAGACTTGAAAATTTGATCAAAAATCAACTGTTCGACCGTGTTAATCGGCAAGGGTCAATACGGCACCGTTATAATTGATTAGAGGCCGGAGATAGCTTGATTCGATAGAAGCATGTAATTAAATTGTGGGTGATTCTACCTGATTGCAAAATTCGTGCCGAACGGCACTAGGCCGATTTTTCGTCGATTCTATACGCGATACCCGTAATTGAAACCTTGCGATTTTTATGACAACCGAGAGTCACCTATGAGCTGGAGATGCACAAACATGGATTGACAATTATCAATCACGGGTCAAATGCGATAAAATTCCTAAAAGCTACCCAGTAGGTTAGGCTACCCGGTAGATTAGGTTACGCTAAAATCGTGTCCGGTTGATTTTAACCATGAAATTAAACTCGATTTCAGGAATTTAAAGTTCGAGTGTGTCACGATTTATTTTTAGGACCTCGTCTTATCTTTTGGGAATTTTCCGTCGAGCCTGGAATTTTGGTGGAAAAATGGAATTTGGCAAAATTAAATCAAGGAAATTCGGAGGGGCATTTTTAAGTGGATTTTTGGCTACCAAAATGGATTGGTTTGTGAAGGAAATTGTGGGAATTGGTATGGGCAACCTCCTTAGCATTTTAGGCCACCAAATTGAAGTTGTTTGGTGGGGAATTGAAGAATAAAGTGAAGAAATTCGTAGGGCTGCAGCAATGGGCATTTTTGGCCTTTAATTGGGTTTGTTTGTGAGGGAAATGTGAAGAAATCACCCATTGGAGGCTGCATGGACTTATGAGGGCTAAAGACTTTGTGCAAAGTATGATTATGGCTTAGATACTTCTCTTGGAAGCCATTGGCTTAAGCTTTGACTTGCATGGCCCTTGTCCCCTCTCCTTCTCTCTTCCCTCTCTCCTTTCCCCTCTTATGCAGCCAACCCAGCACAAGCCAGCCCTTCAGCTTCTTTTTCTTCCTTCTTCTTCCCTTAGCCCTTCATCTTTTCCTCCATTGTCGTTGCTACAACATAGAACCTCCACCAACTAGTTACCAGCCCCTCGCCGAACAGTGAACTAGCCGGCTAGCTCGCAACCAACTCTAGTCGCGCCCGAGCTCAACCGCCCGTGCATCGTCCATTAGCCCTATTGTTGCCTCGCTGCCTCGATCACAGCCATTGCCCATCCCAGCTCCGCTCTAGCCGCTTGCCTCCATCTAGCTTGTCCAAGCCACCATTCCCCCACCATGTCCAGCTCAACCGAGCCCCTCGACCAGCCCTTCCAGCCAACCACAGAACCGAAGTCCCAGCTTGACCCGTGAGCCTTGTGGGCTTTTTTAGCGTCTTCCGGGCCTCCTTTGGAGTCACTATAGGCCCGGGTTTTGGTCGCCGTCGCGCCGCCATCGCCGTGGACCCGTTATCTCACTAAACCGGTGAGTTGACACCTAATCTCTAATTAGGGGTTAATTGCACTTAGAGGGAGATTAGTTTAGGCTAAGTGAGGATTAGGGGGATTCGTTTAGGCCTAAATAGGATTAAGGTTAATTTAGTTAGTGTAATTATTTATTTGGTTAATTAGTTAAATTAATTAGGTGGTTAGATAGCTTAGATGATTAGCCTAATTAGAGTAATGTACTTATCCTAGCTAGATTAGGTAATTAGTTCAATTAAGTGGTTACATTAGCTTATGTAGATTAATTAAGGGTTTAATTTAAAAAATTTGCAATTTATTTAATTAAATGCAATTTAATTAATTATTAATTAGCGTAAATTATACCGGGATAGCTAGTTGTCGAATTTTACACGATTGTCATGGTTGTGTTGGTTTATGTAATTGATTGCTAAATTATGCAATTGTTTCCAAGGTGATGATTTTTAATTATTATTTCAAAAATATGAATTTTTGGTATTTAATTAGAAAAATACTGAGTGTCGGTTTTTGATGCCGAAAATGTTTTAAGTACTATATAAAATCGTAGAATTTTAAATGGGAGAGTATCACATTTTATTGTCCGATTTGACTGTGTGTCCACTCACATTTATTTTACTAGGTGTTTTTAATACGAAGAAAATATGCCAAGTACATTATTTGAAATTGAGGCATTTGAGTGCAAAGCACGATGTCCTTGGCTGAAATTGGATGTGCGTGCGATCGCTATCGGAATCCGTCACGATGCGTTTATGCCAGACAATGCCTGATTAAGTTCGAATGTCCCACATCAACGAATGCCGCCGGGGTGAGGTGGGCCAATGCTCCTTTGAGAATGCCGTCTGGATGTAGACGTTGCCGTGCCCGACGAAGCGAGACGACACCCAGTTATGCTGGATGACTTGCTAACTTTTGAGTTGGTTGTGGCCATTAGGTCGTAATTAATTGGAACACTTGAATGAGTGAGATAACCGTGCCTAATTATGGGAAAAAATTGTGTGGCACGGAATGGGACGTGTCATAACGATTTGGCCTTATAATCGGGACCCCTGTGATTGATTGATATATGTTATGAGGTGTTCCGATTTTTTTTATTTACGCTTGCTGCGTTTGTATATGTTATATGAGTTGTACTAATGTGCAGGAATGTGCTAAGGTGAGGTAAGTCTTATATGGTGTATGTTTAGGCTACCTCTAGGTGAATTATCGTCCTAATCGGGGTTTAAGGCGTTGACTCGCTGAGACTTTGTCTCACCCCGTCATGATTCACAATCTTCAGGTCCTTAGATGGAGGTACGTCATGTACGTTATGGGGTCCCGCAGGAGAGGGACTTTCAGCACTCCTATTTCCCTATTCCTGGGACCAACCTAACCCGTGAGCTAGTTGAGTCCATGGTCTGGGTCGAGGAGGATCTACCTCGCTGGATACCTCATCGCTTCAGAGCGTGGTTCATTAACTTTCCTAACGGGGCTGGGGGGTCCTATACGGGGTTTTGACAGGCCTCCCACCGGGACTAAGGTGTGGGAAATAGGGCATCCTATGGATATCGACACCCCTGATGGTGTCGTGGAGGACCTGGAGCCCATGACTGGAAAGTCCGGAGTTTAGGTGGCTTAGTATCTCTTTTTGAGATAGACCTCCTATATATAAACCATAGGTTTGACCTGGCTGTATATAAAGTATGTTTTATGAAAGAAGGCGCTAGCATGTTTTACTATCCCATGTGTTTGATTGTTGTCTAGAGATTATTTAATTCACTTCCGCATGTGCATAAAACGAATGGGTTGGCAACGTGTCCTGGAAATGTTGCATTTTAGTCAACCGCCAAGGGATGTGTGCGTGCCCGAGGTTCGGGGCATGACAAGTTGAGGATTTTCAGCGTAGGAACTAAATGTTGCCTATTGAAATCCCACAAACTGTGTGTGTAAGTTGCTGTTAATTTGAGCCATCTGCGCAGACCAAGGGCTTGAGCTTTACCGATTCGTGGAGCTTGCAACATGTTTAATAGGCTTCTAGTTAGATGGTATTCACACCAACACCATAGATTATAAATATTTATACACTTACTTTAGGAGAACCCTAAATTTATAAAGTAATTATTTTAATACGCACGTAGTTATTATGCAAAATGGCCATTATCAATTCAATTACAAAGGGAACTTCCCACTTGACCTTAATTACTAATAACATTTCTTCATTAAAAATTAGTCTTAACCTTTTCAAATATTCATAATAAATATACGAATTAATGACTTGACATTCCAAAATTTGCTATTCAACATATAAATAATAACACGGTCAGCGAATCAACATTTGTCCATCAGCGAAGGAGAAAAAAATAGAGACTTAATTGATGCTTGTCAATTAGATTGAAATTATGACTAGATTGGAAATTATGATTATCAAGGAAATCAAAATTATGACCTGCTGAATCATTATGATTATCATGAAAACCATAATTTTGATCGAACATATTATAAGTGGTCTTCATATCGGAAGACATGAATTAACTAGAATTCCCGTACAAATCAACTTTACCAATTGACACACTAAAGTTCCATTAAACCACTTTTCAGTATATTTCAAAATAACAAACAAAAGAAAATGTACTTGTCAGTGATGCGGCAAAACCAAATAAGGGAGGTATTGTTGTAAACCCAAAAATACTCATTTCAAATAGTATAAATCAAGAATCATTGGGGGTTCACCCCAGTGGCCACCCTTTCCACTTGGAAGGGGGAGGTGGAGGGTTCAAATCCCCACATTCTCAAGGGGGATTGGGGTGGGGACGATTTCATTTCAGGAGTGGGTTTCGACTCCCACGCCCTGCAAGGAGGTAGGGCAAAAGTCTGAGAGTGAGTGTTAGAGTAGGATTAGAGTAGGACCGACAAAAAAAAAAGAAAAAAAACAGTATAAATCAAGTCCTGCTGGTACCCCTCAAAATGGAGACTTTGAACACAATATCATCCCTATCAATTAGCTTGAACACATAGGCTCTTCAAACGCGCTGATGACTTTTTCTCACAAATGCATGCTAACCAAGGACAAAGACATAGCCCCTTTAACGCATCTATAGCTCCTAATGAGCTTCACTACTATGAACTGTTAAAATACAAAGGATTTGCTCTTTACTTTTCATGAATATGTTGCTTGATGAATCCACCAAAAATAGTCTGCACATGTACATCTTTGAACAGCCAAGATATGAAATTGCTTAAGTGGAATGAGAAATCCAAGGATAAATTGGATGGTAATGATTTGAGGTCAAAGAACTAGAGATAAATCTATCCTTTTGAAAGTGCTCCAGGATGAAAGAAATTGCTAGCTAACATCCTTTCCTAATGCATGTTGTTAATTAATATTGCTTTAGTAGTCTATTGAATTATATTATAAACAATATATGGTTGGAAAAAAAAACTTCACCAAGGGGACATCAACAGTTAACGTGATGACGACATTGGAGGCACTAGCAATCATAATTGAATTCTAGGTATACTGGAGATGCTGCAGCCCCAGGTCAATAAGGTGGTCCGGCAGTAGCATCCGATCAAGGCCCTTTCAAACAAAACAAAACCACAAGAAAAGAAAAAATAAGAAAGAAAACGTTTGATGTAAAGCTTGCGGCAACATATTTTTCGATTCGTCAGATCAAGTGAATATACCCTGATTGAATTACTTGTCATAATCTTTACATTAAATATTTAAAGGTGTCATGTCGAGGAATTTGAAAAAGAAAATGAAGAATCTCTTCATTGTGGTGAGAAAACAAGAGATTGGTTCTTTGCTGCTTTTGCCTCATTTTGTTTTCGTCCTTGTTGGATTTTTTTTTTTTTTTTTGGGTCGAAAGTAGGAAGCTGAGCATTAAGTAACAAAATTACAACAGTCTAAAGCATCAATACATAACAGGTCGACTAAAAAGGGAGGGGGAATTGAGGCCAATTGGAAGGAAGAAAATGAAGCCCGTGGGCCTTGGCGGCCCAGTCAGCCACGGCATTCGATTCCCGTCGATAGTGTTGCACAATTAGGGTTGGAAAAAGACGGAGGAGCGCAGCTGCTTCAGCAAAGAGAGCTCTATTTTCCTAGGGAGTTTGGCTAGGTTCGTGAAGTGTCAGCACCATCTTTTGGCAGTCCGACTCAAGAATAAGGTGATCTTTAGATCTTCCTCTTTGCAGCAGATAACGGAGTGAAAAAGTGAGGGCTTGAATTTCTATTTGCAGGGCAAATGCAGATTTGATTGTGCGGGAGAAGCCATCGATCAGCTTTCCTGATGAGTCCCAACAAACACAGGCTATTGATCCTTCATGAGAAGCCATAGGGAATGAACCGTCAATGTTTACCTTCAACACACCCGGATCGAGAGGACGCCATCTCTGAAGCACGAGTTGAGGTCATGGATGACGGATCAGCGACGATCTAGGTCTCAATCGATTAGATCCAACAACGGTGAGGGTCTCTAGCACAGGTTGACTGAGATCTGGTATATGGCTATTGACTGGAGACTATTTCTGCGAGTTTTGTTGCAGGGTCATTAGAAGGCAACTTTGATAAGATCGAGCTTGGGCAATGGCAGTAAAAACAACCTGGTCAGGGTTGGGGGTTCTTCGGCTGAATATAAAGTCATTTCGAGCTTTCCAGATATGCCACAACACAGATGTTATTGACGCCAAATCCAATGAGTGAGTTGTTGTGTCTAAAATTTGCAATAACCACGCATCAACTCTGTGAGTCTGATGTTGTTGTATATTGAGTTGAATCTATGGATGGCGCCAAACTGCTTTGGTCCATGGGCAATGTAAGAAAATATGTTCTATGGATTCAGGGGTAGGATAGGTACTGCTATGCTCACATAATCTGCACATCAGATGTAAAATAACATGTCGGTGATAAAAATTTTCACCTGTTGCTAGAGCATTTTGGCACAAAGACCATAGGAATATATGTAATTTAGGACTAGTCGGCACTTTCCAAATTGTAGTCCAAAGTTGTCTGGAAGTAGTATATGAAAAGGACGCCTGACTCTGAACTCTCTTGTTCTCGCCTGATCTTATGAGGTTATAGCTGCTTTTAACTGTATAAATACCATTGGATCTACCCATCCATATTATTTGATCCTGAGTGTACTGAGGTCGAAGTGGAATGCTGAGTATTTCTTCTGTGATACTATCATCAAAACTACCTCTAAGTAAGGATGTATTCCAAAATTGTTGTTTTGGAATAATAAAATCAGCGACCATAGTAGGTTCGTCGCAAGGAGCAGGTCCGCCTATGATGCATTTAGGAAGCCACTTATCCTCTCTAACTCGAATATGCTGACCATTACCCACTGACCACTGGAGGTTGTTTAAAATAGAATCCCTACCATGCAAAACACTTTGCCATCCCCAAGAGGGTCTGGCGTCTCTTTCTACATGCCAGAAATCCTTTGAAAGAAATAAAGCCCTTGAAAGATCCAACTCCAAAGGGAGTCATGTTGATGAAGCATACGCCAAGCCTGTTTGGCCAACGGGGCTTTATTGAAGGCCACTAGGTCTCGGAAACCTAACCACCAGCATCTTTACGATGCTTGAGTGTTTCCCAGTCTTTCCAATGCATTCTTGCTTTGTCACCCTGTGTTTTCCACCAAAATCTAGATATCTTCTATATAGATTTGCAAAGGGAAATAGGGATTCTAAGGATAAACATAGCGTATTGAGGAACTGCTTGAACAATTGCTTTAATTAAAACTTCCTTACCTCCTTTGGAAAATAAGTTCTCTTTCCAACCATCCAATTTTGAGTTCACTTTGGCCAACACCAAGAAAACATTTCTTTTAGACTTTCCCAGTCAAAGGTATACCGAGGTATTTTCCGGTCTTTTGCATCACTATGACGCGGAATTTAGAGGCCGACGCTCCTGAAAATTCGAGGACAAGCTCGACTAAAAAATATGCTCGATTTATTGCGATTGATAGCTTGTCTGTTGCCGGACAAGTGCGATTTAATATATTCGACCATTCAATTACTTTTCCTTCAATAAACAACATGGCATCATCGGCAAAAAATAGGTGTGAAAGGGTAGGACAACTCGATACTTTGATGTTGCCCATATCCACTGCTTGATTTATGAGAGTCGAAAGAGCATTGGCTACAAGGATAAATAAGTACGGGAGAGAGGATCACCCTGCCGAAGACCTCTTGTCATTGTAAATGGCTGGAGAGGTTCGCAGTTAAATTTGATACTTAGAGAAGCAATAGTGACACACTTTGCATCACCCTTTCAACCCAAACCGCATGAAACCAAAGCTTATATAGATAATCCCTAAGAAAATCTCATTCAACACGGTCATAGGCCTTCTGCATGTCTAGTTTAAGGACACCCTGAAAATGTCGCTTCCTTTTTCGAATTCTAAGTTGATGTAGAACTTCCTGCACTACTAGAATGTTATCTTGAATTTGCCGACCAAAGTGACGAAAGCACTCTGTTCCATAGAGATAAGTGCGGGAAGCCGGGGCTTCAAACGATTAGCTAAGATCTTTGAAATGATTTTATACATAAAATTGCATAAACTAATCGGTCGATATTGGTCCAGTCTTTCAGGGTGAGGAATCTTTGGCATCAAATTTATAAATGTTTTGTTAAGATCAAGATCTAGCATGCCAGAGTCAAAGAAATCTTTAACCGAGCTAACAATATCCTCTTTTAAAGTTAACCATTGGGATTGATAGAACTGACCATTTAGTCCGTTTGGGCCCGGTGCCTTTGATGCTCCAAGTTGAAAAACTGCCCTTTGGACTTCATCCAAAGTTACTTCACATATGAGGTTGTTCTTATCTTCTGTCACAATGGCTGGGCATTGAGCTATAATGGGGCCATAATCTCGTTGTCCCATCGAGCAAAAAAGTCTTTTAAAGAAATTCTGAGTCATATCCTTTAATGCCTTTTCATCTCTAACCCATTGGTTTTCTTTGTTTTGCAACATGCTAATCTTGTTTCGTTGGCGTCATTAGATGGTGGTCATATGAAAGAATTTAGTATTCTTGTCTCCCCACTTTAGCCAATTCACTCTAGAGCACATTACTCAATATTGCTCTTCCTATTGCCATAAGCATTGAATTCGCCTTTTCAGATCATCCATTCGTTGCTTGTCAAACTGACAATTTGGTTGGTTGATCAAGTGCTGAAGTAGGAGATGTAGCTCATTTATTTGGCGTTGACCATTGGAGAATTTGCTCTTACTCCAACTGGAAAGGGCTGCTAAAATCCTACTCAACTTTCGAGATAAGGTTAAATTTTGATGCTAAATACTTTTCAAAGCGTCTAATATTACTTTACCACATTCCTGATCTTGTAGCCAATATGATTCAAATTTAAAGAGCCTTCGACACCTAGGTTGTAACGCTGAGTTCTGCGACAACAGTGGGCTATGATCTGATCTAATGGCTGGGAGAGTGTAAACCTTAGCAGCTGGGAAGGTTAGTCTCCACTCTAAATTACAAAGGGCTCAATCAAGTTGTTCTTTTACCACTTCGTCGCCATCTCTATTATTACACCATATGAAAGAGCATCCCTTACTCTCTAAATCTAGTAGTAAATAGTCGTTCAACAGTTCTCGAAAAGATTGCATACGCTGAAAATTTGCTATTCTTTTACCTTGTTTTTCCCAAGGGTAAATAACTTCATTGAAATCACCAATGCAAAGCCAAGGTAAGGTATTGAGGTTGCTGATTTGTTTCAACTTTTCCTAGAAGAGTCGACGAAGTGAAACCATAGCCGGTGCACGGAGACAAGTTAGCCGCATAGAAGATCCACCGTCCCTATCATCGCAAAGAAAGTCAAAGAAATCTGAAGATTGTTGTTCCAAAGTCAGGTAAATGTGATCTTGCCAAAAGATTGCAAGGCCTCCTGCCAGGCCAGAAGGATCTTCCAAAAGGCTATTAGGAAACTTAAGATGCTTCTGCAGTCTACGGAGCATCGATTCTTTATTTTTAGTTTCCATCAAAAACATAACGTCGGGTTTTTCTCGGAACACCAGCGCCCTTAGGGCTTGAACTATCAGGGGATTACCCAACCCCTGACAGTTCCAACTTAGTAATTTCATTTGTCTGTCGATGGCTTTTTAGGGCTAGCCACCAAAGCCCAATTATCCAGACTAACAGCCTCGAGGATTGGAGTATCCATGAGTTGGGATTCATCATCAATCCCCTCACACAACAGGTTGTGACGTTTAATCTTCTTGATCGGACTAGTCTTCGCGCTTAATCTATTGCTTCTAACTTTCTTTGTTTTGAAAGAACAGGTCTGGCCTTCTGTAAGTACCGAGTCCATGTTCTGAGCAGGAACCGGAAAAGGTCCTACCTGTGGAACTGGCTGTTCCTTCGATAGTGGTCTCCAATTAATAGGTTCAGCCAAAGTAATTGGTTGGTGGTCATCAGAAAGCTAGAGAACTTCTTTGCCTTTGTTGCTACGAGAAGGGTCTGCTGGGAGTTCAGCCAAAGTAATTCGTCCTTGTTGGATTAGAATGAGGACAACCTACGAGTCTTAATTTCAATGGAAAGCCGTTCTTCTCGGCACATTTGCCGAATGTTACTGTGAGTTTTTCATTGTGATTTCGATTCTGGTGTTTTATTCAGATAGGCTTTAACTAGGGATAGGTCGTTCTCTTCTGTAGGTTTGTCATCTATTTATCACTGTGGATGAGATTGACTCATTTAAGGGATAAGTGTTCCATAAGTCTACTGACGTGTCACGAAAATGCATTTCGGTCATAAAACTTGCAAAAAGTGCATTTAAGTCATAAAACTTGTCAAATTGTTTCAAACGAGTCCTAAAATCGACACCGTTAGCCTTTTCCGTTAAAAATGCTGAAGTGGCATTTTAAATAATTTTTATTTTCCACGTGGATTTTTTAAATTATTTTTTTTAAATAAGATTTAAAAACTAAAAAAATCAAATTTATTCATTTTATCTTATTTTCACCAAAAACTTAAAAAAAGTTAAAATATTTATTAAAAAAAAAAAAGGCGGCTCTTCTCCCTCGCCGCCGCCGCCCATCGCCGGAGGGGGTCGGGTGACGGTCGGCCGCCACCCGGCGGGGTGGCCGAGCCTTGGCGGCCCTGGCGAGGGGCGACGGTCGCCCGCCCGGGCAAGGCCTCGTCGGCCCCACGTGAGGGCGCGACGATCGCCCGGGGGCGACGGTCGTCGGCCCCCACGAGGGCCGGTGGGCCCCGGATCTAGGTACCCACGCTAGAGCTAAGCAAGGGTACCCGATTTGGGCCCGTCGGCCCTCACGGGCGGCGGCGTCGCCCCCACAGGCGAGCCTCGTCGGCCCTCGCTCGAGGCCGCGAGGGCGACGAGGCCTTGCCCAAGGCGGGCAATGGTCGTCGGCCCTCGCCCGGGCCGGCGAGGCCTGGCCACCCCGCGCAAGGCCGGCGACCGTCGCCCGGCCCCTCCAGCAATGGGCGTCGGCGGTGGAGGGGGTGGGAGAGAGGAGCCGCGCTGATTTTTTTTTATAACAATTTTAAAAATAAAATTTTCAAGCAAAAAGTTGTGTTTCTATCACAGAATCTGAAAATTATCGACCCGTCATGGGCCAATATCTGGCTTAGCGGAAAAAGAAAAATTAATGCTCAAGTGTAAAGAACAATCACATATTTCTTTCTATGTCCCTAGTTAAAATATAACAGACATTGTTGGCGCCCCCTTTTTCCAATAAATCTGGATTAGTGAAGTCTTGGCGTTCGGAGAAAAGTGACTGGTCCCGCTATTGAGATGCACTGCAGGAGAAGAGGGTTCACCGCTAATACAACTGGCATCTGGCACCAAGGGCCACGTTGTACTCACGTATCAGTGAGTCCATCTTCACTTGCCATTGCCAAACTTTTGACCCAGCGAAGAGACGATTCAAAAAAAGCAGCAATTCCCTCATATAAAGAGAGGAAGAGGTGGAGAGAGCGAGATCGAGTCAATAACAATGAAATCTTTTTATTTTGCGAAAAGGGCGGCTGTCCAGAAAATCACTCCATGCAAGTTCCGGAGAAGGGGCCTCGTTTGCACCGTACGGGAACAGGTGATGACGCTGCGTGGAGCTTGAAAGAGTAAATAGATGTTGCGTACTTGGACCATAAAGTACTATAGACAGATCTTGGGAGACGTGGTTGGTTAAAGTCGGAATTTCTGACGTTGAAGGCCATAACTATTGGACTCGCCCCAGCTGATATACACTTCACTAAACTTTTTGAATTTCAGTTGTATTCTTCTCTTGAATTTTAATTGCCGAGAATTGGAATTTAAACCCAACCTACCTTCATTGGTTTGACCATTAAAACTGCCCCGAAATATGTTTTTATTCTAAATTGATATATTTTGTTTTGACCGTTCTTCTGGTTAATCACTATTTGGTTGGATTGATTGATTTTTGTTGATACTGCATTGATAAAAAGGAAATATCACTAAAAATAACATCTTTTTGCTATAAATGAATGTTTTTACAACCTTTGAATATTTTACCATATATGAAAGTAATTTATCCATATAATAGATACACGCGCCAGGTAAAAGTAGCTTTTATTAAGAGTAATACGAAATATTATCATTATATAAAAAATTGGTAGGTGCGGATTGCTTTTCAACGGCAAACATCTAATTTTATGGCTAAATCAGTTAACGATGGAAGCCTCTCTTGAAATATAAAAAGTTCTTGAGGAAACGGACCAACCACAAAGAGGTCTTTGGTTTTTTCTGAATCCGATTAAATTTTATGCGTGATACTTTGTTGCGCTTGTTCCAAATTTGTCCCTATGTAATATTTCCTTGAGAGACCACAAAGAGTAAAATGCTGAATTCAACCTCTTTTGTTTTCCATTCTCACCTACAGTATCTCTCTGTGTGGAAAGGGAGTCTCGGTTTGATAGCGTTTATCATTGTGTTTTTTGGGTGTAAATTTTCTTTTTGAGAAATTAAACTTTTGACACAAAATTATGTACTAACTTTACACAGAAAATCAATGTGAAGATCTAGATCGATATAACTATATAAATAACAGTCTCTGTGGGAGAGGACTCTGAATTTGTTTATGTTATCATTGTTTTTGTTGGGTGTAATTTTTATTTTCGAGAAATGTATATTTTTATACAAAGAATATTTATGCACTAACTTCTCCTAAAAAAATCATTGTGAGAATCTATATTTAAAATTATATAATAATAGTTTCCTCCCTAAGGGCTGCATCTAAGATTGACACCTAGCATTCTAGATAACAGAATTTAGGACTTCTCCTTATTCAAGAATTAAATTTGCTACAATCTCCAATGAAAAAGTGGCCACCTAGGCTCCACTTAAGCTAGCGTTATGCATTTCTGACTAGATAGATTATTCATACACGATAATATTCTTATGTGCATTAATTTCTTATTAACTTAGATAAAGGTTCTACTCAACCTAATTACAAAGAATATTTACCTCATGACTTTAATTGTTTTTACTTAGTCAAAATATTATCAAACAGCCATAATGCATCTACGGAATTGGGGGTAACTTGACCTTTCCAACCTACCAATTATGATGGGCATGCTTGTCATGTGAGACCAGTAAACGCATAGAATTTTAGCCATCTGACATTCAACTATCTCCGAGGTTAATAATATGAATATCTATCATATAATACTATTACTTCAACATTATACTTATTTAGCATTTCTATCGTACAATTATTGAATGCCCTAGTACGATAATTTTATGTTGACATTATCATTTTCTTAAGAAATGATACAGAATGCAAAATACACTCACTCGTTACAATAAAACATTATGCTTGCTTAACCCAAGATTGGTGTATTTGGTTGAGGCATTGCCAGATATTCAGCTTGAAAGTGGGGAATCGCTCGTTTCTCCACAAGTCGCGTGCAAGCTGTCCTGGGTTAGAGTTACCTACATAGGCCAAGGGCCAAGGCTTGAGCTTAACTGGCTTTATAGGATATTTCATGGGCTTAACCTCAACATCGGTGCTTTTAGATTATATAAAAAAAAAAAAAAAAAAAAAAAAGCTTAGTCTATATGGTAATTTTTTTTATTATGTTCCCTATTCCTCATAAAAATAGGTAGTTATCATGCAAAAGATCTTTATCAACAAAATTATGAAATAACGTCCCTCGTGACTTTAATTAGTCATAACACCTTTCTTTCATAAACTAGTCATAACTTTTTCAAATGGTCATAATAAATATATTGACTGAGAAGTAATTTGACAAATTCTAATCTAACATTTAGGGTTGGCAAAAAAAAAAAAATTTAAACAATTTCAATTTTTCCTTGTGAACTGAGTTTTTGTTTTCTCTTGAAGGATTGATTTGAGGGCTTTGTGTGTTAAAAAACCTGTGAAAGTTACGAAGATAATACATGGAAACTCGAGACATGTTTTCACCTGGTGGCCAAAAACATTAATTAGATACTTGTCCATTACCAGTGAAGGAAAGGATGGAGACTTAAACATTGTGATGGTGACACATCAAGTCAGGGAACGATGAAATGGGTCATCCATTTCCATTACTCCAATAATTGCAAGTCCACATTGGTGGCCTGATAGAGGCGACCAACAGCGAACTGACTTTTATAGTAAATCGTTGGATCTCCAGTACTGAATCTCAGCCATTGATTCCTCATCCTTTTCAGTACTCAAATATCTTAACCGCCTCTGTCTCTCATCGTTCTTGCTGTGTCTTGCTGTCTTCTCCTCACAACCTTTCTTCTTCCTCATCCTCTTCTTCTTCACTGTCTGCTGCCCTTTTTTTTTATCATTCTCACTCTCCGTCTCTCTCTCTGTGTCTCTCTCTCCCTCTCTGTTTCTCACTCTTTCTTTCTCGGAAAAAAATTAAAGGAAAATGTCGATCGATTCTGCTATTCCTGTTGCATGGGATGTCTTGAAGTGCGTACTTACTCCCATCAAGCGCCAATTCGGATTCGTGATGTCCTCCAAGAGTTACGCCCTGGATCTTAACAAGGAAGTTCAGGATCTGGAGAGCGAGTCTGAGAGGGTCCACGTTGCGGCGGAAAAACAGCAGACAGCAAAAGCGTGGTTGGGGTTTACGGGAAGTTCAGGATCGGATTTTCTACGGTGAGTTCACGGAGTGGGAGGCAAGTGCTGAGAAGGCCTTGAAGGAGGCGCGAGACCTGTTGGCCAACTTTGAAAAAGAGAGCAAGACTTGCTGCTACGGGACTTTTCCCGACCCCAAATGTCGCTATCAATTCAGCAGGAAGGCTGAGGGCAAGATCGAGGTCATTAAGCAAATCACTCAAAAATGCAACGGATTCAAGGGATTGAACGACATCTCCTTTAGTGATCCAGCTCCGGGAAATGTAGCTGCTCCGAATCTGGCTAGGAAAGAAGGCAAAGATGTCGTCCAGCGGGCCACCGCGACAGCTTCCACTTCTTTTGCATCGACTTCAATTAAGTTCAGGGATGATAGCGTCTTCGAATCCAGAGCTTCGATCATACGGGATATCATGGCCGCTCTTGCCGATAACAGCAAAAGCGTGGTTGGGGTTTACGGGATGGGTGGCGTCGGCAAGTCCACCCTTTTGGCAGATGTTGAAAGGGGAATAAGGGAAGAGAAGTCGTTTAATCTGGTCGCTAAGGCTGAGGTGTCGGAAAATCCAGATATCAAGAGGATTCAAGGAGAGATTGCGCATTCGTTAGGCCTAGACATAAAGAACGAAGAGTATGTCAACGGGCGAGCGGATCTTCTTCGCAGCAGGTTGGAAAACGAGGAGAAGATGAAACATGAAAATGATGAGGAGAGGAAAAAAGAAGGTCCTCATAATACTGGACAACCTATGGGAGGCCCTCGACTTGAAATCAGTCGGCATTCCTTGCGGACATGATAAAAAAGTCAAAGGATGCAAATTATTGTTGACATCGAGAAATCGAGATGTCTTGCAAACGGAAATGGGTTGCGACGACCCCTTTCACCTTGGTGCATTGCAGGAGGAAGAGGCAAGAAGATTGTTTGAGAGGTATGTGGGAGACAAAGTTCACGATTTCGAGTTCAAACCCTTGGTCGATGAAGCACTCCACAAATGTGCAGGTTTGCCTTTCCTAATTGTCCAAATGGCAAAACTTCTTAAACACGCTAATTTATCCAGATGGAAGAATGTTTTGAAACAACTCAAGTTGTCTAAAAACGAGGGAATTGGTGAGAAAATAAATAAGATGCTGCAATTGAGTTATGACCATTTAAAAGGCGAGGATGTGAATGTTGACACCTAAAATTTTGATTAAGTTATTAATTTGGCCTTAGTTTCTTTATTTATGTATTTTTCCTTTTTTTTCGGATAATAAACAAAACAAATAAAAAAAACACCAAAAAAAAGAAGAAGAAGTAAAAAACAAAAGAAAACAAAAAAAAAAAAAAAAAAATCGCAGCCCATCGGGGCTGGGCCTTCGTGCCCAGCCCCCTTCCTTTTTCTTTTTTCACGCAAGCCCTTAGGGCCCATCCCTCTTTTTCCCAAATCCGGCCCAGCCCCCTTCTCTTCTTCTTCTTCTTCTTCTTCTTCTTCTTCTTCCTTCTTCCATCTTCCCCTACGCCTCTGCAGCTCACGCGCACAGAGGGCACCAACGCGCGAAGGACAACCTATGGCGAGAGGAGTGTAGGCCGACGTCGGCCGGAAGAGATAGATCTCAAGCGCCATCATGGGCTTCCTTCAATGCCGAGCACGCCTTATTGGAGGAGCGAGGATGGGACGCCGGTTCAGCCACGAGCGTTCGGTCGGTAAGCCAAAGACCGACGGCCGAGCCCCTCCGTCGACCGGACCTCCTCACCTATAAATAGCGGGGAACCACCTCCGTCGAAGGACACACAAGAGGCCAGCAAGCTTAGAGAGGTCCCTGAGAGACTTCAGGGAGCTCAAAGAGCTAGCACGGCCGAAGGATCGCCCGGCAAACTCGAAGAACTTCCCGAGAGACTTCGGGAGGTTTGAGCGAGCTGGCCGAGATCCGAGGAGATTGGCCGGAGGGAGAGGGTCGGTCAAGGTCCTGGATCTAGGCGCGAAAGCTCACTCTCGTCCCCGACGCCGCCGTCTTGACCGAGTTCCGACGCCATCGCCTCAAAGACACACTGCTTCTTTGTTCCCCCGACGTCGTCGCTGTAACCAAGCATCGGCCCGTGCCCTGTCGAGCCATGCCCCGTCCGTCCGGATCCGAGTGAGTGGAGGGCGGAGGAAGAAAGATTGAGATCCGGACGCGAGATCTGGAAATCCGCGTGAGTCGCCGTCACCCGCCGTTGTTGCCTCGCCAAGGCACGCCGTCGACCGCCGCTGAGCTATCCACACACCGATGCCATCGCCATGACCTACCCCCAGGCCGGCAGACTTGAAGCTATCGGACTGCCGTAGCTGCTCCGTCATCGTCGCACGCACCCGCACCCCCGGATCCACCGCCGCCGAAGCTCAAAGAACCGCCGCGACTCGAGCCCCGTCGCGAGAGTTCCCCCTGTCTTGGGTCGTCGCCATTTCCCACGCCGTTGTGCCATACCCTCTCCACAAGCAGGTATCAACCCCTCTTGGCCATCGTCGTTTTTGCTCGCCACCCCTTGCCGTCCCTGCCTACCGCGTCGTTGCCGTTGCCCCCCCGTCCATGAAGCCCTAATCCCTAGTCCCGATCAGCTATATAGATCTCGGCTGCTGTTGTTGAGTTATGCTCTCCATTCCGACAAACGACCGGCCACCGCCGTCCTCTGCGTCGCTGTCGTCGTCGCCGCGAGCCGCGAGCCACCGCCCTAGCACCTCCATCGGCCGCTGCGAGTTGAGAAAGGAGAGAGAGAGGAGTCGCGAAGCTAGGTGGAATCGGGTCGGGCGGATGACCCGGTTCCCTTAGGGTTTTAGTCGCTCGGGCGGGACCGGCTGGTTTGCAAACCGGGCGGGCATTTTCGTGGGCTCGGGTCGGTGGGCTAGTTTGTGCACGAGCACGTTTTACGCGAAGGGCCCAATTTTGTTGTCGGTTTGGGCCCCTTCGCCAAAAAAAGAAGATAAAACAAAACAAAAAAATCCCGAGCCAGGCCCACGTTGCTGGCCCGTCCAGTCTCGCGAGTTGCAAACCGAGTCGGTCCCAACCGGGAACCCGGCCCGGTTCGTTTTTATATTATTATAATATTAAAAATATTTTAATTTCCAAAAAAACAAAAATTATCCAAAAATGTTTTATTTTCCGAAAAATCAAAAAAATAAAAAAATTCCATATTTCCCAAAAAATGCCAAAAATCCATAAAAAGCCCAAAATTCATGAAAAAGCCAAAAAAATTCAGAAAAAGCCAAAAAGATTTGTATTTTTCCAAAAATACCAAAAAATCCCTTTTGTGTCCAAAAAATTAGAAAAGACTCAAAAAATGTTTTCCTCCCAAAAAATGCATGGAAAATCCCTCAAACATCCAAAAGCCTTAGGGTTTAAACAAGATTAGGTACCGAAGGGCATTAGTGATTAACTAGTGTAATCATATCCCGATCCTAATTTCTCTGGTTACGCAGGAGCAAGTATTTCTCCCGATACTTCGCTTGGGTTTCTAATCGACCCATCCCAAACCGATTAGTGGCGACTTCGTTTTAAAATTAATTTACAGGTTAAAAATTTAGACTATTAAAGTCGTGAATTGGTGGACTTGGGAGAGTCCAGGGATAACTAATTTCAGCCGAGCCATTAGCCTCCTTAGGCGCTCGTACTGATTGCGGGCACCGAAAAAAAAAAAAAAAAGAGGTCGCAACGGCTTGGCGACTCCGCTGGGACGATTTGAGGACTTAGGCCATTTTATCTTTGCTTAAATGCTTTGCTGACTTGGATTTTTTTTCTTTTGTGCAGGGTAATAGCTTGAAGTTTTTTTATTTTGTTAAAATAAATTGTTTTGCGATTATAAACTGTTGTGCATGCTTTTCTTGTTTTAGCACTACACATGGCACACATAACCCTACTGTCGGACCCGGACCGCCATAGGATTTCTAGGATGGTGTTAAGAAAGATACGACCTCGAACGTGAGACTGCGATGTAGAGGTTACCTTTCTTTTCACCGAATTTCTTAGCCGAGGTTAGTTAGGGTATGCTGCTAACGCAAGACTGCGACGGGCAGATATCCTTTTAATTTCAACAAACCTTCTCAATTAGAAATCGAGCCACACATATCATGCGCATGTCTATGTGATTGTCATCAATTTTCTCGTGTGATGTAAGTTTTTTTCGTGTACTTTGCAATTTACTTACCTTCCTACGTATATTGAGCGGTCCATGATTAGTTTAGGATTTAATACCATGGTCATTTAAATTTAGAAATAATTGTCATAAAGTTTTTTTTCTTAAAAAAAAAAAAAGGGAGAAAAGATAGCATTGGCAAAGGAAATTACTTTCAATTGGTGTTTTTTCCTCAAGCATGTTACAAAGTCCCTTTTTTGCAAGAATTTTTCGTTTGCTTCAAAATCATTCACTTCAAAAGGGATAGAAGTCTTTTCAAAATTTGTTGCAATTCATACTTTCTTTGCCTTTCAAATTGAGTATCTTTCTAGTCCATGCAAACATGTCACATGCCTTTTTTCAGTCTATGCTTAGGAAATCTTTTACATGTACAAACTTTTCATAAACAAACAAAAGGGTAGGATTAGGTTGTCATCATGGACTGACTCCCTATTTACGCCTTATATTCACACGCGCTTGTTTATTCATGGCCAAATAATCACGAAGCGTCAACGTTAAATCGATCTAGACTCGCTCAAAAGCAAGAGCAAGAATGGCCGAAGAAAATGTACCAAGCCGTATTGCGGTCATAGAAAGCGAAATGAAGCAAGTCTTTAATGTGCTTCAACAACTTTCAAAGTAGATAGACTCCATCCGGGGCAAACTTACACTGCCCAGCCTCGGTCGAGGTATTGTTGCCACAATCATCTACCAGGGGTGATCAAGGTGGAGATACCGACGATAACATGCCCGAATTGGAGGATGATCCACACCAAACCACGATTGAGAAAGCAAAGCCAGACAGTTTGTCTAAAACTGAGCATGACAAACGCCTTGAAAAGTTTGAGGAGAGGCTAAAACAACTGCAAGGCCTCCAAGATCCTATTTTTGACAGACCTCTCCATTTATTCCAATGTCAAAATGCCGGAAAAATTCAAAATGCCTGAGTTTGAGAAGTACAATGGCACGACTTGCCCTAGGGCTCATTTGCAAATGTACTTCGTTCGAATGACTCAATATGTTAATAATGCACCATTAATGATCCAGCTGTTCCAATCAAGTCTAATAGGCCCTGCCCTAAGGTGGTACATCACAAAGAGCATGAACCTCCTCGAAACATGGAGCGAAGTGAGTGAGGCATTCCTCAAGCAGTATAAATTCATAATGGACATTACCCCTTCTCGTGAGGATCTTGAGCATACTGAAAAGAAAAAGCATGAATCGTTCAAAGAATATACTATCAGATGGAGGAATCTGGCCGCCCAAATCAATCCTGAACCAACCGATTTCGAACTGAAAAAAATGTTTATCAAAACCCTCCCTTACGAGTACCGCAATCGAATGGTAACCACGATCGCCAAATCGTTTAATCAACTCATTCCAATAGGAGAGCAAATCGAGATAGGGTTGAAGGATGGCTAGTTCACTGAACCTACACTCATGGGCAGGTTCAGCATGAAGAAAGGTAAAGAACCCCTAGTAGATGTCAATGCGACCTACAATCATTCTCCAACAATTTAGACAAGTGCAAGACAACAACGAGACCACCAGCCGTCAACCGCCCCGAAGACTACAACAACCGAAGACAATTCACTCCGCTTCCGGATCTCCTTCCCCGAGGTTTTGGCGATCCTCCGGAATAAGAATCTCCTATCGACCGAGCCAAGACGACCCAATGCTGAAAGCTTCTCTAGCTATGACCCGTCCAAAAAATGCGACTATCACATGGGAGAAGTGGGGCACTCGACTGATGAGTATTTTGCCCTCAAGAGTCGAATCCGGAACTTGTTGACACTAAAGCTTTTTCATTCTAGAGAAATTCGCTCCCTGATCACACCGACAAAGTAAATGCGGTATTCGGTTACGAAGATAGTCATAGCTGAAATGTCGAAGCATATACCGCCGACATTCATCAAGGGCTGGTGAAGGCCAGGTATTATTCAGGCAATGAAGTGCCACCCTTAGCAATAGAGAAAGAAGGGCTAGATGACATGACCATCATGTTTGGAGACCTTTTCATGGACACCATCAATGAAGGACCGTAAGGGAAATGGGTGCAGCCCGCTCGAGTAGAGCCCTTTTTAATTTCCTTGCGTACTCCCCTACATGGGAACTTGTACATCTTTCTTAAGCTTGGCTTGCTTTATTTTCAACATCGGTTCCGCTTGAAGAACTCCGACTTTTGAAAACACTTTTCCAAAATGTAAATCCACTTATTAAATAAAGTTGAAAATATTTTGAGAGAGCATGAGGCGGTATCCCAAACCAGCCCAGTGATGCTATCCAGCCATGAAAAAAATATCATCCAAGGAAAATACTGAGGACTGGGCTTCCTCATGCTTTTTCTCCCTCGAATACATATTTTGAAAACAGAAACTACTTCATCATCAAAATCTTTCAAAAAAGATGATAAATTTAATCATGTTTGTCTTTACGACTCACTCACTTCGTGTCTCGAATATCATCCCATTTGACTTAGTGTGACCGGGGGAGGCATTTAAAGCGGCACATCATGTGAGCTCGCCAAATTCAAAAATACCCTTTCAAGAAGGCAAAGTGGGACAAACAAAAAAAAATCATCCCACTTCAAAGAATGCATACGCTTGAAATCAAGCCATCCCCAAGAGCTCTGTGCACTCCACCTTGCTCCTGTCCAACTCCTTCTCAAGCCGGAGCAATATCTTTTCCTCACAACATGCCTGAGCAACTAGATGTTGTGGTTTCATTAACGGGACTTCCAGCTTCGACAAGCCCAGAAGTACAAGGAAGGAATCTTTTCTCTTTCTTTGAATTGGCTACTATCAACAGGAAAGAAATCCAGACAGTTGAAGCGATCTCTAGCCCCCTATTCAAAATGAGGACCTAGAAACTTGACTTCTTGTTCCAGATGCATGCTCTCGCAAGAAGTAATTGCCATCAGAGAATTAGAGGTTTTGATTGTCCATCTCGAGATTCCA